>CM048746.1:94638512-95238512 GCA_026315105.1 Locusta migratoria | reverse complement strand
ATCTCGTCCAATTATCGTAAGTTCGAGCCTCTAAATACTTTCTATCACAAATTACCGTAGTAATCTACTATACCTTATTTTTACGACGCTAAAGTAATTTCTTATTCTAAAAGATGAAATTAAGAATATACAAAGAATAAATACAGGTGCAGTTGCTATTGTATGAGTTGTTCACTAGTAGGCGTTCCAGCGCCACGTTTATATTTGTATTGTGTAATATGTTTTGTTGCTGTAGGGGTGAAAGTGACCCACAGTCATGTTTTTTTATCACTAATAACCCTGACAGCCGTCATTAAGTCTATTTTAGTAATAATCCCTGGTGTTTTCGATTTTCGACAAGGCTGTCTCGACGAGTAAACTGTTCTTCTCCTTCCATATGTGACTCCTGACAACGGTAGTTCGCTATTAAATCACAGAAGTTTCAAAGTAACGCCACGTTTCAGTTGTATTGACATTTGGTTCAAGTAGGAGTGAAATTATTCATATCCTCCTCTTAGCTAAATCATCAATGTATTCCGGGGACACCCGGCAGCAATGGAGTGGAAAGTCTGTTATTACATTAGATTTCTGTCTTATTTAGGAAGAGACCCCCATTTCCACTTCAGTACATCCTCACGTTTCTGAATTGCCTTAATGTTTGAGTCAAGAAAATAAAATCACTTTCCCTTTTACCATGCGCTCTTACTGAAAATGTAATGATCTGAATCCATCTCCACTCCACGATCGACTTTGACATTATAAATTTCCTTGTGGTACTTTTTATCCATTGCTACATGGTCTATTTGACACTCCCCCATTTTAACATTAGGGCATTTCAATCACTTGTGCTGTCTTCTGTTGAATCTTGTAGTTTTCAGAATTAGTTCATGATCTATGCAAGGTTCAATTAATCTTTGACTATTCTTGTTTGTCAGTTTATGAGCTGGCCTTTAACAACAACTGTGCGATATTACTTTCCAAATTTTTTCACTGAAATCTCTAAGTAAGGTTTTAAGATGTGGTATCAGGGATGTCTGAGATCATTTGGTCCAATTCTTTCAAAAATGTTTCCGTTATTTCCTTATCTTTTGTGTTTTTGTCCCTTGTTAGAGCATTGACATTAATCACTGTATATATTTTGTCCTGTACTTTGTTTGTTGAAGGTGCCTTTCTTGTGGAGTTCGACGAGTCTATATTATTATGAACCAGGAATCTTAATCCAAATTGTGCGACACTTCTTATTACTCTTTCTCCTGGATGTATCCCCCGGATAGAAACGGGTCCTGATCTACGTTCTGAAGTTACTAGAGTTTTTTGTTGATCCATTACGTCTGTTATGTGTTTAAGTTTACCAGTTTTCATTATTCAATTTATGTTTAATGTTGAAGTGAAAGAGGATTTTTCAGGGTTTGCTGAATTTAAGTCTGTGTCTGCCTTTTATCAGTTGAGCTGCCAGGTGCTCCGACTCACCACACTCTTCTATATAAAATTCTTTGAATTAAAATACTTATTGTGTAACTGTAACAAGAAATTACGATAACTGTTAAATGCCCTAAGAGCTTGTGTTTTCCGCATTCTCTGACACTGTGATGCAGGAAGGTCCTTCTAAATGATTCTTCAGTTATCCATCATCTTGAAATTGGAGCAATGCCCGCTCCCCCTCCCCCCCTCTCTCTCTTTGCCTCTCTGGAGTGAAATACCCTCGTAGATGCTCTCACATTGATAAATTGCCAACAGAATTACATTGTGGTGGAAGATATCTAACTGTAATTGTAAGAATGTTTTTAGTGGTAGCTCACCAAACACATTACCTAAACTAGAAAGCCTGAGGAATTTTCTACACTGTAATAATTATTCTAAAATATTTTAGTGTTGTGTTCTCTTTGTCCTTTATTATTTATTCAATTTGACTCTAAAAGTTTATGTTATCTATGAAATAATAAATAAATTGACCTGCTTCCACATTTTACCAAGCTAGGTGGCGCAGTGGTGACACGATGGACTCGCATCCAGGAGTACGGTGGTTCAAATCCACCTCCGGCCACGCAAATTTAGTTTTTCGTGGTTTCATTAAATCACTCCAGACAAATGATGGAACGGTTCCTTTGAAAGGGCACGGCCGATTTCCTTCCCGTTCCTTACCCAAACAATCCGAGCGTGAGCTCCGTCTCTAATGACCACGCTGTCGACGGGACGCTAAACCCTAAGCTTCCTTCTTCCCACTTTTATAAACTGAGACTGAGAAGCAATAAATCTCTGAAATGGGTGGTTTCTCATCTCTAGTAAAGGACTGTTTGGAGGACTGTGAAAATGTTTGTGGAGTTTCAGGAATTACAAGTTCTTTGTCAGAGCGTGCAAAGGCGATGTATGGTGTACAAAACGCTATTTCTATTTATTCGCTCTTTACTGTAAGAACCTTGCATGTATAATAGATGTTAGTGTGGTTGGAAGCTGCTACCTCCTAATCATCGAAAGTGCACAACATTCTTATACATTCATCTACTCTTTGGGTGAACGTGCAGTATGCGTGAATCCTAACCTGTTGTCCTGGTGCCTAGTATTACAGTTAAAAATTAAAGTGACGATCTTTACATGACAATTAACAGAAGATTGCTAGGTGCACGTGAACTAAAACAAAATTATCTTGAAAACATATCGAGAAGCGACAGAACGTAGAACCTCATTCTAAAAGTTCTTAAGAATTGGGCAGTACACTACTGATCACGTGATGAGCAAGTCGACAGCATGCAGCCGATTACGTGATCATGCTCTAACAATTACAAGGTCATATTATGGTGTCAACTGAATGTAAGTCGAAGCCGTTATCTGGAGAAGAAAGTTTCATATTAGATAATGATGTGATTCTAAAATTAGAAAGATGTTTTCTTCGCAACTAGTTTCGAATTAATTGTAACCAAATGTCCAAATATTTGTGAAGCTTATGGGACTTAACTGCGGGGTCATCAGACCCTAAACTACCTTATACTAAAGACAGCACAAACATCCATGCCCGAGGGGGAATTCGAACACCTCACGGGGAATGGCCTCGCGCATCGCAGCATAGCGCCTCAATGCGCTCGGCCGCTCCACCGCGAGTAACTGTAACCGAACTAACAAATTTTAATTCATTTAATACTCTAAATATTCTGTGCATTGAAGCTTTTGACTCAGTACCATAAGGCACACATGTAAAACAAGTTAAACTATCGAATTCTTAAGGAGAAACATGCCAGACAGGAGTAGGGAGATGACCAATGATCTGGTAGTTCCGGGAAAACGGCGTGACGCATTTGGATTGGGGCCTCGCAGTGACGACGCCGTGCCTGTGCCAACGCATTCACGTCCATTGTTCTCGCCTCAGCTGCCCACGTAGCCGCCGAAATAATCCGACTGCCGGCTGCCGAAGGCTTCATCAAAACAGTAACAGCGTGGCAGATGTGACGTGCAGGCGGGTCTCAGTAAACATGATTAGTAAGTAGCTAGTTATGACAGTCTCCTACCTTCACTTAAAATTTCCTGGCCGAAGAAATCTTGGTTGCTGGTGACTTTAATAGTGATTTTCTTACGCAGTCTTCTCAACCACCTGACCACAAATAACATTTTGTCCAGAACACAGTTTGGATTTCTGAAAGGTCTTGATATCGAGAAGGCCTTTTACACCCATGAGAATGTAATTAATTCTTTACGTAATAAATTACAACCAGCAGACATTTTCTGTGATATGTCAAAAGGCATTTGATTGTGTGAACCACAACGTCCTCTTAAGTAAATTAGAATTCTATGGTGCCACGGGCGATACTGCCAAATGTTTCAAGTCATACCTCGCTAACAACAAACAAAGGTTATATTATATGACATTGTAGTAAGGAGTGTGTGACTGATAATTATTTATTATATTCCACATATATAGTGGTTAAGCCACGTCACACAAATTGAATTTTAATTTACAAAACGTAACTAGTTTCAGTGAACTCTGTCATCATTATCAAACGTAAGCGAAAATTGCATTAAACACAAACTGAGAAAATAATTAAGTTATGAAATGGTGTAGTAAATGATTTTTCGTAAGTACATTAATGACCTCTCGTCAGTTACACATACATACAATACTAGAAACAAAAACTATATACACAAAGACTTGAAAGCACTTTAGTTCAAAAAGAGATTCAACAATCATAAACTTACATTTCTAATAATTTACCAACAACCATAAAAATTTAGGTACAATTAAAGATTAAGAGGAGCTTGAAAGACTTACTAGTGGCCAAGTCCTTCTACTCCATAGACGAATTTTTGAATAGAACAAAATGGTGTCCATACTAATAGTATTATAACGTCAGCTTGTTAAAAAAATTATATATTTTGTCACGTTCCACATCCACGAGGATCTCCTCCACATGAATCTATGGAACGAACAATTAACATAATCTAATCAAACGTTTTCACTTCGGCTGCAAATGACACCGTCAAAGATAAAGCTGCAAAATGCGCCCAGAACTCGGGAGAGCACCGAATAATATAGGCGGTGTAGGAGGCACCACCAACCATTACGCGAACTTCGGCTAGGAGACTATCTCTTTTATTTCCAATATTATTGACACTAATCGATAGAAAAAAACTATTGTTCCATAAAAAAATATTTTTTTGTGCTGTAACTCTTTGGAAAATGATACTATAAACTATGTTCACAGCTCCGCAGAAAGTGTAACATTTCTTGTGTTGACCTACCGCATTAAAATTTCCCATCACCTATTATTTTATAAGTTACAGAGGCAAACACACTTAGTGAAACACCCTGTATATAAATGAATGTTTGTATGTGTGTTGTTCATAAACCATTCATTAGATTTCAATGAAACTTTGGTAAACTGTTCACCGTACGCCCACGAAGGTTCCTAACCCAAAAACAAAAGAGCAAGACACATAGCTCAGGAGATATGCCGTCATAAAAAAAGAGAGGCCACCGCGTGAGAATACCAAGATTTATGCCTCAATTATTGGAAAATGGGTGTAGTTAGGGACCTGCAACAAAGTTTGCGTGTAATTTTGTACGTTTATGAAGCGTTTTGTAACTGACCTTGCCCCGTCCGTCCCCCTCGCCCCCCACAAAATGATGAAACGAAAGGAAGTCTGCCGCTCACAACAGTTTTGCTGTAGATGCCGTAAAACTGTCGCATCAGGCATGACCTCGTAGCATTACAGATTTGCATGTTACTATTTATTTTTGTCTGCAAGTCTCCCTTAAATCTCTTGCAACCAAAATTAAGCAATCTGTTTTCTTAATCACTGTCTACATAAAAGCGAAAGGACACTCACTCACTCACTGACTAAACACGAAATCTCGAAAACCGCTTCAGCTACGAAACTGAAATTTAGCAGGAATGTACTTTATAGGTAGAAAACATCAGCTAAGAAAGTATTTTGTGACAGGTGCATGGCGGAGCATACTTCTCCTACAGATTTACAAAATGTACAGTTTCATTCCAATCTTCACTACATTTCGCACGCTTTAACTTCAAAACAAGAGGAAGGTCACCGTCTACCTTAAGTTTCGTACGGTGTATGGGGGAGAGTACTTTTGCAATGTAAAAATACCTTGGTCGTGCATAACTTGAGAACGGCTCAACCGATTTCACAGATCCTTTCTTTTGTTGTTTTCATTATTCTCAGAATAAGGGTTGTATAAAATAAAGCTGGAATATTTGAGAATAACAAGGTGCGTTTTTCAATATGACCCTGCGTTTCTATTGCATAGAATTCTATAGCTTTGTTCCGATATTGATGAAATTTTCACACTCTACCTTAAAAACAAGAGGAATGCCACTGACTGTATAAAATTTCGTTTGGTGCTTGGTTGAGGGTACATAACTTACGGAATTTTACAAAATGCATAGTTTTGTTCCAATCTTTATGAATTTTTGCACACATGATCTTTAGACCACGAGGTAGATCACTGGGCACATAAATGTTTGTATGTTACAAAACTGAGGGTACCTTGCAAAAAACTTTGACGAGAGAGGGAAAGGTGGCAACGAACTGAGAGATGGGAGAGAAAGAGGTGGATGCAGAGAGAGGGGGGAAGGGGATGTGGACTACGAGAGTATAGGACAAATAAACACCCTGGCAACGCCGGGTTTACAGCTAGTCGGTATATAAAATCTTAGATGTAAACAGTGGATCTGCGGCAGACTTCTGTACCAGTCATTGAAAGAAACGCCGTCTGCCATAGCGACCATATGGTGTTGTGGCCTGTATGCGTCGTAGAAGATGTGGGTACAGCAATCGTTCATAATATAGCCCCAAATAAGAGATTAAGACACACCTTTTTTGTTGCTGCGAATCTTCTCACGCAGCTTCCAGAATTCTCTTCCACGGAAAGTAGCACAGGTTCCTCCAATTCAGGCAAGCGGACTATGCGGAGCCTTGCATTGTCAGTCATACGATGTGCTAGTCTATCTGTGTCCCGAACAGCTTATCAGAGGCCACTCTGAGTAGTGGGTATATTTCACGCACAGGGCGAGGGCTCGTTCCGTTCCGTTTTCGATCTGATATCTCTTGAGATGGTCATGTCTCCCTTTGTAGGTGGGTGCTAGAAAAATATAGTTAACTTTTTCTAGATAGTGTCTTTAGCTTAACTATCATCTTCAGATCACCTATATTATTCTAATTGCAACTATCAGTGTATAACACGTTGCATCGTTCGGACATTGTTTTAATATCTCTAGGCAAAATATGTAACGTACGCCACATTATCTATGATAGCAATTCAAACATAGAGCCCGTACACTGTCTTAAAAATAAAGTGAAAAGTCTATGTGTCATACAGACTCAAAACTGGCAACAACTGGAACTCTTGGGATATCCAGAATCACACACTAAAATAGTGAGTGAGGTAAATACAGGAAAGGATGGGGAAATGCCAGCCGACTATATTATAACCCCATACTGCTTCAACAAGCCTTTCAATATAACAATTGGAAGTAGGGAGCAGTGGGAGAAAATATTTTGACACCGTACGGGGGATATTGTCTGGTTCACTGACGGGTCAAAATCAGACCAAGGCGTTGGGGCTGGGGTATACGGGGTGCGGCCAAGACTGGAGGGCGTCATCTCTCTAGGGAAACTGGTCTCAGTATTCCAGGCCGAAATCACTGCCATCAGGGCGTGTGTGGAGGAGAATTTTCGTAGGTGTTACAAAGATCGCAGCATCTATATCTATTCAGATAGACAGGCAGCCCTGAGATCACTGGCAGCTCCTGCAACAAGGTCTAAAATTGTTGCAGAATGTCACAGGGTTCTGGTGGAGCTAGGGGAAAGCAATAGAGTAAACCTATTGTGGGTCTCTGGCGACTCGGGTATCAGTGGCAACGAACATGCCGACAGATTAGCCAGGATGGGGGCAGAGACTCCATTTATTGGACCGGAACATGTTCTGACAATCACCAAGGCAATGATCAAATTGGAGCTACGTAACTGGCTCAGAAGACAGCACGTAGAATATTGTACCAAAGTCTGTCAACAAAAACATGGCAAGGTAATGATGCCAAAGACATGTTTTAAAAGAAGTTCTGCAATCCTGGGCCTGAACAGGAGAGAGATTAGACTCATGGTTGGATTGCTGACAGACCATGGGAATTTCAAAAAACACCTACATACAATGGGAATAACAGAAGAGGACCCTAAATGTAGGATCTGTGATGAAGGTGATGAAACTGCATCACATCTAATCTGGAGAGTAAAAGGCACAGAACATTTGGGACAACCAGACCCTAAGAAATAGTGTCTAATAAAGAACTGGTAAAGAGACTCCTTGCACTGTTCAAGGGCATTGGTTGGATTTACTAGATATACAGGGAGCGATACCGCACAATAAACTTAGTTGCGGTGCGGGCAGTGGCGGGTTGGACCAAGACTGTTTTGTCTTCCCTGAAAAAATCAAATCAAATCATGTGTCATATTCAGAGTGTTCAGATAAAATGGCGGTACCTACTATTAGATAATCTTCAGTGAGTTGTGTGGTTCGAATTGTAGGTTACATTAGTTTTCGTCGTTTTTGTATGCCTTATTGTACGGTTCTGTCAAACGTGGTTAAAGTTCAAAAGTTTGTAAATCTATGGGACTTTGTTGGTTATTAGCCCCACGACTTACAAACTACTTAAACTAAGTAAAACTAAACTAATGACAAGACACCCACCCATGCCCGGGGCAGAAACAAATCTCCGACGGCGAACAATCGCGCGCTCCACAGCAAGGCGCCTTAGAAACCCTCGGCCACTCCAGCGCGACCGTGGGTGTCTGATATTCTAGCAATAGCAGATTGACTTTTGTGTTTACTGTTATTGTGCTCTTTGTACGAAGGATGGTATAGAACATTTACATTTTGTGTCTTTCACCACTTGTTAGCAATGGAAGCCTATTTATCGGCAAGTGAAATGGTGTCTATGATATTTTGTTCTTCCCGCGCGCTATTAGAGAATGAAACGGTAGATAAAGGTTATGAAAGTGGTTAATGGACCCTCTGCCAGGCACATAAATGTGATTTGCGGAATATCTATGTAGATGTAGATTTAGACTGAGATAATGTAGAGAAATATTTTTTTAAAAGGTAATGATTACGGTGTACCCATTATTTCAAATTTAATTCTCGCATAATATTCACTCAGTGATGATTTTAACATTTTCTTCTGTTGTATTCCCATTCACCTGAAGAGGAGGCTAATGTGTGTCGTTTTTTTCAGCGCAATTGGAAATCAAATATTTGGGCACTGAGTGAGGAACATGTAAACACAAAAACACTGATCTCGACTGAAGAGAAGCTCTCTGCTGGCGGCGTCTATAGACCCCGTCGGCAGACCAGGCAAAATAAACTGCCTGACGGAACACGGGATGTGTTTGTGTGCGGCGCAGGAAACTACAGGCTACGGACACATCCGAACAAACGCTACACCTATCAACACCTCCTTTCTTTACAAGCACAGTAATTTAGCTTGCATGCCGTTACGCTTAATTTTTTTTTTTTTTTTTACATTACCGCTCTGGGAGCCGTAATTAATCTACTAAAACGCGGTTAGGATTCCCAAGGAACTCGAGTATTTCCTTATCAAAACGTTCTTAGGCTTTGATAGAAGAGGTGAAACTGTAAACGACTTATGGGATTTCATTGATTGATGGCGATCTATGTAGGAGACATTTTCAAGTCTACCAAATCTCTCACTTTTTGTGGCGCGTTCTATCCAATTTTACTAGCATTAAATGATATGTGTATCACACCGCCATAAACATTTGAACAATGACGCTCAAGAGTTTGATAAGCAATCGGTTACCTGGACACATTCACAGATTAATGAAGTCTTCTCGGGTAATCAGCCGAGTGATGGCGTCGTCTTGTCGCACGAAGCTCATCATCTTTGCCAGAAGATGATGAGCACGAAGCTCATCGAAACGTTGTGACAAGATGGCGCCATCACTCGGCTGATTACCCGAGAAGACTTCATTAATGGAATACGCCGAGAAAGTCTACAATCGCATACATTCACAGATTCTTATCAATATGGTGTAGCCCATTGTCATCATAATTCAAAGATAATTATGTCATCCATACCAGATTTCCATGGAAAGTCATGACAGGACAAATATGACACTGGTGCAAAGACTGAATGAGTCAGAAACAGTGTTAGTAGTCCCTGAAAAATATTTGTGGGTCACAGTCAGTAAAGATATGAAGAATAAAGACCAATACAGGCTAAGCTGTACGTCAAGCAAATAGTAACTATCGATTCATTAGTAGCATAAAGGGAAAACAGGCATTTATTTATGACAGAGATTGCGTGTAAAACACATGTACGGCCTATAGTTGAATACTGTTCAAGTGTGTGCAGCCAGTATCAGGACGTCGAACGTGCACAAAAAAGTGAATTTTAATTGGTCACGAGATTGTTTGATTAGCTACAGAGTATACATAATAATCAATTGTTGCGCGTTAGTCTCGCTAAAACTCAGACATGATTTTCTTTTGTTTTTGCTCACTTCAATAAAAGGGTGTTTTTAAAAAGCTGTAAAACCAAAGGGAACAGCTAAAAAATCGAAAGAAATCGAAATAGTTAATTTTGTATTGGCATCGCATTAGATTCGTATCTTATGGGTTGCCAAACCATCCTATTGTGATAAAATTTTGTACGAGGGTTGGAACTTAAATAGTGCCAACTATTTACTCACAACCGATACAAAAGCGTTATATGTTTGCACCTGTTACTGTACTTCAAACTAGTAACCAGCGTTGTGCAGAACCTGATGCCAGCGATGTGGAAGGCGTAGTATACTCTTTGAAGAGCCTGTCCTATTCGTGGTGTGAATGGGGCGTTCTATTGCCTATTTGAATCTATGGACCAGTTCTGAAGCGAATGACACGAAGTAGTTCCTTCATGTTCGGAATCGAAGTCACAAGGACTTAAGTCGGGGGAGTATGGTGGATAGTACAGTACTGCTCAGTCCTGTCGACCGAATAGAGCAACCACAGCTTGCGCTATAGTAGTCCGCGCTAGATGATGGGTGGGTTTCGCAGAAGGTGTTGCCGCTTCTTTCGCAAAGCTGATAGCAAGTAATGTTCCAAAAACGAATACTGTGCATTAATGGTCTGCCGTGGAGGAACCTAATGCGGTAGGGTAACACCATCGCAATCGTACACGAGAATCACCATAACTTTCACCATACTGGGGCTCTAACGCACTTTCGACTTTCGCGGCGTCCCACAATGACGCCATTCGTTGGATTGGCGTTTCAGCTTTGGCTCGTTCGATATGGCCCATGTCTCATACAGTGTTACGATACGGCCTAAGAAAACATGCCCATCGCTCTCATAGCGCTACAATTGCGTCTGTGCGGCATCGTAACTTATCCATTTCTCAAAATTACTAAAAATTTCCCGGCTTATATGCCGTGATCTCATGGATTTATTATGCAGAGGACATTTTCAAGGGTGATCGTAGCACTTTTGAATGTCCGATGCACACCCTGGCTCGCTACTGACTGAAGCCAAACTCCGTTTACGAGGGCTCGCGCGCAGAGGTGTGACGTCAGATGTTTTTGATATGCGCGCGCAATTTGTCGTTGCTGATTGCCGTCGTCCGTTAATGTCGTCCCATGGTGGAAGACTGTTACATTTCTTCTTCAAAACCGGAATCCAAATTTCATTTAGTTTCAATCCCTTCTTCAGGGTGTGCATCGGACATTAAAAAGTGCCACGATCCCCCTTGAAAATGTCCTCCGCAGTCGGGGACGAAAAGTTGGGTTTCCATAAATAAATCCATGAGACCACGGCATATAAGTCGGGAAATTTTTAGTAATTTTGACCTTTCCGGTCGTGGAAGTTTACATTTTATCCATTTCTGCATTTCCGTCAATTCATGCGGAACCTATCGTGATGCAATATTTCGCATGGCCAGGCGTTCCTTCAGGATCCGAAGCAGAGTCGTATGGCTAATTCGGCTTCGCGGGCGAGCTCACGAATCATCTAGCGTCGATCACTGTCCACCAACGCGCCAACAGTATGCACTTCTTCTTCCGAGACGCTAGAACGACCTGCTCGATGCGTGTCTGTCACAGTTCGTCGACCTTCCTTGAAGGCTTTTACCCAGCGTGCCACTGTTCTCTACGACAATGCCGAGTCCCCTGACGCCTCTTGAAGACCTTAAAGACACTGTCGTGGTGTACGACCTCTGGAACATTCAACCTTGATCCAACTCAGATGTTTCTGTTTAGAAAACATAGTGACACCAGTACGTTAGACCGCTCGGTCACAAGTGACTGTGTTTCCCTCGATTGTGCGCACGCCGGTGACGTGGGACGGGCGAGTCAATTTGGTCGGAAGTAAGGTAGACGTCAAACGTGTGCTATAAGCGACAGTCGTAGATTCCATTGCATAGTGCCTCCACAGCAGTGTTGCCATTATTTAAGTTCCAACCCTCGTACATTTGACCTTCAAAGCAAAAGGAACGGCACTGTCTAGATAATAATTCGTACGGTGCATGGTGGATGCAACTTTACCACAGTCTCTCACACTAATCAACATCTTTATTCCGAATTTTATGTAATTTTTCACACTTTACCTTCAAAACATGAGTAGGTGACTGTCTAGATATTTCGTGCGGAGCAAGGTGGTGGGTACTTTACAGCCGCACGGGAGTAACCGCGTGGTCTGGAGCGCCACATTACGGATCGTGCGGCCTGTTTTTCCAGAGTGGTTTCTTCAAAGCGGTTTATCGCTACTGTACTTCTCAATGTTGGTGGCAACTAATTCGGAAAATAGTGGAACGTGTATGGTTCACGATACTGGGTATTTGTTTTTGTCAATAAAGTTTTCGTGTGGAACACAATTATAAAACTCGTATATACAACAAACCGCTGTGAGGCTCTTTATAGTCAGTAACATAATACAGTTATGGAAATAGAGATAGACTTTGTTTTTGATTCGTTGATTGTGAAATAAAATGCCAAACAAGAGATCTGATATTCGGTTACCTATATATATTATACAAAATGCACGTATGTAGCTATGTATGTTCCACATCTTCTTCCATGGTCGCAGAACAGAAGACATACACTGGAGAATGGCAATGGGAAGAAAAGCGTTTTTGAAAAAGACAAATTTGCTAACATCGAGTGTTAATTTAAGCGTAAGGCATTTGTGAGGAGTGTTGCCTTGTACTGGCGCGAAACTTGGACTATAAATAGAAAGGGAGAGGATAGAGGATTTATTCTGAAGATTGGGTGGGTAGATCGCGTAACTAATGAGGAGGTACTGAACAGAATTGGGGAGAAAAGGAATTTTTGGTATACATTGGCTGAAATAAGAGATCGATTTGCAGGTCACATCAATTGGTAGGTCACATTCTTAGATATCAAGGAATCGTGAATTTCGCATTGGAAGGAAGTGTATGGGGTAAAAATCGCAGAGGGAGACCAAAAGATCAATACAGTAAGGAAATTCAAATGGATATGAGTTGCCATTCTTATGAGGGGATGAAGAGGCTTGCTCAGAATAAAGCAGGATGGAAGAGCTTTATCAAACCAGTGTCCGGACTGAAGACCGCAACAAAAACAACAAGAATTCAAGTGATTCACACCGACAGCAGGATTACTTTGGACTCTTTGCGAAATAAGAAGAAATAGGATCTAAAGTCAGAAGGTTGCGGACACACAACTGGCTGGTGCATTTCGAATGACATCGAGGGATATGGGGAAATGAACTAGCTGATAACCTTGCTAAAAGAGCAGCTCGATCACGACAATCAATACGTTACAACAAAATACCTACAAGTGCCGTAAAGAAGAAACTTCAAGAAGAGTTCAGGAAAAAATGGGACATTGAGTGACAAAAAAAAAAAAAAAAAAAAAAAAAAAAATTAGACGAAGGAAGCACTAAATCGTATTTTCCTACTATCCGACAACATTTAATGATTAAACTCCCAATATCTCCGAATTTTACAGCTATGTCAACAGGTCATGGGAAACTGAAAGCATATTATCAGCGGTTCAAAATAATTGAACACGGAACGTGCACATGTAACAGTGCTGTCCAAACAATTGACCATATGCTTTTTGACTGCTGCAGTTTATTGAAAGAGAGGGACCATCTCAGGAAAAAATAGCTGCCAAAGGAGGAGGATGGCCCATCAGTAAATGTAATTTGGTACATAATTTCACTACAGACTTATACAATTTTTGTAATTCAGTAAGATTTCCTGATGTATAAAATCGTTTGTTTCTTTGTAAACCCTGTCAACGTATGTACTATACTTGTGTTGATGTAACCGCCTGAATCTAACCATCTAACATGTAATATTACTATGTAATGGGGCATGTCAAATAATTAATAAATAAAAAGAATTGAAGTGCATGAAAACAAAACGGAATTCGATAGAGAGTGGGCAGATGACGAAGGGCAGAGAGGGAATAAAACGATGGACTAACATAAGAAAAGGAGTAAAGACACACTCGTATAACGCCGGAACTAACGCTAGTATATAATAAAATCCCTGTGCCAAGTCTTCTATTTTAGTTAATACTAGCTGCAAACTCGGCGCTGCCCGGGTATTTATTTATTTATTCCTGCCATTTTTCAGGTATATATTCATTTGTATAAGGGCTGTTTGTCTGTAAAATCTCTTGGGAATACAATTAGTAGTAAAGAAGCAATACATTAAAACTTGGTGCGTGATGGGGCGATTTTCCATGAACGTTACTGTTTATGTGCTCATATCTCATGAACTATATGTCGCACTGTGATACAATTTAGAAGCTACATCAACTATATATGTGTATACTGTCTGTAAAATTTCCTGACGCTACAATTTGTAGTGTTCAAATTATAAATTGTAACGTCATACCGAGAGCCGTAGTTTTACTCCATAAACAGCGGAAAAGTAGTAAGCGAGAAACCTTTTTCCTTTCATCATTTTACTATGGTTGCCAGCGAGTAAAAGTTTAATAAAGGTTTGAAATTATGTTTAAAGTTTGTTGCAAGTCGCTAAGTACTATCATTCTCATACAGTGTATTTCGAAAGTCTCACCGCACTATATGGCATTTTTTTGCGATTTCTATTGGTTATGACGTAATATCTTTTGAACCATGTGCCGTATGTGATTCTTAACCGTGCAGCAGTTATTACCTCACGGTAAGGAATGTGTGTACGAAATTTGGTTGAATTCGGGTCCAATGGTTTAGATGAAAATGAGCAGCATTGTCGCAAATTGCAGCAGTTATTCGCGCATCTCATTGTTGATGACGTCATATCTTGTGAACTATATATATCGTATGCGATTCTTACACTTACGGCGACCGTCCTAATGGATTGAAACTTACGTGTACAAAATTTCATAAAGACTGAAACAAAACTGTAGATTTGTATGCAACACGTACAATCATACGGACACTCTGCTTTATATATTAGAAGATAATTATGGGCCTACAATCGAGATGAATATTCTTTCTTTGAGCGTAAGGTCATTCATATCGTATGTCACCAGGGCTACATATTTTCGTTTTCTCAGCCTGTAACTGATCTCACATGTCAGGTCTTCCTCGAGGCACATGTTTGAATTCTTGTGTGTGTATGTGTGTGTGTCTTCTAGATAAGCTTAAGTATTGTGGTATGAGTGGGACAGTGCACAAATGGTTTAAATCATACTTAACTGGAAGAGTGCAGAAAGTTGAAATAAGCAGTTCACATGATATAGATGAAACAATTAATTCTTCTAACTGGGGAATTATAAAAAAATGGGGTCCCACAAGGTTCGGTCTTGGGTCCTTTGCTGTTCTTAATATATATTAATGACTTGCCATTCTACATTCACGAAGATCCTAAGCTAGTACTTTTTGCTAATAATACAAGTATAGCTATCACACCAGACAAACAGGAATTAAATGATGAAATTGTAAATGATATCTTCCAGAAAGTTATTGAGTGGTTCTCTACAAATGGACTCTCATTAAATTTAGATAAAACCCAGTATATACAGTTTCATACAGTAAATGGCATGACACCATTAATAAATTTAGACTTTGAACATAAATATGTAGCTAAGGTAGAATATTCAAAATCTTTAGGTGTTTGCATTGACGAGGGACTGAATTGGAAGAAACATATTGAAGATCTCCTGAATCGTCTGAGTTCAGCTACTTAAGCTATGAGAATCATTGCAAAAATTGCATCTCAGTAAATTAGCTTACTACGCCTATTTTCATTCACTACTTTCATATAGGATCATTTTCTGGGGCAATTCAACATTGAGTAAAAAGGTATTCATTGCACAAAAGCGTGTAATCAGAATAATTGCTGGAGCCCACCCAAGAGCACCCTGCAGACATTTATTTAGGGATCTAGGGATATTCAATGTAGCTTCTCAATACATATATTCACTCGTGAAATTTGTTATTAACAATCTCACCCAATTCAAAAGTAATAGCAGTCTGCGTAGCTACAACACTAGGAGAAAGGATGATATACACTATTCAAGCTTAAATCTAACTTTGGCTCAGAAATGGGTGAATTATGCTGCCACAAAAGTCTTTGGTCACTTGCCAAGTAGCATCAAAAGTCTGACAGATAGCCACGTAGTATTTAAAAAGAAATTAAAGGAATTTCTGAATGGCAACTCCTTCTACAAAGTAGATGAATTTTTAGATAAAACATAAACAAAAAACTAAATAAAAAAATCCTTAAAATATTGATTGTCAAGTATAGACAACATTTACTAAACTGACACGTTCCACATCATTACGAAACGTCGTATATATGATCTATGTAACAAGTATTAATCTAATCTAACGTGTGTGTGTGTGTGTGTGTGTGTGTGTGTGTGCGGGAGAGATAGGGAGAGAGAGAGAGAGAGAGAGAGAGAGAGAGAGGGGGGGGGGGAGGACCGCGTTGACGGTGGCTGGTGGCTGGTGGCTGGTGTCTGGTGGCTGCGTGGGGCGGGCGTTAAACCTGTCTGGCGGCCGGCTTGTGGCTGTTGGCAGAGCTCGGAGGCCTCCCGCCAGCCGACGTAACGGCATAACGGCCGCCGCCTCGCCCATTCCAGACACTCGTCTGTCCTGCTTGACATTCCGGCCTGTCCCAAGTCTTAATGGTACTGTCACTGTCCCAAGTACCCTGCCAGTTTATACAAGTATCTCGGTTCAGCTGCTGTAATTTTCACACAGAGCAATATATTAATTTCTCCAACCAGCACCCAGCTATTCGTAACTTGATGGAAACCTTCTGTGAAAACTGCTTGCTCGCTGTTTTCGAAGTCTACATCTACATACATACTCCGCAATTCACCGTAAGGTGCGTGGCGGAGGGTACACTATACCACTACTAGGCATTTTCTTTCCTATTCCACACCCAAATTGAACAAGGAAAAAAAAAAAAAAAAAAAAAAAAAAAAAAAAAAAAAAAAAAAAAAAAAAAGAATGCCTATATGCCTCCGTACGAGCCATAATTTCTCTTATCTTCTCTTTGTGATCTTTACGCGAAATGTACGTAGGCGGCAGCAATATCGTACTACACTCGGCTTCAAATTCCGGCCCTCTAAATTTACTTAACAGAAATTCACTAAAAGAACGTCGTCTTTCTTCCTGCGATCCCCACTCGAGTTGCCGGAGCATTTCCGTGACACTCGCACATTGGTCGAACCTACCGGTAACAAATCTAGCTGCTCGCCTCTGAACCGCCTCTATGTCTTCCTTTAAACTGATCTTCTGCGAGTCCCAAACACTTGAGCAATACTCAAAACGTGGTCGTACAAGCGTTTTATACGCGGTCTCCTTTACAGGTGAAGTGCATCTTCCCAAAATTCTCGCAATAAACTGGAGTCGGCTGTCCGCCTTACTCACAACTGTCCTTACATGTTCGTTCCATTTCAAATCGCTCTGCAATGTTACGCCAAGTTATTTGAACGACGTGACAGCATCAAGAAGCTCATTATTCGAACATTATGGGTTTGTTTTTCCTACTCATGCGCATCACCTTATATTTTTCTACCTTGAGAGCTAGCTGCCAATCTTCGCACCAACTAGAAATTTTGTCTAAGTCATCCTGTATGCTATTACAGTCAGTTACAGACAACATCATCGACCAGGCTGGAGTGACATTGTAGCTGTCTATTTAAATAGAAAAGTCCCTAGAATGAGATTTCCTGAAAGGTTGTTGCTTTAGTGTGACTTTCTGCCACAGCACGTAATCAATCCGTAGAATTTAGTAACACTTTAATTTTCTAGGTTCACTTATTACTGCCGTTGGAGAGTTTAATGCGTGGTAGGAAAAGTAACGGGTTATAAATACGAACACGTATATTTCCTTTTACCACTGTTAACGGCTAACTTCACATATTTTTTTTAAATTATTATTTTATGCCCTTCTATGGAAAAGCAGCCTTTGAATTATATAATCTGATGTGTGAGCGGGCTGCAGTGTTAAAAATACCCTTTAAGGATATTTTGAGATATGTACGCTAAGGCACTGATTTTCAGTGTAATTATAACTTTTTATTGGGGAATTTTATTTGCACAATAATCTTATTTCTGCTATTAAACGTCATCCTCATGTGTTCTATCTTATAATAAGATATATTTAAAAATAGTAATTCTATTGTATGTTACAATTAATTTGGACTAAAAATATTTCTAAATACGTGACATTTCCTTAATTTTCCATGCAGTATCGTTGGACCTAAATCTCACGCTGTGTTCTTATTATACAAAATCAGTATTTATAGCTAATTGTGGTTTGATGTTAGTTTGACAATTGTGTCAACCGTATTGAATATTTACATCTTAGGGTCTGATCTATGGTGTATATTTTGTGTGTTGGTATGGTTTTGCATGTGGATTGTTTTTGGCTGTTCTGCCAATTTTATCCTTTTTCGAGCTGAAAGATGAGCATAACGGTTTCGATATAATTGTTCGCTTCAGTTCTATTTATTCTTTTAGTGGGTTTTGTGCGTGTGCTTTAGGAAGTGCAAATATATTTCCGTTTCCTCAATAATATTCATTCCAGGGCCTTTAGTTAATATGTGGGGTATGTCCATAGCTTTTCTATAGTGTCTGCATTGTGATTTTCGTTTAGTAAGCGCTGAAACAAAATAGATGGTTTTTTCTCGCTTTCTCTTGCTAGTTTTTTTTTCTAATGTTGAAGCTTCGTCCTGTTTCTCATATGCAGATTTTGTTGCATGAATAATATAGAATTTTTAATTCCTGGGTCGTTACATATTGGAGGTTTCGTATTTCCAGATGTGATCGTGGATTTTAGGCTGTTTTTGTTTTGATGTGCGAATATGATGTAAGTGTTTTTGATGCTGATTAAATATTGTTCGAAATATTACCGATATGAGTGGATATGTATATGATATTTTATTTTCTATTGCGTTTCTTCTTAGCGTTATTTCATTGTGGGAGTTTTTGATTTTTGTTTCATTTTGTTATTGTATATTTGTGTAACTATTAAAGAAATATATTCGTTTTTCGTGCTATATAGTCCAGTATTTTTATTTCATTTTAAATGTTTTTTTTTTTATTTTATCTCTAGGCAGTTGTCTTGTTCTGCTTATCATGGTACTGAAGAATGCTAGTTTGTGGGATATTGGTGGCATAATGTGTTGTTGGTGCTGCAGTTTGTGGTTGTCGGTTTTCTTAATATTTGTAATATATGTCAGTTGTTTATATTTTTAATAGTTAAGTCGAGGAAATTTGTGGATTTGTTTGTTTTCCGCTTTAAATTTCGTGGTTGGTTGTATGTTATTTAGTGTCATGTGGATTATTTATGTCAATGACGTTGCTATCTGTTAGCATTGGGGTGTCGTCGATACAACGATGATAGCATATTATTTTGTAGATAACTATGTCAGACATTCTGAAAAGTTTTTCTTCTAGATTATTGAGAAACGTGTACGCAGTGGAGCCTGTAATGCTATATCCCTTGGCACCAACGCCTTCCTTTTGTGTAAGGAATATTCGTCGAATTCGAAATAATTTTGGCAAAGGATTAATTTTAATAATTATTTTATTTCTGAAATACTTTATGATGATTATTATCTGTGTTTAGTTAGATAGTTGGAGATTATGTCAATTATTTCTTGGTATGTTAGTATATAGGTTAGTAATGTCAAAGGATACGAATTTTCTGCTCGTAGATATTTTTTATTCCTGATTTTATTAGAGAGTTGTTGGGAGTTTATTAAGATAATTCGTTAACATAACTGTACAATTTGTTGAGTATTTTTTTTTAACTTTTTGCTGATAATATACGTGGCACACTTGACACTGTCCACGACAAGGCATATAGGAATCGTTTGGTTATACCATTTGGGGTATTCTCGTACCCAGCGTTGCCTAGAATTTTATATACTCCATACTCTACTAGTCCATCTCCCGTGCTATCTCTCTCTCTCTCTCTCTCTCTCTCTCTCTCTCTCTCTCTCTCTCTCTCTCTCTCTGTGTGTGTGTGTGTGTTCATGTTTTCCTCTCCCGTGTCCCTGTCCATGGTCTAGGTCGTTCGTCCTTCCCCTATCTATGGAAACTGACTCATTTCTGTAAACGTTTGTGGTTATTAGTGAAACACGGTCAATTATTAGTCTATTAATTAGTAAAACGGCGTCAAGGTCAGTCTTAAGGTACCCTCTTGTTTTGATGATCAGGTGTCAAAATTTCATCAAGATCGGAAGAAAAGTTGTATGAACTGGAAATTAGCAGGCGCACAAACGGGAACTCTTCTTTATATTTAAGAAAGATAAAATACTCCATTGTTAGCGTATTAATATTCGGATGCATCAAAGGAGTAGCAATGGGCACATTTTTCTCATTATGGCTACAGCTTCCGAACAACTGTGTATGGCGGGTTGCTTTCGAGGGGACAATAGGCGTCGTATTACAGATTTTTTTATTTATTTATTTTTTTTTTAATTTTTTTTATTCAGTTTCCTTTGGATATTTCCTTTTCTCCGAAAGAACAGACTTCACTTCTGATCCTGCACTTGTTATTCTTTCATATTCAGAGAATATATGACATCAACTGCGGTTGGGCAAAGGTGAATATGTGCACCCAGCCGGGATTCGAACCAGGGTCTCCTGCTTTCTAGGCAGTTGCGCTGACCCCTACACCACTGGGGACACAGTGATCACCGCACCTGCAAGGACTACCTAAGCACGCCTCCCGTCAGATACAAATTCCCATCTTCACCCTGCCCACAGTGCTCAAACTCGTAGTTATGAAAGTAATTCCCGTAAGAGTAAGGGAGGGGTGGGTAAGTTTGTGGCCCTTACTCTTACGGGAATTGCTACTTACTTTCATAACTACGAATTTGAGTACTGTGGGCAGGGTGAAGCTGGGAATTTGTATCTGACGGGAGGCGTGCTTAGGTAGTACTTGCAGGTGCGGTGATCACTGTGTCCCCAGTGGTGTAGGGGTCATCGCAACTGCCTAGAAAGCACGAGACCCGGGTTCGAATCCCGGCTGGGTACACATTTTCAGCTTAGCTCAATCGCAGTTGATGTCGTATATTCTGTGGATATAAAAAAATCTAATCCGCAAAGCCATTTCTGATTATTAGCGGGACTAACACACAGTTACTCATTTTTGTATACTAGCTTTCTCGAACAAGACGAAAAGGTGTATAGAAACACATTTTACCACGACCTTTCGTAAAGCTATTTTTTTTCTTGTGGATATGACGTTTTAGATGATAGCTATGTAAATGATTAAGAGCTAATGCAGTACACCCATGCATACATTTGACTGTCGCTTTTGTGGATGTTGCCAGATATTCCTGAAGATCCCGGACTCTCTGGTGGAGGATGAGGCAGAGGAGGGCGAGCGCCGGTGAGACGAGGCTGCGGTGTCGCAAGTGAGCGTCAGCGGGCATTGTGCGCGCTTCCGTCCGTCGCCGCCTCACCAGTGGACTCGGCCGCCTATTAATAGAAGACAGCTCCCGCCGCCTGCCAGCGGCTGCCGGTAAGGCACCACCAAACACCGCGGTCCTCCTCACGTTAAAGCTCTCTATAAGGAGACCACATCCGAAAAAAAAAATTCTTATAACAGCGATTTGGTAAAGGTAAAGATTGGAAACTTGGGGTGTTTTACCATAAGCTTTCATTGGATGGGAGTGAATTAGTTTCTTAAACGGAAGTGGTAGATCGTAGTCTGTCTGGACACTGACTAAAATTTTGCTCGTCAAGCAGATCTATCCCCCCCCCCCAAAGCCAAGTCCTAGTTACGCCACTGCTGGAGAGATTTAGGGAAATCACGGAAAACCTAAATCTGGATGGCCGGGGGTGGATTTCAACCACCGCCTTCCCGAATACGAGTCCAGTGCGTTACCACTCCGCCACCTCGCTCGGTCATACGGTATGAATACACAAAGGCTCGCCATTGAAGAATCTAGCAGCAGCCATTGAAAATGCGGAACGTCGTAGCTGCGCCCCTACAGTCGTGTAGGGTGTAGGTCAGTGGCGTAACTATGGGGGGGGATGAGGGGGATAGAACCGCCCCCTCCAGAACCCGAAAAGTAAAATAATAATAATAATAATAAAGAAATCGTATAACAGCAATCTGGTAAAGGTAAAAATTTTAAACTTGGGGTGTTTTGCCATAAGCTTTCATTGTAAGGGAGTGAATTAGTTTCTTCAACGGGAGTGATAGATGGTAGTCTGCCTGGAAACTGACTAAAATTTTGCTCGTCAAGCAGACCTATCCCCCCCCCCCCCCCCTAAAGCCAAGTCCTAGTTACGCCACTGTCAGGCGCTGCTCTTCAGCCGAGCGTACACGCAAATTACAAAGTAAGATTAAAAACCATGTCACGAGGGTAAAAACAAGAGGAACGAGAAACATGGCACGAAGAAAACATTGATGAATTAAAAACAGGACGCTGGAGACAAGAGTGCAGGCATAAAACACATGAACAAGGCGAGATAAACAACACATAACCAGTTAAAAACAGTCTGTGCCACGGCGGCGGTAAAGTCACATTGAGAACAGTCTCTTGACACACGAAGAAGTAACACGACGACACTGGTAAAGAAGAGAGGTTGTTGTTCGACACATGGAGACACTGATGCACTGGACACTAGACGACACTGTATCTAAAATTCGTCACTGAGTCCCCCGCAGGGGGATGGGAGGGGAAGGTTAGGAAGCGCGGGTAGAGGTTGGCGCTGTGGTCAGAAGCAGCCGTTTAAACTGGCCAGAGCAAGCGGCAGATAGCGGCTGTCCCCACCACCACCTCCCCTCAAACGCCAGCAAGCCGGACACAGCCGTGGCCTCGTGGAAGGCGGCACGAGCTCTCCCCTCAGCCTCTCCTCCACGCTACCCTCTGACGTGCGAGAGGCACCCTCAGAAGTGCCTCTAGTGTGGTCTACCAGTACCAAGCCAGGGAAACGCCTAACACATACTAGCATCTTACGGAACTACGAGGGTACTGTAGGACAGTGGTTTAGGGGGGGGGGGGCTGCTTCTCTGTATATGTTAGTCTGTGCTCTAGGGTGCTTAAGGAGAAAAGCCAAGCGGGGGGAGGGAAGAGAAGGGGATGGGAAGAGGGAGCGCTGATGCTACGGGGATAGGATCAGGGTTGATAGGAGGGGTAAATTTCAGGACGAAGGGCGTCATCCGGTAGGGGAAGGGCGTGAAGTTGCCTTGGGAGAGGACATGTAGCGTGTGCAGGCGGAGAGAGGGAGGAATGCGTTGGTGTAGGCGTGGTAGAGACCCAGCGTTGGTTTAGGTGGTGTAAACGAGGGGGAATCTATTTTGCAGGTGACATACAGGATTCGGAGGTGTTCAAGGGAAGGGGATGAATTCATAAAGAAATCGTGTGGGGGATGGAAGTCGGATGCGGTAGGCAAGGCGGAGGGCGTGGCGTTTCAGGATATGGAGGGTCTGATAGAAGGTGGTAGGAGTGGAAACCCGGGCAGGGTGGAAGGAGCTGTATAAGGAAAGTATGGCCATCTTTTTCCGCACCGTTTGCCGCCGTCTGCGGCTCGTGATTTGCTGAAATCGAGTCACACAATCCTTTCCGCCATCATGGACCTATACGTTGCTTGGCTGCCATGAGAAGTCTTGTGAATTTCGTATGTTTGAGTTTGAATAATGCAACAGTGTTGTACTTTTGGGTGTTCTTAAGAAGGGAGGTAAACATTATAGCACTTACATTAGATATCAGAAATGCAGGAAGATGAACAGTCTGACTGATGGAAGTCATAAGAGAAAACTAGCAGCCTAGAAGCGATCTTCCGTTCTTCTACTAATTCATATTATAAATTAATAGATTAAAGATTCAGTGACGAATGGATCACGTAGCAGATATCTATATAAAAAACTTCCTGGCAGATTAAAACTGTGTGCCAGAACCGGGACTTGAACCTGGGACCTTTGCCCACGAAAGTTATAGGTACCAGGTTCGAGTCCCGGTTCTGGCACACAATTTTAATCTGCCAGGAAGTTTCATATCAGCGCACACTCCAGTGCAGAGTGAAAGTTTCATTTTGGAAACATCCCTTAGGCTGTGGCTAAGCCATGTCTCTACCATATCCATTATTCCAGGAGTGCTACTCTTGCATAGTTTGTTTGGATGCAATAGTGCACTATTCTTGCATGGTTCGCAAGAGAGCTTCCGTGAAGTTTGGAAAGTAGGAGGCGAGGTACTGGTGGAAGTAAAGTTGTGAGGCGGCATCGTGAGTCGTGTCGGGATAGCTCAGTCGGTAGAGCGCTTGCCATCGAAAGGTTCGAGGCCCGGTTCCGGCACACAATTTTAATCTGCCAGAAAGTTTCATATCAGCACACACTCCGCTGCATAGTGAAAGTTTCATTATATATATATATATATATATATATATATATATATATTGAATAAATTTGTGAAGAAAATTTCTGCATAATGTCGTGAGGTTAAATTATTCACGAGTCGTTGCTTTTATCTGCAGGTAGTTTCCGAAAACATACAAATTTTGAACATAGTGAGTGAACTAGATTCTCGTTTAGATATGAAATTAATATATAGTTCCTGAAGCAAGCTTTTTTCACTCTTTTCCATGTGTTAAGTATATCGTTAGAGGAAACAAAGAATTGAAACAAGGCAAATATTAAGGCCCTTTAATTTCTCAAATGTTCAAATGTTTGTAGAGCTTATGGGACTTAACTACGGGGTCATCAGTCCCTAAATTTACAAACTACTTATGAACTATCTAATACTAAGGACGGCACAAATATCCATGCCCGAGGGAAAGGGGGATTCGAACCCCCGACCGTAGTGGCCGTGCGGACCGTGACTGGTGCGCCACAGAGCGTTCGGCCACCGCGGCCGCCTTTAATTTCTCTTTTTGGTAAAAGTCATGTAGTGGGTATGCCCTTGCATTTTTCGTAGTTCATGTAAGATATAAGTACATAATACGCAAGAAAATAATCATCAAAGACTTATCCATAATCTAAATAGTTTTCTTCATTTACGCTATGCTCCGATGATGACATGTTCGTGGTCTATTCGAATAGTTGGCTACGGTACAGGTCAGTCTGAATTTATAGGTAGACTCTTTAGATCTGTTGCCACAAACCAAGCTGTTTTGTTAAAATCGGACGATAAGTATTTCGTAGAGCCGTCAGGTTCGCATGGACAGAACTACGCGAAGTTGCCGCATCTGTCCGTCGGATATAGCACCCTGTATCTCGAGAATGAAAAGAGTTATCGTTCTGCTCTCAACCTTAAATAAAATTTCGATATCTTACCTAGATTTCGTTCGCAGTATTGTATGTGCTAAAATTAACCATAGCAAAGTCTATGCATGCGATTTTTCCTCTGCAAACTTTTCAAAATTTTGCGCAGTAGTTTACTTAATGTGATGTATCACGGAAACTATATGTAATAATGAATAGAAAATCATATCATTATCGATCGAATACATCACACTATAACACGTGAAAAAATAATTTTTTTCATTGAATAGTTTTCTCAAAATCGGTTGATAAGTATTGTTAAGCGCTGGGAACGTTGTGACGGTCGGTGTGTTAAGCAGCAGCGGAATGGAATAGGCCCAGCATGACTGCCGCTGGCAGGCTGGTCATACTTTCCCTATACAGAGCTTCACCGCCACCATATGGAGCGGTTTAGGATAATTAAATTCTGTCAGTTTGTATAACGAACTCTGTCAACAACTCGAAGCAGCGTAACTGTATTCTAGGACCGAAAAGACGGGTGATCATGGAAATGGCCTGATTTGACAATGAATTATATTATCGTGATGATTATGGATGAATCGTCATGTAGGGAATCAAGCGAAATGGGTGACACTTGTTGCACAGGAAGCTTATAAAACGCCATGACTAACAAGAAGGCCTCATGGGTATCGGATTTTAGAATTTAGTTCAGAACTCAAATAACAGCCAAATCCATCGACGAAACTCTAAAAAAAAACTCGAGAAAGTAGAAGTTTTGCAAATAAGAGTAAGTACCAATTCTGAAATGATACATCTGTCAGTGTCGTTCAGGTGGTAGCATTCTGGTCTTACAACTGTAGGGTCGGTGGTTGAAATCTGCCTTGACAATTATTTTTCGTTGTATTCGAATACTTGAACAATTTTAGTATCTAATGGTAATTTTTTACGAAAACTGTGCGTATTTTTGTTTATTCGTAATATTCTATATTTTTAGAAGATTGTTAATAATGATGATATAACACAAGTTACATTTTTTACAGTATTGGCTTCACTACTAGTTGAAGACGGTAGTCTTTGATTATTCAGTCTGTGAACAGATACGACACTGTTTTCTGGAAAATAGCTACTAATGGATTTCCAAGCAGCTTAATCGAATTGGTGAGAATGGGATTTTCTGGCATATCCTGACTAAGAGAGGAGATAGATTTGTGGGACAGAGTCTGAGACATTAAGAAATTGTCAACTTAGCATTAGAAGGAAGTGTGTGGGGTAAATATCGTAGAGGGAGACCGAAGAATGAAATCAGTAAGCAGATTCAAAAGGATGTAAGTTGCCGTAGGTATTTCAGATGAAGAGACTTGCACAGGACAGGGTAGCGTGGAGAGCTACATCAAACCAGTTTGCGGACTGAAGACCACAACAACAACAACAATCTACTTAACCATCGTTTCTCGTGACGACAAGGTTTTCAGCTTGTCTACATACGCATAAACAAAAACTGACGCAACAAGTGGAATTAGAGATCCCAAAATGTTTTATATAACTGAATAAGGAAACGAAAAAAGAAATATCTGTGACAGTGGGATTTGAACCATCGACACTACAGTTGCGAGGCCAGAACGCTACCACCTGAGCTACACTAACAGACGCTGCAACTCTTTTCATTATTAATAATTATGGTACTTTGCAAAACTTCAAAGTAGATTTTCTCGAGAATTTCTGAGAGTTGCGTCGAATGTATTTGGCTGATTTCTATTTTAGTTCTGAACTTGATGTACCACAAATATGAAGAAATTCTAAAATCCGAAACCCATGTGGTCTCCTTGTAAGAGCAGAATAGTAATTGTAAGAACATCACATTCATATCAGGCTACTGTGTGACAGCATTGAAACGTTTCTAGCAAACAGGACATAAAATGCTTCAACGAAGAGAAGTCTCCCGTAACACTAATTTACGGCGTAACGAGGAAAGACTGTTATCAGACCACTACTTTTCACAGTATTCATGAATCTCATAGTAGATAACGCCGCGACTGTCATCCAGGCTATTCGCGATAGGAAATTTCTAATACCAGAGAGTTGTAGCTAAATGTAGGAGGCAATTGATCCATAACAAATCTCACGTATTACGCATACCTAGAATGAAAGATCCTTTATTATACGCTGCCGGAAATAAACATTAGAACGCCCTCTTATAAATTATCCTAATCACTCAAGATTTATTTTTGAAACAGTGCATATCGAGTACACGAAATCATTACATTTACACATCAAGCGGCACTGAAGAACCAGAAGTACATCCATGCTGAAACATTTATACTAGTAGCTGGTGTAGCCTTTACGAGTGGAAACGCAGACGCTGATTCTGACTTTCATTTGAACATACTTTCGGTGAATACTGTCTAAGAATGCATTATTCAGCGCTTGCTCGTTCTGTTCACGTGTTTCTACAAAAACTGTGAGTTGATCAACAGCACGTGTCAGTAATCGTGCAATTTAGCAATCGGATTCGTCCTAAGGAAAAATAATCAATGGATACACTCATCTCTTGACGTCATTGTTCTTCAAGAGTCAGTTCCTTTCTATCCTGCATACAAACTAGTAGCTATTATAGCTCCGCTACTAAATTCCGTGTAGAAAAATGACGGTAATACCGATTTCAGAAGTTTGCAAACGTTAATGGTGGTACTTCATTTAAAACTTCCGGGCTCATAAGCCATGGTCGATTTATAAAACATTCCCCTAACGTTTCATCTTCGGCTGCGGAAGACATCTTCAGAAGTAGAGTGGCGCCACTCTACCTCTGAAGATGTCTTCCGCAGCCGAAGATGAAACGTTAGGGGAATGTTTTATAAATCGACCATGGCTTATGAGCCCGGAAGTTTTAAATGAAGTTGACGCCGGCCTTGAAAGTTTACATTGGTTAATGGTGGTAGTTTCTATTCCTTTCCAAAACGAACTTTTATACGAGTTTCACTTAAACGCACTGATTATTAAACTTTTCCAACATACAATTCACTGCCAAGTACGTGCTAAAGACACAGTTACTACTAAATCAGCACACACACTACAATTACTTATTATTATCATCAGTTTAAACTAAAATAGAACCTGTTACCGAAAATGTTTATTGAATATCTGTTCTTACTAGTAGCCACTCAAAAACTATATTTCCAGAACTACCTCTTAATAATAACATTTAAAACAGTATGTTTATGTTCATTGCGCGTTTCCTCGTAACCATAAACCGAAGAAACATTTATTTACAAGGTTTCCCATATTATTAAAATAGACAAATACATTCATGATACAGATCTAAATAGACTAATCGAATATAAATAACTGTTTTGTTCGTAACTTACTTCCACATCAAACAGATATTCATACACATGACTAAACAAAGAAATCTAATTAATTATTAGTAACTTTACAATATTTCTTACAATACTCTCTTTATCAATACTAATGTCTCAACTTGACTTTTGTCGCTGCTTCTCCATAGTACTGCCTTTTACATTCCATAACGTCGTGAGATGTCATGGAAACCCCGACGGTTACTTCAGTTAGTGTTCGTGGAACCACTTATTCAAGAACTTGCATTAATTTTTTATCTAATTAGTTATCTACCAACATCTACAGTAACCATATCAAAATTATGCATTTTTATTTCTATAACAAATATAATGACTTGGCAATCGCACCGTAATATTATGACATCAGGAATACATATAATGATCGGAAAATTACACATCGACATATAAAAATAATTTATATTCCACACTTTAACCAAACGTAGTCACGTAGGAATGAAATACCTCACATTTGCATGACGTGTTTTAAATATTAGTTTACGTTGCCAGGCGGTTGCTAAGTCATTAAATTTATTCTATAAATAAATATGTATAATTTTGATATAGTCACAGCAGATGTTGGTAGATAACTAATGAGATAAAAAATTATGACAAATTGTTGAATAAGTGGTTCCATGAACACTAACTAAAGTAGTCACGTAGGAATGAAATACCTCACATTTGCATAACGTGTTTTAACTATTAGTTTAAGTAGCCATGCGGTTGTCAAGTCATTAAATTTATTGTTATTATTATTAACCGACTTGCTTTTCATGAGATCTCACGACTTTTTATGATGGAAGAAATTCGTCGCCAGACTTGCATTTTTGTACATTTTATGTTTTTGATGGGGTTTTGTCTTATGATTGCAATTCAAATTGTACCACACACATACTTCCAGAAAGTTTTACGAAGTAACTGGTTTTAATAACTGTTGTGTAATAACCATATGTCGCGTATACACACAGCTGGTGCACGATAGCGTCGATCCACCTTGCTCCCAGGTAATAAAAATTGAAATCAGGAAAAATGCATGGCGGAGCATAGCTGCTACGCTACAGTCCTCCATCATCTCCTACACATACTCGGTTGGAGAGAAGTCCATGCTGTCTAGGGAAGTGGCTGCAAGTCATTAACAATACGTTCAGTTTCACGTGCAATGTGTGGACGAGCATGATGAAAATATACATCGCCTTCGTACTGCAGGAATGGCAAAAATTATAACATTCTGCGCCTATCTAGCGCTGGTCAGCCACCCTTCCACAAATACCAAACGTGACAAGATGTAACGTCACCGCTGTGTCCACCTAATCCTCGATGGGCGAAGTTGCCGTTATATTCTATTTGCTGCTTAATCATTTAATGATTGTTCTAACGATTTGACGGTATGGGATGCGGACAAGTACTAGGTTGATCCATAACAATAAACTTTGTTAACCTCCTTTATTATGGAATGACAAATGTTAAAAAAAACTTCCTTTAAATACACCGTTCAAATAACCGCGTGCCACTACGATGATGTCTACAAGTCCACACTGAAACAATACGCAATTACAACCGAAACTCATATGCGAGACGACTGATGGGCAAAACTTTAGCCACCGCTAAACGCGGGTTACGGACGCACTGTCAACATGCTACCGCCTCGCTCTGCGGTCGGCGGGAGACTGCCGTACACCGGCCAACAAACAAAGAACATTCCAACCTAAGCATTGTTGCCAGCAGCTCTCGCTGCAGACCAACGATAACTATCGTTCGACCAAAACGTACCAAAGAGGTTACTAACCTAAAACCCTGTATCCTCACAAAGAGTTGTAGCTAAAAGCGCTCTACGAGACGGCGCTCGCCAGCTCTACATTACTCGCGCAAATGACCGTCACTCGCATGCTGCCAAACTCTGCTGTCATCGCTGAAGACAAGGCATGCCATTCATCTTTCAAGTGATCCTCTGATGGCACCAGACGAGCTGTGCACATCTCTGCTGTGGCGCCAGCGGACGTCGGGATAGAGATCTAAGTGCCCATAGTTCCTTTGCTAGTAGTTCGTGTTGACACTTCAGGGCCCATAAACCCTTGTACCTGTGCTGTGGTGGATGTACGATCTGCCACTGCTACCCTCAGGTTGCGACGACCTTGCCGGACGTCTGTACTCAGCGGACGGAACCTCGTCTCTGGGTGTGATAATGTTCGTGTGACCATTGCAACAAGAATCGTTGCACAACTAACCCAGCACGTCCAACTTGAGTGGTAGTTCTCTGAAAGGACCGTCCCACAAATCTACGTTTTTCAAACTCGCTCAGTTAGCACTTACGTGTAGGAAACACTAGTGCGTCTCTGCAACAAGGTTCCTGTTTGCTTCACTGAGGTGTTAACATTCCTTATTGAAGGCTACACACAGATGGCGCTGAGACAACGATATCGCTTGTTGTCTGTCGGCGGACGAAGTTGAATTCATTATTAGTAGATCCACTATCCCCCAGGTGGCATCTACTGTCGTATGTTCAAAATCGACGCCGTCTGGTTGGACGCTACTGTTTCCGGCACGGTATTATTACACAACAGTTTTTAAAAGCAGTTACTTCGTAAAACATTCTGTGAGTATGTGTGTGGTACAATTTGAATTGGAAGGATGAGATAAAATCCCATCAAAAACATAAAATGTACAGAAATGCAAGTCTAGCAACGAATTCCTTCCACCAAGGGGGAAAAAAAAGTCGTGAAATTTCATAGAAACCAAGTCGGTTCATGGAACCACTCATTCAACAACTTGTCATGATTTTTATCTAATTAGTTATTTACCAACATCTGCAGTGTCTATATCAAAATTATACATATTTATTTATTAAATAAATTTAATGACTTGGCAACCACATGACACCGTAAAGTAATATTTAAAGCACAAATGTGAGGTATTTCGTTCCTACGTGATTACGTTTGGTTAAAGTGTGGAATATAAATTATTTTTATATGTCGATGTGTAATTGCCCGATCATAATATGTATTTCTGATATCATCTTACGGTGCTATTGCCAAGTCATTATACTTGTTATAGAAATAAAGATGTATAATTTTGATACTGTGACTGCAGATGTTGGTAGCTAACTAATTCGTTAAAAAATTATGGCAAGTTGTTGAATAAGTGGTTCCATGAACACTAAATAATGTAACCGACATGGTTTCCGTTAGATCTCACGACGTCTCGCAACGAATTCCTTCCACCATAAAGATATGGTGGAAGGAATTCGTCAAGACTGGCATTTTTGTACATTTTATATTTTTGATGGGATCTCATTTCTTTTTGTAGGTAGTATATCCTAAAATGCAAAGCCACAAACGAGATATCTGAATATAAATGTGTGTTCTGTATTGTATGTCTAGTATACGATAGACTTTTACTTACGCTAGTGGTGGCGCAGTGTGATGAAATTGGCAGCGACCACAGCATGAGACAATTCGGAAAAAAAGTTCAAATGTTTGTCAAGGTTATGGGACTTAACTGCGGGGTCATCAGTCCCTAAACTTACAAACTACTTATGAACTATCGTTTACTAAAGACAGCACAAACATCCATGCCCGAGGGGGGATTTGAGCCCCCGACGGGGAATGGTCTCGCGCATCGGAGCTTAGCGCCTCAATGCACTCGGCCACTCCGCTGCGGCACAATTCGGAAAACTAGTCACGTAGAATGAGGGATATACTCTTTCGGGTTGACCATGAAGAAAATAATTAATTCTATTCCTGCTCTGTAGTTGACAGGTTCTTGTATGTAACACTCATAAGCGAACATTTTGTTGCCAACATTTACATACTAAGCGACCGCCGTAAGTAAAACTCTAAATGTGGTGAATTATATCAGTTTATCCCTATTTCTTACGACTTATATCAGTACACAAATAATTGTTGATACTTTGTTTAAAGTGAGAGGGGGACCAATAATACTGTATACGGTAATGACATTCTAGTAATGTGGTCACTGTTTCTGCCAAGGACTGTATTGGCACCCAAAAAATTTATATTCTCAGACATCGATGTTTTCCTTTCGGTGTTCATTATTCAGCGATTTATTTGAATTGATGTTATCATCGATGTTTTTGTAATATGGATTATCCTTAGGGCAGTAGTTGGTAGCACTTCAAATTTTGAGTTCAATTTTTATTAGATTTGAATAATTTAAATCGTGATCTTAGCTATAAATTTGAAAACATGTACTTCGTTTTGCCACCTTTAACGGCTATGTACACTCATGATTATTGTATTGTGCACATCTACAGCAAAACATTTCATTGGCCTCCTGATCAAATTATCGTAAAAAATCCTTACTTCAATTTTCAAGTTCGCGTATATATATAATTATATCACTTGACAATCCCATCTTAATGTGGTAACATGAGCAGAACCAGCATCTGCTAGAGACGACAGAACGTAATACTACAGTCTAATAAGTTTGACTGTGGCAATACTCACTCCAGAGTTTTTATTCTGTGGCACAAACCATATATACGAGTCACCCAGATCAATGGCGTCTCCCTGTCTCTGCCGTGTTGTCCTTTGAAACCAGCATCTAACTTTTTTGCTCCCGGTCTAACGTTTTTGCCTCGCGTCATGTGACGGAATTTTTGACATTACAACCGACAGTTTTCTCCTTTATAGTTAATATCAAGCTATAATGTAGGTGTCATTAGTACTGTTTCAATTTGCAGCAATTTCAGCTATATCTTACTAGTTATTTTTCACTCTCAAATCAGGTGACGTTTGCAGCAACATGGATTATCAGCTCGGAGACCATGGCTGCGGTTACCCTTGACGCTGCATCACAGATAGGAGCGTCCCGCGATGGTGTACGCGACGACGAACGAGGGTGCACGAATGATAAAACGTCATTTTTTCGGATGAATCCAGGTTCCGTTTACAGCACCATGATGGTCGCATCCGTGTTTGGCGACATCGCGGTGAACGCACATTGGAAGCGTGTATTCGTTATCGCCATACTGGCGTATCACCCGGCATGATGGTATGGGGTGTCATTGGTTACACGTCTCGGTCACCTCTTTTCGCATCGACGCCGCTATGAACAGTGGCCGTTACATTTCAGATGTGTTACGTCTCGTGGCTCTACCCTACATTCGATCCCTGCAAAACCCTAAATTTTAGCAGGGAAATGCACGACTGCATGTTGGAGGTCCTGTTCGGGAAATGTTCGACTGCTGCCCTGACGAGCACATTCTCCAGATCTCTCACCAATTTAAAACGCCTCGTCAATAGTGGCCGAGCAACTGGCTCGTCACAATACGCCAGTCACTACTCTTGATGAACTGTGGTATCGTGTTGAAGCTGCATGGACATCTATACCTGTACACGCCATCCAAGCTCTGTTTGACACACTACCCAGGCGTATCAAGGCCAGAGGTGGTTGTCCTGGGTACTGATTTCTCAGGATCTACACACCCAAATTCGTGAAAATATAATCACATGTCAATTCTAGTATAATATATTTCTCCAATGAATACCCGTTTATCATCTGCATTTCTTCTTGGTGTAGCAATTTTAATGGCCCATAGTGTATTTGACTGCTTTAGCGGTAAGTGAATTTTAACGGATTTCTTTTTGTGCTCATATGGACTTCATACTTTTCATTATTTATGGTGAATTGCCAAATTTCGCACTGTGCAGATATCACTGTTTTCCACTTACGTTTGATCTTATAATGACTTTTAGAACCGTTAAACGACAGGTTCATCCGCAAACATCCTAAGCTAATTGCCCAGATTGTCTCCTATATCGTTTATAAAGACAAGTAACAGTTATGACTGATGGTGGCACAGGGTATGCAAGTGCGACCTGTTTTACGACTACCAAAGTAATTTGTGTCATCCGGCGATTGGTAGTCTTCAATGTATGGCTTCGAACGCATTGCTGTTTCTTTCCTCCACCGGCACAGATTTGTATCTCTCAAAAAGCATTCAGGATCGTTCTCGTCAACCCGGCTGCCTTTGTACCGTACTTCTAGAGAGAACAGATTTATGACCCTGTGTCTCTTCTTATGCTGATATGCCCCATAGCAACTCACTCGCTTGCCAAAACAGATAAGTGTCCTTTGGAAAGAGAACAAACAGACCGGTGGCTGAATCTTGACCTTCCCCCACTGTACTGAATGTACCAACAACTTACGGGTACGCAGCCAGCCAGGTGACAACTTTGGCAGCTGCTGATATCTCAGCAGGAGACAAGCCAGCCATTCACCAAATGCAAAACTGCAGAGAGGGAACACCGTGGCCGGTCGCGGTGGCCGAGAGGACTGAGGCGCTCCAGTCACGGTCTGCACGGCCACTACGGTCGGGGGTTCGAATCCCCCCTCGGGCATGGATATTTGTGCCGTCCTTAGTGTTAGCTAGTTCGTAAGTAGTGTGTAAGTTTAGGGACTGATGACCCCGTAGTTAAGTCCCATAAGCTTTACAAACATTTGAACATTTTGAAACACCGTGCACGAAAATTTAATGAGTCAGGAAAGGCAACGCACACGCATAAGTAAACAACAGTGCCAGCTCGCTACCACAGATCTCAAACTCAGAAGCATCGATGATAAATATCAGTAAGCAAGTAAGCAACGGATGAGGTAGCGGAAATTCTGTTTTTATAAGAACGAGAGAGCAGGATTCTACGCAAAATTTAAATAAAAAGCTCTGTCTCTATTCATAAGTTTATTCGCTAGCGAATTCATATTGTAACGGTTCTGCTTATGGTTGTAAGGAATCATTCTGGTGACCATCATCATTGCTCTGTTGTACAGGGATATCTTATTTTCTTCGTACCAACGACGAATACGGTAGCCACACTGATCCATGCAGGACAATATTTTGGCTGAGCTAAAAATTAAAATTGCGCAACGGGTGCAAATAAAAAAAAAGATATTCCTGCCATAAGTGGGACCACATATTGCACGCAATATATACTTTAAAATGGCTCTGCCTATTTATCATTATTCTTAGCAGATTAGATTAGATTAGATTAATACTTGTTCCATAGATCATGAATACGACACTTCGTAATGATGTGGAACGTGTCAGTTAAATGGAGTGTTTCTATACATAATATTACATGACACTCAATATTTGAATTTTTTTTATTAATTTTTTTTATTTTTATTTTTTAAATTTGTTTTTTAATTTTTTTTAAAGTTTTTCCTAATGTACTAACTTTTATCTAGAAATTCATCTAATGTGTAGAAGGAATTGCCATTCAGATATTCTCTTAATTTATTTTTAAATGCTAGTTGGCTATCTGTCAGAATTTTGGTACTACTAGGTAACTGACCAAAGACTTTTGTGGCAGAATAATTAACCCCTTTCTGTGACAGAGCTAAATTTAACCTTGAATAGTGTATGTCACCCTTCCTCCTAGTGTTATAGCTATGCACACTGCTGTTACATTTGAATTCAGTTGGATTGTTAATAACAAATTTTATAAGTGAAGCTACTGTGAAGATTCCTAGATCCTTAAACAAATGTCTGCAGGATGATCTTGGGTGGGCTCCAGCAATTATTCTGATGACCCGCTTTTGGGCAATGAATACTTTCTTACTAAATGGTGAATTGCCCCAGAATATGATGCCATAAGAAAGCAGAGAATGAAAATAGGCATAGTATGCTAGTTTACTGAGTTGTACATCACCAAAGTTTGCAATCACCCTAATAGCATAAGTACCCGAGCTCAAACGTTTCAGCAGATTTTCAATGTGTTTCTTCCAATTCAAACCCTCATCAATGCATAAACCTAAGAATTTTGAATATTCTACCTTAGCTATAGATTTCTGGTTGAAGTTAATATTAATTAATGGTGTGATGCCATTTATTGTGTGAAACTGAATATACTGTGTTTTTTCAAAATTTAAAGAGAGTCCATTTACAGAGAACCACCTAATAATTCTCTTAAATACTTCATTGACAATTTCATCAGTTAATTCCTGTGATTCGGGTGTGATAGCGATACTTGTATCATCTGCAAAGAGAACTAGCTTGGCATCTTTATGAATATGGAGAGGCAAATCATTAATATATATTAAGAACAGCAAAGGTCCCAGTACCGAACCCTGTGGCACCCCATGCTTGATAGTTCCCCAGTTTGAGGACTCGGCTGCTTTTTGTATATTATGTGAATTACTTATATCAACTTTCTGAACTCTTCCAGTTAGGTATGATTTAAACCATTTGTGCACTTTCCCACTCATACCACAGTACTTAAGCTTAGCTAGAAGAATTCCATGGTTAACACAATCAAAGGCCTTTGATAGATCACAAAAAATCCCAACGGGTGATTTACGGTTATCCAGAGCATTTAATATTTCATTAGTAAAAATGTGTATTGCATTTTCTGTTGAAAAGCCTTTCTGGAAACCAAACTGACATTTTGTTAGAACTTTATTTTTATTAATATATGAAGTTACTCTGGAATACATTACTTTTTCAAGAATTTTTGATAGAGCAGTCAGAAGTGAGATTGGGCAGTAGTTGTTGACATCCAATGTATCACCTTTTTTATGAAGTGGTTTGACAATAGCATATTTCAGTCTATCAGGGAAAATACCCTGCTCGAGTGAGCTATTACAAAGGTGCCTAAGAATCCTACATATTTCTTGGGAACAAGCTTTTATTACCCTGCTGGATATGCCATCAATGCCATGAGAACTTTTACTCTTGAGAGAGTTTATTATTTTCCTAATTTCAGATTGAGAGGTGGGTGGGATTTCCATTGTATCAAACTGTCTAGGTACGCCCTGTTCCATTAACTGCCTAGCTTCTTCTAATGAACATTTAGATCCTATATTCTCCACAACATTTAAAAAATAATTATTAAAAGTGTTTTCAACTTCTGACTTTTTGTTTGTAATTTTTTCATTCACTTTGATGGTAATGCTGTCTTTCTGTGTTCTTGGTTGCCCTTGCTCCCTTGTTATGATATTTCAGATTGTTTTAATTTTATTATTTGATGTACTAATCTCAGACATGATGCACATGCTTTTGGATTTTTTAATAACTTTCCTTAATACAGAACAGTAGTTTTTATAATAGTTGAGTATTTCTGGGTCACTACTCTCTCTTGCTGTCAGATACAGTTCCCTTTTCCGGTTACAATATATTTTTATACCTTTGGTGAGCCATGGTTTTTTGCTTGGTTCCTTACAATTAAATTTGACTAATTTCTTGGGGAAACAGTTATCAAATACCCTTACAAAAGTATCATGAAATAAATTGTATTTTAAATTGGCATCAGGTTCCTTGTAGACTTCATCCCAGTCTAACTGCTGAAGACTTCCCGTGAAATTTCTAATTGTCGATTCATTAATTGTACGAACAACTTTGGAGGATTGATTCAAATTACAGAAAGGAGCTATATCATATAATGTAACTAGCTGTGCACCATGATCAGAAAGACCATTATCAACAGGACATGCACTAATGTTGTTAAACCTATCTTGGTCTATAAAAAAATTGTCTATCAGTGTGCTGCTGTTCTTTACTACCCGAGTAGGAAAATCAATAACAGATGTCAAATTGAAAGAACCGAGTAAGACTTTCAGGTCATTCTTCTTATTACACTCTTGCAGTGAATCAAGATTGAAATCCCCACAGATAATAATTTGCTTCCCCCTATCTGACAGATAGCACAACAAGGCATCCAAGAATTCCAGGAATAAATGAAAGTTTCCTGAGAGGGGCCTATACACTGTGACAATTATAAAAGAACCGCCCTTCAGTTTAAGCTCATAGGCACATGCTTCTATGTGTTGCTCTATACAAAATTTTTTTGTTTCTAAATTTTTTACACTGTGACAATTTTTGACATAAATGGCAACTCCTACCCACACCTTCTTTTCTCTACTTACATGTGCTGCTAGTTTATACCCACTAATATTAACTTTATTCATATCAGTGATAATGTGATAATGTGATACTCAGCTTCTATAGTTTCTAAACAAATCTTCTTTAAACCCCCAATATTTTGATGAAAAATACAAACATTATTTTTTAATTTACTATTGTCAGAATCTAGTGATATTTTAACAGCTTTATTGCCTTCCTGTCTGGGCTTCTCATTGGACACTGAACTTATCCTAAAAAAAGAGGTACTCCCAAGAGTTGCAGTTTCCCCCCTTATAGATTTTCCTATCAACCCAGCCAGTTTTCCCTTCCCTTTCCTATTGAGGTGCAGGCCATGCCTAGTAAAGTCCCACCTATCAATAGCATCAACAGGGACCAAACCAATGTCCGACAGAGTGGCCGCCCTGCGCACCCACTATCACAACATGATCCTCCTTAGTATACTCTTTGCACAATAAATCTAATTGTGAATGGGGATCATGACAGTTATGACAGTTATGATAGGTGTTATAATGAGAGCAACAGGGTTCCTGATTATTAACGTATCATTCTGGGACGTAGCCCTTTTCTTTGTGATTAATTATATATTATTATAAAACACAACAAAGCTAATGGTCACTCTCTAAGGTGGGGTCTCTTATTATTTTACTTGGAGTACGAGGAGTGAGAATAGAACGGATTTTACTAATTTTCCCATATTTTTCATGCATATCATTCAGTCCTGATTACTGCATTAAATTAACTTCACATAGAGTGAGCAATGCCAAGGGGGAAAAGTTTTCTTTCATAACCGTGCCAGATATATGCATTAATATTGATACACATGTTAAAAACTAGACATCCTGTTACATGTTCGCACGTCAACACTGTTATTACCTAGCCTTACTGTACTCAAGGACGGACGCTCTTGCATATTATTTACATTCTGCGTCTGCAAGGCTTTAACATAACTCACCTCATTGTCCATCCTAGTACTTTCAGTATACTTATTCACAGGAACTGATGACCAAGCAGTTTAGTCCCCTTTAAACACCCAACACCAACAACTTATTCACACGCATGCCTAACTGAATTTACGTTATATAATTTTCTTAGGTCATTGGGCATTGAAAATAACTCACTTTTGTGGATGCCCTCGGCAACTTTATTGCAAATATTCATACGCAACGTCAATTAATTTTAGGGTCAGGGTTGGGGCATTGTCTTGTATTAGCAAACGTACTCGAATATGCTTGAGGACAAAGTCCAACCAAGAATTGAAAAAAATAAAACAAAAAAATCACATGCATTTGAAAAAGAGTAATAATAATTTCCTTATCATTACTGAAGGAAAAAACATAAAATATATTGGAATCTGTTCCAAACCATGAGACTTAATTACTTCCTTGCCTCGTGGGCTCAAAATCCTATCATACAAAGAAGACTTTAAATAAAATGATCTCGTCTTCCAAACTTACTCGCCAAATGAAATATTGGCTCCATTTAACTATTCCTATACTGAAAATCTCTGTGGGCGGATGAAAAGTAAAGATTGCCTTTATTCGAAGTGAACGCAGTAGAGTTACAGTTCTGTTACTCGAAAAATACACTGGATGTAAGCAAAAATGTTTGTTGCGACTTTACTATTACTTCGATGGAGCTGAAAGAAACATTATTAAGTTCTTCAATTAAAATTATTACTACATTTACCAACTTTTACAAAATCTGGACGGAGCTCTTATCACCATGCGACTTACACCGTTTGGTCCTGCTGCAAGAGGTTATTTTTTTTTATTATTTTTTTTTTTTAATTTGGCGGTTATCCGCGTAACGGATCCCGCGCTAGTCAGGTCCAACCAGGGGAGGGGAGGCTCTCTGCCAACCGTTGGTCGGTACATTCGCGACCCTCTAAGTTAACAGGTAACTCGCGACTTTCTTTCTCATCTTTGGCTTACAGGTTAGCAAAAAATATGTTGGTACTGCTGAAAGCTAGCTTCTGCTTTGCAGGAAGGCTTTCTGCTATTCATACACACAATTATACTTCTTAGTCTAATGTAAAAAGGGTAAATAGATGTGCTACAAATGGGTGGGGAAAGTAAAAAATAAAGTACATTAGTATCGCCAGCGAAAAATAGAAAATAAAGTACATTAGCATTGCCCATCTTTCCTCCAAAGTAGTTCGATACTGCTCATTTAATGGTTAATATGAGAATTCATTATTGTAATTAGTAGTTTCTGTAATATCCGAATGTGACGGTAATGAGATGTGACCGACAGTAATATCTTAATATATATTAATGACTTGCCATTCTACATTCATGAAGCTGCTAAGTCAGTAGTTTTTGCTAATGATACAAGTCTAGCTATCATACCTTACAAACAGGAATTAACTGATGAAATTTTAAATGATATCTTTCAGAAAGTTATTAAGTGGTTCTCTACAAATGTACTGTCATTAAACTTTGATAAAACCGAGTATATACAGTTTCATACAGTAAATGGCATGACACCATTAATAAATTTATACTCTGAACGTAAATCTATAACTAAGGTAGAAAATTCAAAATTTTTAGGTGTTTGCATTGACGAGAGAATGAATTGGAAGAAACATATTGAAGATCTCCTGAAATGTTTGAGTTCAGCTACTTATGCTAACAGAGTCATTGCAAAATTTGGTGATACACATCTCAGTAAATGAGCTTACTACGCCTATTTTCATTCATTGCTTTCATATGGGATCATTTTCTGGGGCAGTTCAACATTGAGTAAAAAAAGTATTCATTGCACAAAAGCGTGTAATCAGAATAATTGCTGGAGCCCACCCAAGAGCATTCTGCAGACATTTATTTAAGGATCTACGGATCCTCACTTTAGCTTCATAATACATATATTCACTCATGAAATTTGTTATTAACAATCCGACACAATTCAAAAGTAATAGTAGTGTGCATAGCTACAACACTAGGAGAAAGGATAATATTCACTATTCAAGGTTAAATCTAACCTTGGCTCAGAAATGGGTGCATTATGCTGCCAGAAAAGTCTCTGGTCACTTACCAAGTAGCATAAAAAGTCTGACAGAAAGCCAACTAGTATTTAAAAGGAATTAAAGGAATTTCTGAATTGCTACACCTTCCACAGTGTAGATGTATTTTTAGATAAAACTTTAAAAGAAATTAAACAAATAAATAAAAAACAACAAAAATGTAATAAAAACCCTTAAAATATTGATTGTCAAGTGTAGACAACAATTACTAGACTGACACGTTTCACATCATTACGAAATGTCGTATATATGATCTAAGGAACAAGTATTAATCTAATCTAATCAATATCTAGAGAATTAACATACTTGCAGTTTCCTATTCGATCATGTTCTAATGTTTGTATAGTCTATGGGACTTAACTACGGGGTCTATTCGATCATGTACTTCATCGGTACAGGGCAGTGAATATGTATGAACATATGCTGAGATTAATTGATTACCCAGTTCCCAGCTCGCATGGCACCACAATCAATACTTTTCTTGGGTGCTATAAATATTTTAGAAATCCAAGATGTTAATGGGAGCTCACTGTGCTGACATCAGCCCTCGTGCCGTTTCCATTGCCTCTGAAACACTTCCCTACCTCGCCTATTTCACAACTAGCTGCAATCGGCAATTAAATGGCCGATCTCTGCACGACAACGGTTCTTTTGTCGCGGCTGCTCGTAACATCTACAGTCTGTCTCTGCCCCCAGGGGCTCACGGTTTTTTCTCGAGTACGTGCGTGGCGAGCACGGGGCCTCGAGCTCATGCAGTATTCCTTCTTTCTTTACTTCCCGAATTGCATTTCCTCTCCCCTCTCACATCCTTTCCTATCATCATTCTCCTCATTCCTTCCCCTTCCCACCGGGGGACTGATAACCTTAGCAGTTTAGTCCTCCTATCCCAACCAGACAAGCCAACCCAACACGCAGCAGCCACAATTACCAAGTGGTGGTGATACGACGTCCAGCCTCGTCTCTTGCCAGTGCATTCAAGCAAGGGCGAAGGTGATTACACTTCTGTGCCGTCCACAGTCTATGGTTTTATCCACCTTACAAATCTATCTATTGTCCACGCCAATGCTTCTCGAAGTAAGTGTCATTACTTGCTGTGTGCCTCGGCCGAGCGCATTGAGGTGCTATGCTGCGATGCGCGAGGCCGATCCCCGTCGGGGGTTCGAATCCCCCCTCGGGCATAGTAGTTTGTGCCGTCTTTAGTATAAGGTAGTTTATAAGTGGTTTGTAATTTTAGGGACTGATGACCCCGCAGTTAAGTCCCATAAGCCTTACAAACATTTGAACATTATTCTTCTTGCTGCCTCTAACCCAGAAAGATACATGCTGCATGAAATTGTGCGTAGGCAGTCGGTAAAGTCTTAAAATTTTTGTCCTGCTCTCTGCTGAAGACAACTTATTGCGAAAGAACTTCGGAAACAGTTTCTTTCTAAATCAAAATCAACTGTTTGTTATGCTTATGGGACTTAACTACGGGGTCATCAGTCCCTAAACTTACAAACTACTTATCAACTACCTTATACTAAGGACGGCACAAATATCCATGCCCGAGGGGGGATTCGAACCCCCGACCGTAGTGGCCGTGCAGAGTTTCTTTCTGATGGGATGCTTGGTACAGGCAATTTTGTCACGAGATGTAGTACCGCGGTGCTGGCTGTGAATTTATGTGCGATGTAAATTTTTGAATTAACAATGAAATGGGGCCGGTACCTTCTGGTCTCTGGTGAGTTACAAAGTTTACGAAAAGGTTTCTGGATATGTTTCATTCACATCTTTATATCTTTTGCTGCCCATTCCGTTAGTGTATTCAACAGTCGTAAATACAAAATGATTAACAGGTTCTAAGACGTACTATTTCATTTTTCTGCACTATTTAAGTCATTTCGTGATTAGTTTTCAGCCCTCTTTAAAGTATTTTAGAAAGTTACTCCGTTCCAAGTTCAAATTTATGTAGATCTATAGGGATTACACAGTAAAATGAAGCTGATTTAGATACGTCCCATTAATACGCATTTATTTTCCATATTACCGTTTGAAGGATCTGAAAACTGCCGCCGGCCGCGGTGGCCGAGGTGACTGAGGCGCGCCAGTCACGGTCAGCACGGCCACTACGGTCGGGGGTTCGAATCCCCCCTCGGGCATGGATATTTGTGCCGTCCTAGTTTGTAAGTAGTTCATAAGTAGTTTGTAAGTTTAGGGACTGATGACCCCGTAGTTAAGTCCCATAAGCTTAACAAACATTTGAACATTTTGAAAACTGCCTCAAAGACAGATGAGAATAGTTTTGTGATGTGAAATGAATCTGCATGACTCCTCTTTCAGTTCTGAACTTCACACTAATCTGATGAATATTAATGGAGCTGTAGCCTACATTACGTATGAAACTTCCTGGCAGTCGGTAGTGCGCTTGCCCGCGAAAGGCAAAGGTCCCAGGTTAGAGTCCCGGTTCCGGCACACAATTTTAATCTGGCAGGAAGTTTCATATAAGAGCACACTCCGCTGCAGAGTGAAAGTTTCATTCTACGTTACGTATATTTGAGTAATTATTTCAGCACGATAGAGCTACTGCAAATATGTTTGTAAAATCCAAGTGCAGAATAGGGATTTTGGGGCCCCTGGGACTCGGTTCCTGTAAGAACTTGGATTATGGAGGTGCAATTGGAGATTTCTCACAAACCTGTTTTAGTCACTAATAACATTTATAAGCGTCATAAATCACAGCAAATGTTGTATTTGGTAGCAAAGCTTGCAATGTTTAGTGGTATTTCTCACAGATTACCGTACGTTGTGCCTGTGACAAGGATTTTGTACTTTTAACAAGGTACGTAACATCGTTAATCGGATCTATGACGAAACGTTCTGTAATATAGTCTGTATTCTCGTTACATATTGACATTAATAGAGTATTTCGATGAAAGGTATACCCCGAACTTAATATGGTAAATTTTGTCTATCAGAAAATTATGAGACCACACCCCACCCCCCAAATTTCCCCTCTTTTCTTAGAGAAAGCAAACTTTGCTCCCTCATCTGCATGTCACGAGTATTAAAATAATCCTGCCACGACAACAAATGATAAAGCCTCTGCTAATCGCATATAACTTGTAATATCTCTTTAGACAGCTGAATACCGGCTTTTAGCCATTTTCCTCTATGCCCTACAAATATTTAAATAAGTAACGATACAAAATGGCTAAAAATGTAAGAATATATTCGTTAGATAATTATCTAGAAATTCCATTTCTCAACTTTCACAAATTTTATCCCTTATCAAGATACACCTGGGAAACCATTATGTTTTGGTAGCTACAGTGCTAATTGTGCCTGGAAACAGCGTTCGGCACCACTATGAATTTTTGGCCATCTTATAGACTGCAATTTTCGCTCGCTGAAGCACTGAGTTTATTTTAGTTATTTGTTACAGTTACTTTGTAGTATGAGAGTAAAGTAAAGTATTGATACATATTTTTAAAAGATTGTAGAAGTAAAAAAAACAATGCTTCTCTGTCACTCCGTCCCACTCAGGCCTCAAAAGGCCCACTGGGTACCGACCGGCCGCCGTGTTATCCTCCGCCCCAATATTATTGCTGCCAGACAGAGACATAATTGTTCCAACCTGCCTGTTCAGCACACTTAAGCCCTGTGTGAGACACGAGGATATCCATAGAACGGTTTGTTCAAGTGCGCCGGCTGCCCCTGCGAGGTAGGCCGCATAGCAGTGCAGACTCAATAGTGATTCCATCCAGTCAAACAGTAACCAACGTATTCCGTCAGAATTGTAAACCCTAATTTCTCTCTTTATTACTTATTTGTTGTCATTAGGTATCATATATACACGAACTAGAATAAAATACAAACTATACGAAAACAATATAATAATAATTAAATTTACAGCTTCTGTTATGTATTAATAGCATACTTGTGGCTGCTTTCTTTCTCAGCGTATTACAATGGTGAAATCGTCTCGGGTGAACAATCGAGTAACTTGACCTGAAGATGGTTGGTACGACACTCATTGAAAAGTTGCACGGCTGATTAACCGAGACGATTTTATCCTCTGCAAGCATATTGTTTGTTACAAATCAACGTTTCCATATGTTTCAGGTCATGGGCAGCTTATCAAAGAAAGCGATTGGAGGAAGCATCCACCGAATCAGAGAATTTGAGTTGGAGAAGGTTAGTGGCAGCATGATAAACTCTCTTAAAAACACATGTATTATGCCTTTTGCTTGTCCTTTTGGTTGATCTCTCGTCTACACGTATATATTTACTTTGCAAATCACATATCAGTGCATGGCAGAGGGTTTATCGAACCTCTTTCATATTGTTTTTGCAACGTTCTATTCTCTAATAGTGTCCGGGAAAAAGGAACTAAATCTTTTCATTTTCGATATGCTTTCTTTTATTACGATGATCATGTCTCCCCATGTTGTTAGGTGATTATAAAATATTTTCGCATTAGGAGGAGAAAGATGGTGCAACGAAATTTCTCAAATAGATCTTGTTGCAACGAATACGGCCCTTCTGGTAATTATTTCCTTCCCATCTCGTGCATCATTTCTGTGACATTCTCTCCTCTATATCGCGACAGTACAAAACTAGCTGCCTTTCTCTGAACTGTCTCTATATCCTTCGTCAGTCCCACTTGGTGTGGATCCCACAATGCGAAGCAATACTTCAAAATAGGACGCAATAGTATAGGCTGTTTCTTTAGTAGAACTGTTACATCTTGTAAGTGTTTTGCCAATTAAACGTAACGGCCTTTGGCTAGCTTTCGCTACGATACTTTTGTGTTATTTCCAATTAAAGTTGTTAGTAATTGTAATTCCTAGATATTTAGTTCAATTTACGGCCTTGAGATTTGATTGATTTACCGTATGAATCAAATTTAACGTGTTTCTGTTTATGCTCATATAGATCATACATTTCATTATTTATGTTTCGCACCACGCAGATACCATACACAAATCGTTTTTGAGTTGCTTTTGATCCTCTGATGACTTTACTAACCGATAAACGACAGCATCATCTGCGAACAGTCTAAGAGAGCTGTTCAGATTCTCTCCTAAATCGATTTGGACCAGAAACAGTAGAGAACCTGTAACACTTTTGTTTCATACGATGACTTTCTATCAGTTACACGTACTATGTCCTTTCTGACAGGAAATAACTAATCCAATCACACAAGTGTGACAGTATTGCACAAGCACGCAATCTGATTAGAGACCGCTTGGTGGCCACAGTGTCGAAAGCCTACAGGAAACCTAAAAATATGGAATCGATTTGGGTTCCTTAATCGATAGCACTCATCTCTTCATGTGAGTGAAGAGCTAGCTGTGTTTCACAAAAACGGTACTTTCTGAATCCGTTTTGACTATGGGTTCTCTTCAACGTAGTTCATAATGTTTGAGAAAGGTATATGTTCTAAAATCCTGCTACAAACCAACGTAAATGTTATAGACCTGTAATTTTTGGATCACTACTTTCTTGAATATTGGAGTGACCTGTGAAACTTTCCAATCTTTGGGTATTGATTTTTTTACTGCGGTATGGAACTATGGCATCAGCATATTCTGAAAGGAACCTAACTGGTATGTAATCTGGACCGCAAGACTTGCTTTTGTTAGGAGATTTAAGTTGCTTTGCTGTAAGGTATCTACTTCTAAATTACGTTCGCTGGCAGCTGATATTCTCGTGTAGTTACCTCGTTTCCTTTGGCGAAGGAATTTCAGAAAGCTGTGTTTAGCAGTTATGCTTTAGAAACGCCGTCATCACTTCTATCACCCTTCATATGGCATAAGTAAGGTATTGATTATGTTTTTCCGCTAGTATGCTTTACACACGACCAGAATTTCTTAGGGTGTTTGACTAAATTACTTGACAAGGTTTCGTTGTGGAAACTATTAGTCTATAAGCTTCTCCTATTGACGTTCGAGCTAAATTTCGAGTGTCTGTAAAAGATTGCCAGTCTTGGGGATTTTGCGTCGGTTTAAATATTGCGCTTTTTTTCTCTCTTTCCTTCTGCAGTGATCTGACCTGTTTTGCGTACCACATACGATCAGCCCCCCCCCTCTTTTGTTGTTTTATTTGGTATAAATCTGTCAATAGCTGTCGATATTATTTATTTGAATGCCACATCTGATCACATTGTTAGTCTAGAAAGACTGAAGACAGTCACTCAGGAAATCGTTAAGGGAATATTTATCTGTTTTATATTATCTGATTTTGATGAATTTGGGCAAAATATCAGTTGACAAAAATATAAGGACTAATTCCAATTTCCTTTTAATATATTTAGTTGTTTCTGTTGTTACGTAATGATTACATGTACCTTTTCGAATCATATTCGAGATCCACTCATCTCTGAACCAAAAAAACGCTTCCATAGTATAGAATTTAATCAGTGCACGACTTTAGAGTGATGCACTAAGAAACTGGAATATTCGATACATTTGAACCGATGTATCTGTAGGTTCTAATTTTATTTTCTTTACAATATAGATTAAATATTGTGGGGTATTAATATTTAGTAGTTCAGTTATTAATTATGTTGCGTGCAATAACCTGACATATTACCCATAGCGTATCGAATGTTACTGTACTTACATATGCGAATATCCATTGCTTCTCAGATTTAAAAACTTGGTATTTCTTCGACCACACATTTTTTTGCGTGTTTTCAATGAGGACAATGACGAAAATTCCCAAAGATCGTCGAAGTGGGAGTCGTAGTCATCGACAAAACCTGGATGTAGTGTACAGTTCCATCATACTGTAGTGGCTAATAAAAGATTATTTAGAAAGAATTGTGGCTGGTCGAAGGAGTGGTCATCGTACAGAGAAGAGATAACAGAGAACTTCAGGATAAATTCATCTTACAGGAAGACTAAAAGCATTAATTAAAATTAATCGCACTTAATCGCACTTTAACCTATTGAGATGATATAAGACAAAAATGTAAATTTTATCTCATTTTAATGCTCTGAAATGGCTTAACATTATGAAATACTAGCAATATGGAAGTCCTCGGTGACTAAGTTAACGAAGGGTTGACAACTCACCTCTCCCCAAATAATAAATTCGTTTTTCCTGGACAAGTAATCAGATATAAGTAAAACCTATCGAAAAAACATAAAGCACAATCACTAAATACGCATATCCCAGCCAAGTACATTCAATATTAATTAACTTCGGTGCTTAATTCTGCTATAAGCGTAACTTCCGAATATACTACTGTCATTGATTATGAGCTAAAGTAATCAATACTGGCATCTATATTTCGTTAGTGTACACCTCCTATTCATTCTTTAGTGTATTGTACCATACTTCTAAGCAGAGCAAAGTAATAAAACATTGAATTGCGATATATTTTCTTTATCAGATACGATTTGATGAGATACAGTTTATATGTTGTCTCAGCGGAAGAGTAAGTGAACATGTGACTTTTCTTTAACCGACAAACAGGTAGGGAAGACGGTTTGAAACAAAACATTAAAAGACGATATCTTTTACTTTCGTTGAAGCGATTATACTGAAATAAGTCCTCTACGTTGTCAGAAGATTCGCTCAATTTATCTATGAAAAAAGTCATGAAAAGTCATACAGTAGTGTTCAAGTCAGACATGAATGTTTTAGAAAAATTTAAATTACTGTATCATTCTTTTTCGTGATCCATTTATCATGAAATACAGCCCTTATGTCGCTCCAACCTAAGCTGAAGTTACCTATGAAAACCCCATTATTTGTATAAAGTTTGAATTTTCCTAATGTCAAACCAATGAACAAAGCCGCGGTGGAGTAGCCGAGCGGTCTAAGGCGTCTCGCTGCTTAGCGCGCGGTTGCTTGCCGTCGGAGGTTCGAGTCCTCCCTGGGGCATGGGTGTGTGTGTTGTCCTTAGGTTAGTTTACCTTATTTTAAGTTTAGATGACCACGCAGTTTGGTCCGATAGATTTACAAACATTTGAACATTGAACAAAAATTTGTCACCTGTTTTACCTACGGCTTAACGTACATATTTGTATGAGATAAATATTTCCAATTAAGAACTACCGATATTGTAATAATGGATTCCGTTTTTACATTTTGTGAAGCATGAAAGTTTACATACAGGGGGCAGACAAAAATAACATGAAAACCAAACAAACACGTAATATTTCGTTATTAGTAATGAGTTCGCCACAACTGTACTTCAAAAGAGCTCCAATTCTTGGAGGAACAGATTCGTAAAGTATCTTTATAGTTTCCATTTTATTGATAGGGTGCGCGCGCGTGTGTGTGTGGGGGGGGGGCAATTATTATTTTGGAATATGACAGTCATTGTTAGCTATATGATAGCCATAGTAAGCAGTTTGTTGACGAGGATGGTGAGATGTTCCTTCACAGTTATCTGACCCATGAGGGTAATGATAGAAACAGTTGAATACTATGATATAGGTGCTCAAATCATGATGGAACCTCCTCACTTTTATACTGGAGAAAGCAGGTGTGCTGTGTCGTAAGCTTCTTTTTGGATTTTCGTCAAAGAAATCAAGTTTAACACTTGAGAAGTAATATTTCGGACCGTGCTATGGCCGTACTGGGTGACTCCTTCGAGGAGGTCGAGAAAAGGCTTACGGACGCGCTAGATGTGCTCTGTCACTACTACGCCGACAACTCAAGCCGAATCCCAGCAAAACACAAGTTTGCGCTTTCCATCTCCGCAACAAGCAGGCAAACCGCAAGCTGCGTGTCTCCTGGAAGGACACACCACTTGAACACTGCAACAACCCCAAATAGTTAGGTGTAAACTTAGACAGGGCTCTGACGTATAAACAGCACTGCATTAACACCAAAATGAAGGTAAGCGGCAGAAATAACATTCTGCGGAAAATTACAAACTCTTCTTGGGGTGCAAAGCCAGAGGTAGTGAGGACCGCAGCACTAACAGTTTGCTTCTCAGCTGGCGAATACACGAGCAGCGTCTGGTATAATTCAGCCCACGCTAAACAAGTCGACATCGGTATGAACGAGACCTGCAGGCTCGTCACTGTATATCGGAAACCTATGCCAATCGACAAGCTTTACCACCTTACTGAAATTGCACCTCCTGTCGTGCGTAGAGAAGCTGCAGCCTACAGTGAAAGAGCGAGGGCTGAGCTGTCTGAGAGCCACCTCTTCCACAACATTCAGCCAGCCACCAGACGCCTGAAATCCACACGAAGCTTTCTCAGAGCAACCGACAACCTCAGCGACCAACCCGGATCTAGAGTGGACAGATGGAAGAGATCGAGAGAAAGGCACTGGATGGAACCAAAGGAAGAATTGGCACCAGGCCACAATGAGGACTGGACGGTTTGGAAGACACTAACACTGCACGGTCAAGAGATAATCTTATGAAGTGGAGATATTCTACTGTATCTAACCTCTGTGACTGTGGAGACGTGCAGACGACCCAGCACATGTATAACTGCCCTGAATGTGCTTCACACTGCACCTTAGAGGACCTGATGTTGGCAAACCCAACTGTTGTCAACGTAGCCTGCTTTTGGGCCAAATGTATATAATATTTCTTTATGTTTGTTTATAGTTCTTAGTTTACATGTATGTTATACCTTTATAAACTTTATGACTCGAATTTAAAAAAAAAAATTCTCAAGTTAGTGTTAAGTATTACAGTCACCTTTACTGTGGCAGTCTTACGTTGTCTGGCCACAATTATTCTTAATGATCGTAGGTCGTAGTCAGATAACTTCGGGTTTCGACCACTATTCAGTCCGGTCGTGTACAGTGCGGTCTCAATGTTCTCACGTAAACAATGGTGCCCAGTTCCACCAAGGTTTATTATACTGTTCGGTGTTGTACTTCGTCGCAGACAGGCATATAAACGGCAAGTAGTGCCCTGCTGTCTTTCGGCCCTTTGGCTGTCAGAGCAGTGAGGCCCTTATCCGCTCGTTCGTCCGCTCGCCCGCTCCGGCCGTGTGCCGGCGCGGCGGCCGCAGCGCCGTGCCTGCTATTTCCGGCGCGGCGCACGCCGGCTACGACGTCATAGTAACTCACGCCAGCCAAGTGCTGAGGCGTGTCTGGTGTCTGCGCAAACAACCCACGTCTCCCGCAACTCGACAGCTGCTATCAGAAAGTCTGCACCCGCCAGCAGCACGGATCATATAATGTAGCACGAATAACAATTCATACTTGTTTCATTCGAGCCAGACCGACTAAAGAATTTAAAATATTCTACAGTTCTATTTAAGAATAAGATTTTGTTAATGAATGTAGAAATGTTCAAATGTTTGTAAATCTATCTGACCAAACTGCGTGGTCATCAGTCCGTAGCTTACAAACTACTTAAACTTAGGTAAACTAACCTAAGGACAACACACACACCCATCCTCCAGGGAGGGCTCGAACCTCTACGACGAGCAACCGCGCGCTCCGCAGCGAGACGCTTTAGACCACTCGGCTACTCCACCGCGGCTAATGAATGTAGTCTCGCGTGCGAATTTATCATTTATTAGCTAAAAATCCGGGGTTGCCCGCGTACTTATTTATTCTAGTCTCCGTTGTTTCCTTATCTCTCTCTTCTTCTCGGCATCTGCTACTATGTCTGTGCCTATCCATCTCTACTTTCATCTTTCTCTGCCAGTCACCTCCTCGTCGCCCCGTCCCTTTCTCTGTCCATTTCCTCCTCCTCCTCCTCCTCCCTCTGTTCATCTGCTTTCACCTGTCTGTCACCATCTCCCCTCTCTCAATGTCTTCCGCTCTCCTCTTTCTGTTCATCTCCTCCTCTCCCCTCTCTCCTCCCTTCCCTTTCTGTCCGTCTCCTCCTCCACCTACTCCTCTCTCTCCTATATATGAAAACATTCACATATACGCCAAGTTTCATGATGACTGTTCCAACGGATCCAAGTCGCAAGATACCTACCGCCATGCTAAATTCACTGGCTTGCAGATTATAAAAATCTTCAACAAAACATGCATTGATATGCTGTCTTTCAAGGTGACCAGTCAAACAATTTGGATGTTTGTTGTAACGTATCCTCCGTCATGCACCTACGGAGGATTATGAAAGGTAGCCCATATATCAATTGTGTCCAGCCGTTTCAGCACGAAGAGTAACAAACGTGTTAACTCACTGTAAGGTAGCCTCCACCACGTGCCACACGGTGGTTTGCGAAAGGTAGCCCATGTATTAATCTGGGTATAACCGACCTCTGTTCCAAATTTCATTCATATCCGTCCATCCATTTCAGCGTAAAGACGTAAGAGGCGAATTAACTAATTGTGATGCACCATCTCCCTGCACCATACTAAGTTAATTTTAGTATGCCTATAACCTTCGCACGACTGCAAGCAATGTGCTGACAAAGTATGATCGCAATCGGATGCACGGTATGGCCGTACATAAAATACGAACAAAAAGACAAACAAACAAAGATTAATTTTTATATATTAGGCTAGCTGAAAACCCGGCGTCGCTCGGATATTTATTTATTCCAGTCTTAATTTACTCCAGATCTCCTTCCCTTTTCTCTCTCTCTGACCACCTTGTCTTTCTTTCCCTCTCTGTCTATCTCCTTCTCTCCCTCCTTTATCTTTCACCTTCTTCGACGGCCACGGTGGCCGAACGCTCTGCGGCGCGCCAGTCACAGTCTGCACGGCCACTACGGTCGGGGGTTCGAATCCCCTCTCGGGCATGGATATTTGTGCCGTCCTTACTATTAGCTAGTTCAGAAGTAGTTTGTAAGTTTAGGGACTGTTGATCCCGTAGTTAAGTCCCATAAGCTCTACAATCATTTGAACATTTTGATCACCTTCTTCCACCCTTATTTCTACCCATCCCCACCATCACTTTCTATGCCGATCACTCGTCTCTTTGTCGAACTGTACCTCCCCCAACTCAATTCATTGCCTCCTCCATCTGTGAAAAATTATATAACTCTTAATTCCTGTGGTGATCATGAGGTGATGTCTAAGTTTATTGCCCTCAATCATGGACCGTATGAAATGTTTGGTACATGGTGATGTTCCTCTTTTTTCGAAAGTTAACTCTGCAAAATTTCATCAAGATCTGAATAAAATCGTAAATGTTATCAAAATTCGTACGTAAAGTACCCTCTGCTGCGCACCATACAAAATTGTACCTTTTGAAGATTAAGGGTACAAAGTGTCATCGTAATCAGATGAACTGTACAGCAATGCATAAAATACGAAAAAATATAATGCGACAGTTCCCCACGTGTTTCAATGTTTATGACTTCATATATCCTAGACTTAAGTCGCACAATAAAACAATTTTGTAGGTACACTGATTGGCTTAAATGGATACCGTTTGCAGTATATTTTAAGAATACATTAGTAGCAAAGAATTAATATATTTAAAAGTGATTCATAATGTGGCAGTTTTTCACTTATCTTGTGATTCATATACCAATATTTATGTTTTAAATGTTTCTTTGATGATTATCACCCTGAAAACTGTAACGTAACTCCAGAGAGAGCAGCTAGAATTTTCAGAAATTTTATTTCTTTCGAAACTTTGCGGAAATCTGAAAATTAACTGTCTAGACACGTTAATTAATTGAAATAATTGTAGATTATCTGAATATATTAATACTGCACTGATAAACGGAATTGTTCAATCACATTTAAAAATTTCATCAGGGTCGGAATACAACTATAGAATATGACCAAGTCCATATGTAAAGTATCCTCCGTCATGCACCATTAAAAATTTCATGTGACAGTGACCTTCCTCTTGTTTTGAAGGTCAAGTGTCCAAAATGTCATGAAGATATTAGAATGGATAAAGTGTTCTTATTCGCATGTCGCATGATGCCACAGGTCTTCAACCATATAATCGTTTATGATGTCATATTCCCTGAACCATATGTCGTAAGCAGTTCTTACCCATGAGTTAATTGTTACCTCATGGAAGGAATATGCGTACCACATTTGGTAGAAATCGGTACAGTGGTTTAGAAGCAGACATCGCATGATGCGGCACTTTTCCGCGCATTTCATTGTTTATTACGTCATATCTCCTGAACTATTTGTAGTACAGTCATGTAATGGTGCCTATGAACCACCGCAAAAGTGCAGGTAATATGTTGACAAAGTTTCATCATTATCGGTTGGTCGGTACGGACACGCATAAAAAACAAACACACAAACATTAATTTTTATGTATTAGATTACTGACAGTTGCGCATTTCGCCCTCGTGAGGCATCATCTGATCGTGTGAACACTTGTGGTGAGAGCTGAGCTTTAACCGCCAATTGCCACTGGAGGGTATTAAAATAAATTCAGGAGGCGACTTCCGCTTGTCAGATATTGGCGAATGAAGCTCAGCTCTCAACCTTTTTACATGAACCGATGATGCCTCACAAGGGAGCTACGAGATAGTGATTAATAAATTAAAACTTCACAACAGAAATTTCTTTCGTTCAAAACATATGATGAACCTGTTGCTTAATCAGATGGAACCAATATAAGGGTTTATTTTATTGACAGACAGCTGGTCGGTCCTTAGTAGTACATTTGATTCATTCTGAATGAAACACAAGACAATTGTGTAATGTTCTAAAATATTATTACTGTTTTACGAAATGGTTTTCGGATATAATGTCATCAAGACGTACTTATTATAGATATATAAACATATAGCTTTAGAAGTTTAATGTCCAAAGATCTTAAACTGGTGTATACTAAGTATCTCACTTAATTTTTAAAGATAAGTGTTAAAGAGGAATGATTCCTTTGAAATAGCTGCATAAAACTAATGAACATACTTTTAACACTTCATATCTTTAAAAGTGAACTGAGATATTCCATATACGCCAATTAAAGATCTACGAACCTTAAACTTTCCCAGCTATAGTATACGTTTATATCTCTGTAATCACTAACTGATGATGGCGTAACAGCCGAAAACCGGTTCGTCATATAATAAAAATGTTGTAGAATATTACACAATTGTCTTGTACTACATTTAAAACGTTTATTTTACTGATTTGTTTCCTTCATGCAGCATATACCAAAGTTATACAACAAAACGCCTTCTTCAGGCGTCGGTGATTCCTTGTAAACTAATTTCCTTAATCACCTTTACAAACAATTGTTAAGTTATTGGCCATACACGCCATTTTGGAATTCTCGAACGACCAGCCCTGCGATTTTCACATGTTTGTCTTACGTCTTAGAAAAACTCCTCAGCATGTGAGATAGGAAGGAACTTGGCACTAATTAGTAATGCGATGTTTGAAAATCATGCGCCACTCGTTGACAGACCACGTCGGTTATGTTTCTGCTTCTCTAATCTAGCGTGGACTTTCAAATGACAAGAAGTACCTTTTTTGAACATTAATTTACCAAAGTATTATAATCGATGTTTCGCCCAGAAATGAAATCTCTCACAGTAATGCCGCATCTGTTTGTGACTTTCGTAGCCGCTTTGTGATCGATTTTTAAAGAGAGAGCCTAGAATCTGTTGATCGAGTTGGCCTCGCGGCAGTGGCCGTGCGTTGTGAGGCGCCTTGTTGCGGAGTACGAATCTGATACCAGTCGGAGGTTCCAGTCCTCCCTATGACATTGGTGTGTGTGTTGCCCTTAGCATGTGTTAACTTCAGTAGTTCTTAAGTCGAACAACAGATGATCACTGCACTTTGGTCCCATAGTTTTACAAACATTTGATTTTGTAGATCGAGCGAAATTTGGCTCATCCTATTCACATAGTCATTACCTCTACATGTTCTACAACATATTCTGTAAGTCCTTGTATGGTTATTATACTACGTCTGTAATCTGATTTACTATTTACAGATATAATATGTCTATTCATTCCATTCTTATGTCAATAAAACTCTTTCCCATTCTGTCCATCGCTTTTAATCCTACTCTCTATCCATCTCAGTTTCGTTTTTATGCAGCTCAATCATTGTGAAGTCATGTCTTATGTACTATGTGCCTTACTAGATTATAAATTTCCAGGTTCGTACAGTGCGATAATAGAAAAGTGACTGCGAAATGTATTGCGAATGCATTTCGTGGTACAGATGTAATAAATTCCATCATGCATATTATGGTAGAGTTTCATGTATGTCATTGTTTCTGACGTCATATCTCATATCTCCCCCACGAACCCCAGACATTGCCGAGGAGGGGTGGCTTGTGTGTCTCAACGATACAAATACAACGGAGGGGTATCTGTGGAGAGGCCAGACAAACGTGCGATTCCTGATGAGGGGCAGCAGCCTTTTCAGTAGTTACAGGGGCAACAGTCTGGATGATTGACTGAGCTGGCCTTGTAACATCAGCTAACGTGGCTTTGCCATGCAGTTACTGCGAACGGCTGAAATCAAGGGGAAACTACAGTCGTTACCTTTTCCGAGGACATGCAGCTCTACTGTATGAATATATGATGATGACGCCTTCTTGGGTAAAATATTCCGGAGGTAAAACAGTTCCCAATTCGGATCTCTGGGCGGGGACTACTCAGGAGGATGTCGTCATCAAGAAAAACAAAACAGGCATTCTACGGGCCGGAGCACGGAATGTTAAGAGCCCTTAATCGGGTAGCGAGATTAGAAAACTTAAAAAGGGGAATGGATAGGTTGAAGTTCGGTGGAAAGAGCAACAAGATTTCTGGTCAGGTGAGTAAAGGATTATAAATACAAATTCAGCTGGGGGTATTACAGGAGTAGGTCTGATAATAAGAAAATAGGAATGCAGTTAAACTACTATGAGCAGCGCAGTGATTACATTATCGTAGTCAAGAGATATGCATAGCCAACATCGACCACAATAGTACAGGTTTATATGCCAAATAGCTATTCCGATGATGTGGAGATCGAAGAAATGTATGAGGAGGTAAAGGAAATCATTCAGACAATTAAGGGAGAGGAATACTTAATTGTGATGTAAGACTGGAATTCGGTAGTTGGAAAAGGAAGGGAAGGGAAAATAGTAGGGGAATATGGACTGGGCAAAAAGAATGAAAGAGAAGCCGCCTGGTAGAATTTTGCACGCAACATAATTTAATCATAACAAACACCTGGTTTAAAAATCACGAAAGACGGTTATATAAGTGGAAGAGACCAGGAGACACTGGGAGGTACCAGATAGATTTTATAATAGTAAGACAGAAATTTCGTAACCAGGTTTTAAACTGTGAGTCATACCCAGCGGCAGACTCTGACCATATCTTATTGCTCATGAACTGTAGGTTGAAACTCAAAGAACTGCAGAAAGTTAAGCAAATAAGGAGATGGAACCTGAAGTTGTTGAGAATTTTAGAGGGAGCTTTAGGCAACAATTAATAGAAACGGGGGAGGGGGGAGGTAAATAAAAAAGTAGAAGAGGAATGGGTAGCATTGAAAGATGAAATAGTGAAGGCAGCAGAGGGCAAAATTGTTAGAAAGGCAAGACCTACAAAAATTCATCGATATAACAGCAGATACTAAATTTTATCGATGAAAGGAAAAAATATAAAAATGCTGTAAATGAAACAGGCAAAATGGAGTACAGAGGACTACGAAATGAGATTGACAGGAAGTGCAAAATAGATAAGCAGGCTAGAAGACGAAAGTCAGCAAAAGAATATTTAAACAGAGGAAAATAGATACCGCCAACAAGAAAATAAAAGCGACATTTGAAGACAAGAAAAGCAGCTGTATGAATATAAAGAACTCAGATGGGAAACCAGTTCTGAGTAAAGAAGGGACAGCTGAAACTTGGAAAGTATATAGAGAGCGGTTCTACAAAGGAAATGAACTTAGAGACAATATTGTAGTAAGGGAAGAGGATGTAGATGTAGATGAAATAGGAGATACTATACTAATAGAAGAATTTGAGAGAGTACGTAAGACCTAAGTCGAAACAAGGGCCTGGGGTGGACGACATTCTCTCAGAACTACTGAAGTCTCTGGGAGAGCCAGCCATGAATATACTATTTCACCTGGTTCGCAAGATGTATGAGACAGGGAAATACCCTCAGACTAAGAAAAATGTAATAATCCCCATTCCAAAGAGAGCAGGTGCCGACAGATGTGAAAATTTGGAATTCAGTGGGAACGTAGGAATACGGGAGACAATCCTCACTTTACGGCATATCTTATAAGATATATTAAGAAAAGGCAAACCTAAATTTCTAACTTTCGTAGATTTGGAACAAGTCGATTGGAAGAGAGTCTTTCAAATTCTGAAATCAACGGGAGTAAAATATAGCGAACGGAGGGTTATTTACAACTTGTACAAAAAAAAAAAAAAAAAAAAAAAAAAAGACAGCAGTTATCAGAGTTGAAGGGCATGAAAGGGATGCAGTGGTTGGAAAGGGAGTGAGACAGGGTTGTAACCTTTCTCCAATGATATTCAATTTATACAGTGAGCAAGCTATAAATAAGGAAAAATTTGCAGAAGGAATTAAAGTTCAGGTTGAAGAAATAAACATTGCGTTTTGTCGATGACATTTGAATTCCATCAGAAAAAGCATACGTCGTGGAAGAGCAGTTGAACGGAATGGACTGTGTGTTGAAAGGAGCATATAAGATGAACATTAACAACAGCAAAATAAGGGTAATGGAGTGCAGTCAGAAAATCAGGCGATGCTGAAGGAATTAGATTAGGTAATGTAACAATAAAGGTGGTAAATAAGTTTTGTTACTTGGGAGGTAAAATAAAACATGATGGTCGCAGTACAGAGAATATAACATGCAGAATGGCAATGGGAAGAAAAGCGTCTTTGAAAAAGAGGAATTTGTTAACACTGAATATTAATTTAAGCAAAATGAAGTCCTTTCTGCAGGCATTTGTGAAGTGTGTTGCCTTGTATGGGAGTGAAACATGGACGATAAGCAGTGCTGACAGGAAGAGGATAGAGGCTTTTGAAATGTTGTGTTACAAGAATACTGAAGATTAGGTGGGTGGACCGCGTAACGAATAAGGAGGTACTGAACAGAAATGGGGAGAAAATGAATTTCTTGCATAACTTGAATAAAAGAAGGGACCGATTGGTATGACACACCAAGGAATCGTTAATTTAACATTGGAGGCAAGTGTGTGGAGTAAAAATCGCAGAGGGAGCCCAAGAGATGAATACGGGAAGCAGATTCAAACGGATGTAGGTTGCCGTCCTTATGGGGAGATGAAAAGGCTTGCTCAGGATAGAGTAGGTTGGAGAGCTGCATCAAACCAGTCTCCGGACTGATGACCAAAACAACAACATCTCGTACCTACTATGCGACGTACGTGGTTTTACCCCCAAACCATTGTTTCCTTAAAAACTAATATTTAAGTTTTGTTGGAATCGGTCCATTAGTTTAATAGGAGATGTCGAACACTGTTGCGTGGTGGGACATATTTTCGAGAATTTCATTATTTATCATGTCATATTTCTTGGAGTACTTACCGTAGATGGTTCATAATCCCACAGCGATTGTCATCTGATAGTAAGCAATATGTGTACCAAGTTATGTTGAAATTGTTGAAATCAGAACAATAGTTTAAGAGGATATGTAGAACAAATACGCGTGCGCCCTGGACAAACACAAGCGCGCGTGCGGTATAATACACTAGGTCTCGTATTTCAGAAGATGTTTTCCACCTGCTGCATCGTCTTTATCTTCCACGTTCCTCTACTGTATTACCTCTCTTTTAAACGTTATGATCTCAATGTTACTGGAACGCAAAATGGGCTACGAGTCAGCATACACCAGGCTAGTCTACACTAAGAAGCATTGCTCTGCGCCAAATGCCGTTGCGAACGACGGCAATGTTGAATTTGCAGAAAATTACCAGTAGGTGTCAGAGGAATTGATAAGTAGAGACATTGAGACATTTCTTTCGACTCTAGGCAAGTACTTGAGATGCTGCTGAAGCTCTACTGCCTGCATCGCTCCCAGACACAAAAGCTCTCCTGCGTTACTAAATGGAGTCCACAAATATCTTGCGTAGCGTCGCCAAGAATGTGAAAGCCCAGCGGCAAAACATCTCGGCTACAAAATGTGCGTCGATTTCACTACAGTTTTTACATTGTGGGGGGGGGGGGGGTCAATGTTATCACGAAAGCTTACGCAACACCTTTTGTTTGCAAATCATTTGGAGAGTTATGTATTGACTACTCCTTCTCAAACAGAAATTTTTGGAAAAACTCGAGAAAGGCAAGAAATGGAAAAATACTAGAGAGAAAACGATAGGCGAATAGTATTCCTAAACTTTGTAAGAATGAGTCCCGAGTGAAATGTACAAGTAACTACGTTTTCTGAAACGTAGTTCGAGAAGCTATTAGGGAACATACTCGTGAATGCAACGTTTATAACTCTCTTTTAGGTTATATACTTAACAGGCCAGAACTCTGATGACTTAGACCAGGTAACCGGTGAGCTTAATATTATTGTGTTATTAATGACTACAAGGTTGTTGTTGTTGTGGTCTTCAGTACGCAGACTGGTTTGATGTAGTTCTCCAGGCTACCCTTGCCTGTGAAAATATCTTCATCTGAGAATACGTTCGTCAACCTACATCCTTTTGAATCTGCTTACTGTATTCGTCACTCGGTCTCCCTCTATGCTCCTAAGTTGATGACTCCTTGATGTTTCAGAATGTGTCCCACAAATCTATTCCTTCTCTTAGCTAGGATATGACAGAAACTCCTTTTCTCCCCAATTCTGTTATGCACCTCTTCATTAGTTACGTGATCTTCCCATCTAATTTTCATCATTCATATGTAGCTCCACATTTCAAAAGCTTCTATCATCTTTTTGCCTGAACACCTTATCGTCCATGTTTCACTTCCATACAATGCTACGATCCAGACAAATGCCTTCAGAAAAGACTTCCTAACATTTAAACTAATATTGGATGTTAACAAGTTTCACTTCTTTAGAAACGCGTTTCTTCCCATAGCCACTCTTCATTTTATATATTCTTTACTTCGGCCATTGGAAGTTATCTTGCTACCCAAATAACAAAACTCATCTACTAATTTTATTGTCTCCTTACTTAATCTAATTCCTTCCTCATCACCTGACTTTCTGACGCTACATTCCATTATCCTTGTTATACTCTTGTTGATGTCCATTTCATACCCTCTTCTCAAGACACTGTCCATTCCATTGAATTGCTCTTCAGGATCCTTTGTGGTCTCTGACAGAATTACCATGTCATCCGCAAACAGCAAAGTTTTTATTTCTTCTCGCTGAACTTTCATTCCCTCTCCAAATTTCTCATTGCATTCCTTACTGCTTGCTCAATGTACAGATTGAACAACATTGGGGAAAGGCTACAACCCTGTCTTACTCCCTTCCCAACCTCTGCGTCCCCTTCATGCCCTTCGACTCTAATAATCACTGTCTGTTTTTGGATAAGTTGAATATAACTCTTCGCTCCCTATTTTTATCCCTGTTAACTTCAGAGTTTGAAAGAGTTTATTCCAGTCGACATTGTGAAAAGCTTTCTCCAAATGTACAAATGCTAAAAACGTAGGTTTGTCTTTTCTTAGCCTAACTTCTACAATAAGTCGTAATGTGAGTATTGCCTCCAGTGTTCCTACATTTCTCCTAAATCCAAACTGTTCTTCCCCAAGGTTGGATTCCACCAGTTTTTTCCATTCGTCTGTAAATAATTCGTGTTAGTATTTTGCAACCATGACTTATTCAACAGATAGTTCTGTAATTTTCTCATTTTCCACATGTGTTCTTTGGAATTGGAATTACTATATTCTTCTTGAAATTGGAGGATATTTTCCCTGTTTCGTACATCTTGAATACCAGGTGGAACAATTTCTTCATGACTGGCTCTCCTAACGATATCATCAGTTCAGACGGAATATCATGCAGGGACCTTGTTTCGACTCAAATTCTTCTCGTAGTGTCGTATGTCCTATTTCCTATTTCTCTACTTCGTCTTCCATTTCTAGAATACTACGTTGAAGTTTATTTCCTTTGTACAGGCCCTCTAAATATTCATTTCACATTTCAGCTTTACTGATTTTCCGTCTGAGTTCTTGATATTCATACAGCTGCTTTTATTGTGTCCAAATATCTCTTTTATTTTCCTGTAAGCGGTATCTATCTGTCCCTTGGTTATACAGTCTTCTATGGTTCTGCATTTGTCCTCTAGCCACTTCTGCTTAGTCAGTGTGCACTTCCTGTCAATCTCATTTTTCAGACGTTTGTAGTCCCTTTTGCCTGCTTCACTTGATGCATTTTTATATTTTCTTCTCTCATCAATTATTTTCAGTATCTCTTGTGTTACCAAGTATTTCTATTAGGCCGTATCCTTCTGCCTATACAATCCTCCGTAGCCTTCACTACTCTATCTCTCAGAGCTACCCATTATTCTTCTACTGTATTACTTTCCCCGTTTCAGACAATCCTTACCTAATGCTCCCTCTGAAACCTTCAACGACCTCTAGTTCCTTCGATTTGTCCAGATTACATCTCCTTAATTTCCTACCATTTTGCAGTCTCTTAAATTTTAATCTACAGTTCATAGCCAATGAGTTATGGTCAGAGTCTATATCTGCCCCTGGGTATGTCTTACAGTTTATAACCTGGTTCCTAAATCTATTCCTTACCATTATAAAGTCAATCTGGTACAGTCCAGGTGTCTCCTGGTCGCTTCCACTTTTGCAGCCTTCTTTCATGATGTTTAAACCAAGTGTTGGTAATCATTAAATTATTCCGTAATTTTTTGAACAATTTCTTTTGTCTCCCTATATATTTCTTCGATGTCCTCATAATCGGCAGAGATAGTTAGCATGTAAACTTCCACTACTGTGGTCGGTGTTGATTTTGTGTCTATCTTTGGTATGATAATGCACTCATTATGCTGTTCATAGTAACTAATCCGCATTCTTATTTTCTTATTCATTATCAGACCTACTTCTGCGTTACCACAAACTGATTTTGTTTTTATAACCCTATATTCACCTGACCAGAAAACCTGTTCATCCTGCCACCGAACTTCACTAATCCCTACCACATTTAACTTTAACCAAACCATTTCTTTTTTCAAATTTTCTAACTTACCTGTGCGATTAAGGGTTAGAACATTCCACGCTCCGATCCGTGGAATGCCCGTTTTGATTTTCTTGATGACGACGTACTCCTGAGTAGTCCCCGGACAGAGATCCGAATTGGGGACTATTTTACCTTCGGAATATTTTAACCAAGAAGACGTCATTATCATATATACATACAGTAGAACTGCATGTCCTCGGAGAAGGTAACGACTGTAGTTTCCCTTTGCTTTCAGCCGTTCGCAGTAACTGCATGACAAAGCCATGTTAAGCTGATGTTACAAGGCCAGCTCAGTCAATCATCCAGACTGTTGGCCCTGTAACTACTGAAAAGGCTGCTGCCCCTCTTCAGGAACCACACGTTTGTCTGGCATCTCCACAGATACCTCTCCGCTGTGGTTTCATCTACGGTACGGCTATCTGTATCATTGAGGCATGCAAGCCACCCCAATTCTGCAATGTCTGTGGCTAATGGGAGTGAATAGATAGTTGCCACTATTTAAGTTCCAAGCCTCGTATATGCACAAGTGGAATGGCCTTTACTGACGTTTACTATAAAAACAGCACGGTTGTAATGTATTTCAGTAAATGATATGTTAGTTACTTGTTGAAATGTTACATTTGAACTATCACATTAGACGTTTGCGAATATGGGAGAATACAAATAATTGATCGTTGATGCTTAATAGCAAATCACTTCTCCAAAGCCTTTAGTTGACAAACAGTTTGATATTTCTCTTTTATTGTAGTAAAAGTTCCTCTAGTTTTTTCCCGCATTAGTCTGGAGGATAGTGGGCTTTCACAAGGTGAATTTCGCATGGTGGTATGATCGCGGTGGGTGGAAGTGGGTGCTTGTGGGTGACAAAAATTGTAATGGCGAACTATACCGTATTCTAAAATGTTGTGCGTATGTGTGTGTAGTCTGTAACTGATTACTTATTTACTACTAACTGTGTTCAGGAAACATTTTCCAGGCAGTATGAGTATTTCTCAAACAAATGTACCTTCAAACTTACATCATTCTCAAAAACAGCTTAGAATATATGACGTCATAAACTTTAAAATGTATGAAAAACTGTCGTATCATGCATGAAGTTTAAATTTGTTATTTCTCTACTATGTGCTGTTTTCGCAATATATTTTGCAGACAGTATTCACATATGTCCGTACAGAATTGTATCACTGTGCGACACACAAAGCCGAAGATATTACGTGATAAATTTGAGATGAGTAAATAACTACTACATTAAGTGTGACACTTACTTCTAAAAAAATGATCAAATGTTTGTTAAGCTTATGGGACTTAAATGCGGAGTCATCAGTCCCTAAACTGACAAACTACTTATCCTAAAGACGACACAAATATCCGTGCCCGAGGGGGGATTCGAACCCCCGACCGTAGCGGCCGTGCAGACTGTGACTGGCGCGCCGCAGACAGCTCGGCCACTGCCTCCGGCGTCTTTACTACTAACTCTGTTCGCAGCATACTTTGCAGACACTATAAAAATAAACTGCAAAAGGACCTGCAAAATTATATCTGTGTACGACACATTTTTCAGTAGATATGACATCTTAACTCTGGAGTTGCGTGAAAACGAAATTACAGGGCGTCATTAGCTGAATATACATGCGAAATATCGGGTATCGATATAAACCAAGTGTTATGCACGTTACTTATTACGTACTATCTGGATAGAAGTATTGTGCTGATAAGAACCATTAACCGCATATTGGAATAGGTGAAGCAATGTGCAGAATGAAGGGAGAGAGGAGCTGGACAGACACATCAAAGAATGGGAAGAAGGACTCAAGTAGGGGCAGCGTCAGATGGAAAGAGTGAGAGGGACACAAAAATGTACAGAAGAGAAGGAGATGGGCAACTAAGGCAACGATGGAGAGGGGAAGGTGGATTGGACAGAAAGAAGTGAGAAGGAAATTAAAGGGTGTGAGGAGATAATCTTAGGAGGAGACGCTCGGTGGGTCTGATCAGATGGATAGGGAGAAGGGAGAAGAGATGGACAAAGTGGCGTCAGATGGACAGAGATGGAGGGAGGAGAGAGACGAATGGAAGACTAGAATAAATACATAACTAGGCCAATCATTTTGTGTGGCAGACATTAAATATCCCAGGCAAAGTCGGGCACTGCAACTACTATTAAACAAAAAACAATAATGAACAAAACGTGGCCTGTGTCATCTGTATGCAAGACGTTGCATTCTACCACATGTGACATACCGTAGGAGGAAATTTACATGTAATTAAATGACGTTAGTTTAAAATTAGTGCAAAAGCCACATTCACTAACACCTGATAGTGCTTATATTTTTTCTCAAAGCGCAGGTGCAGGTTTTCGATTAAGAGGATAAAACAAAGTGGAAGAGACACGTCATCGTTATTTCACTATCAAACTTGACTGTGGATTACAATCAATTTTATGCACAATCAATTTTTCTTGATGTAAGGCAGGTTATGTACATTGACACATTAATATCATCAATTGAATCAGTGTGATTCTTGATATTTGACAGCTTGAATGCGAAAGTGGTTTTGAATGTAAGAACGTGGGTTTAGTGAGGTGTGCAAATTGTTCGCTTCCACTTTGTTTTAAGCACTTCAACGAAATCCTATAACTGCGCTTTGAGGATAATGTAAATAGTGTATTAGCGCTATGATAATTACTTTAGTCAGAGCGTTTTTGGCATTGTTATTTCAAAATATGATGATCCTTGGCGTCATTGAATTACCTATAATTTCCCTTCTATGGTACTGTTATTCTATTAAAATGTCATTTCTGGTCGTATGGAATGTCTTGCAAAGAAATGACATCACCGTTTTTTTATGATCGAATGTTGTTATAAGCATGGTTTAGTGCGTTTGCGAGCATTCGAGATCAAAGGCGTCATTTGTCAGCTCTGCTTGGCGGCCTTCATTAGAAGTTAACAGGGCGGGAGGAGCAGGCGGGCAGACGCCACTGCGGCACTTCAGCACGAGATGAAGACATGCCAGGCCCTCCGAAACTTGGCAGGCACACGGAGGACTGACGCAGCAGCAAAGCCAAGCTGATGTGAATGAATTGACACGACGCGGGGAAACAAGGGCGAGACGGAGTCGTTGCGGATACCGAAGGCGAACACGACATCGGGTACATTATTATTTTTTTACTTATTATTACTATTCCGCCATGTGAATCTAGACGCCTCAGAGAATCTACAGGTTTATTTTTCATGTTGCGTTCGCCCTCCTTTCCCTCTCAAAATACACAGAACAGTAAGACGCTTGCTGGAAACTGCTATAGGAGTGCGGATACGAAAGGCGAAACTATGCCCTCCTTATCTCCATTAACCGATATACCACGGACCATTATGAGTACTTCATTACATAATGCCATCAGGAAAGCCATTCACCGTATTCCCAACACACAACATTTCTTCAGAAATATACTGCAAAAACGCAGCTTCAAGGCGCCAAAATTAAGGATGGTGCTACTTCTGAGTACACCAAAGAATACTATCAGGGGTTCTATATCCAGAAAAGATACGATGGAGGCGTCAAAAATAAATAAATAAATAAATAAATAAAACATAAATGTATCTTTATATCTGCAGTAAAACTTCAGAAAGGAATGGGCAGCTGTTTTGACCAATCCGAGTTTAATCTGGCGAAGGTTAGGCTAATGCGGCTGTATGCTTCACCTGTGCCTGTGCCCCCTGCAAAACTTAAAAGTGATTACAGATCTCCTGCCGTACTTTCCAATACCATAATCAACATACTTTACAACTATTCTTGCAATTCACCAATCAGCTAACCCCACATCCAAGTAGGAAACAGAAGATGACCAACCAGATTATGGTGACTGAATGTAGTTCATTCAAGCAACCTGCCGCGGCGGATTAGCCGTGCGCATTGGAGCGCCGTGCTGCGGTGCGCGCGGCCATTCGTTGTCGGGGGTTCCAATGCCCCCTCTGCCATGGGTGTTAGTGTTGTCCTCGGTTAGTTTATCTTTGTTTAAGTAGTTTGTAAGCTACACACTATACACCCAGTAGTTGAGTCCGATAGATTTACAAACATTTGAAAGCAACTCTTGTTCAAATTCGTTTGAGAATGTATTGTATGTATGTTTGTTAGCAGGATACAGATATTCTTAATTAATTGAATGACAAATTAAAATGCGCTTTTCTTTGAAAGTGAAGCGACGTTCATACAAATTCTGGTCAGCTATTATGTTTATTGTTATAAATTAATCAACAAACAGTGTGACATAACTATCATCCAGTGCACCTATAAGATTTCATGTGAATGTTTATTAAGCAGTTTAATGTCAATGAGACCAGATGATGACACCATAGAGTGTCTAAACCGGTCGTCTTGAATAAATAAAATAAAAATTGCGATCTTGGCATCTATTCTACTTATACATTACGATCGTTCCCTAAGATGAGTAAATGAAGTGGTAATGAAAATGTGGGAGAGATATTAAAATAATAGTTTAAAGAGGTAAACGTTCAAAAAAGAGTATATTTGTCAAAGCTAGACTTAACTATCAAATAATTTTGGCTGTTTGTTAAAATGCGGTCAGGAAGAATATTGCGCGTTGAGTGCACAGATATTTGTCACAAAAGTAGAGTCGTAATTGTATCGTCCATAAACTTTTATTATTTTTATTGTTTGTGTCCGAAACGTTTACAAAAAATCATAAATTACAGACAAAACTAAAGTGGGCTGTGAAACACTCCAGCTCAATTTTTTGTTGTTGTTCTTTTTGTTGTTATTTCAGAACTTAGCGTTGTCAGTAAATTTTTCTGATGTTTCCCATTTCCTGTTTTTTTACTGTTAGTCATGCAGTTGCCGAGTTTTGCCGTAATATGTATGACAGTTTTACGACCCACGGCATTTCTTTCTTATTCACTCCACTGGCGCTGCTATGACGCAGGTGGCTGGCACCGACGAAGAGAGATGTGCCCTGAAGCCCTGCCTCTGCCACGAGGTGAAAGGCAAGAATAATCGTGTTAGGGGCCGCGCCGTCCGCATGAGTTATGTGGCAGTCGATTTCGCGGCGATGCAGTCGGAGCCGCCCGATATTTCCGGAAGGCCGCAGCAACAGGAGGCGGATATACGGCGCGCGGCCGGCGGATGCGTGGGCGTGCTGGCGCGGCGTGCACCTGAACACGTGTACAGGATGACCAGCCAGACCAAAATAGTGCAGAAAAAAATTCAAAAAATTTATTTCAAAACTTTGCCTAAGTTTCACAAGTGCTCTCCACTGCAGCCCGCGCACTGCTGTAGCACAGCAGAAGGCGCTGTTCCGAGGCGCATTTATTGTGCTGTACCATCAGTTAAGGACGAATCATCGTCATTGGGTAACCCCAGTGAACTAGTTGCAGGCGACAGGGGACAGTTCGAAAGCTTTTGTCGAATGTCTTTCGAAGACTTCGAATATCTGTTGAAAGTGATCGAACCAGACATAATGAAGGAAGACACAAATTGTAGACGTGCTATATCTACCAAAGAGAGACTGGCAATAACTTTGCGCTTTCTGGCAACAGCAGATTCCTTTACAAGTGTGATGTATCTGCTCTATGAGGTTCTGACTTTGCTTCCGGTCCCACTCCATAACGAGGACACCTACGCGAGAACACACGACCTGTCACCGCGAATTGACGCACGCAATAGTCTAGCGCGCCCGCCAGCCGGAGCCCCGTCTAAACTGAGCGCGCGCAGACGCGCCACTGCCTTTGATGTACCGACAACAGCCGGGACACTGCGCGGCGCGGCGCAGCACAGCGCGGATCGGCGCGGTTCGCCGTCCACATTGGACGCGCTCACCAGTTTTGCGCAGCGCGGCGCGGCACGTCGCGCTCAGTGTGGACCCGCCTGTACGCCTTGACAACGCGACCAAGCCTGTCCACCTTGCAGGACAGAGCCGGCTAGAACCAGTATTGAATGCTGATTCTAAAATCACGCCACCCTTCTGGCGTCCGTGCTGAAACTACTGACGTTTCCATGCTACCGTGGAGCCAATAGCAGACACCCACGTTTGATCACGTGTGCTAGTGCAGTAGGACTCAGAGGTGCGAGAATCAGTTCCTTCGCTCTCTTCAGTTTGAGTTCTCGTGCAGAACAGACGCACTCCAGAGGCTCAGCGTCTGTGCGGGGCAAATGGCCGCATGCCGTCCGCTCCCGCCTACCGGCTGTTCGGCATCAGCCACCAACTTTGTGAACCGTAACCTTCACCTTTTCCGTTTTCTAATCCTCTAACTTAGACTGGCACTCATTCATTGCATCCGTCCCCAGGCACAGACAAATATATACAGACGGGAAACCTCCGTAAGGGCCCGGTCCTACGCTCAGGGGTGCGGGGAGGGAGGGTTTTCCAGCAGTTCCCTAAGATGTCCCATGATGGCGCTGCGGTCAGAAGCAGCCCTTTAAACTGGCCAGAGCAGGCGGCAGGTAGCAGCTCTCCCCAACACCACTTCCCTCAAATGCCAGCAAGCAGGACACAGCTGCGGCCTCGTGGCAGGCGGCACAAGCTCTCCCCTCAGCCTCCCCTCCATGCTACCCTCTGACGTGCGAGAGGCACCCTAAGCCAGCGATCCGCCTGACACCTGCTAGCATCTTACGGAACTATGAGGGGAGCGTAGGACAGTGGTTTAGAGGGGGCTGCTCCTTTGTATATGTTACTCTGTGCCCCAGTGCAAGTCCTGATATGTATCCCGTATTTCAGAATATACCAAATATTAACATGTATCCTGTCTTTTATTTGCCAATCAGCCACCCTTTCCTAGGGCGCCCACAAGCCTTCACCGCTCCGCCTTCCATCATGACAACGCTTCCAACCCATTTTATTTATGCAGCACTGGGATGGGTTGTATAATTTTCCTATCATCCGTAGGATCAAGATCAAGTGCTGTACACATGCAGCGAGAAGCCTGAGCTGCGCGTCACATGGGGACGTCTGCACGATGGACACAGTGCTAACACCTCGCCACTTTGTGAAATTCGCGTTAAAAGGGACCGTTCGCCCTCCAAAAATTTGAAATGTGTCTCTGCGGGAATTATAAATTGTACTAGACTTGCGCATAATAGTTTGCGACGGGAGCGCTCATTTTAGTTCGCTGCTCTGCCGTGAACTAGTTCGTTCTCTTAGTTCATCCGCTCCCAGTGACGGCTGAGCGGTGTGGTCTGCGCATACAGGTAGAGGGAGAAGTTCCCTCACCTAGCTGCTTCATGCGCTTGCTGCTTGAGCCATTAACGATATCACGCATACCAAAAGAAACAGTTTGTGGATAATTTCTCGCGTTTAAGTTTAGAGTTATCTCTATATCTTGGCATCATGGAATTTATTAGTCAGATATTTCCAGAGTGCAGAATACTTCAAAACAGAAATTTTGTAGCACTGAACTATGTAATCTAGCAGGCAGACGCTAGATTACATAGTTCAGTGATTTTTAATTGCTGCGCAACCTCCCGCTATTGCCCGTCGGTCTTCGGAAAAGAATCAGATGTTCAAATGGTCAAATGTTTGTACAGCTTATGGGACTCAACTACGGGGTCATCAGTCCCTAAACTTACAAACTATTTATGAACTACTTACGAACTAGGATGGCACAAATATCTATGCCCGATGGGGGATTCGAACCCCCGACCGTAGTGGCCGTGCAGACTGTGACTGAAGGCCTCAGTCCCCTCATCCACCGCGGCCGGCGAAAAGAATCAAACGAACTAAGAAGCGAGATACGTTTGGCATAATAGTTCGTGAACGGTAACGCATGTTTTAGTTCGCGACCGATTGCACATATTTTAGTTCGCAACCGATCGGGCATATTTTAGTTCGCGACCGATCGCGCATATTTTAGTTCACGACCGATCGCGCATATTTTACTTCGCGACCTATCGCGCATATTTTAGTTCGCGAGCGGTGCTCTCCTTTTAGTTCGCAACTCGGCCGCGAAGTAAGTCGCTCTTTTTAGTTCGCCCGCTCTTTTTGGCTTTTGCTACGGCTACTAAAAGAGCTCTTTCTTTTGCTATGACAGCTTTTTTATATAATGATCTGCGGCAGTGAACTATGAAACTACAGCTGAGCTGCATCTCAGGTCGAAATGACGGTAACTGGCAGAAGGAATCACGTGATTCTGCGCGCTCTCGCGTCACTCGCTTTTACCCGACAGTTTTCGGAAAAGGAGCGGACGAACTAAGAGGCGAGGGATCTGCGAAGTAGTTCACGTAGTTCGCCTGTGGGAGCGCTCTTCCGAACTAGTTCGTTCTGAACTACACAAGACTAAATTGTACACAAACTGATGAGTACTTTGAACACCCCAGGCTGATCCCGGGGGCGATATACCTTGCCTTCCTTCGGTGTCTAAAGTGACCTACACAAGCAATTACAAGGAGACCTCCAATTGGATTTAGACCCACGATACGTTAGGAACTAGAAATCGTAGTAGGCCTATATCATTTCAGAACACTACTGTGAATTCAACCAGTAACGGAGATATCGTACGAATTTCTCATTTGCTGTAAGGAAAAAAAGTATATATTTAACACCAAAGGCAACACTGAAATAATGTTCCATCGTCTTAGTGGATTCTGTGACAGTCGTTGTTGATGTGCGCTGTAAATGTCTACCCTGTTCCTCTTCTGTTACTATATCCCTATAAGGTAAACAGATTGAAACTTTACTGTCCTATGCTTGTATTACTAGTTAGTGGATGAAATGACTTGCTCTGCAGGTTCCGAAGTGGAACAACGAAATCAATTAACCTTTCTCGCAACACAGTTTAGGTACAGCCTATTGCAGAGACTTGAAGGTTAAAGCGCAACGGAAAACTTCGCCACTCCCAGACGGGGAGAGCCAAGGCAGACAGGGGTGCTAAGGAACAGAAAATTCGTTTAACAAGTATGTATTCTGAAAACGCTTATAAAATGGGGAGACCAATTTAAAACATTAAAAGCACACACCTCACATAAAATTCAACATTGAACTTGATAAACGGCCCATTTGATTGCCCACCTATCAATAAAGCTAATAATTCAGAAAATGGGGTACCATTGTGGGTGATTAGACATACATTCATTCACACACACTCATCAAAGCTCTCGCGACACTTACTCAACAGCGACCAGCGTCTGCAGCAGAAAATGAGGGGAAGAGCAAGCTTGAAGCACGCGCACATATTAATGTAAAACTCGAATGTTATTCCGTAATCGGGACATGTGGTTGTTCACCCGCTACTGGACTGGTTCACAACCCAAATCGCAAACTTGAAATACATGGAACTAAAACACGACACGCGGAAGAATTGAATAAATACAAGCAAATTATTAACCTGTAATGCCTAAGGGGCCTTAAAGCAATTTGATGAACTGTATCGGATTCATAATAGCTAACACACGTGGCATGACTAACAGACAAAGCAACTTCGTTAAAATGTGAACAAATCACAGGAAAATTACCGCGGAAACACGATAATAGGATAGCAATGTTTAATTATAATCGCGAACCAAAATGAACATTTTCAAGGGCTGAAATCCTAACATGAACAAAGGAACAAAGGCACACGCGGTTCGGTTATCATAGCCACACGTTAGATAACAAAAGTTTTTATACTAAACTCGTTAGTTCTAACCGAAATCTCCACCACGTATTACGAACGAAATCTTGAAGCAGATTAACTATAAAGCTTTGACCGATCGATGCTAAACTGATGCTCCAGCATATGCTTGTGCTACATGTTTCTTAAAATTTCATTCTCTTCGAGCTTATTTTCAAATGAAGAATACTGATAACATATGATGACTCTTGGCTATGTCTGTTAATGGAGCTTTTGAGATGAATTTCTCCGTAGAGGACTCTCATAAATTGTTTGCATGCAGCTTTCCGAAAATCTGTGCATCTTGAAAATGTTCCAGTCATTGGCATGATTGACAGATGGCTGATTTTGGGACAATGGCTGCAGAAAGAGTGGTGACGAGACTGAACCAAATGTCGGGCGTCAAGATTAGCCACAGGTCCTTTCAGAAGGATGCCATAAAAAATAGTAAGGCTTATTCGATTTTGGTCATGAAATCGCAGTTTTCCTCCTGAAATCTCTTTGTAAAATCCTTAGAAGTTTCCCCCTCTCTGCCGTATGATATGATAAGTGGATTCGTTATCTAGAAATTAAATTTTTATTTACTGATGTAGTCTTAACATCATATATATAGTTCACTTTGTTTTACTCGAAATAAATAAGGGCTACTTCTGTTTTATAGTCTTGCGAATTTCATCTTTGGTGTTCTTCCCACAGGCTGAAGTCACACAACTCTACAATTTATGCACTTTCTTCTACGTTTTATCACTTTCTGAATGTGCTGGTTCACTGTTTCACAATCTTTCATGTGTATGTCATTCCGCAATTAGTTTGTTTCTCTTGTGTTGCCAACTTGACTATGTGCTTAAGTGTATGTGTGTTTTCTGGGTACGAAAAAGAAGGTGCAATGTTTTGTCTGTATGAAATTGTTTCATGTTTTGATGATGTGAGCTTTGATATCGATGTTTTGCGGAGGCGTAAGCAGGCATTTTTCTGTCTCATCTGTTAGTGTGAGCACTGAGTTGTTTGATCTGTGTTCTTGGTCGTTAAACAGGATTTTGGTCTTTTGGGTGCGATAATTTTCTTGTAGAGATACAAGATCATTCTTTTGTTTATTTTAATAATTTATTTTCATATCATCTTCTCTGGATATTGGTTTGTGATTGTTCTCTCTTAGCCGTTTATCAAATTTGGAGTGGTTTGCTCCATACTACCAGTCTCCAATGTGTTCCTAATATCTGACATCAAACATTCTACTTGTTTGTCCTATATATCTCCCATCACAAGTGTTATATTGTAATTGCTATATTCCAGATTTTTTGCATACGTCTGTATCTTTTGTCAGTTTTGGGGGTGTATTTTTTTTTTTTTTTTTTTTTTGATAGAATTGTATGTTGTGTATACTATCTTTATGCCTTGTCGTTTGAAGATGTTGGTTATTTTATGTGTGAATTTGTGCCTGTAGGTGATTTTGTAGCTTCTTGTGTCATTATAATTATTATTATCATTATTTTGTTATTCTTGGTAGTTGTTATGGTATTTTTCCTCCGATAAAAATACTGGTGACAACAGCTGAAACGTAGGAAGAGGTTACAGGCAGAATTTCACCACCAACCGCCGGGAACAGATTACCGGAAGTTGTGGTGAGATCTCTAATTGCCGAGCACCGTACCATACCATAAACAACAGGAACTTGTACCTATTTAGTCCAATAATCAACATGCATTGCACATTTGCTATGGATTGAGATTAGAACACTATACAGATGAAATTTAAAGATTTAGTTGAAAATAAGAGAGGAAAATTAGAACATTTGAAAGACAGCATTAATTTTTCAGTATATCAAGAAGTGCCTCAGCAGCACATAATCAAAATCATGGAATATAAGGTAAAATTTCTAAGTCTCACTCGTTATTCCACTAACTGTTGTAACATTTTTTAATAGAACTGAACGAAGCGACACGCGTGGAGCAACGTTTAGACTTATAAGCCGCTATTAATGAATTTATGAAAAAGAGAGAGAGAGAGAGAGAGAGAGAGAGAGAGAGAGAGAGAGAGCACGTTGCCTGCTGTAAGACACTACGAAGTTAAAAAAAACACATATCTGTAGGCGTAGGCTTCACTTTCAGTAAAGTTCTTCAGGGTATTAGACCGCATCGTCATCGTGTAAAACCAACCGACGTTTCGGCCACTATTGCAAGTCGCCTTCTTCAGGGTATTCGTGTGACTGCATCCTGAATAAGGCGACTTGCAATAGTGGCCGAAACGTCGGTTGGTTTTACACGATGACGATGCGATCTAATACCTTAAAGAACTGTATTGAAAAAAAGGAAAAATATCTAATTTAATAAGTATTCATTTAAAAACAATATCGCATTGTGAAAAGGACAAATTTTTGTTCAATAAATAAATAAATAAATAATAAAACAATCTACTTCCTTAACCGCTCAGTAGTTTACGAAAACGTAAGATTGGAACAATTCAAAAAAAATGTTCAAATGTTTGGTAAGCTTAATGTCAACGATTGGTGCCTGTTCCCTGCTCTAGTACGTATTTCCTGTACACGAACCACCCAGCGTTACCTCTTTGAAGTGGATGAGCCTGTTTTCCTGCCGTAACTTGGTAGCTTGCCGGCGGCCATGCTGCAACGGAATGACGCGCGACCAAATCTGGCACGCAGTAATCAGCAGTTGTTTGTCGCCCATCGGACTGCATCGCTACCTTGGCCTCCCTGTTCTGCTGCTACCTTGACTGTCGGTGACTGCGGTAGGACTGACGTGTTGTACACCTCCCGCTGCTCCACCAGATAAGCTCTGACAGCATTGACTGCTAAAGCCCAGCCACTCACTCAGAGCCTCTTTGATCCAATTCTGAGGCGGGTACCAGCGGTTCCAGCCGGCAGTGTCGACAGGCTGTATTTCCAGCTATGTGATTTAAGACATGTTATTTTCAAAATAAATTTGGCTGTGATTCCTCCGACCTTTCTTGGTGCTGCATTTTTGATTGCCAGTAGTGAACATACGGTCGGGAAGTTATTGTAGGTATACTTGTACCTTAACCATAAGTTTGTCAAAAAAAGCTGTTCATATGGCCAATAAGGAAATCAGTAGAAGTCATGGAATGGGAGGATTTATACTATCTCTATTTAGTCTGATGGCGAATCAAAACGACAGGTATCAATAGCTCAAGATAAATTCAAATGTTTGTATAGCTTATGGGACTTAACTACGGGGTGATCAGTCCCTAAACTTACAAACTACTTATGAACTAACTAATACTAAGGACGGCACAAATATCCATGCCCGAGGGGGATTCGAACTCCCGATCGTAGTGGCCGTGCAGACCGTGACTGGAGCGCCTCAGTCCCCTCGGCCACCGCGGCCGGCTGGAACAATTCATTGCGGCCTTAAGAGAATTACAGATCTAGTTTTCTAAACTTTGTGAGGTCACTGCCAGTCTTCTACGTATTTCCCACTTGTTCTTGAGACCGTTTGGCGCATTTGTTGAAAGGAGGCCTGTGCATATGTAGATGGAACTGAATGATATGGTGTAGTTCCCGTTTAGAAGACAAATTATTTTAGTTAATAATATTTTATAATAAAGATAAGAAAATGTCAGGATTTTGTAAATGAAGTTTATTGTTGAGCACTAGACATGTTTCTCCTATCCAATGCTAGGTATCGTTAGTGGTCCACAATACCTAGAATAATACATATAATAATTAGCTAGATTGAATAAACTGTCACAAGAATTGTTGTTTATGTAAATTGAAACACATTTTATATCTTATAATAGATCTCCAGGATCAAGACTTTGTAACTAAAGGCCTTGCCTATGGAATTGGACGGGGCACAGGTGGAAGATTGCGAATGTACCATCAGGTATGGTGAACAGCTTCGAATAAGGAATAAGCAGTTCCGTACCATGACAAAACAAAAACAAATACACGTTGCGTCTTTCTTGTAACAAGCAGCAAAATCAATTAGAATAACCGTAAAAAAAGAGTTACTGAAGTTTGGGAAACGTTAGAAAACACCATCTCGAAAATTCCTTCAAACCATATTAAAATGTTAATGTGTGGTTTTAATGCTCAATTAGACAAAGAGAAAGAAATTAAGAAAACTGTGGGTGGCATTCCTGCACATTAATGGACAAACCAAGATGGCCAAAGAATTGTTTAAAAGTGCTAAAATTTTAATTTTAAAATTATTTCAACACATGTTAAAAAGTATTCCTTCAGTAAAAAACCATCTTGATTGCAGATTGTTTTATTCAGACGGTATTTTACTGAAGGAATATTTATTCTCACTGATTGCTGTACACCATGGACTGAAAATCTTCTCACATTAAAAAGAACTCTTCTAAACAAAGTACTTGGGGAGCAGCCAATACATTTATCGGGGAATTTCAAATTGATCATGTTGATATTTCATACACTAGCTGCAAATAAATTATAAATGTCCAAGTTATTATTTAATGGAAATAAAAGTAAAACTTCAGTCACAAAATCTCGTCAAAACAAAAATGTTATCCCAGAATCTGACACTGCTAAAATAACCCAAATTCTAACCAGCGAACTCTACAAAAATAATCCAACAATTTGCAAAGCCTTAAAGATAAGATCACGAAATTTGCACAAAATTCAATTCACCTTCGAAAGGAACAGAACATCCGGTAAAGAACGTTGATTGTGAAACAGCAGTTACGTCTACGCATGAGGCATTCAGAATCTGGAAAAATAACAAAAAATACAACACCTTTCTAACTGTAAGCAAAGAAACATAAAAATTAATCCGAGAGACTAAAAGAAATTCCGAAAATACTCAAATGTTAGAAATCGAGAAAGATTTGCAAAAGAACAATAACATAAACTTTTATAAAACATTCAGAACGAAATTAACCGATTAGCAACTTCAAAGTCTTTGCTTTAGGAATGAAAATGATGTTTTGGCACTCAGCAACTAGAAAAATTGTGAGGTACTTACTAATCACTTAGAAAAGAAACTGTGTAGAATCAGCGAATAAAATCCAACCACAGCAAAGTAATAATACAAACTCTAACTCTAAGGAACCTGACGAAACTAATAAAATCAAGTGGCCCTAACGTTATAGAAAAGATCCCCCAAGTAATAGGACACATCTGAAAGACTGAGAAAATACCTGAGGACTGGAAAACTGCCTAAGTCATACACTTCATAGAAATAGAATAGAATCGATCCGGCAGCGGTGGCCGAGGGGACTGAGGCGCTTCAGACACGATCTGCACGGCCACAACGGTCGGGGATTCCAATCCCCCCTCGGGCGTGGATATTTGTGCCGTCCTAGTTCGTAAGTAGTTCATAAGTAGTTTGTAAGTTTAGGGACTGATGACCCCGTAGTTAAGTCCCATAAGCTTTACAAACATTTGAACATTTGATAGAACCGACGGTAATAATTACAGAGGAATGTCTCTTCTGTAAGTCACATACAAAATGCTCTTGTAATCAGAATGAAACTTTCACTCTGCAGTGGAGTGTGCGCTGATATGAAACTTCCTGGCAGATTAAAATTGTGTTCCGGAACCGGGACTCGAACCTGGGACCTTTGCCTTTCGCGGGCAAGCGCACTACCGACTGTGCTATCCCGACACGACTCATTTCTGCTCTTGTAATGTTTACTTCATCGAGACCAACAACAGTTAGAGTCTAAAATTGGTGAAAGATCAAATAGATTCTGTTCAGAAACAAAAATTAATTTAAAACTAATACTTAGGCAACAAAGGATTTCTACTAACAGTATTGTAAGAACATTTGTGGATTTTAAGAAAGCCTACAACTCAGTTGATCGTGAACCTCTTTTCCAAATGTTAAAGCAACAACGGCTAGATAATTAACCTCTGAAACTAATTAAGATAACATTAAGCGACGGAAGCTCTAAAGTTAAATTCATGGCAGAAATTTCTGAACCATTTGATATAAAGACTGGTGATAGACAAGAAAATTGACTCTTCCCTTTACATTTTAACTGTAGTTTGGAAAAGGTAATTACAAAATGCCGATATAAAATGTCAAAATATAGATCAATCAATCAAGTTAGGTAGATTGCAGATTGCCTTTGTAGATGACCTACCAGTTTTCACTATGGATGGTACCACATCCCAAAAACAAATTGAAATACTTTAAGAAGTTGCGGCTTAAGTAGGACTACAAATATTATTCGAAAAAGGGAATATATGACATGCAACAAACAACGACCAATGTTTTTGAATATGAAATATGGAAAAATTAAAATGCTTTGTCAGTTTAATACTTGGGGTAAATCACGCCAGTAAACGATCTGGAAAAAGCTACAAACAAAGTTCGCTGTCAAGAAATGGCAACTGCATTACCATGAAATATTTATAATAAAAGATCATTTGCAAATGATTGTTAAAGGAAGGGAAGGAAGAAGGATAGGAAAGAAAGGAATGACAGTGGCTGCATTTGGGCATTGATATTAAGCAATGGCGACAAGTGAAAATGTGGGCCGGGCCGGGAATCGAAGCCGGGTCTCCCGCTTCGTGCCAGCGGTCGCCTTAACCATTTGGCCACCCGTGCTCGCCTCCCATCCGTCTCAAATTCCCACATGTCGCACGCTATGTTTGTAGCGCCACTATCGTCCATGCCCTCTTACACTCGCCATTACGGATTCCCGTGCGAGGTCGGACGTATGACCGCATCTGCGGTGAAATAACTGAAGCTAACGCCGTCGTCGCGTTTAAATACTTATTGTATTGGTGTGGTGTCTGTTCTCTCGGACGTCCGAAAGAACAGACACTGCACCAATACAATAATAAAAATTAATACAAATAAATAAAAGACCACTATATAAACTCAGTAATCTTAGACATTACAGCAATGTCATCAAACCTGAACATCTTTATGGAGCAGAAACTTTAATTATAGACACACAGGTATTTTGAAGAAATTCAAACTAAAGAAAGATTATTAGGAAAACATTACGGCCCAAAATTACTTATGGATATAGGTAGCGAAATATAAAGGAAGCAGAAGAATACACAAACATATATGGTGACTTGAGAAACGAAGACTTAAATGTTATGGGCACATTAAAAGAGCGGCCTCCACTAGGCTGACAAAACGAATAGTAGAACTCTACCGAAACAGAACTAAGGCCAAGGCTGAGGCAATTAAGTGGATCGCTGCGATTAAGGAGGATCTGAAACTAGCCGGCATAACTCAGGCAGACATTCAGACAAAAGATATTTGATTGGAAAGTTGGTCAGAGGGAAATTAGAATACTTACTGGAAGACAGTGGTCTGAGGAACGAAAGATATTTTATTCTGAAAGGATATAACAAATTTGGACACAAAGATGGCCATTCATCAATTGTACTTTACGTGATCCTATTGAGACCATACGTGAATAACAATAATAATAACAGACCATTAAATATGCCTAGCTTTGAATAGGCCAAACATGCCTGGTTATCAAGAATAAAGTTGCAAAAGACGTTAATGTTGTAACAGTATAATTTATTGCACACACAGGACGGTACAACATATATATCAAATGAACAGTACTGTGGTGGCAAGTCACGGACACAGTTAATGTTGACATATGAAGCCGGCGAGAGCTACACAAGAACTGAGGCACGCCTTGCACACCGCGTGCTCGCCCGGTGGTGGCGGCGCTGCAGGCCCTCAGAGGCGGCGCCATCGTGCGGCGGACTAGGCCGTGGCGCGTCTTTCAGATGCCGCGGACGGACGGGACGCGGCTTGCAGTGGCGTGCTCCAACAGTTAATTTCTTGTCTTTATGATAAAACATGGCCAACTGCAGTGCCGCAGAGGATACCCCGGTTTCCGCTGGATCACTGAAGTTAAGCTGTCGGGCTTGGATGGGTCGTCCGGGTGTGCGGAACGATGTTGGAAAGAGAGATACATTCCGGTCACGAAAACCAACACAATGTTCGTTAGTGCGGTGCGTTGGCCAAATTCCCTCCATACCGCATCCGTTGTCGCCTTGGAGCGGAGGACGAAACGGCGGCCGGTCGGTACCTGATGGGTCTTTCGAGGCCCGTGGGACGGAGCTACCCTTATGTCTATATATAAAAGGCAATATCCCAACTGGCTGACTGGCTGACTGACTCATCATCGCCCAACCCAAACCACTGAAGATAAAAACTTGAAATTTGTATAGGGTGTTGTTCTTACTCTGTAGGCGACATTTAAGAAGCGATTTTTCGATATTTCGTCCGTAAGTGGGTGAAATAGGTGATGAAACGTTTTTTTGAAAATACGTTGCTATGTAGGCAATTTTGAAGCTAGAACGACAAAATTTCGGATTTCAATTCAGGATTCGAATTTAAAAGACACGTGTTTCGGCATTTTTTGAAATTCAACCAATAAGGGGGTAAAATAGGGGATGCAAAAAAATTGATTTTTCAAAAATATGTTGCTCTTAACTCAAATTTTAACTTACAACTACGAAACTTCGGATATGGAATCTTGTTCGGAATTTTAAAAAAAAAAAAAAAAAAAAAACAACACGAGTTCCAGTATTTTTTGAAATTCAACAAGTAGGACACGTATTTCGGCATTTTTTGAAATTCAAGCAATAAGGGGGGAAAATTGGGGCCGCAAAAAATTGATTTTCAAAAATATGTTGCTGTTAACTCAAATTTTAAGCTAAAACTAAGAAACTTCGGATTTGGTATCGTGCTCGGAATTAAAAAAAACACGAGTATCAGTATTTTTGGAAATTCAACAAGTAAGGGGATGAAAAATTCTTTTTGAAAACACGTTGCTATTTAGACAATTTTGAAGCTAGATCTGCAAAAATTGATATTCGTATTGTTGGTTAGAATTTAAAAATACGTGGTTCGGGATTTTTGGAAATTCAACCATAAGGGGGGTTAAATTAGATACGGAATGTTTTTCGAAAGTTAGAACTACAAATTTTCGCATTTGGGTTCGGTGTGAATCAGGGATGAAATAGGGGATGAAACGTGTTTTTCAAAATACATTACTACTAAGTCAATTTTGAACCCAGATTTACAAAAAATGATATTTGCATACTTGGTTAGAATTTAAAAGACACATGTTGGGGTATTTTTCAAAATTCAACTATTAAGGGGTGCCATGGGGGGGGGGGTTACCAGTAGTAAAATCAAATGTTCAAATGTTTGTAAATCTTAAGAGTCTTAACTAAGGTGTCATCAGTCCCTAAGGCTTACAAACTAATTAAACTAACTTAAACTAACTTGGTCTAACTTATGCTAAGGACAACACAAACACCCATTCACGAGGAACAAATCGCTGGTATCACAACATTTCATTATGATAGTACTTAAGCTGTATGTATGAAAATTTATATTAAGAGGGAGAAACAACTGGTGCAGACCAAACAGCATACGCATGCGAAGCAGCGGGCGTTAATCTAGTCTTTATGATCAGACACACTTCATTGAAGTTAGCAACTTAGTAATATGGCTGCCAACACCAATAATAATATTATTTTACGTTAAAATTGTCCGAGACTTCTACATCCCCATAGGGATGTTGCAAAAGTGAACACATATTTCGATTAACACTTTTTTTCGATAATGAAACTAGCTAAAATCACGTTTATGTGAAAATCTGAGTGTGAAAGTATGTGAAATTGGAGGAATGAGAGCCCCGTCGACAGCGTGGGCATTAGATGCGGCGCTCATGCTCGGATTGTTTCAATAAGAACGGGGAAAGAAATTGGTCGTGCCCTTTTAAATGAGCCATCCCGGCATTTGCCTGGAGTGGTTTAGGGAAATCACGGGAAACATACACTGCAAGGTCAGCGGTGTATTTGAATCAGCGACCTTCGGAATGCGAGTTCATTGTGTGAAATTGTCTATAAGGGCCGTATTCTGACAGAATGTACCAGAAGAATTTACAATAAGTACTATGAGTGCCAATATAATCATACAATATTGAAAATTTGTTTTGTGGTTGATTTTTCTTGTTGTGAAATATGACACTAATTTTTATGTTTGCGGTTGCATTGCCTTCAACATAAAGCACATTCGTAGTATGGAATCATGGTGGATGAAGTGAACAGCCAGACAATTTACTCCATGCGAACCGGACCACTCTTCTCGAGCCGAATTCATGGCAACCCGTCGACTGTATGATGCATGTTGTTGTTATGATCTTCAGTCCGGAGACTGGTTTGATACAGCTCTCCACCCTACTATATCCTGATCAGGCTTTTTCATCTCCTCGTAAGAACGACAACTCACATCCATTTGAATCTGCTTACTATATGTGTCTCTTGGTCTCCCTCTGCGATTTTTATCCCACACACTCCCCTCCAATGCTAAATTTACGATTGCTCGATGTCTAAGAATGTGTCCCTTCTTTTAGTCAAGGTATGCCAAAAAATCCTTTTCTCACCAATTCTGTTCAGTACCTCTTCATTAGTTATGCGATATACCCACTTAAACCTCAGCTTTCTTCTGTAGCGCCACATTTCAAAAGTCTCTATTCTCTTCCTGCCGGCCGCGGTGGCCGAGGGGACTGAGGCGCTCCAGTCACGGTCTGCACGGCCACTACGGTCGGGGGTTCGAATCCCCCCTCGGGCATGGATATTTGTGCCGTCTTTAGTATAAGGTAGTAGATAAGTAGTTTGTAAGTTTAGGGACTGATGACCCCGTAGTTAAGTCCCATAAGCTTAACAAACATTTTCTCTTCCTGTCCGCACTGTTTATCGTTCATGTTTCACTCCCGTACAAGGCAACACTCCACACAAATGCCTATAAGTTTTGAATGTAGTGGACGTGTTTAATAGTTTAATACCCGTCATGTGAAGAAGAATGTTGCTATCGTGATTCCTTGTGAAACGCTCCCCATTGCCGCCCATGTGTGTCAACAAACGCTGGCAAGTTGCGTCATACGAGTTTCACTGCGGCAGGGCAGTGCGCTCTCGCCCCTGACAGGTGGAAGCCCATCCGGACACAGCCGGTTTGTCGTGTGCGACTGCCAGATACGCGCCGGCGGCAGGAAAACCAAGGCCGCGTTCACACGGCCCGCAAGGTCGTGCAGGAGCCTCGCGCTCTGACATCTTCCCACGGCACCGTGCACTGTCCAAAACATGTCGAGCCGAGCAGATCACGAACCTTTAGCGTACCTTTTGTACTCAGGTGCATATGGACCTCGTAATTCCCCCTTCAAACCTAGTATGGTGTCTGGGGCTGTAAAACTGATCACTAAATTATAAATTGGACTTTTTCGATAGAAACTATTTACTATTCATTACGTGCGTAGGTTTCGTTATTTAACACACGGCACATTTGTAATGAGTCTTGCTTAGTAAAAGAAGAGAACGTCCACGCGTTCGAATGAGGGTCGTTTATTTCTATTTTGCGTTCAACAGCCAGATAATAGAAAATGAGCTTAAATTGAATAAAACAAAGAGCACACAAATATGCATTATTACAATATATAATAATGGAATTTATAACAAATTTTTGCTATTGTCTTTTTTTTATTTGTTACACGCTATCCACTGTTCAGACAGGCCCAAATCTACTCATGTTCATCACGTACGTATATGGACTGCTAAAGGCCTCTTGTCTACACTACCAAATTAATTCCCCAAAGGTGAATGTCTGATTTCCCTGATGCATGATAAAATTATGCACCGTATTTATTTGTGGAACAAACCGTGACGAAACTCAACTAACTTCGAACACATTTCGAGATGAAAGTGTCATCTTCCTTAAAGACTGCGTTCTTCAACAGTACGCCAGAATTGTCTTCCAGCTTCCGGATTCTCCACCGATGGACAGGAGGGCTGGTTTTAAGCAGTGGCACAGCCAGGATTTGGTTTTTTTGGGGGAGGGGGGGCTAATTTTTTTTTTTTTTTTTTTAAATAAGCCTGTTCAGTTTATTAATCTCCGACTTATTTTGAAACTTTTTATAATTTAACCAATTATACTACGAAAACAATTGCACAAGAAAACAAATCAGGAGACTCGCGTTAATCTGAAAGTGGAAGAGGAGCAACGTGGTAGAAATGGAGTGTATATAATCAGCTCGTAAAATCATTAAGCAGCCAGAGGGAAAGGTCTTTACCATTTAATTAACATGAAACTCTATGTGTAAAAATTGAATTAAAATGACTCTATTGTTGTTCATAAGATTCCACTGGCAGTTGCGCAGATCTGCTAAGCAGCGGGTTGCCACATATGAACAATCGGCTCGTAACTTCACCACAGCAATAACAATAGCGGCTGCATCAAAGCTGGTCGCGGCGGCATGAAGACCACTCACAAGAGCAGCAGCACACGTTCTCAGTGGCGGCATCACGTTGGCGACCCATTGACACGTTCACTTGTTCTTGGCAAATTATAGTTACGTTGTGATTTATTGCACATGTACTATTTCAAACATCCGGTGCCGACCTCTTAAAAAGAATAAAAAAAATGAAAATAATAAAAAACATCTTTCGGACGTGCTGGGGGGGGGGAGGGGGAGGCGGCCTTCAGCCCAATTAGCGCCCCCCCCCCCCCTCCGTGGCCACCAGGATCCCCACACTTGAGGCCGTAGTCTTCTTGTGGGGCTATGTGAAGCAACGTATGTACAGTGTTCATATCAACGACATTGAATATTTAAAACAGGGAATCAGAGACGCTATTCAGTAAGTTACAACTGATGTCTTTCTCTATGTACGGAATTAACTAGAATACTGTTTAGATGTTCGTACAGCGACAGAGAGGAACCACATCAAACTGCAGTAACCAGGTATGCAAACTTTAAAAGTTTTTCTTCCATTTGGAGAAAGTTCCACATTTCTACATTATTTCGTTGCTTTTCTGTGACCGGGGAGAATCTGCATCACGACGAAATCCAATGAAGCTACATAACTCACTTCATTTCATTGTTGTGTCATTACTTACGCGCGCGTAGTAATGAAAATTACGTAACATACACTTGGAGAGTTCTTATTGTATTTTGTGAAGGTTACCCATTTCCATCCCACTTCGTATCCTTCGTGAGAAAGGCGGAAAGAGGGCCGAGGCAGCTGGCTCCCCACTTTTCTGTCACAGTTTTTTAAACAGGTACACTATTTTTTGTGTTCCAACAGCAGCATTTTTCAGCTGGTTACCTTCGTTTCCTTGCTTCAGCAAAGTGCGATTTTTATTTAAGACAAATTCAATTGAGATTACATGCTTCTACACATTCATATGCAGAGTATGACGAATAACAAATGTTATTTAGCCATTTATCGAAAGAATAATTTTTTTAAAATTTTTAGAAATGTTTTCTTAAAATGAAATGATAAATATTTCCTAACGGCCGTCATCTGTGCTCTTGGACTAAAGTGGCGCACACCGCGGTTTCGTGCTACACATGTGGATCCAATATCTCGAGATCGGAATGAGATGTTGTAGTGCTTTTAATTTCATACAAAAAATTTGATATCTTCTCTGAATTTCGTTCCCTGCTATGTATGAGCGAAAATCAACCACACCCATATTCCAAAAAAAGGTCTCTGAAAAATCTTCAAAATATATTACATACGTTATTTAATTTGATGCTTCACATTAACTGTGACAATAAAGAAAATATAATGAATCGTTCTTCAATCAAAGATAGCAAACTGTAAGATGCGCAAAATTTATTTTTTCGCTGGGAATGTTTATTAAAATCGGTTTAGTAGTTTTATAGCTGCCAGAACCTCATCTTTCAGTAGAACTAGCATCCAAAACATAATTTTTCGAATGTACCTCGATAACAGACAAATATTTTCTACGATGTGGAAAATTGCATTCCTACACAAATTCCTAAAGTATATACAGTTAAAATCTACCCCATTTGCTATGGTTAGTTATTTAGATACTTACGGTCCACGGTGAAAGAACGGCTGGAAACAGGTTTCCGTAATTTTGTTCGTAATTTCGGTAACTTTGAACCTCTGTATCTTCATAACGGATAAAGATTACGAAAAATTTAAAATTTAGTTTGAGAATATCACCTTAAGATCAAGTGGAAAAAGTTTCTATGGTTTCAATGATTACAAAGTAGGCCTATTGAAGTGTTCTAAAGTATAGAATTGGCCATCCCCACAATTCATGATCAAATGGTGCTTTTATAAGCAGTATAAAGCCATCATACAGCACACCACTGCACAAAACCTGATTTTCTCAATTTGGCTGGGCTGCAGAAAGTGCGTAACGTTTAAACTGTGATCCTGTTCTGTAAATCAGCTATAACATGCCCCGTCTTTTGATAATTAATACCAGTGATCTCCAGGCCAAGGAGTATCCAGATCACTTCTCTGTCAACAATGGAAACCTAAATATGGACCCTAAGAATAGTATTTTCGAACTCGTCGTTTTCGAACATTTTAATACCATGCTTGACCAATTTTATAGCCTTTTTTGGATAAAATAGCAAAAGCCAGACTGCAGCACAAGATTAAATTTCACGTTGGGTCGTTCTGTTGCAGTCCAATTTCATTAACATTTCCCACTAAACGTAAAATACAGCTGGGATGAATTCCATGTGGGAAAGAAAACAAGTCACAAAATGTATTCCAAAATATCTAATCGATTACTAGAAGTTCTTTCAGCCAATTACTGCTAATAATAGTAATTATCATTATTCGTTCGGCATTTACAAGGCGAAATATTAAAAATGGATTACGACATAAAATGAGAGACAATTATCATTACATAATAAAACATTTTATAGAATAAGACTTATTTTTTAAGCCATTAAGTGGCATTGTATGTGAATTTATGTATATCCTCGAGTTCACCATTAACATCATGCACGGTGCACTCCATCAGGTGGTCCTCACACTGAGGGTCGTTCGAAAAGACCATGTTGTCATCGTCTCCTTGCACTTTCCGACGCCCGTCCTCACACAGTTTAGAGTAGTCCATAGTACCTTTATGTACCGTCTTTTTAATATATGATATGTAACATATCAGTGTCCCATTATAATTTTCACGCGAAATAACTCTGAAACATAAGTAGATACTAAAAACTGAATTTCTCGGGCGTGAACGTACGCCAAAGTCTTATGAAAGCAAATTCTATCAGACATTCCAAAAGGTAAACAAGTATTTTCTACGCAAACTTCATGTATTTTTTTTAAATGGGCACTCCATATTATTTTTTATGGAATCGGTAGTATGAACAGAAAGAGTGGCGTTGGTTGCATCACAATGCGTTAATTAGAAACAGAGTTCCAAACTTACTGTGCAGTCGCCTTTATTGGACCAACTGCAATCTCAGCACTTCATTACTCGCAACAAACAATATGTCGAAAGAAGCCAAATCCAAAAGACTAGGGCAGCACTGTGCGAGAAAGATAAGGGATGAGATGAGGACTACCATCTAGGAGGATTCTAACATGTTTTTTATGTATCAGGTAGATGTATATTAAAAATTTTTCTTTAAACGCAATTTCCTCAAAATGACATTTTTCAGTATAAATGCCCCTTTTTCTCAGAAACTACTGAATCTACATCAATGAATTATTTACCACATAAAATAGATACTACAATGATGTGTAGCTCTACTCTAGTAGTATTTACTGTAATAGTTAAAATTCAAGAAATGAATACTGTGAAAATTTACATCAAAAAATTTTATGTTCAGGGTAAAATTCATAACATTTTCCAGATGTTATTTTAAAGTGATTGTAGAGTCACAAAACATGCAAGAATACCACATTTATATACTCAACAGTTCCTGAGAAAACTGGGCATTTATATAGGCAATTTAATATTGTCTAGTAGGGCGGTACGACTCCCCCTAAACTAATAGCAGAGGTCGAGATACACAACACATATTATTCTGGAATATTATGATCAGAATGCGCTTTCCACGTAAGCGTGCAAACTGCGAATAACATATGCTACATTCTGCTATGTTTTACTGCACACGCAAAACCGGCGAAGGACGATAGGTGCATTCTCAGTCAGTTACAACGTACTTCATTGCTTGCACAGTTGTTTACGTTAAAAATGTCGAACAACCTTGAGCAGATTTCCTTCCCCGCGCGTCGCTAAGCTAATCGTAAATTTCTTTTCGCGTGTGGTCCGCCGCTAACGTCCCCGGATAATATAGAAGGCGGTGGAGAAATACCCCGCCCCGCCTCCCCTTGTGGACGGTACCAGGTCCGCGCTGCGTCGCGTGCTGTGACCTTCCTAATTGTCAGACCGCGCACCGAACTTTTGAGAAATGGCCGCCGCGTCGCCACTGCAGTTAGGCCCCTGCCGCGCGCTCGTAAAACATCCGCAGCGCGCCCGATGTTTCCTTCGTTATGAAAGAAACAGTTTACACGGGCAACTTTCCTCGCCTAATGGACGCAGCAAGATTGATAGTGTTTGGTGCGCCCCCGCTATTTGCGGCTGCCTCAGAGCTGGCGGCGCTCCTTTGAGCCGTGGAAATACACAGACCAATAGCGTTTATTCCATCGAAAGCGAGTTGCAGTCGGCTGTGAGCAGCAGAAAATCTTACGCCGCTGTTGCTGACAGAGATGTGAGGTTCGAGTAATGTAGTTTTGTTTTTTTTGGAAATAAAGGTGAAGCTGTCGTCAATCCGAAGATTGGTTTGAAAAGCACAGTGCTTTACTAGGCATGGTCCTGTTTGGAGGTGGTATGCCGTTGCCTTCCTCCGACCTTCGAACTGACTTACCCAGCCAGTTATGTGCGGACCTATAGTTTAACGGGGATTCCGAACCACGGTTTTGGAAATTTGGAAATTAAGTAGAAAAATTAATTATTTCGTGTAATGTCGATATAAGGCAGATTGTTTGACTTGCCCAAAGTACAGGCTCGCCAATAGAAACAAAAAACACAAATAAAAAGCTTTCGCCACCGCTGGCAGCTTCTTTAGGAGAAAGAGGAAGGAGGGACAGGAGAAAGGGAAGATACGGGTTTTAAGGAAGTGCAAAAGGAGTCATTCCAATCCCAGGAGTGGAAGGACTTACCTTAGGAAAAAAAAAGGAAGGTAAATAAATACAAACACACTCACACATATCCACACGCAAACACACCTCGGCAGACATTTGAGGAAAGCACAACACAGGTTAAAAAAGAATTAAAAAAGAACAGATTGCACACTAAATGCCAAAACGGAGTGCCACACATGAATACAATTGTTACAATATAAGCAGCTGAATGTCTTCATAAATTTCCTATTTTCTGTTAAAAATGTGAATTACATCTTAAACATCTGAATCATCTTTCTCATCACACTCCTACACTGAAGGTTCATCATCATCCTCATCAAAATCAGGAATATTTGAGTTGCTACACCCACTGCCATTGCAATATCCACAAAAAACAGAACACTGTAAACCAACACTGCAACAACGGCAATTTTGTTGACATCCAGATTCACACTTGAAAGATATTATCTTTAAGATGAAGTTGGGGGCAAGAGATTGTTGAGTTAAAACTGGCTGAAGAAAATCATTTTTCGAGACCCATCCCCATGAAGTGGCTAGCAACTCATTGCTCCTTTTCCCACAGACGACTTCTGAAAGTAAATGGGCACATTACCACGAGCACGTGCAATTAGAAAGACGAGTAAATCGACATCTTTACCAGCGACCATAGTTGCCTTCTCTTTTGCCATCTCCAGTGCTGTTCCAACAATCAGTTTATCGGCATCAGCCAGTGATTGCCACTTCAAAATATTACGAAATTCCAGAAGACTTATTAAACCAGCAATAAAACGTTCCTTATTTCAAGAATTGTTCAGAAATATTTCTTGGAACACTGTGCACATCACATTTTCTGTAAAGTGGGTGTCAAGTGACCGACATTTTGCCTGTGTCGTCTGTGTTCTTCGCTTTTTGTTTGGACATGGAATAACCATCAAAAACGACAACGCAGTTATTACCAAAATGTTTCCTCACATAATTTACGTACAGTCCATATAATTCTTTGTAAGTCAAGCTTTGTGGCCAAACAATAAATATCCACCATCTACAACATGGCACAATCTTGAGGAAGTGAGAGATGCTTGTCACTTGATATATATAGTTATCTAATATATCATACAGTACGGATCTTTGCGTTTTTCTCGTGTAATAATCATCAAACAAGGATAAGGGATGAGTTGTCAGTTCACGGTTTAAGCATTTCTGGAGGCCATAATATTCTGAAGAATAGTTGCATGGTGTTAATAGGTGTAACAATGTCATCGTTGATCTTGACAGCGCTAGTCATGTGTCATTTCGATGTTAATGAACATCCGTGAATGTTTTCCCTACAATTCATCCCACTGCAGCTTTTCCGATATTAACTGCATCGTCACAGTTAATAGCCTCACTTGCTATAATACCACTTTACGATAATATGAGCTCAGAACGATTTGTAAGCGGAGAATGTGAGGCGAACCACGCCACCACTTTTGAACAATCGATATTATCATGTGATTGTCGTGATTTCCTTAGCTGAACGTGTTGGTCAGAGAAGGTCACTTCTGTACCACAAAATTCCTCAAAGTGCTGAATGAGCTCTGAACATGAATACATCCCCTGCACCCATCGATTCAGGTTACTAATCGTTATCCCACATCCATGTGTCAGGCCACCACATGATTTGAACGATCTCATCAATACTTGTTCTATCGTCATGTCATTCCAATTACTAGCCCACATTTTGTCGGTACGTCTATTGTAAATTTTCTTGTGGTAACAAATTTTTGAACTCTTGTCGTGTCAGCTTGTCTTCAAGTGTTGACACTTGTTGTATTTATAAATCAAATGTTTGTAAAGCTTATGGGACTGGGAGAGAGAGAAAGAGAGAGAAAGAGAGAGATGTGATATACAAACGCCAGTACTGGATGAAATCTTGAAGGCGAAGACGAAGAGTAACGTAGGCGTTGTTGTTGCCAATAGTTCCGCGCGTGAAACACAGCTCGTATTGTCAGGATATACACTCCATCACTGCTTAGGTATTTGCAATGCAATATTGACAGTAAGATAAATGAGAGTAAAATTTAAACAAACTGCAATAATTTCTTAAAGTGCCACAGTGAACCACGGTCCCTCACCCCCGAATTTTTTTTTCTATTTTAGGTTGGTCTTCGTAAAGATGCTCGCTGAGATACTGACAGACAAGAAAATAGATAATCACATTCACATAGCTTAAATTTTAGGCCATGGCCTTCGTCAGAAAAAGAAACACATACATTCAAAATCAAATGTTTGTAAAGCTTATGGGACTTAACTACGGGGTCATCAGTCCCTAAACTTACAAACTACTTATGAACTACTTACGAACTAGGACGGCACAAATATCCATGCCCGAGGGGGGATTCGAACTCCCGACCGTAGTGGCCGTGCAGACCGTGACTGAAGCGCCTCAGTCTCCTCGGTCACCGCGGCCGGCACATACATTCACGCAATCACTCAGACCACTGTACACACACAACTATCATGTGCCGCGTCCGCATCCAGTACACCGTATTGGTCCACGACTCTTGTACAGGGATAGAAATTATTGACGACGAGGCTGTTCATATTTGTGTACTGTGTGAAAGTAATAGGTCTAAATAAAAAAGTCTTGATTTTACAATTCACAAAGTCATGTTTTGAAACATTATCTTCTCATTATTCCAGTACTCCAATTTTTAGTTAAGCGTGCCCTGCATATGAGGCATGACGGGAAATTTGCAGTTAATTTTTTAAAACGAGATACATACAACAGAATGCAACAAGTTTCCAGGTTTCTTTTCATGTTATTGTAATTCAGCAGTTGAATAAACAAATTATAATCAAAATTATTTTAATTTGTTTATTTTTGTCAAAAAATGTTCAAATGTTTGTTAAGCTTATGGGACTTAACTACGGGGTCATCAGTCCCTAAACTTACAAACTACTTATGAACTACTTACGAACTAGGACGGCACAAATATCCATGCCCGAGGGGGGATTCGAACTCCCGACCGTAGTGGCCGTGCAGACCGTGACTGAAGCGCCTCAGTCTCCTCGGTCACCGCGGCCGGCACATACATTCACGCAATCACTCAGACCACTGTACACACACAACTATCATGTGCCGCGTCCGCATCCAGTACACCGTATTGGTCCACGACTCTTGTACAGGGATAGAAATTATTGACGACGAGGCTGTTCATATTTGTGTACTGTGTGAAAGTAATAGGTCTAAATAAAAAAGTCTTGATTTTACAATTCACAAAGTCATGTTTTGAAACATTATCTTCTCATTATTCCAGTACTCCAATTTTTAGTTAAGCGTGCCCTGCATATGAGGCATGACGGGAAATTTGCAGTTAATTTTTTAAAACGAGATACATACAACAGAATGCAACAAGTTTCCAGGTTTCTTTTCATGTTATTGTAATTCAGCAGTTGAATAAACAAATTATAATCAAAATTATTTTAATTTGTTTATTTTTGTCAAAAAATGTTCAAATGTTTGTTAAGCTTATGGGACTTAACTACGGGGTCATCAGTCCCTAAACTTACAAACTACTTATGAACTACTTACGAACTAGGACGGCACAAATATCCATGCCCGAGGGGGGATTCGAACCGCCGACCGCAGTGGCCGTGCAGACCGTGACTGAAGCGCCTCAGTCCCCCTTTCTATTTTTTTTTTTTTTTTTTTCATGGTTAGTTCTATTCGTTGCGGACGCTGATCGTGTTTGTTCGTTTTTGTTCGGTGAGTTCTTGGCTCAGCTTTTTCATTACAGAGGGCGTTGAGCCCTCTGACCGGGCGCGCTGAGCCACGGCGCCCGGCGTCCCCTCGGCCATGTTGAATTTATAAATGGGCACACTTTGCATATGCTTGGTAGCCTGCTGCATGGAAGAAAGGAATCATGTTTCTCACCATTTACCTGGCCGTGGCTACCCCATTGTCCGCGGCTGGCGCCGGACGCCACGAGAGAGCAATACATTTGTTTCGCCTGGTGCGCGGACCGAGGAAGCTGCCGCACGGTGGCTGCACACTCACAATATGTCACTATTCTAGGAAAGCGTAGGCTGATCTTGAGAAAGTGTGGGAAAATTGTATTACAGAACGTGAGTCTGACTAGTGAACGGTTACAGGTTTCGGTAATCAAATTCACATCACTCCCTTATTATTAATGGTAGGAAAAAATATTGGTATTATTTTAAAGCTCTTAGAATGTGCGACATGATTAATGAAAAGAAATCTTCAATTTGTTCGCTAATTACCCGGTTATTCATCGATAAACTCAAAAAAAATGTTTAAAAAATATTTTCTCCTTTTCGATTAATATAACTCAGAAGGAATATTATATATACGTGATATACTGCTACATAAAAATTGTTCACCTCTTCCTCTGTAATTTGGTGCCAAAAGGACCTCTTTTATGTCAATCCTGTGAAAATTCATAGCCGTTGTAAGATTACTCTAAAGTTTCTTACGGCGCCATATAGATGACCTCATAACGGCGATTCCATAGCCCGGAGATTCGGCGACTTTTAGTGTTTTAACTGGGCCATAAAACTGAGACTATTGCAAAAGGTTTCATCTCTCCCCTAATTCTTCCTATTCAATGCATAAAGGTCCTGGACTAATACTGCTTTTCCTCTCTGAATGAGCCTCGTACAAAGGGATTTGATACTCAAGATGCAGAGATAACGTCGTGCTGCAAGTTTACGTCCACACCCAGAGGTGGTAAGACAAATCTCGAAGTGTACGAGACTTCATAGACTGTTGTCCCGTTCTCAAACATCTACCTAACCTTTGATGAACAGAAGATTTATCAAAAAAAATGTTCAAATGTTTGTAAAGCTTATGGGACTTAACTGCGGGGTCATCAGTCCCTAAAACTTACAAACTACTTATGAACTACTTACGAACTAGGACGGCACAAATATCCATGCCCGAGGGGGATTCGAACCCCCGACCGTAGTGGCCGTGCGGACCGTGACTGAAGCGCCTTAGTTCCCTCGGCCACCGCGGCCGGCGAAGATTTATCAAAAGCACATCATTCTGGGTAGCATTATTTGGCAATGTTCCCGCACATCCAGAGTCGGCTTTGTTAAAACCGGATTTGGCGTGGTAATATTTATGGGGTGGCCGGATGACCTTCCTGTCGCCATAGAGGTTCTTACGTCCGCCAATTCTGATTCTCGTCCACACCATTCGTCTACCACCACGATATGGTAAAGTTTCCTGCGCATAGAGAGGATTTTTCCGAATTCCACGTTCTCTCCAGTCAAGGGTACTACAGTTGCCCACTGAACACACAAAATCTTGACTCATCTGTGAACAGAACCCGGCGGCATTCATTGCGACTCCAGTCCTGATGTTCCTCCGCCCAGTTTCTGGCTTTATGGGACAGATGCCATAGGCCTTCGGGCGTGATGGCCACTTTCCCCAAGGCGATTTCGGACTTTTTGTGTTGATATTGCGCGTTCTGTTGGTGCCTGGAGGGAGCGTTGCAGCTGAGCTGCATTCAGCCTCCTATGTCGACGAGCTGTTAATCGGAGATAACGGTCACCTCTTACTGATGTTAACAGTGGACTAATTTGGCCTAGCCTTCTTTTAATGTTTTCCGTTCTCTAAAATCGCGTCTAGGTCCGGAAAATCACACACTGGGTCACTCTAATAGCTGCAGCCACGTCCAGCTTCGTCTGTCCCGCTTTCAATCTTCCTATGACTCTCCATGCCATAGCGTCAGGTAAATCACATTGTTGTTGCATTGCACTACCTGCTCACTACACGATACTGCTTGTGTAATTCGTTTAGAAGTAAACACAAGGCAACACCAACCACCTCTGCAGCCACTTCCTATTATTTCCAGTATCTCGCTTGCCGTAATGTTGTCTCCTCTCTGTAGAACCGACAGAAAGACGTCGAAGCAGTTTAGTTCATTCTAATATCTAATTTTGCATGTGCTTCAAGTTTGTTCTACATACCAAGAGCTGTACCTCCGTACCCAATAAAAAGTGGACACACGTTATACGAAATTTTAACTGCAAATCGTCTTTATTACCATCTTTTAACATATTTGCTCTTTTGCCTGAAACATTTTGTAGTAAATAGATGAAATATTTGTTTTTGGTGACCATTATGTGAAGCTTTATCAGAGTTAAAGGTCTATGAATACACAACTGAGCTTGTTCATCATATACATAGGTGCCTCAAACTACAGGGGCTGGAAGTATGTAGTCGTATTTTATAATGCGGACGTTAACACATATGAGCGACGTAGTTACGCATGAACTGCACGAAAACAGTTTCACAGTGGCGGTCTACAACACAAATAAATGTTTTGATTATCATAATATATCTTACAGTTTCGAAAAGTGATGTTAACATGGTGATTCATTTTCTGTAATTTGACAATAAACCAAGTAGACACGTGAAGCAGACGATTCGACAAATGCGTACCGTTTGAACTAGGGATGGGAAAAACCGACCGGTTAAAACCGATACTGGTATTTTAGTTTTGAATAACCAGTTTTTTCGGTATTTATTTGCTGTCGGTTGTAACCGGTTTTTTTAGTTATTGCCAAGAACCGGGTAAAAAAACGGTACGACTACCTTCTGTAGTAATGGTTCAAAATGTGTTTTTGTAAATAATTAAAAAAAATTAAAACTAGTAGACCCTAATATTTAGAGCTATTCCTAAAATTTCCACTGCTGTGAAATATTAGGTCATCGCAGTAACTAAGAAAAGCGATCAGTGATAATTTAAGTACAATCCCGGCAGTCAGAAACGCGCAACAAACGCGTGGCATAAGAACTGGTGCAGCTATAGAGGCATCGATACACCTGTCGCCGCGTGGCGTGGCCTATTAGACGATGCGCGTGCACCGGCAGTGTACAAGACTCGCCTCCGTCTGGTCATGCGGCAGTTCCTTGCTGTCGTCGCCAGACTTAAATGGCACCATCCCGAGTGTGGAAGTACTTCATGAAGTACGGGAGCAGTGAGGTAAAATGCTCCATTTGTTTTAAAATGCTGAAAACGGGCGGAGGTACTACAAACATGCTGTGTCATTTAAGGAGAAAGCATCCAAAATGTTCTTTGGAATAGAAGGTAAATTCGATTCATATACCTATTATGTGGGTGATATACTATAAGCTTGGAATAATAACCGAGCCCTTAATTTTGTGGCTGCTCCAGGGAGCAAAATTGATACAACTGAATGTGACGATGTAGGGCCTTATGACCGTACGCTCTCGCCATCGGCGTGCCCGTCACCTTTACCTTCGTCATCTTTGCTGGAAACGACGACACCGACTTCCACTACAGCCTCACCTCCATTTCGATCCAGATCTCCTACTCATTCACCTTCATTAAGGCAGATCACTCTGTTCGAAAACCATGAAAGAACTTCTAGCTATCAGAGTAAGTCATAATTTTGTCAATACGATGAAAACAAAAATTATAGACACTTTAACCAAATGTTTCAAACATAAATATCTGAAGATAGTAACAGTATGAAATGTGTAACATATACAAACATCTTTGTAGAAGGTGGTAAACGTGACGCTGAGCTTACCAATGCATTGGTTTTTATGGTTTGCAAAGACAACTTGCCTCACTCTCTTGTGGAGAAAGAGGGGTTTCCTCATTTCACCAAAGTTGCAGTGCCCATGTATAAGCTGTCCAGCAGATAAACTGTGAGTACTTACAATTTTATTTACGCAAGTAAAGGAAAAGTTTTATTATATTTATTTTTCGGTTCTGAGCAAATTAAATTTGTTGCATGTTGCCCCCCAAGCTATGCTCAAGTTACCTGTGAAATTCCCAGGTAAATTTACCAAGCGGTCCGAGGCTCCATGTCACGGACTGAGCAGCTGCTGCAGTCGGAGGTTCGAGTCCTCCCTTCTCCCTCGGTCATGGGTGTGTATGTTGTCCTTAGTGTAAGTTAAAGTTAGATTAAGTAGTTTGTAAGTCTAGGGACCGATCACCTAAGCAGTTACGTCTTATTAGAAATCACACCTATTTGAACATTCTTTGATCATGTGGTACACAGCTTTTCTAGTTCAATTTGCGTACATTTACACTGACAACAATCATACTGTTAGTCGGAAATGTGACTTTATTTTTTCGAAATACTTCTGCAGCATTTGAAGTTCATTTACTGACTGTGATATTCGTATGCACTGGCTCACAAGTTCAACGTAAGGAGTGGTTGGCTCAATATTCGTAACTGCCTGATGAAAATACTAGGCCAGTAAATCTGTATGCTTCGTATATCGTCTTCTACGGACTCTTGACTAGTCTTACACACACTCAAGAAGGCGTAGTATTGGGATTGGATCTTGCAAAATATGGAAAGACTAGTGATTTGTCGTATAACGTAAATTTATTTAAATTTTAACTAAATTTCGGAAGTTTCTGTTTCGGCCGAAACTAGAAGAACCTAATTCGATTACGATTTCTGTTTCGGCCGCAAATTATGTTTCGGTCGAACTCTACTCAAAATAATAGCAATAAAAAACCGAAAACCGGTTATTTATAAAACCGGTTATCTTGAGCAGTTTTTACAGTGCGGTTAAACTGGAAATGAAAAGAACCGGTATAACCGAAAACCGGTTGTTTCAGCGATAACCGCCATCCCTAGTTTGAACGCTTCTTTGTAGTTCGATGGTCTATCGTAAGTAGCGCTGCAGCTGACACAGACTTTCTTGTTCGTGTAGCACGTCTCGTATGGAAAGGGATTTACGTAATGTGCGGAGAGTGACACGGGGGGCGGAGAGGCGGGGCCACGCAACACGTGCCAGGAGGCGCCATAAACAGCGGCTGCGGTGGAGCGGGCGCCTTATTTTATACCGCGCACCTGCCGCCGCTGTGCGCGACTCTCACTGGCCGACGACTCTACCTGCTGACCACTGGCGCCCTCCAGGTCCCATGGGACTGCTGGAGGCATTGTTTCACTTATTAATGAAAACATTCACATTAAAACAACTGAGATTCATTATCGTCGTCCCAACAATTATGCAATTGAGACTACAAAACGATCTCACCAGGAAAGTACTTGGGCTCGAACAAACACATATGCACCAAAAACCGAGCGAGGTGGCGCAGTGGTAACGCACTGTACTCGCATTCGGGAGGATGGTGGTTCAAATTCACCTCCGGCCATCCAGATTTAGGTTTTCCGTGATTTCCCTAAATCACTCCAGGCATATGCCGGGATGGTTCCTTTCAAAGGGCACGGCCGATTTCCTTCCTCATCCTAACCGAAAAACTCCGAGCGTTAGCTCCGCCTCTAATGGCCATGCTGTCGACGAGACGTTAAACCCTAAGCATCCATCCATCCTATACACCAAATCGTATGAGACATAATGTAAAGATCCGTTATTGCACTAGTGATACTCCCGCATCTGCAAAACTCTGCAGTCGTCCGTTAGAGGCCTCTGCGTGTGCCATGCCGCATTGCACTTTGACTTGTCGGTTCGCCAAGTAGGGATGGTGCAATGTGCCTCCGAAGTTGCGTTTTGTGATGTTATTTGTGTGGTGAAGCGTCAAATGGGGCGGGGATTGCTAATCAATCCTGCTAATGTATTGCGATTAGTTGAGATGAAGTTACGAAGAACCCTTCTTCGTGAAGATGATATGAGTGTAGAAGATGAATCATTTAAATGCTTTCTTGTATCTGTTATGGTACAGAACTATGAGCATAAGTTAGATACTGTTGTAACACTAACACATAATGATGATAATAGGGATGATAATAACGAACAACTCATAGCAAGCGGTAGTGCTACGGTAAGTGCGGGAAGAGGCGATGGAAGCAGAGGCAGTGAATACCAACAGTCTTTCGGGAAGAAGGTTAAAGTTGCAATTATCATCACTGATTTTGATGACAATTCGCTAGAGAACATGTACGATGATTATTACATAAGTTATAGTTAAGATATCTGCATTACGTATGGCGTCTACAATCACATCTACAGTGCTATCTACAGCATGGTTGCAGAGCAACGACACCCACCAGCACATTGAGGTGTACGTAGACATCCTGTAACCAAACCGTTCATACAGGTATGTTTGTTCGAGCCCATGTACTTTCCTTGTCAGTTGATACCAGGACCGGATAACAGGGAGGAAGTTCGCATAAGCCAATTACTGCTTACAGGAAATTTATTAAATAATTTAAACCACAATGGATATAACTTCGGGAAGCACAAATTAATCCCTTATAGATTTTGGACACCAAAACAAGTAATCCAAGGGATCGTAATCTTATTAATAATTAGTTACCCCAACACATGTTTGAATTAACTTTGCCACAATGGAATTCATATAAAATACAGTATTAATAAAAGGGGATTTAACACCTAGACATTGCTTAAAAATCTCTTTACCAAACAACTACGTCTAGACTGCCTCTAGGGCAGTCTTTTAGAAAGACTAAATTACAACAAGGCCTTAAATAGATTTCAAAAAAATGTTCAAATGTTTGTATAGCTTAAGGGACTTAACTACAGGGTCATCAGTCCCTAAACTTACAAACTACTTAAGAACTAAACAAAATATCCACGGGTGTACTGCCGGTCTATAGTGTCCAACGGGCACAATATTTCGGCGATCATACATGTCGCCATCATCAGGTGAACTGGCGGACTGAGCTCCTGGAAACGCGCCGGCACGGAGATCCGCACGCTAAGGCTGCTCGAAGGGAACTGGGTTCTAGCCCGGTAGCGGGCCATTTAAATACCCTCGGTCCGCGGAGCGACCCCTCCGCGGTCCGCGCCCCGCGCCGCGGCCGCGCAGTGGAACCGATTGCGCCGGCGTCTGAGATGACGTCGGTGTGAGGGCTCTGTCCGCCGTGGTCGTCACTTCGTTACGTTTGCTAGACTTACTCTTAATTAACCCAATCGCTGGTTCCCAAGCTTTGCTAAGATTATAGCCACAATCACGGTTTATGAGGTTGTCACTTGTGCGAATTTCAATGGCCTCTCTAACGACGCAGTCCCAGTATCTCGACGTCTGTACCAGAATCCTACTGCCTTCATAGTCCATCGCATGATTCTCCGACAAACAATGTTCAGCGACCGCCGACTTGCTCGGATACATCAATCGTGTGTGCCTCTGGTGTTTAACTCTACGACCCTCGACGGTACGCATCGTCTGTCCAATATATGACTTTCCGCACTGACACGGAATCTGGTACACGCCGGCCTTCCTCAAACCGAGATCATCTTTGGCGCTCCGCACCAGTTCACGAATTTTATTCGGCGGACAAAAGACAGTTCCAACCTGGTGTTTTTTCAAAATGCGGGCGATCTTCCCCGAGAGTGCGCCGGTATATGGAACGAACGCAGTGCCCACATCCTCCCTCGTGTTTTCATCCGTTTCCACTGGTTGTGATGTAGTGGTTGGGCGGAGATCCCGCTGAATCTGCAACTCTGAGTACCCATTTTTCGAAATACAGTTCTCAGGTGTTCCAATTCCTGAGGTAGACTCTCTGCGTCGGAGATAGTGCGCGCCCTATGTACTAGAGTTTTACGTACCCCATTCCTCTGTGAAGGGTGGTGACAGCTGTCTGCGTGTAAATACAGATCAGTGTGCGTTGTCTTCCGATATACACTATGACGCAGGGGGCTATCAGCTCTTCTCTTGACCAAGACGTCAAGGAACGGCAATTTACCCTCCGTTTCAGTCTCCATAGTGAATTTGATGTTGGGGTGTATGGAGTTCAGATGTGTAAGGAAGTCAAGGAGTTTATCCATACCATGTGGCCAGATAACGAAAGTGTCGTCCACGCAACGGAAAAAGCAAGTAGGTTTCCATTCAGATGATACCAGGGCTTCCTCCTCGAAATTCTCCATGTACAAATTTGCGACCACAGGGGAGAGTGGGCTACCCATGGCGACTCCCTCCGTTTGTTCGTAGTATTCGCCATTGAAAAGAAAATACGCCGAGGTCAAGACATGCCTAAAAAGTTCGGTGGTCTTCTCGTCAAACTTCTGGCCGATCAAATCTAGTGACTCTAGAAGGGGCACCCTCGTAAACAAGGAAACAACGTCAAAACTCACCATGATATCTGACTCAACCAGCCTGAAGCTGTTAAGACGTTTAACAAAATCCACGGTATTACGGATGTGATGAGGGCATTTACCCACATAAGGACTTAATATTCCCGTCAAGTATTTGGCCAACAAATATGTAGGTGCTCTGATTTACTGACAATATGAACTAACTAATACTAAGGACGGTACAAATATCCATGCCTGAGGGGGATTCGAACCTCCGACCGTAGTGGCCGTGCAGACCGTGAAATAGATTTCACGCATGTCTACATGCCACGAGTTACAAGGTTACCATAACACATATTTAATAAACGTTTCTGCAGAAGCATCAGGGAAGATAGGCAAAACTTTAAAAGACTTCAAATGGGGCACGATAACAGATGACAGTAAGTAAAGTTTTTTCCCTTTTAAAATATCCACAGTTGAATAACGGTCGTGTCGGGACCAAAATGACTGAGGGCAAACTATACTGAACAATAAGTCTTCAAAAGAAATTACAATTCAGTTCAGGCTGCAGGGCCAGGCGACACTAAAATGGTCGTTCTTCACTAACGGTGCCAATCGACGGTCAGTGTATGGATAATCGATGCGGGGCCCGGTCTGTCGGCGCTCTCTATCGCAGCCTGCTCCCTCTGCAAGAAGTAGTGCCATTAGCCTTGTTAGTGTCGATGTTTACTTGCAGTGTACCTGAAATACGCGGCAAGGCGTTTGCCTATTGAGTATATTTCCCTGTACACTAGTGAGCCGTCAGAGTTGCCAGCCCACAGGGGTCGCTCCATTGATGGTATAGAAACTTCTACATTTCGACCAATCACCACCAAAATTGGCCTCGTATAAGGGGCGATCAAAAAGTTACTGTTCAAAGGTCGTACTGTCCAGAATCAGCGTGACAATCAAAGGGAATTACCGAGTGCAGTGAGGTAAACAAACCACAGACACACCAGGTTCAAGATACCCATTGGTGAAAGGCGGTGTCCTACTGCGTGAAGAAGTCCGCAATAGTCATTTGGACATTCTTGTCCAGCAGGAATCATTTATCCTTCAAGGCCTTTTTAATGACATAGGTAGAGACTAGTACCACAAGGCAGGTGTGCTAGTGCCTGTTACTATAGTTGGTTTAATATCCTAGGTGACACAATTGAAATTTGACAATCCACGTTTATAATGAAGCAGAAAGTTGGTTTAACATCCTAGGTGACACAATTGAAATTTGACAATCCACGTTTATAATGAAGCAGAAGAACATCAAAGTAGTGTTCTACAGCCTTCTTTATTTCCTGATGGTTGTCCCCAGTTGTTTGTCTGTCGGCAACTAAACATAACAGCACGCTGTCCTTTTTGAAACCAGCCGCGCGGGGATTTCAAATTTTCAAATGTTCAAATGTTTGTTAAGCTTATGGGACTTAACTACGGCGTCATCAGTCCCTAAACTTACAAACTACTTATCAACTACCTTATACTAAGGACGGCACAAATATCCATGCCCGAGGGGGGATTCGAACCCCCGACCGTAGTGGCCGTGCAGACCGTGACTGGAGCGCCTCAGTCCCCTCGGCCACCGCGGCCGGCCGCGGGGATTTCCGAGTGGTTCTAGGCGCCCAGTCAGGAACCGCGAGGCTGCAACCGCCGGAGATTCTAGTCCTCTCTCGTGTGTGTGTTTGTGTGTGTGTGTTAACCATATGTTAGTTTGAGTTGTTTGTAAGCCTAGGGACCGATGACCACAGAAACTTATTCCCATACATTTACAAACATTTGTATATTTTTTGTTTGGACCCAATTGGTAATAACATAGCTGTATTTCACATATCTGCGTATAATGTACTGACTCGGATTGACAAGAATAACACACTAATCCCTTCGTGCTTGTTGGCACTTATATAACCACAAAGGAAACACTCTTCATTCTAGATATACTTCAGCTTACTGCTTCAGCTTTCTGTAGTACTGTATAAAATGTGATTAAGATTGCTTATAAAATGTATGTTAAGTGAACACTAACAGGTTCAATGAAATATAAAGTAAAATGGCAGGTATGGGCTGCTGCAGTGTTTGCAGTCATGAGTCCGATGCTGCTCCAGTCTACAAACACTGCAGTAGCTCATAAATTTCTTTACGGAAACTCCGTGGAGTTATAGTGTACGATTTGCAATTATATTCCAATGTTGCTACTTTTAATGACCGCTGATTGTACGGTCACTGCTGCTAAAGGCCAAAACAATTTTTAAGAAAGTTTACTAAACAATGTAGAGCACGACGGCCAGCCGATGCGCGGTCGTCGCCCCAGCGCGGCGCGGTCGACCCTGGCGGTGTTCTGGAGTGTAGAGGAGAGGAGAGGAGAGGAGTGTAGTGTGCCACTTGGGAGAGCGAGCGCTCTATTCTGGGAGGCTGGCGCCACGCTGCCCGGCCTTCACGCCGCCCTCCAGACCCACGCCGCCATGTGGACGGACAATGTTTAACAAATTCAAATGTTAGTCAAGCTATGGGACCTACTGGGTGTCCAGAAAACGGCTCCCAGATTTCAAAATTAAATATCTCGAAAACAAAGATCTACAGAGGAATGTAGTATAAGGTATGTTTATTGTGCAAGCTGTAAGAAGTTTATACAGCAGTTTTAAATAATAGTTACAAAAGCTGCTAACAGATGGCGCTGTACGCTGTACAGCTCATATCAGCATACGTAAGTGAAATAATCGTATGAAAACACTCTTTGCAAACAATCACATCACAATGTTTTCAAAATGTTCACTATTGGCACTACAGAGATGGCGCAAACGAAGAATGAAATTCGCCATCACATTCCGTAGTGTCTCAACCGAAATGGATTCACATGCCACAGAGATCGCCGATTCAAGCTCGTCCAGCGTGGCTTCGGGTAGACCATGTCTTTCACTGTGCCCCACAAAAAAAAAAAAAAAAAAAAAAAAAAAAAAAAAAAAAAAAATTCACAGGGAGTCAAATCCGGCGGATACGGAGGCCAATCCAGGCCTGCACCGGTAAATTTGGGGTATTCCAAAGCAATGACTCGATTCCCGAAGTATTCCTCAAGAAAGCGAAACACTTGTTCGGTCCGATGTGGTCGGGCTCCATCTTGCATAAACCATTCAGTACCTGGTCGATCCTCTAACGCTTGCTGTGTGGCGACATATTGTTCTAAAATTGCAACGTAACTTGCACCAGTGACCGTTTCTCGAATGAAAAAAGGGCCAATAATGTCTCTGCTGCATACTGCAGCCCACACAGTAACTTTAGGAGAATACAGGAGTTTCGCGTTACACCAATATGGCTTTTCGGAACCCCAAAATCGCCAGCTCTGCTTATCCATGTATCCATTCACGTGTAAGTGTGCTTCATCTGTAAACCAGATGCAGCCAACATCAAATCCTTCACGATCAATCATTGTGAGCATCCGATTAGCAAAGGCAACCCTTCGTTGCACAGCTCGTACGGGTATGGCCTGGTGCGTTTGAATTTTGAATGGAAACATGTGTAGGCTCTTTCGCAGTATTTTCTGCGTGCTGGAACGCTTCAAACCAGTCTCCAATGCAATTCTACGGACGGATGACATTGGATTTCGCTGAATATTTCCAGAAACTGTGGCGATATTTTCAGGCGTAACTGCGGTTTGCTTGCGGTCAACATGCCCCACTAGATCATCAGCTACGCTGCCTGTTCGTTGAAATTTTGCGAAGAGCGTACGAATGGTTTTCGTATCGGCTCCTTTTGGAACATTAAATCTTGCCTGAAAACTTGGCCTTGTTGCCGTAGGACTCTCTTCTAATCTGTGGTACTCTAGCACCAGAAAAACGCGTTGTTCAATGGAGTACACGGTTTTAATCTCTTCCTTCGGTACGCTAACCTCCTTTCACTTTTCAATAGTGGAACTGATCGCTCTGGGCTTCGGATCACTATTTATACAAGGCATTACTTATGGCGATTACAACGCCATCTGTTAGCAGCTTTTGTAACTATTATTTCAAACTGCTGTATAAACTTCTTACAGCTTTCACAATAAACATACCGTTTACCCGTTTACTGCATTCCTCTATCGATCTTTGTTTTCGAGATATTTAATTTTGAAATCAGGGAGTCCTTTTCTGGGCGCCCTGTAGCTGCAGTGGTCACTGGCCCCTAAACTTACAAACTACTTAAACTAACATGTCCTAAGAACAACACTCACACCCATTCCCGAGGGAGGACTCGAACCTTCGACGACGAATGGTCGCGCGCACCGCAGCAAGGCTATTCCGTCGCGGCTTCAATGTTCTCACGACCCGTAGCTTTCTTCCTTAGTGAATCTTCCGAACTGTTTGATCGTGACCATAAACAACTTCGTTCCCCATGCCCAGAATTGTATTGGGCATCTTCAGATGTGGCCCTGATTCCACTGAGTCTTGTCGACTTACGTTTCGATCGTCGAACAGCAAAATAAATACAATGAAAAGGAGGCGATGTATAAGTTTACACGTGATAGTCATCAGAGATTGCTATTACTAAAAATGAAACCTAACACGCGATGAAATGACCGCTAAGTCTGACACCCAGTGTCATGGATTGCACGGCCGTTGCAATCAGAAGATCGAGTCTTTCCTCGGGCACGGCTGTGTTCATCTACATCTACATAGATACTCTGCAAATCACATTTAAGTGCCTGGCAAAGGGTTCATCAACCACTTTCATAAACTTTCTCTACCGTTCCATTCTCTAATAGCGCGCGGGAAGAAAGACAACTTAAATCGTTCCGTTTTCGATCTGGCCTTATTTTATTGGGATGATCATGTATCCCTATGTAGGTGGGTGCTACCAAAATATTTTCACATTCAGAAGTAAAAGTCGGTGATTGAAATTTCGTAGATATATATCGCCGCAACGAATAACGTCTTTCTTGTAATGATTTCCACCTCAAATCGTGCAACATTTCCTTGACGCTTCCCCCCCTCCCCCTGTAACGTGATAAAACTAAACGAGCTGCCCTTCTCTGAATCTCTGTGTTTGTTTTCCATAAAATAAGTTTAAGTAATTTGTAAGACTACGGACCGATGTTCTTAGCAGTTTGTGTCCCTCAGTTTTACATATGTTTGAACGTCTAACAAATGAAAGATATTACGTCAAAGATAAAACAAATCCGTACATGATGTCTCATAAGATTTGGTTCAGACAGAAACAGTTCATAGTAGATCATTAAACCATTATATTGAGGTCGGAAATAGAAATTTATTTCTGTTACTGCCACAGGAGGGCTGTACAAAAAATTCCGAAACTTCGCGCACGTAAGTGTTGTTTTTTCTTTTTTTTTCTACACTGATTATCGCAACAGCCTCCTCCGCAACTGATAGTACACCGTTCCCAAGACAGTTTCCACTTCTGGAAGCAGTTTTGCGGATTTTCTTTCCTCTCGTTGCAAATCATCCTTTCAGCGGGATTTTCAACTCTGGAAATAAAAAAAGTCTGCAGCAGCCAAGAATGGCAAATAAAGAGGCTAAATCAGCACTGTGATTTCGTTTTTTGTGCCATAGTCAGATGTAATAGGCAAGCTACAGAACTAAATATTTACCGTTTTAGCACATAAATAGCAAGGTAAACAAATTATTTCAATAGAACCTCCACTGTTAAATGCCAGTTTGCGGCTTCTGAGTATGGGTAGAATAAGATACACGATTTCTAAATAAAGTAATTTATAAAAGAAGGGGAAAAACTGACAAATTCAAAGTGCTACTCTAGGTATATAAAGTATTTTTCACTAGAGTAGCCATCTTAGCGAAGTCAATGTCGATTCTTGAGGGGATGGCGGAGCAAGATGGGGAAGTTTACTTTAACCCCTTACAAAAAGCACAAAACTAAACAAATTAAAATAATTTTGATTATAATTTGTTTATTTAACTGTTGGATTACAATAACATGAAAAGAAACCTGGAAACCTGTTACATTCTGTTATATGTATCTCGATTTAAAAAATAAATTGCAAATTTCCCGTCATGCCCCATATGCGGGGCAAGCTTAACTAAAGATTGGAATAATGAGAAGATAAGGTTTCAAAGCATGACTTTGTGAATTGTAGAATCAAGTCTTTTTATTTATTTAGACCTATTACTTTCACACAGTACACAAATGTGAACAGCCTCGTCGTCAATAATTTCTATCCCCGCACAAGAGTCGTGGACCCATACGGTGTACTGGATGCGGACGCGGCACATGATAGTTGTGTGTGTACAGTGGTCTGAGTGATTGCGTGAATGTATGTCTTTCTTTTACTGTCAAAGGCCATGGCCGAACATTTAAGTTGTGCGAATGTGATTGTCTATTTTCTTGTCTGTCAGCATCTCGGCGAGCATCTTTACGAAGACCAACCTAAAATCGAAAAAATTTTGGCGGTGAAGGACCGTGGTTCACTGTGGCTGTTTAAGAAGTTATTGCATTTCGTTTAAATTTTACTCTCGCTTATCTTACGGTCAGTAAAGCACTGAAAATACCTGAGAAGTGACAGATTACATATCCTGACAATACGAGCTGTGTTCCACGCACGGAACTATTGGCAACAACAACAACGCCTACATTACTCTTCGTCTTCGCCTTCAAGATTTCATTCAATACTGGCGTTTGTATATAACTCATCTATCTCTCTCTCTCTCTCTCTCTCTCTCTCTCTCTCTCTCTCTCTCTTTCTCTGTCTGTCACTGCCAAGCTTAGTTTTACTTAAACTTTGCCAAACAACAGTATGCATAGGTTTACTGATGAATTAATAAGCGTAGTATTTCCAATGCAGGTAACAATGAAAACATTTTACACTTTAAATATTCATTAATTATTATTCCGACTAGTGTGCCGTCTGGTTACTCTGGGTTCTGAAGAGTCTGCTAAACGGGAAATTTGTGTGATGTCGTCATAGTAGGCGCCGCGTGGCAACTCTAGCACCAGCAACAAGCACGCCTGTTGTAGAGTAAGGAAAAAGGGGAAGAATTTCGTGTCTTGTAGGTACCTCTAGCATTCACAGGGTACGTCTGTGACTGGCAATGCCGTTTTCAGTATCATTTTTGTCACTGAACCCAACATAAACACTCGCCGCCATTTACATGGGTTCTCAAAACCGGGTTTTGTAAACCGATTTCCCAATTCCGCTTTTGGTCGGTCATGTAAACACTCCAAAATCGATTCTGGACCTCCACTTCTCCAAAGCGGTTTTCCAGTTCCACAATCGATTTTCGTGGCCATCACCCCGTTTACATGGGCTCCCAAAACCGGATTTCGTAAACCGATTTCCCAAATCCACTTTTGGTTGGTCATGTAAACACTCGAAAATCGACTCTGGAAATCCGCTTCTCTAAAGCGGTTTTCCAGTTCCACAATCGATTTTCGTGCCCATGTAAACGCAACCGTTTCTGAATCGTTCTTGGCTTGTCAGATTGTGCTTTCTTGTTAAGAATTTTCGACACATATGGAAAGAGTGATGTTTTCTAATGTGAAATGAAAGTATAAGTATTGGAGTGACATAAATCTGTGTATTTAAATAAAGAAAAATAGCGATTGTGCTGACTAAATCAGGAACTGAATCAGCTGTTTTTCAGCCGCCATATTAAGCGGGCTAGGAAATCCGATTCAGGCTATGCCATGTAAACACGGCAGCGAAAAACGGTTTACGAAAATAGGTTTTCGTCTTCCAGAAGATGTGTTGCATGTAAACGTAGTCACCTAAACGCAACCGTTTTTGAAGCGTTCTTAGCTTGTCAGAGTTGTGTTTTTTTGGTAAGAATTTTCGGCACGTATGGACAGAGTGATATTTTCTAATGTGAAATAAAAGTATGAATATTAGAGTGAGCATGAATCTGTGTATTTGAAGTAAAGAAAAATAGCGATTTACTGACTAAATCAGGAACTAAATCAGCTGTTTTTCAGCGGCCATCTTAAGTGGATTAGGAAATCCGATTCAGGCTGTGCAATGTAAACACGACATCGAAAAACGGTTTTCGTCTTCCGGAAGATGTGTTACATGTAAACGTGGTGATTGTGTACAAATCAAACAGTCATAATAAATAGGTATTTACTAAGGCACCTTAGGAGTTTGGACGTAATGTTCAATACGTACGAAGTGTGTGGTAGTGATTTTTCTTACCACACAAACCTGTTGACGCCTGCAGCGGTGAGACTGTGTCGTCAGCCTTCAGTAGTACCCGCGCCTTTGCCGGTGCAGTTAGCGTGTGTCTGTGGCGGCAGTGCACCGCGACCGCAGCTCGTGCCGCGGTGTACGCGTGAGCTTTTATTGGGCGCCGTGCAGCTCGCGGTGAATGGAGCGAGGCGCGTGTCGTGCCCCTGCCATTTGCCAGTGGCGGCTATTCCTGTCCGCGGCCGGCGTTGCATCAGCTGCAGCCTGTCCTGTACTCGCAGCTGCCGGAACACGGCCAGCGCCTGCCGCCGTGTCACCTGGGCCTCCAAACTATTCGGTCTGATACTTACCGTTAACATGGGCACCTTCATCCGCTCCCTACGTTCCCAAAAGAAAATTATCCAAACATTGCAACTACGTGACCCAGCACTTGCAGATACATTAAAATATGTTCAAATGTCTGTAAATCTATCGGACCAAACTGCGTGGTCATCAGTCCGTCGCTTACAAACTACTTAAACCTAGCCGGCCGCGGTGGCCGAGGGAACTGAGGCGCTCCAGTCACGGTCTGCAAGGCCACTACGGTCGGGGGTTCGAATCCCCCCTCGGGCATGGATATTTGTGCCGTCCTTAGTCTTAGCTAGTTCATAAGTAGTTTGTAAGTTTAGGGACTGATGACCCCGTAGTTAAGTCCCATAAGTTCTACAAACATTTGAACATTTGAACTTAAACCTAGGTAAACTAACCTACGGCCAAACACACAGACTCATGTCCCAGGGAGGACTCGAACCTGCACGGCGAGCAACCGCACGCTCCGCAGCGAGGTGCTACTTCACCGCGGCGCCGATACATTCAGTAGTTTATGTAGACACTGGCTCTGAACTGTGTTGCAAATAAAGACGGTTGTGAACAAATAAAATATAAATTTTCACGGCCGGAAAAGTGGAATTTACTAAAATATCACCACGGTGGAGTGGCCGAGCGTTCTAATGCTCCTAGCTGCGGAGCGGCATTTGTTCACCGTCGGAGGTTCGAGTCCACCCTCGGGCATTGGTGTGTGTGTGTGTGTGTGTGTGTGTGTGTGTGTGTGTGTGTGTGTGTGTGGTGTGTAGGTTAGTTTACCTATTTCGTAAGCCCAGGGACTGATGAATGTTGTTGTTGTTTTGGGATTTTGTGGGAACTAAACTACAAGGTTATCAGTCCCAAGAAGTTAAGTCCCATAGATTGACAAACATTTTAACATTTTAATGCACTATTCCTGGCTATTATGCCGTGGTCGAATGGATTTAATTTTGAAACCCAACGTTTAGTCCCTCTTTGTGGAGGACATGTGAGCGACTAAGATAAAAAGAAAAACGTCAAGGACGTGCCTCGGGGAGGAGATGCCTATTCTATGTCATTCATACTGCTTTATCTAAAACGTCTTACAGTTGGTTTTCATCCTCTGGTGAATTCACTCGACGATAAACGACATCACAATCTATATCCATAAATGTGAATGTCTGTTCGGTGTACGTTTATCACGTCTGAACCACAAGACGCAGAGACTTAAATATTTGTACAGTTACTAATTGATATCTGATAGATGTTTAGTAATTTGAAGAATATAACGCGAAATGTGGAACAATAATTACTCTTTGAAAATTATATTTACTCTTTGAAAATGGTTTTATTGGTTGCATTGTTGCTTCAGGGTTGATAATGATTAAAGGGTGGAGTATATTGGGGTGAAAAGGTATCGGTGTATATAAAATTCTACGTGTGTGTTAATATTTCGCTCTGCAATAAAAACTACAGAACGCAAACGAATGGTCTGCGTGTAATTGTCCGAAGTCTCCCGTTGTGCACCATAGCAGTTCCATGCTGATAGCTATAAGGCGGTGGAAGATATGGTGGTTGAAAGTCGTCAAATTATAAAAAAATTCGGACTGAAGGCCAGCGATGACGTTTGCGGCTCTATAGCAAGCGCAACGTGATGCCACAGACCATATCTTTGGTCTATGCGTTCTACAATGTCTTCAGCTCTTTCTCTGCAAGGATAAGCATACGAATAAGGAAATATAAGAATAAATAAATAAAGCAGTAAACACGAAATTTCTTTTAATACACTTCTTTAAAAAATTCAATTTGACGTTTCGCGCATTACATCAAGTGATCGATCTGCGATATTATTTCAATCATTATTGTTGAGTTTCGTCATTGGATTCTTCGAAACGAGTGCATTTTACGTGTGATTTGATCTACACTACTTACTTTCCTGATAAACGCTAAGTACATAGACTTCTACAATCTGATAGGAATATTTTTCAGTTCCGCTTTATCAGCGACATTTCCTTAAAAATGAGTCAAATTAATATCTCTATACTTATAAAACGCATTTATTTTCTGTCTGTTCTCTTATAACTCAAGATCCAGGCAACCAAATAACTTGAAATTTGGTACACGTACACAAAATTACATGGGAAAGGATCTTAAACAGCTTTCGTTAATATTTTTTTTAACTAACCGGTAAATTTGAGAAATCTATATCGTCGCACTGATCTGGCCGAAGTTTTGTACAATTGACCTTCAGAACAAGAGGAAGGGCACTGTCTACATAAAATTTCGTTCAGTGCATGGTGAAGGCTACGTATGGATTTCTACACAATCCACAGTTTTGCACCGATCTTGATGAAATTCTGTACTCTTGACCTTTAAACAAGATTAAGGTTGCTGTCTATATAAAATTTCGTTCTGTGCATGGGGAAGAGTACTTACAGACTTCGATTGCAATCTCTGCACATATAAGACGCATTTTTCTACGCATCTACAGAAAACCTTATTTTAAATCCGGGCAAAGCCGGGTACTTGCAGCTAGTAAATAAATAAATATTCGGGCAAAGCCGGGTTTTCAGTTAGTTATTTATAAAAGCTTAGGGCTGTGGGTTCGATTCAAATCAACATTATCTTAAGAGTCCTGCTTGTCCTAGCTGCTAGCAGTGCAGTAAGGCAGTGCGCGCGGCTGTTGCAGGTGAGCCTGGCGGAGGAGTTCGACATCCTGCAGATCGTGGGCGAGGGCTGGTTCGGCAAGATCCTGCTGGTGGAGCACCGCGCCACCGACACCGAGATGGTGCTCAAGGCGCTGCCCAAGCCGTACACCGCGCTGCGCGACTTCTTCCGCGAGTTCCACTACGGCCTGCACCTGGCGGCGCACCGCAACATCATCACCACGTACGACGTCGCCTTCGAGACGGCCGGCTTCTACGTCTTCTCGCAGGAGTACGCGCCGCTGGGCGACCTCACCTCCAACGTGTCCGAGGCGGGCATCGGCGAGCTGCACACCAAGCGCGTCGCCAAGCAGGTGCGTGCCAGCCGCAGAACACTTCCTGCCCTCAGACAGGCAGCAACTGGACGCGAGGGTATGGCCAGCCGGCGGGCTACGGGGTTGGGGAGGAAACTAAGAAACCAAGAAATAATGGTACACCGGGAAAACTGTTTAATGACAAGAACTGTTATAAACCATTACGAATTACATTTCAGTAAAACTTTTTGTGTATTTCTCGTGCAGTTTATTAATGTTGTCACGTATCGGTGGGGCCGGGATGTACGGGGTGCAGCCAAGAATGGAGTGTATCCTCTCTCTAGGGAAACTGGCCTCAGTATTCCAGGCCGAAAGCACTGCCATCAGGGCGTGTGTGGAGGAGAATTTGCGTAGGTGCTACAAAGACCGTAGCATCTAAATTTATTCAGACAGCCAGGCAGCCCTGAAATCACCGGCAACTCCTGCAACAAGATTTCAGAATGCCACAAGTTCTGGTGGATCTAGGGGAAAGCAATAGGGTAAACTTATTGTAGGTCCCTGACCACTCGGAGACGACAGATTAGCCAGGATGGGGGCAGAGACTCTATTTATTAGACCGGAACCTGTCCTGACAATCACCAAGGCAGTGATCAAACTGGAGCTACGTTACTGGCTCAGGAGACAGCACGTAGAATATTGGACCAAGGTCTACAAACAAAACCATCTAAGGTAATGAGGCCAAAGCCATGTTTTAAAAGAAGCTTTGTAATCCTGGGCTTGAACATGAAGGAGATTGATGACAGGCCATGGGAACTTCAAAAAACACCTGCGTACGGTGGGAATAACAGAAGAGGGCCCTAAATGTAGGATCTGTGATGACAGCAATGAAACCGCATCACAATCTTCGAATGCATTGCATTGGGGAGCAAGATGCATAGAACATTCGGGACAACCAGGTCCGAAGAGATTGTGTCTAATAAAGAACTGGTGTAGGGACTTCTAGCGTTGTTTAGGACATTGGTTGGCTTTACCACATATACAGGGAGCGATACCTCAGAATAAACTCAGTTTCGGTGGGGGCAGTGGCGGGTTGGACCAAAACTGTTTTGGCTTCCCTGGCAAAATCAATACATGAATCAATCCCGTATCGGTTGATTAATGATCACTGATTCAAGCTCAGCGATGATTTATCAAGACACTTGTCAAACACGTACAAGACCACAGGGCGAAATGACTCTGGCCAGATATTTATACAGTGTATGTTTACTAGTAGAAACTTCTGGAACATTCTTTCTCAATACATCTAGAAGATACTGGAACTATATACTCAAATTAAAATATGTACACGGGGTAGGTCTCTAACCCAGGACCCACTGCTACAGCATCCAACACTTTGTGCTCTACATCACAGTGTTGCTGTCTTTCTGCGCATAATTTATGATAATATATTTCAATTACTGAGGGTGGGGCACCTGCCCCCCCTTCCCCGCCCCCCCCCCCCCCGGTCTCCTTTAGCGACGACTTGGACTGGACGTCCTCCATATCTCTGCGCTTTGCTCTTAACTTCTTCCTTTTCTTCCCCTCCCTCTTTTTCCTTTACTTTTCCATCCACGTAGTAAACAATTCCTACGTAATATGTGTTCCATCCTAGATGTTTTCCTCCTCTGTATGCTCGTGACGTTTCTCTCCTCTCTTATCCGGCTCAGCACCTCTTCATTCCTGTCGTTCGATTTCAGTGTCTTCACCTTTCTCCATAACCACATTTAAAAACTTTCTAAATATTTGGGCTTTTATCACTGTCCAGAACTACAATACACCTCAACACGTTTCAGAATCATGAGACAATCAAAATGTTCAAATGTTTGTAGAACGTATGGGACTTAACTACGGGGTCATCAGCCCCTAAGCTTACAAACTACTTATGAACTAGCTAAGACTAAGGACGGCACAAATATCCATGCCCGAGGGGGGATTCGAACCCCCGACCGTAGTGGCCGTGCAGACCGTGACTGCAGCGCCTCAGTCTCCTCGGCCACCGCGGCCGGCATGAGACAATCATTTGGCGAATCTCTCCCTAGGATTAATGTGGATGCTTCTGTCCGTCAGCAAATCTTTCACTTTCCGAAAAGCTCTCTTTCCCTCGTAGATCCTGCGTCTCCTTCATGTGCATAACTTCCATTCGAATAACTCAACCTGTTCAAATACTATTTCAACTAGTGATACATTGATCGCGTCATCTTCATTTCCGATTTTCATAACTTTGGTTTCATTTGGTCAGTTTCATTCCTAAATCTTTGCCAAATAATCTTCTCCGTCATTACCTGGACGTCTTAAAATGTCCAAATGCTTGCAAATGTAAGGGACCAAACTGCTGAGGTCATCGACGTCTACACTTACGAAATAGCCTATTTCGGTTTTGTGGCCGTCGTCGGGGTATATGCGGATAAAGATTTTAACGTAAAAGTTAACGTATAGTTTAAATGAAACGATAAAATGAAGCGTTTGTAGCATTCTATTTAGTTTGGAAATTTAACGCCCATTCTCAGCGTTGCCACCGCTGCGATTTCGTAGTTGTCTTAGAACAGCGTTTAGCTAAGTGCGGGGAGCGAAACAAATCGCTACGTATTATTCCACAGACTTCGAAACTTTTTATTGGTGTAACCGAATTAATCTTGAACAGTGTTACATTATTAAAGAAATCAAAGTAATTTTCAAAATGTTCAAATGTTTGCAAATCTATGGGACTTAACTACTCTGGTTATCAGTCTTTAGACTTAGACTTACAAATTAACTTATGCTAAGGACAACAAATACACCCATTTCCGATGGAGGACTCGAGCCTCCGACGGTGAGCAGCGAATTCTTTCATATTTACCGTATGTATGCTGAAGATTACTTTTCAATTCAAAATATGCAGCGTCGATTGTAAACGATGTTCTGAAACTTGGAAAACTTTTGGAGGGGAGAGACCACACAATATTTTGAATAGGCACTCAGATCCTAAAATGTCATTCGAAGTCACTAGCAACAATTCTTCATTCTTCGAAAATGTAAAACAAACCTTTTCTACTGCAAGCTCTTTCCGTATTTTTGAAGGAGGCAGTTTGTACCAAAACAACAACAAAGAAGTCAATAAACATGGTTCTAAAATGCATATTTTAAGAGTTATGAGCGCTTTTTCACTATAAAAGGTAAAGCAGTCAACAATCCGAAGATTGGTTTGAACACCACAGTGCTTTACTAGGCATGATCCTGTTTGGAGGTGGTATGCCGTTGCCTTCCTCCGACCTTCGAACTGACTTACCCAGCCAGTTATAGGGGGACCTACAGTTTAACATGGGTTCCGAACCACGGTGCTACTCGGTATTTTTCACATGAGCAATACTGCCAGAGGTGAAAGAAGTGGAAAGTGACAGATAAAAATCCTAGGACCTGGCGGGGATCGAACCCAGGACCTTTTGTAGTCTGGCACTCTACCACTGTGCAACCGAAGACATCACTTTTAGTGATTGAGTGTTTACAGCGGTTAACGTATGCATTTTAGAGTCCATTTTACTACAGATTTTTTTTCTTTTTTTGGTGTATAATCCCTCTTCCCAAAACAAGAAAGCAAAGAACACGCAGTACGAGATTTTGAGTCCCACCCTCGTCGCCACTTTTGTATCCCAGCCTCGTCGCCACTTTTGTATCCCAGCCTCGTCGCCACTTTTGTGTCTGGTTTCCGCCGGTAGACCTGGGTGTCGGTGGCCGAGTAGAAAGAGACCGACACAGGAATAAAGGATGCACGTGTGTGCAGGTACGGATGTGACCAGCCAGTGGGACAGCAGAAACTGGAAACACTAGAGTAAATTAGAACGAGATACATATTTCATAGAGACTTAGTAATACTTAACTTTTACATAGTTTTTGACTGCAGAATGCTGATACATCGTTTAGATAGAGGCCTGCCTACTGATGAGTCCTAGTGCCTATCCGATAGCCAAGTCTTAACTGGTGCCTATCTCAGTCCCAAGTGAACGATGCAGCAGTCGTGGCCACGAGCAGAGTTGCAGCAGAGGGCGCTCGTGGCTGACGTCGTAAGAACGCCGCGCCGTGCGTGCATGGCGGCGCGCGGCGTATGTACGTGGCGCGCACTTCATACTTGTCCGACACCACACGAGAGATCTGTTTCCTAGTATCGAAGTACTCATGGCATCGTTGGATGACATTTTCGGGCATCCGTTCCTGTTCAAACTGTTATGTACTCTGAATAAGTCTTCGAAGTTTGTAAATGTTTTTCGAACCTCACTGTACATTTTTATCAAGCACTAGCTGGAAAGCCGGCGTCGCTCGGATACTTATTTATTCAAGTCTAAAGTTAGTCCAGCTCTTCTTCCCTTTTCTCTCTCTGTCCACCTTCTCTTTCCGTCTCTCTCTCTCTCTCTCTCTCTCTCTCTCTCTCTCTCTCTCTGAGTCTACCTCCTCCTCTCCACCCATCTCTCCCACCCTCTCCCTCTCTCTCTTTCTCTCTTTGTTCATATCTACTCCCCAATCTCTCTTAGATCATCTCCTCATCTCCCCTATCTCTTTGTTTAACTTCTCCTATCCCTATTTCTGCCCCTTTCCCTGTAGAACTCCTCCTCGAAATCCTCAGCCCATTGCCTCCTCCATCTGTGAAAAATATATAACTCTGTTAACTTTCATGGTGATCAGTGAAGTTTATTGCAAGGTACCCCCTCCGGCCATATACTGTATGAAATCTTAGAGAGACATTGATGTTCCTGTTGTTTTGAAGATTAAATGTGCAAAATTTGACAAGCCCGGAATAAAACCGTAGATCCGTCGAATGTAAGTAAATTACCCTCCGCCATGCATCATACAAAATTTTTAAGATCAAGTGTGCAAAGCTAGATCGAAATCGGACGAACGGTACGACACGGTATAAATACGAACAAACATGACGAGGCAGTTTCCCACGCGTCTCAGTGTTTGGCGTCGTCTCTCCTAAACTATATGTCGTACATTGAAATAGTTTTGTAAGTGCATTAATTGTCATAAATGGATACTGCCTGCAAAATATACTAGGAATATATTTGGTAGCTAATAAGTAATAAATTTATACGTCTTTCATAATGCGACAGTTTTTCACACAACTCAGTGTTTATGACGTCTTATCTCCTGAACTGTGAACTATAACTTTCGCGAAAGAGCTAGCATTATTTTGACAAAGTTTCATGGCAGTCGGATGAAAGGTTCAAATGTTTGTTCAAATGTTTGTATAGTCTATGGGACTTAACTACGGGGTCATCAGTCCCTAAACTTACAAACTACTTATGAACTACTTACGAACTAGGACGGCACAAATATCCATGCCCGAGGGGGGATTCGAACCCCCGACCGTAGTGGCCGTGCAGACCGTTACTGGAGCGCCTTAGTCCCCTCGGCCACCGCGGCCGGCGGGGTGAAAGGTACAGCAACGCATGAAATACAAACAAACAAACAGTAGATAACAGAGTACAAGAAATAACAAATAGATACAATTTCTATGTTTCCCTTGAATAGTAAGGTAATGATGTTAGTGACGCCAAGTTTTGCGCGTCTCACCGCGTAGTTTGTGCTGAACGCCGAGCTAACGCGTGATCATCGTCGTCGAAAACGGTCGTATAGTTTCTCCTCACTGTAGTGCCATTGCTCCAGTCAGCCGAAATATTCGCGGCTTAGCGCTCGTGTAGAATAGCCCTTAGATGTGTTTGTTTTCGTCTCTGCCGTGTGCGACTACCCTCAACAATTTATTTATTTAGGAGGGAAAGGTAGAAGGACTAGCAAAGAACGGATTGACATAAGCTGCACTGGGGCATTGAAATTATATAAAGGCGCCAACTGAAAGTTGGATCCGGACCGGGAATCGAACCTTGGTGTCCCGCATAGGGCCCCTTCTTTTGGCAGTTTGGTCCTTTTGCGGCGGGGAGCAACCACGCCTGTATTCACTTGGCTACCCACGCTCGCCTCCCGTCCGTCTCAAACTTCCATAAGCCTCATGCTATGGCTGTAGCGCCCCCACCGTCCATGCCCTCTTGTACACTCGCCAGTACGGATTCCCGTGGAATGTCGAACTTATGACCGCATCTGCGGCCTTCAAAACGTTTGTTAAGCTTATGAGACTTAACTGCGGGGTCGTTAGTCCCTAAACTTACAAACTACTTATAAACTAGCTTATACTAAAGACAGCACAAACATCCATGCCCGAGGGGGAGGATTCGAATCCCCAACGGGGAATAGCCCCGCATATCGCAGCACAGCGCCTCAATACGCTCGGCCACTCTGCCGCGGCTCTGCGGCCTTCGGACATGTCCGAAAGAACAGACACCACACCAATATCATAACTACCCACAACGACAGGAAAGCACCGAGGAGGGGATGTAAAGTTCTAGCACCGCTAAACATCTACATCTACATGGGATACTCTGCAAATGACATTTAAGTGCCTGGCAGAGGGTTCATCGAACCACCTTTATACTCTTCATCTCCCATTCCACTCTCTAATAGTGCGCGGGAAGAAAGAACGTCTGAATCTCTCCGTTTGAGCTCTGATTTCTCGTATTTTATTCTGATGATCATTCCTACGTATGTAGGTGGCAGTCAACAATATATTTTCGCATTCGCAGGAGAATGTTGGTGATTGGAGTTTCGTAAGTAGACCACGCCGCAGCGATAACCGCCGTTGTTGTAATGATTCCCATCCCAGGTCCTGTGTCATTTCCGTGACGCTGTCTCCTCTGCATCGTGACAATACAAAATGAACTGCCCTTCTTTGAACTCTTTCGATGTCCTCCGTCAAACCCACATGATAAGAATCCCACACTGTACAGCAATACTCCAAAAAAGGACGGACAAGCGTAGTGTATGCAGTCTCTTTAGTAGTTCTGTTACATCTTTTATGGGTTCTGCCAATAAAACTCAGTCTCTGGTTCGCGTTTCCCACGGCATTATCTACAAGTTCTTTCCAGTTTAATTATGAAGTAATAGTAATTCCTAGATATTTTGTGAAGTTTACGGCCTTCGCGTTTGATTGATTTATCTTGTAAACAATGTTTAACGGATTTCTTTTCGTACTCATGCGGACGACTTCACACGTCGCATTATTTACAGTCAGTTGCCAATTTTGATACCATAGTGATATCTTATTTAGATCTTTCTGCAGTTGGTTTTGATCTTCAGATGATTTTACTAGACGGAAAATGACGGCGTTATCTGCAAACAACCTAAGAGAGGTGCTTAGATTTTCTCCCAAGTCGTTTATGTAAGTAAGGAACAGCAGAGGACCAATGATACTACCCTGTGGAACGCCCGATATCACCTCTGTTTAAGTCGATGCGTTAACATCTATTAGCCGGCCGCGGTGGCCGAGGGGACTGAGGCGCTCCAGCCACGGTCTGCACGGCCACTACGGTCGGGGGTTCGAATCCCCCCTCGGGAATGCATATTTGTGCCGTCCTTAGTATAAGGTAGTTTATAAGTAGTTTGTAAGCTTAGGGACTGATGACCCCGTAGTTAAGTCCCATAAGCGTAACAAACATTTGAACATTAGAACCATCGATTACTACAAGCTGTATCCTCTATAACAGGATCTATACCAGGAAATCCCCTATCCAGTCGCAAATTTGGAGCGATATACCATAACCACGCAATTAAATTAAATAATTGGCTGATACTTGTGTGAGCCAACCATGCCTTCGCAGCGAGCACGCTGTTGCTGCGCTGCCCTCCTGCAGACACGCGCGACCTTGAGCCCTGGTGCTGGCTGGCGGGTTGCCGCTTGGCAGAGTCGCTTCGACCACTCCCAGCCCTCAATCACTGGCGGAGTTTAATCGTCCCTTAAAGTCGCGGTGGCATGGCGCTAATAACGCGAGCTCCAAAAATGTGCCCCTCTTCTAGGTAACCAGGTCAATTTGTATGCTTTACCGAGAGTCACATACATAGCGCCATAACGTAATTACTCCTAGATAAGTATAGAACATGATTACGTAGGTTTACGAACACTACAGAAGTCAATAAGTGGATGAGTCAGTAGTCGCAGTAAACCATTTTATTTTAAAAACTCTGCAAGAATTGGCAAATATAACATCGGCATTTTCTGATAAGTTCATTGCTGTGAATAGATTCGATGTAGTTGTTATAGCTCAAAAGTTACAACCCATTTTCTTTGGTGGTGCAGACTGGACTATTCTCCATAAAGAAGAGTCATTTAACGTTTCTTCAGCCTGCACCTTCCCCAGTTTCTAGTATTTCCTGCTTAGGGAAGATTTTACATATTTTTAGGTATCTCCTGTCTCTCAAACAAGTTTGTAAATTTCTCCTCAAACGTCTAATGATACCCAGAAGAGGCGAAACGCGTCATGTATAAATAAGTGAAACTTAGCTTTTGTGCAACCAAGACTGTTTTTTACCAAAATATGTATTACGGTTGCTGTGCCAGTGCCACAGAATTAATGGAGTGAAGTTATTTCAGTAAATTGTATCATGTTCGTCTTTTACCTATTGATTGGTTCCTGAAAATAGGTTTCAGACTTTGTGCTTATTCGTCATTGTTATTGTTGTTGTGGTCTTCAGCCCCCAGACTTGTTTGAGGCAGCTCTCCATGATACCCTGTCCTGTACACGTCTCTTCATCTGAAAATACATTTGGCAATCTACATCCTTTTGAATCTGCTTACTGTAGTCGTCCCTCGGTCTTCCTCTACGATTTTTACCCCCACACACTTCTTTCTAATGCTAAGTTGACGATTTCTTGATGTCTCAGAATGTTTCCCACCAACCTTCTCTTAGTCAGGATATGCCAGAAACTTTTTTTCTTCACAATTCTGTTGAGCACCTCCTCATTCGTTAAGTGATCTACCCATCTAATTTTCATCATTCTTCTGCAGAACCACATTCCAAAAGCTTATATCATTTTTTTTGTCTGAACTCCTAATCGTCCACGTTTCACTGGCATACAATGCTACACTCCAGACAAATGCTTTCAGAAAGGACTTCCTAACATTTAAATTAATATTGGATGTTAACAAGTTTCGCTTCTTTAGAAATGCTTTTCTTCTCATTGCCATTCTGCATTTTATATCTTCTCTACTTCGGCCATCAGAAGTTATTTTGCTACCCAAATAACAAAACTCATCTACTACTTTTATAGTCTCATTACCTAATCTAACTCCTCAGCATGCCTGATTTTCTAACATTACATTGCATTATCCTCGTTTTACTCTTGTTAATGTTCATCTTATACCTTCCTTTCAAGACACTGTCCATTCCATTCAATTGGACTTCCAGATCCTTTGTAGTCTCTGACAAAATTACTATGTCATCGGCAAACCGCAAAGTTTCTATTTCTTCTCCCTGAAATTTAATTCCCTCAACAAATGTCTCATTGCATTCCTTCACTGCTTGCTCAATGTACAGATTGAACAACTTTGGGGAAAGGCTACAACCCTGTCTTACTCCCTTCCCAAACTCTGCGTCCCTTTCTTGCCCTTAGACTCTAATAACTGCTGTCTGATTTTTGTATAGGTTGAATATAACTCTTCGCTCCCTATATTTTACTCCTGATACGTTCAGAATTTGAAAGAGTGTTTACCAGTCGACATTGTCAAAAGCTTTCTCCAAATTTATAAACGCTAAAAACATAGGTTTGTCTTTCCTTGGCCTATCTTCTAAGATAAGTCGTAATGTGAGTATTGCCTCGCGTATCCCAACATTTCCACTAAATCCACACTGATCTTCCCCGAGGTCGGATTCCACAAGTTTCTCCATTGGTCTGTACATAAATCGTGTTAGTACTTTGCAACCATGACTTATTAAACTGATAGTTCTGTAATTTTCACATTTTTCTGTACTTGCTTTCTTTGGAATTGGAATTACAACATTCTTCTTGAAGTCGGAGGGCATTTCTCCTGTTTCATACATCTTGCATACCAGGTGGAACAATTTTTTCATGACTGGCTCTCCTAACGATATCAGCAATTCAGACGGAATATCATCTACTGCAGGGGCGTTGTTTCCACTCAAATCCTTCAGCGCTCTGTATTATATATATATATATATATATAAACTATGATCTATTCAGTTCGTGATGCATGTTGCACAAGCGCCTCCGTAATTTTACCGTTAAATAAAATTTACTTTTACATAAGTTTTAGTATTACTGAAACCTTGGTTATTTTGTGTTGCAAGTACATCCTCGAAAGACGGTAAACCTCTGTTCAAGAGATTGCGACTCACTTCAGGGTAACGATCTGCAGGTTGAAAAACACTGGGATAGCGTCTATAACACGATAAATTAATATTTTGTAATAAAGATGTGTCATTTGCGATAAGGCTACTTTTGGGCAAGTTGGTGTGACCAAAACTGCGTAGCTGGTGCTGGCCGCAGCAGCCACACGCAGCAACAGCAGCAGCACAGTGTGGTTTGATGCGGACACCGCGAACTCTGCGGAATGCCTGGCACTCCTGGCTGTCCACAGCCGCAGGCGCCATCGCCGACACCGCCATCTATTTGTCTCGCCCCTCCTCTATAAATAAACACACGCTGGCAGCGCGGTTCAGGTGCACCCGAGGACCACAGCGCCAACTACACTCTTTTGTTCTCTACGACTTTCCCATGCTTCGTGATGTGTTTATGTTGTTGTTGTTGTTGTGTTATGGTACTTCGCCCCCTCTTTTTTAAATGACTATACCTATCATTGCAGAAATAAATTCCAACATTTTCTTTCGCAATGCATTTATATTACATTTATAATTAGAGTGGAATCACTGTAACACTTGTTCATTCTGTAATATTTACTTACGTGATTATTGCATCATATGAACAGACTATCTGAACTGTTCTGGTAAATGCCATTATTATTTCCACTCGCAGTAAGGTATAACACATGTTTCGTAATATTTGCAGGTTATTTGTAACTTTGTTCTAATATCTTGTATTAGTACCGCTTCACTTATGTTTAAATGCGCTGTGCAAAATCTTTCATTCTGTTCAAAAATGTTCAAAATTCTATCGGACCAAACTGCGTGATCATCAGTCCGTAGCTTACAAACTACTTAAACTAAACTAACCTAAGGACAACACACACACCCATGCCCCGGGGAGGACTCGAACCTCCACGGCGAGCAACCGCGCACTCCGCAGCGAGACGCTTTAGACCGCTCGGCTACTCCACCGCGGCTTTCATTTTGTAAATTTGTAAAATCTTGAACATTTGTATATTCATGTATTTTGTTGTAACGCTTTTGTTTACGATGCAGCTTTGCCAGTGACATGTCGAAGATAAATTATGTGCGCAGAATCCACATTAACCTCCTTGCTGAGGTAAATGTTTTCCATATGTGAGCAAAGAGTTCTGTAGTATCTGTTGGCAGTTAACTGATGGAAACTATGTATTTCAGTTTCAAAAGAGTGAAGTTAAAATGGGACGTTCACCATAGAGAAGGAAATAAACAGCTTGTCAAGATTTCATTTCAATTGTTCCGTTTTGAAGCTTAACAATTATTTATATGCAGAAATCCTGTTATATCACGAAGAACCTGGGAGTGATCTTTTCTTTGTTGAATGTATGAAAGTTGTCTTTTGTTTTGTTGGAATTGTGTCGGCCAGCGTTTGAAACCCCCAAGAAGTATGGGGCGGTACTCTTTCAGTTGTGGTCTCTAGTCCCAAGGCCAGTTAGTCTGTCTTATCCTGCCACATTCACATCTGATTAGCTTCTGCAATCTTCATTCATTTGAACTACTTACTACAGTAACTCCTTGATATAACGTTGCATTGCCCCATTGTAGTGGTCGAGCGTTCAAAGCCACCTAGCTGTGGAGCGCGGCGCTCCTCGCCGTCGGAGGTTTGAGTCCTCCCTAGGGCATAGGTGTATTTGTTGTCCTTAGCATAAGTTAGTTTGTAAGCCTAGGGACTGATAACCAGAGTAGCTAAGTCCCATAGATTTACAAACATTTGATTTGAACTTTGCATTTTTACATCCTCCCATCGCTTCAAAGAAACGAACACGCGTTTCGAAAGCAATCACCCTGCCGACTGATCTGCCCTGGTACGCCTCACAGCCCGTCCTCACAGCTTTACCTCGCCTCCTACCTTCCAAACTTCACAGACGTCCTTCTGCGAACTTGCAGGACTAGCATTCCTGGAAGAAAGGATACGGTGGAGACATGACTTAGCCACATCTAAATTTACATGGGATACTCTGCAAATCACATTTAAGTGCCTGGCAGAGGGTTCATCGAACCCCCATTATACATCCCACTCTCGAATAGCGCGCGAGAAGAAAGAACACCTGAATCTCTCCTTTCGAGCTCTTATTTCTCGCATTTTATTCTGATAATCATTTCTAGCAATTTAAGTGGGAGTCAACAACATATTTTCGCATTCGGAGGAGAATGTTGGCGATTGGAGTTTCGTAAGTAGCCCACGCCGCAGCGATAGGCGCCGTTGCTGTAATGATTCCCATCCTAGATCCTGTATCATTTCCGTAACGCTGTCTCCCCTGTATCGTGACAATACAAAACGAACTGCTCTTCTTTGGACTCTTTCGATGTCCTCCGTCAAACCCACCTGATAAGGATCCCACACTGCGCAGCAATACTCCAAAAATGGACGGACAAGCGTAGTGTATGCAGTTTCTTTTGTATTTTTGTTGCATGTTTTAAGGGTTCTGCCTGGTTCGCCTTTCCCACGATATTATCTACGTGTTCTTTCCAATTTAAGTCTGAAGTAATAGTAATTCCTAGGTATTTTGTGGAGTTTACGACCTTCACTTTTGATTGATTTATCTTGAAAACAATGTTTAACGGATTTCTTTTCGTACTCATGTGGACGACTTCACACTTCTCATTATTTAGAGTCAATTGACAATTTTTACACCATACTGATATCTTATTCACAGCCTACGGGATGTTTCCTATAATGATATTTTTACTCTACAGCGGAGTCTGTGCTGAAATGATACTTCCTGGCACACTAGAACTGTGTCTAAGCCATGTCTGCACATCAAATTCAAATTCAAATGTTTGTAAATCTATCGGACCATACTGCGTGGTCATCAGTCCGTAGCTTACAAACTACTTAAACCTAGGTAAATTAACCTTAAGGACAAACACACACACCCATGCCCCAGGGAGGACTCGAACCTCCACGGCGAGCAACCGCGCGCTCCGTAGCGAGACGCTTTAGACCGCTCGGCTACTCCACCGCGGCCTGTCTGCACATCTTCTCTTCCGATGGTGCTAGGCCTGGAAGTTTCACAGGTGAACTTCTGTGATTTTGAAAAGCAGGAGGCGAAGTACGGACGGAAGTGAAGCTCTGAGGATAGGCCGTAAGGCATGCCAGGGGTAGTTCAAACGGTATATCGTTGGCCCGCGATAGGCAAAGGTCCCAGATTCGAATCACGGTTCGGCACACAGATGCAATCTGCAGGAAATCTCATATACTTTCCTACTGTCTTATTTCATAATCTACTTCTCTTAGCATTTCATTATTGATTCGAGTATCCTAATTTTCATGCAATGAAGGTTTTCACGACCGACTGAAATACTTGCTGTTGAATCTTCCGGGTTGTATGGTAGTGGTTGAAGAAACGTTTCTGTTCCTGACGTTTCCTCCAGCGCAGCTCTGATCATCAGAAGCAGAAATGTTTCTTCGACCGCGACCATACAACCCGGAAGATTCAACAGCAGCTATCCAAATTTTTCTTTTGATGACATTTGCTTCTACAACCTCTTTCCAAGGCAGATGTTCGAAGTTTTTGCTATCCCTCCCACATTGCACAGACTGATTAATGCCGATGATTCCCTACACCTCTGTCTCACTCCTTTCTGTCACCGATTCACTTCTTCTATAACGGTAATTTTATTTCCGGTAATTGATAGCTTTTCTCCCCATTTGATTCCTGCTACCTTCACAATTTCAATAAGTTTATTCAAGTCAACATTGTCAAAATTTTATCTTGTAAAACACAGATAGCTCATTACTCACATCATGTGATGAGTGCTATCGATAAGGAAAAGCAAATAGATTCCGTATTTCTAGATTTCCGGGAGGCTTTTGACACTGTATCAGAGTGAGACAGTTCGTTGTAATTAACGGTAAGTCATCGAGTAGAACAAAAGTGATATTTGGCGTTCCCCAAGGAAGTGTTACAGGGCCCCTACTGCTCCTTATTTTTATAAACAATTTAGGAGACAATCTAAGTAGCGCTGTTAGACTGTTCGTGGGTGATGCTGTCACTTATCGGTTAGTAAAGTCACCAGAAGATCATAAGCAACCGCAAAATGATTTAGATAAGATATCAGCATGGTGTAAAAATGGCGATTGACCCCTAATAATGAGAAGTGTGAGGTCATCCATATGGCCACTAAAAGAAATCCTTTAAACTTCAGTTACACGATAAATCAGTCAAATCTACAGGCTGTAAAATCAACTAAATACGTACGAGTAACAACTACGAACAACTTAAATTGAAAAAAAAAAAAAACGACAAAGAAAATATTTGCGTAAAGCGAACCAAAGACTACGTTTCGTTATCAGAACACTTAGAAGACGCAACAGTTCTACTAAGGAAAGCTGGAACCCAATCGATTTTCTTTGATGTCGTTTTGCAGTATAACTGCCATTATTCTGTAACTGTTACATTAGTGTTTTGCAAAATGTGACATGAAATAGTTTTATTGCATTCGCACTCGTCTGCACCTGACACCCACGAAATGATTACTTTTTTTCTTGCACTCTGAGGGCATTTCGCCAGTTGTTATAAATGTTGCATACCAGGTAGTATAATTTTGAAAAGATACGTTTTTTAAAGGTTCTTAAATATTCTAAAGGAATGTAGCCAACTTCTGGGCTTTTGTAAGCTTTCTGGCCGAGTCTAGTTTTCTGTTATTTATCTTGAGCTGTTGATAACTGTCATTTTGATTCGCCATCAGACTAAATAGTGATAGTATAAATTCTCCCATTCCATTGATTCTACTGATTTTCTTATTGGACATATGAACGGCCTTTTTTACAAACTTCGCTTATGGTACAAGTCTACGTACAATAACTTCCCGACCGTATGTTCACTACTGGCAATCGAAAATGCAGCACCACGAAGGGTCGGAGGAATCACAACCAAATTTATTTTGAAAATAACACGACGTAAATGACATAACTGAAAATACAGTCTGTCGACACTGTTCGCTATAACCGCTGGTACCCGCCTCGGAATTGAATCAAAGAGGCTCTGAGTGAGTGGCTGGACTACAGCAGTCAGTGCGGTGGAGCAGCGAGTGGTGCATAATACGTCAGTCCTACCGTAGTCACAGTCAAAGTAGCACCAGAACAGCGAGGGCAAGGCAGCGATGAGTCCGATGGGCGACAAACAACTGCTGATTACTGCGTGCCAGATTTGCTCGCGCGTCATTGCATTGCAGCGTGACGGCCGGCAAGCTCCCAAGTTACGGCAGGAAAACAGGCTCCTCCACTTCAGAGAGGTAACGCCGGCTGGTTCGTGTACCGAAAATACGTTCTACAGTATTCATTTGGTGTCTGTTCCCTTGGGCATGTCTGAAAATACAGACACCACTCGTTGACATTAACGGCCTAATTTTTATGAATTCGAAATATTGAAAGTTCACGTCCGTTGCAGGGCACTGAAATAAATTCAATGGCGTTCTGCTGGATCGGGATTAGAACCCGTATTTCCCGCTTCCGGCTAGCGGTCGCCCTTTCCAGCCCAAATTTTATTAATTTATGAACAAAAGTATTTCTTTGCACATTTCTATTCGTAATGATTGGAATAATGTATATATTTTTTAACTTTTGAGATTTTTTAGTTTTCGGAGGGAAATTTGGGATGATTCCACATGGCATTATTGGGCAGGATATGTTCCCTTTACCGCACCTAACACCTTTCCTAAACTAATTTAGACAATTTACAATAATGTGCTAATGATGTTTTCAAATTATTTTGTTTCTTTTACCTTGATATAATATTTTGAAAGTATTGCTGTGTGTACCCTGTGTGACATTAAGCAACAATATACATGTCTGTCAATGCGTTTTAGCATAATGCTCCTGTTTCCTCGAAGTAATGGTAGCCAAGCTATCCGCAATGAATTTTGGAGAGTCCTGCAGTGTTCTTTATAATCTCTGGTCAAATGGTTGGGTCGAGAGTAAGAGATAACGGTGACGATGCCATATGACATCACTGGGCTGGAAATGCTTAACTAATTTTTTCGCCTTAACCATTTCTCTTTTTTTCCAGTTTTATTTATTATAAACTTACTTTTACCGTAGAACCCTACAACTAAACCTGTCCTTGCAGTGTTTGCAGTAAATTAAACAAAGGAAAAACAGTAAATAACACTAAAAATACTAGAATCAATCTGAATATACGCTTCTGGAAGGACAACTTAAGAGTTATGACCTCTAGAGGTATCAGAATATATTCTTCGGTCCGAGCTCTCCGTAACGAGGACCTGGGTACGCCTTCACGTAATTTGATTCCGTATCAGTGGCCACTTAGATTGGGGTCTCTTACCCTGGTCGACCTAGCTGTGAGGTGTTGGGGGCGGGGGGTGGGGGGATCCTTGATGTGTTGCTTGAGTAATTAGTAATATCTGATGATCATCTGGAAAGTTATGCGACTCATCGTTTCATTGCTACCGCTCGTTTTGTATACTTGTTTATCTCTCTACATGCGTCGTAAAACAAAAACATCTTCATTAGCATAACAAGCAGGATAAATAACTTCGAGGTGGTTATTGAACGTCTGGCTTTCTTCAGTTACGGCAGTATAGCGAAACATTTCAACTCCCACTAGAAAGGTTCCAACTGCGGAACGTTTTGTCAAAATTGATTCCTAAGTACTTAGCAAAGATGGGCCGGTATTTGACTTGTCGTCTGATAATACTGTGTCGTGTTATTAAAAACGACCAAAAATCGATCACGTCCTTGGGTCGATCTGCCCTTTATCCATGTGACCGCATGCATCTTTGGTGTTGAAAAATACATCGCGTCTGGATTGAGAATCATCCTGGAAGTAATCATGTGTGTTTGCACCCGTAGATAAAGGGCTATTCTCTGTTGGATTATGAATCATACGACTGTCGCTTCAGCGCAGATAGCCTGTTTCAAATGTTCAAATGTTTGTAGAACTTATGGGACTTAACTACGGAGTCATCAGTCCCTAAGCTTACAAACTACATATGAACTCGCTAAGACTAAGGACGGCACAAATATCCATGCCCGAGGGGGGATTCGAACCCCCGACCGTAGTGGCCGTGCAGACCGTGACTGGAGCGCCTCAGTCCCCTCGGCCACCGCGGCCGGCTAGCCTGTTTTCGTCGGTGACTCGGTGTCGTCCACATTACACCTCAGGCATAGCAAAATGTCTGTCAGGGAGATGGCATGGAGCTTGTGTCGCATAGGACATTTCTGATAACGATGATGTACCAACGATTTACTACATGCCGCTCGTTTCTGTGGTGACGTAAGGTTGATGCACTGAGCGCCACACCGCCAGCCGCATAACCACTGAGTGACGTCCTTCGACAGCTTTCCGAGGGTGTATTTGCATTAAGAGGTGATAAGTATCGCGCGTAGTGCGAGCTCTCGTATGATGTCTTGATGGATATTACTGTGTCCAAGAAGAAATAATTGAATATGTGGCAGCTCCAGTGCTATTCGGGTCTGGGCGATCGGTGGATGACATGGTCTAGGTACGAGTTCTTCGATCAAAAGTCTTGTCATGCTGTGAAGGCTGTGGTTCCACAGCTTACTCTTTGTAAACTCATAAAGAGCTGTCCCGCGTGCCAGGAAATTGACCAAGGCTAGACGGTTTCTTCGTTTCAGGAGTGTGAGAGTGTCTTTCTAGACCTTCAATATGTGACCGGTGCTGAAAACATAACCGAAGGCTGCTTGGATGTAACGTGCCATCTCCCTAGAGATAGGTAATTATTGTGAAGTGTGTATTATGCGCGATGCCCTATAAATATTGATGAATTTTACCTTTTGTATCACGTCCATTGCTCGCAAAGAGTGACTTAGAACTCCCGTACTGATATCCTGAAGGATGCACAGAAAGTTGATGGCTGTGGTGCGACGGATGTCTCGAGTGAAAACTATTTCCAGACACCGGAGAGTCTCTGTTCTCCTGAATGGACCCACGATTTCATCCAGGAGTCCTGTTTCGATATTCATCGCATAGGATTTGGCCATATTCATATTGCTGCCCTCTCCACTTCCATATTGCTCGATCACCGTGTTGCCTCTTGAACTTCCTCGTTGCAGTGTACGATGAAGAGGAGGTCGTCTGCGTAAGGCGTGGCATTTGAATGTGTGTCCCCCCAGGGTGATCCTTGATAACAGGCCGCAGAGAAGAGGTTCTAATGCAATGAAGTTCAGGATCATTGAAAGGAAAGAACCCTATACCGTGCGATCTGTACTGGTTCTTACATTCGTCTATTGACCATCAGCAACGACGAAGCTCAGTGAGGTAGGCGCATGATCACGAGGACAAAAGCGGGTGGAAAAGCCATTCGTTCCATCACCTTCGTGAGGAAACTATGATTGACGCAATCACAGGCGTGGTTAAAACCGACGGAAATTACGGCTCCCTGCAGTCAACAGACTGTTGCCATGGCGATGACGTCTGTATAATTGCATAGCGTTGATTGGATGCCCAGGACGCCATCGAAAGGGACAGGGCTTGGTGCAAAACTAGCCTAAGGCGCATTGCGATTATCCGCGTAAAATCTTAAAATCGGAGTTGAGTAATCGTCCGACAATTGTCAGGTCACGTGCGTCCGGTGGTATTTGTGTCGTATGGGACAATACAAGTCCTTAAAGGTCCTACAGAATCCTAACGGCAGTTCGTCTGGCCCTGGTTATCAATTAAGGTCTTTCTTGGCGAGTGAATTAGTGACATTTTCAGTAGAAATATTTGCTAAAAGAGAGTCCGTTGCCTCGCCCTCAAGGGAATGATGGATCGTCTGTGGTATCACTCCCGATGCCACGAGGTCAGCTTCTTCCTTGCGATAGAAGTGACGATAATAGGCTGCGAAAGGCCGTTGTAAGGTCCGCCTGTGATACCATTAGCTGTCGGCCGTCAAGTAAAGCAAACTCAGCGGTTGTGGCATGTTCATTGAGGGTGTTGCGCCATTGATGTTGTCGTGACAGCGCGCTCATACTACCACCCACCAGTCGAAGCCGAGTAAGCGCTCCGTCAACGACGAGCGTTCCATAAGGTTCCGGACGATCGCGTAGTAAAAGTCTGTTGTGCGTCGGTGCCATTTCATTTGTTCCTTGCCATACTAGAGCAGAGCGCGGCGTACGGTAGGCTTTACAAAACCACCTCAGAAGAATGGGCGACTATTGTGTGAGGCATCTTATGAGGGATTCCCATGTGTTCTTGACCCTTTGTAGACATTTCGGTTCTTGTAAATTGGCGATGTTTAGCTTCCATTGACCCCGACTTCGCCATATTGTTTGACTTCGAAGGTTCATCGAGCATACGATAACACTTGTTCTGATAAGGCCACAGGCCATCTCTCGACATTTAGGATGTCCGATGTGAGCGGAGAAGACATAGACGCGATCCAGCAGAGTTACTGAGAGGCTCGTAACGAACGTAAATCCCGGGCGTTCGCAGTGTATCTCTTCCCAGGTACCTACGAGACTGAGTCGATGTACTAAGTGTCAGTCTTCGGGTCAGGGGTAAAATTTGGATGTTAGTCCTTCCTTGCGTGGACTGCTTTATCCCAACAATTCACTGCCGAGGCATGTAGCGGCAGCTGATGCCGGTAACAATCACGGTTCCGTCATACTCCGCACTTTACAAGGGGCTTTACTTTCAATCGAGTGATCTTTGTATAATGTCTTATCTCCAAAATAAATTTATCTTTGATGCCTCCGGTCCTGCGGGCAAGAAATATAGAGATATGTCACGAATCAACGTCTGCCAGAAAAAATATGTGAGGGAGATTAAAGACATGTATGACGGTGCGATGACATAAGTCAGGAACAGTGCAAGTAATAGCGTTTTCAGTTAGAGTACGATTACGCCAGAGACCTGCTCTCAGCCAATATCTCTTTGACCTGGTAATGTATGTGTAGGTCAAAGATATAAAGAAAGCGGCGCCATGGAACATGTTGTTTGCTAATGACATTGTATTCTTTTAATCCACCCTAGAGGAACTTTCAGACAAGATTTAACAGTGGAGGAAAGTCCTAGAAGCAAAAGCAATTAGGGTTAGCAGGAATAAAACAGAATACGAGAGTTAGAACTTAAATAGTGGCAACTATTTATTCACAACCGATACAAAAGCGTTACATGTCTACACCTGTTACTGTCATTCAACGTAGTCACCAGCGTTGTGTAGAAACCATTGCCAGCCAAGTGGAAGGCGCAGTATACCGTTAGCATAGCCCGTTCTGTTGATGTTCTGAATGGAGCGGTCTACTGCCTGTCGAATCTCTGGAACAGTTCTAAAGCGAATGTCATGATGATGAGTAGTATAGCTGTGGGCGTTTCAGCACAGTGACCTTGAACTTTCGGCCGTCGACGATAGGGTCATTGACCCCTCCTCCCTCGGCCAATTGCCTGACCGCAGATCAAAGGATACCGCCACAGGATGATCGATAGGTCTTCCTGGAAGAACGAAAGATGATTGACAGTTTACATTTAGGTCCTTTTGATTCGCTACTTCTCTGACCGCTAATCAAAGGACGCTGGCATAACGCACTTAAGGATGATTGACAGGTTGCAACACCTCCCTCGGCCAGATAGGCAGCACCTCCGACAGGTCCAGACCTGTAGACTCATCGACATGTCTGTACTCGCACCCTGGACCACACACCTGGCCGGTTCGACGCCCCCCTCCACCCCTCGGCACCGCCGCCAGACAGGCGGCACCTCCGACAGGTCCAGACCTGTAGACCCCTCGACATGTCTGTACTCGCATCCGCGACCCCTACTCGCTAGGCCGATTGCCGGACCGCCGCCTCCGCCGCCGACAGATGCTACCCCCCTCCTCCTCCATGCTAGCGACCGGTTCTCAAAGGACGCCGCCACCCGCCCTACCCGCGAGAACAAACAATACCGCGACGATTGTGTTGACCGCACCGACACCGCCCCCACAGGCCGACCCCTGCTCTCTTTTTACGGCGACCGCGCCCCGACAGGTCAGCAGCCAATTAAATTGCATATTTATTATTAAGCGCGCCGCAGCGATCCGTACGCCAGATCTCGATTTATGTAACAACAACAATTTCCGCCGTTTATTATTATTCTTTGAAAAAATAAAGCTACCATAGTGTTCTTCGTATGCTAAAAAACAATTTAGAACAGAAATGCTTAGCTGGTCTCGTATACTACAGCATGTAGTATTAAATATTAAAACTCGTATGCAAAATTTGCAAGTAAGAATTTACACTCCCATCTCTCTCCACGCTCTTTGCATAGACTACAACCGACAGACGTGTTTAATAATAATAATAGCGCAGGTTACGATAACGAACGCCACAAACTTACGTATCCATCTTAACATATACTCTTTCGATATACAGAAACAATTCTAACGAAAAGAAAAGAAATGGTCCGTTTTCGGAATTCGACCGCAACCTTAGATCTATAAATGTATCTCTTCGTTTAGACGATGCAAGCAACAGCCATCGAACGGAATGTAACTTGTATGCCAACCACTCTTTCGATAAAACTGCAACAGCGGCAGCTGCAGAAGACGGCATATTGTTTATACAAAAATTCCAAATAACGAAAATCGGCAATGACATCTAGCACAATGTCTCTAAATATACATCTGCAAAGCACCGTTAAACTCGTATGCAAAATTTGCAAGTAAGAATTTACATTCCCATCTCTCTCCAGCCGTGTTTAATAATAATAGCGCAGGTTAGATAATAAACGCCACAAACTTACTTATCCATCTTAACATAAACTCTTTCGATATACAAAAACAATTCTAACCAGAGCCAATTAACGAAAAGAAAAGAAATGGTCCGTTTCGGAACTCGACCACAACCTTGCATATATAAATGTATCTCTTCGCTTAGACGATGCAAGCAATAGCCATCGAACGGGATGTAACTTGTATACCAACCACTCTTTCGATAAAACAGAAACAACAGCGGCAAGCAGCAGAATACGACATAGTGTTTATACAAAAATTCCAAATAACGAAAATCGGCAATGACATTTAGCACAAAGTCTCTAAATAAACATCTGCAAGCACCGTTAACAATCGTCCAGAACGCAGAGCGCTCTCTCGGCAGACTACATAAAAGAAACATATGCTAAGTGTTTAAACAAAAACACCTAAGTTACATCTCCAAATGATCAAAACCTTCTATGCAGATGCACCATTCTGACAAGGATAGCTCGCAATGCATTTATTTAATGGAGCTGAGCCATGCCGAAAGTTCCGAAATTTAACACTCTCTCTCTCTTTAGCGATCTTGCCCTGTTACATTTCCTTCTTCTTAGATCGAGGTATAACTGCGCATTCCGAGAGTTCGGGTATTTTAATTTTACCTCTTGTTTCCTTGCTACAGCAGTACACATCCCATTTAAGGAATCTCTATGTCCTGTTACGATGCAAACTACATTTATCTGACACCGATATTCCAGCGCCCCAGAAGACATTTAAATCCTATTGTGCAATGGAGAGTCGAAATAAAAGAAAAATACGTGAAATAATTTACCGATTCCGACCGTCTACACTAAAACGTTTCGAAATTATTGGCCTAACAACACCCTTATTCGACAATACAGCAACCACAGAACCGAAGTTACCTGCCCAATGAAACACAGATTTCCAGCTCGACCCGCCCTTTACCCACAAAATTCCTACTCCGAACTAAGATTTATTATTTTAATTACAAGTACATGTCCACCGCAAACGAAGACGCTAACCTACACGCCACAACACATGATTCTACATAGGACATGGAGTGTTTACAATTTTTGTTTTGTTTATTACAGTACAACTGAGTACATGCAACGTAATGTTCGCAAACATATCGCAACCAACTCCCGCACACTTCGATCATAACCTGTTCTCTAAGGAATGGATGGGAGTCACACACAGTACAAACACGTCTGTCGTGTGTTCCGCTAATTTCGGCCAGTACAACTATGCGAGACCAATCCCCCCGCCTGTTTACTGTAAAAGCAAATATTTCTCCCCACACTATCTGTTTAAACCGGGCTTGCACACATACAATAGCCTCCTTTTAAAAGCATGTGTCTTCGCCATATAACCCAGTTTTCGTTTACCCTTCTTCTTCTTAGGACTTGTGGAATAACGTAGACGATATCTACGTCTGTGGATAATAAAGTCCTGGAATGCTAAAAAAAATATAGTTCCTTGCTCGACTCTACAAGTAATTTACAGTCGAAACTAAAAAAAAACATAATGTCCGAGAGAGCGGTCAATTTTCTGATACTCTTAATACCCAAGTATCAAATCTAAAAGCGTTTGCACAGTACAACGGCGCACTTTGTAAATACCGTATCTTCTCTTTTAGAACACTTAAACAATCTTCTTACACAATCCTCCATCCTGGTAATACCATCTTCTCGACCCGGCGAAAAAATAAAAGTCCTAACAATCAACTGCCTGGACTCTTTATAAAATCGACATCTTTGCTTACCAGGGCTCGTGATTTTTCGACAAATTTATTTTGGTTCTACAATTCGACGCCAACCACGTTAAGCAGTCGTTTCCTCGCCCGCAACCACTTTGATATTGCTCCTCCCATCCGAAAGTCAGCTCGGATACGAACGCCACTCGGTTAAAGTATTGTCCAAAAATCCAGGAGATAGAAGCCATCTACACGAAGCTGCTGCTGTAGTATAGATGGGAGCGCCTCCATTAAAAAACATCGATTAGCTGCAGTTTATAAGATATATACCCACAGGACGTATATATTCCCCCCCCCCCCCCCCCCCCATGTATTCCAGAAATAGTAACTTCGTCTTATCTCCAACGTTCGCAGTATCGAACTTGCGGAATTTACTACACACACACACGCGCGTGCGCGCTCTCCATTGGCTACAACTAGCGCACTTTAAGTAACGAAACTATAGGAGTTTTATAAAACACGTTGATTTTCGACGAAAGAATTATGATTTACCGCAGCAGGCATATCCGCTACGTAAACGTGTTGCACACCAGCCGTAAAGTAGCCAACACTAGCATACGATTAAACAGATGATGCTTCGACGAAAGATCAATGCACCACCAAAGTCAGTTTTCTTTACAGCTTTACCGTGACGTATATATTTAGGGTATATCGACACTTTTTACTTACATTCCGTCCCATCTAGCCTAAAGCACTCTCTGTAAGCGCCAAACATTTCCAACACCGTAACAGAACTACACCTTGCAGTCAACACGGACCTACAACAACAGAAGAATCTAGCCATTCCAACTCGTTTTTTGTCCCAACTAGCATGCTGCTAGCTATGTATACGTTCGTAACAACCCAGACAGAGCTATCCTAACATCCGTCACTAACCCAGTACCAACTCTAAACAAGTTACCACAGATGGTGTTATAACCGCGATCAGTAACAGACAAGATCTCCCAGACACACAGCGTTTTAATAAAGTTTCGATCTCGCTCTCTCTTCACCCAATAACTACGTTGGTTGCTTGACCTGTCCCTAACATCCAACCACAACTTTGTTTCCGATGCATAGCCCGGCAGACAATATTTCTGGAACGCTTTCTATCAGCCAATACCCCGAGCATTCGCGCACAAACCACCATCGTATTCCACTGCTTCTAACAAATTATTACTCTCTTTAAACATCTGTAACACAGTGTAAAAAATGATCGACTTACACGCACAGAACAGCTAGCAAGAAAAGATCTAGATCAAAGCCAAGTTCTTATAATCCTTACAAGCAGCAACGCAAAATAGTCTACACCATTTCGAACTAATGCAACACCAGATTTTTTTAACGATCTCCAAGAGCAATCCTTTAGAGACTAAACATACGATTAAATGCACCTCCAACGTAGGTAACTAATCCTCTAACTCGATGCTTATCGACCAAAGAACATTAATTTACCACTGCAATCATCTCCAATACGCTACCGAGAGACGTCAATTCGTAAACACAGCTAAAAGAAGATATAAATGCCCCACATCCATGCTACTAAGTATCTATAAGTATTTCCACAATTGTGGATCATATATGCGTTGCATCGTTTCGCGCGACTAAACAGTTCGAAATAGGTACTTCGCGCAAGCTAGCATGTATACTCACATTCCATGTTATTTCTGGCTGTAGGAGAGTGCGGACCTGTTGACTCATCGTAGACTCCGGTTTGGAGCGTGTGTACGTCCTATACATGTAAAAATACCTGTCCACGCTCGCACCTGACCTGGAGAAGTTTTCGGTTTAATTTTTCCCGACCGCACCAGATTCCGAATACAAGAGAGCTATTTTCGCGAAAATACATTTCCTCGCAACTGACACAAGCAATGTTTTTACCGTGTGAGCTGTCGTTATAACTTTTATAAGCAGATACATATACAGCCAGTAGGATAAGCGCAAATTTGCGATGTAGCTCCTACAAAAACGAAACATAGTTTTTTTTAGAAATTCGATAAGAAGAAGAACGAAATTTATACAAGATGAACCAATGTGCAATAAGTCAAACCCCACTCCATGTAGCAATGTACCGAGCAACATCGATTTAAACGAACACTTTGCTTAGCTGTAGAATAGAACAACACAGAATTACACCTCCCTAACAGATACTTTACCGGAGGGAGTTACTGCTCTCTGGTAACAAGCAACCTGTTTTCTGGTATCTTCTCCTAAACCCTATAAGACCGAAACTTTCTACTCGAGAAGCTAGACACAGAGTACAAAATGTTCTTTATTATTTTTGTTATGTGTAACTTTAATTTTCTCCGCTGTAATTTTTTTTAACTCGTAGTTTTAGATCTACATCGGCGTCTCCTATTACCGTTCCAGCCAGAAGTTTGAAAGGTAGAGGGAAGGTATGTTCTCGAACTCCATTACGTATCTTCGCTTCCTCCTGCATTCCAAATCCTTTATAGCTCTGCACCTTCGGGCAATGCTTCTAGACGAGAACAATCGGGTATTTTAACTTTTCCCATTTTTCCTGTATAGCAATATGCGTCCCTATGTCTGCACGTTACCAACTCCTGTGGTAATTTCCGTATGGAGCACTAGGTTTGCGACTATTGCAAACGATTGCTTGTTATTCCATCCGTTTTTAACTCTGCAAATGACTGTCCCCAGTCCTCCACTTTGGATGCAATGTAGTCCCTTCTCCAAACGATAATGCAATACGTTTTACGTGTGTTCCGCTATTTTCGGTCAGTACACCGACGCGCGACCAATCTCCCTGACTGTTTACTGTAAAAAGCAAATATTTTATAAGTCCCAGTCGTAACCAGATTTCTCCACACCCTCTGTTTAAGCCGGGCTTACACATATGCCATAGCTTCGTCTTTCTCCAGCATTAGGTTGTACTCGTCCTTTATGGCAGTTGCTTTAGCCATATATTCTAGCTTCCTTCTCTTGGTCTCGATATCCGCCATTTCCAGTTTTCTTTTCGCGCACAGAAGACATTAACTGCAGGTAGCGATGTAATTTCTTTAATGGGGACGGCTTAAGCCTGTGTGATTCATTTACTCTTTTCGCTGGACTTGCAGAATGACATTGTTTGTAGGTACTAGACCTAATTCGGCGATATCTATATCTGGAGGCAGTGTGGAGAACAATGTTCTGGATTGGAAGAAGTATGTTTCCCCTGCTTTAATGTAGTTTTTAAGTGTACTACTTATATCGTCTTTGCCGCTGTCAGTATTACGAATCTCCACCTAATTTACAGGTAGACAATGGAAACTAAAATGGGCAATAAAAATACCCAAAAATTAACCGATTAAAGTTAAAATAATGTTGTAAGCTTACAAACTACTAATAATCTGCCTTATACTAAAGACAGCACAAACATTCGTACCCGAGGGAGGATTCTAACCCCCGAAGGGGAACGGCCTCGCGTATCGGAGCATAGCGCCTCAATGTGCTCGGCCACAACGCCGTGACAGTAATACTGAGAATTGATGGTCTGCCGTGGAAGAACGTAATGTGTTAGGATAACACCATCACAGTCGTACACGAGAATCACCATACTGGACTATGGCGCACTTTCGACAGCTTTGCGAAAGAAGTGGCAACACGTTTTGCACAACCCATCCATCATTTTTCACGACAATGCGCGGGCGCATATAGCGCATACCGTGGCTGCTCTGTTTGGTCGGTTGCACTGGGAAATACTGTACCATCCACCATACTCCTCGGACTTGTGACTTTGATTTGATTCCGAAGGTAGAGGAACCACTTCGTGGCATTCACTTCAGAACTTTTCCAGAGATTCGATAGGCAGTTGACCGCTCCATTCGCACCATCAACAGAACAGGCTCTGCTAACGGTATTTTGCACCTTCCACGTCCACACAACGCTGGTGACTACGTTGAAGCACAGTTCAAATGTTCAAATGTTTGTAAATGTATGGGACTCAACGGCTTGGTTATTAGTCCCTAGCTTACAAATTACTTAGCCTAAGGTAAACTAAACTAAGGACAACACAAACACCCATGCCCGAGAGGGGGGAATCGAACCCCCGACGGCGGACGGCCGCGCCTAGCGCATTGAAGCACAGTAATAGCTGCAAATATGTAACGCTTTGTATCGATTGCATATGTTTACTAAGGATGCAGAAATACCTATAAATTAACCTACAAGGAGAAGAACTAACACTGCCAAGAAGTTCAGATATCTGGGAGTACTGGGGGCTGAAATATAGCACGGGATAAATATTAGATGGATGAACCAGAGGAAACTGAGTGGAGTTATATGTTAGTTGCAGAATGAAAGAAAAGCTGTATAACTCTTTGGTGAAGCCTACGATGCTCTATAGTGCCGAAAATTGGCCAATCACAAAAAGAGAGAAAGATAATAGTGGCAGAAATGAGAATATAAGATTGATGAATGCAGTAACTAGAAAGGTTAGAATAAGGAATGAGTACTCGGGGGAACAGCGAAATAGAGAACCATACAAAAGAAAATCCAAGAAAGTAGGCTAGATGGTATGGGCAGGTGCAGAGAAGAAAGGAGTACTACGTGGACATTAGAGTCGAAAACCTAAATGTTGAAGGGCCAAGGAGAAGGGGAAGACTAAAACTAAGATGGAAAAATAAGGTAGCATGAGATATAAGAGAAAAAATTGGAAGAGAGAGGAAACATTGGTAGGCAGTTATAAATGGCACAGCGGCAGACGTAAGCATGAGGCGCTGCATACGAATCCCACCTTAAAGGAGTTTCCATCAGCAACTGCGCTGTATATCATCTCGGGCGCTGCGAATAGTACAAGGACTTCGTGCTGCCCAGTGTTCCATCCTGGGATCAGCTCCTTGCCTTGATGCCCTTCTATCCTGCCCGTGAGACATTCCAGAAGCCAGCTCTAAATGGATGCTCCTTCTGGGTGAAGGTGAGCCCGAGCGGAATAAGACGCTATTAACTCGATACAGATCTCGGTCGCAAATCATTTCCCCCGTGACCTACTATTTAGCCGAGATTCTGCTTGCGTGACTCGCTGCAGACTTCAATTAACTGCACTGCCAGCACAGATCGTTGCGAGCAAGCGAATATGGACGTAATAAGCTGAAATTAATATCCCCCCCTTACCAACTCGATATTACAACCGTGGTGGAACAGATGTGTGCTCGGGATACGTAGTTCTGTATAGTGAAGCTCATCTAGATTTCACATCAGTGCCTCAAATCATTCCACGTTAAAGTTGGCACTACTTCCAGATTAACGGTAGCCGACGGTTCTCTTATCAGAGCAAACGAGTCGTTACCGTCAGGTGACGTAGGGAAGAAACAAAGGAAGGCTGTTGGGCGCTCCAAGCTAATAGAATCTGTGTCTCATTACGATGCCGGTCGATCTGGTCACGAATGCTACGAAATCGATCGGAGTACGTCGTCTTTGTACTGTTCACTGATAAAGAAAAGCAAGTAACAGGGTCAATTTTTGCAGTGACATTCCGTGGCATGGAAGTCTAATAAAATCAATTGTAGTGTACACTAAAGATCTCTATACTTTTGACAAACTTTAGGCAGCAGTTTACACTCCGGGAGGACTGTAGTCAACATAGGGGACTGCAGTGTATACAGTGCACGATAATGTTGTCGCACTTTGCCTTACAACCTTAAATTTCTTGTTGCTTTGGTGTGCGTAGTGGTGACAATCTAAATGTACTAGACCCGTCTGTGGTCGAATTTAAAGTTATGTTTACAGAGCAACTAAACTCAATTTTTACTGCAACTTCGCGGCGTATAGATGTCTAATACTCCAATTAGGTATGAAAATATCCACTTCCTTTATCCACTTTTAACGACTCCATACACAAATATTTTTTGTTTTATTTACATCTATGGCAAAGACCATCTCTAATTATGTAAGCTTCACCAATCTCGTTGAATAATTAATACTGAAAATTGTACTTCAATACACAAAGAATCCTCCCCCCCCCTCCCAGAAACCACAGGCATTGCAGAAATGGGATTGTTTGCGTGCCTCAACGATACAGATAGCCGTGCCGTAGTTGCAACCAAAGCGGAGGGGTATCTGTGGAGAGGCCAGACAAACGTGTGGTTCCTGAAGAGGAACAGCAGCCTGTTCTTCACTGGTTACAGGGGCAACAGTCTGGACGATTGACTGAGGTGGCCTTGTAACATCAACTAACGTGGCTGTTACTGCGAACGGCTAAAAACCAGGGGAAACTACAGCCGTTGTCCGCAAAAAATGCACTTGTAGTGTATGATACCATCTTCTTGGGTAAAATATTCCGGAGGCAAAATAGTGCCCCATTCGAATCTCCGGGCTGGAACTACTCACGAGGATGTAATCATGAAGAAAATAAAAAAAAAAAAAAAAAATTATGAATTCTACGGATAACAGCGTGGAATGTTAGATCCCTTAATCCGATAAGTTAGAAAATTTGAAATGAGAAATGGTTAGGTTGAAGTTAAATATGGATGGGATAGTGAAGTTCGGGGGCAGGGTGAACACGATTTCTGGTCGGGTAAGTACAGGGTTATAAATACATGTCAGTTGGAGGTAGGAGTAGGTCTGATAATGAATAAGAAAATGGGAATGCGGATTAGTTACTATGAACAGCATAGCGAACGCATTATCGTAGCAAAGCTAGTTTATATGACAACTAGCTGTGCCGATGACGAGGAGATCGATCGAATAAATGTATGAGGAGATAAAAGAAATTATTCAGACAGTTAAGGGAGAGGAAAACTTGATTTTGATGGGGGACTGGAACTCGGTATTAGCAAAGGGAAGAGAAGGATAGGTAGTAGGTGAGTATGGATTGGGGAAAAGGAATGAAAGAGAAGATCGTCGGGTAGAATTTAATCATCACGAAAACTTGGTTTAATCTTCAAGAAAGGAGGCTGTATACATGGAAGAGACCAGGAGACACTGGTAGGTACCATATTGACTTTATAATGGTAATTCAAAGGTTTAGAAACCAGGTTTTAATCTGTAAGACATGCCCAGGGGCAGGTATAGACTCTGACCAAACCTTATTGTTTATCAACTGTAGATTAAAACTTAAGAGACTGTAAAAACGTAGTAAATTAAGGAGATGGAATCTGGACAAATTGAAGGAACCAGAGGGGGTTGAGTTTCAGAGCGAGCATTAGGCAAGGATTATCTGAAACGGGGGAAATTAATACAGTAGAAGAAGAATGGGTAGCTGTGGAAGATAGAGTAGTGAATGTCGGAGTAGATCATACAGGCAGAAGGACAGAGCCTAATAAGAATCCTTGGATAACACAGGTGATACTGAATTGATGAATGGAGAAAATATAAAAACGCATACAGTGAAGCAGGCAAAGGAAGTACAAGACCGTAGAAGAATATATAACTGGGGGAAAGATAGATACCGCCTACAGGAAAAAAAGAGACATTTGGAGACAAGCATCAGTATGAATATCAAGAACTCAAATGGCAAACCAATACTAAGCGAAGAAGGGAAATCTGGAAGGTGGAAGGAATGTATAGCGGGCCTGTACTAAAGAAATAAACTAGAAGGCATTATTCTAGAAATGGAAGACGAAGTAGAGGAAGATGAGACAGGAGATAATATACTGCGAGAAGAATTTGACAGAGCACTAAATGATTTGAGTAGAAACAAGGCTCCTAGAACAGATGATGTTCTATCTGAACTGCTATTATCGTTAGGAGAGCCAGTCATGAAGAAATTGTTCCATCTGGTATGCAAGACGTATGAGACAGGGGAAATGCCCTCAGACTTCAAGAAGAATATAGTGATTCTAATACTCATGATTCCGGTCAGGGCAACACTTGGCACAATAGAACAGAGAACGAAAAGAGTAATATAGTAATAGTTAGTTGCAGGAGCATGGATGGAAAGATTCTAAAACTGACTCACTTATAGTCACAATGCCAATATAGTGCAAGGGACGGAAAACTGGCTCATACAAGATGTCAGTACAAATGAAATCCTAAACTCTCACTGGAACTTATACTATAGAGAAAGTTTGAACATTGAATAGGGAGGCATGTTTGTAGTTATATATGATATGATTGTCTCGAATGAAATTAGTATATATTCGGAATGTGAAATAATTTGGGCGAAAGTCAGCGTGAAAACTGGCTCGAACATTGTCTTTGGAACTTTTTGTACACCACTGGCTGACACGCTGAAATGAATTGGTAGCACTGCGAAAAGCTGATCAGTCGCCTTTTTATTTATTTATTATCTTAATTGCAGGCCACACTTCTTGTACATTGCGACTTTAGTGGTATTACCATCATCATTAGGGGTAACGGAGTGTAGTGTAAGAAAATCAGGTGATGCTGAAGGAATTAGATTGGGAAACGAAGCAATAAAGGAGGTAGATGAGTTTTGTTACTTGGGCAGTAAAATAACAAATGATGGTCGCAGTACAGAGGATATAAAATACAGAATGACAATGGGTAGAAAAGCGTTCTTGAAAAAGAGAAATTTGTTAACATCGAATATTGATTTAAACCTAAGGAAGTCCTTTCTGAAGGCATTTGTATGGAGTGTTGCCTTGTATGGGAGTGAGACATGGATGATAAACAGTGCGGACAGGAAGAGGATTGAGGCTTTTGAAATATGGTGCTACAGAAGAATGCTGAAGATTAGGTGGGTGGATCGCGTAACTAATGAGGAGGTACTGAACAGAATTGGGGAGAAAAGGAATTTCTGGCATACTTTGACTAAAAGAAGGGATAGATTGGTAGGACACATTATTAGACATCAAGGAATTGTGAATTTAGCTTTGGAGGGGAGTGTATGGGGGAAAAAATCGCAGGGGAAGACCAAGAGATGGATACAGTAAGCAGATTCAGATAGATGTAGGTTGTCGCTCTTATGTGGAGATGAAGAGGCTTGCTCAGGATAGGGTATTGTGGAGAGCTGCATCAAACCAGTCTCCGGACTGAAGACCACAACAACAACAACCATCATTAGATTAATAACTGCAAAAATAAAAGCATTTTACATATGGCAAATAGTAATAGTATGTGACTTATCGTAATATTAAAAAGTGATGATTTACATTATACCTCCTTTGTGACGTAGCCACTTCAAACGGGATTAAAGCAGGCAGATACGAAGAAAACATTTTTTGCTAGCAGGTGGCATTTTACAGCGTATAGTGGATTAAGTATATAAATATACAGGTTGGCTTGAACTTACAGAATATGATGTATGAATGTACGAAAGTATAAAAATACATGAAATATATCAGTAATTTGACAGATGTTGAACACTTGGTAGTTAATTGTAGACATAATATACAAGAACCAAACAGTCACAGCAGAAACAACATCATTACAAAATAGAGAAATTGTAATTAATCTGTTATAAAATTTGTCCCAGGAACTTCTGGATGTTTTTTCTTTATTTTTATTTATTTATTTATTTATTTTTATGAGGAGGAGGCAGGGAGGAGAGGGGAGGGGGAAGCAGAAGTACGGAGGGCGGAAAGAGCGGGGAGTAAAGGGGTGGAGGAGGGAGAGGGATGGAGAAAGTCCTAAAACATGCTGAATACATCTGTACCTGACGCTAGTATAATATAACAAGTATTTGTGGTATACTCATACGTCCTAACATTAAAAATGGGTATCGAGCAGGAGCAAAACGTATTTCTGGTAGAGTCGCAGTATGGCACAATGACACCCTCGTATACAACTAAAATATATCAATGTGTAAAGTAAAATAGAAAATAATATTTCAGTTAAAATATGATGGACAGCTCAACAAATCCAGATCACGTTTGTAATCTGGAAGTATGTGTGTATGTATCAACTTTTTTAAATCCATGTATTTTCGGAAGTGTGGCTACGTCGCAAAGGAGGTATAACACAATGTAAATCATCACTTTTTAATATTGCGATAAGTCACCTACTACTGTTATCTGCCATACGCAAAATGCTTTTATTCTTGTAGATACTAATCTTATATATATATTGCGACCTAACCAGCTTTTCTCAGCACTACCAATTCATTTCATCCTGATTTGGATTCACGATTTGCTATCAGAAATGACACAGTTCGTTGTAATTGACGGTAAGTCATCGAGTAAAACAGAAGTGATATCTGGCGTTCCACAGCGTTATAGGTCCCCTACTCTTCCTTGTGTTTATAAACGATTTAGGAGACAATCTGAATAGTTCCCTTAGACTGTTCGCGGATGCTGCTGTCGTTTATCGGTTAGTGAAGTCAACAGAGGATCAAAAGCAACGGCAAAGCGATTTAGACAAAATTTCTACATGGTGCGAAAATTGGCAATTGATACTAAATAAAGAAAAGTGTGAAGTAATAGACATGACTACTAAAAGAATGTCGCTGAACTTCAATCACGCGATAAATCAGTCAAACCTTAAGGTCGTAAATTCTACCAAATGCCTAGGAGTTACAATTACTAACAACTTTGACTGGAGAGAAGACATAGGAAATATTTTGGGGAAAGCGAACCAAAGGTTATTTTTCATTGGCAGAACGCTTCGAAGATGCACCAGCTCCACCAAAGAGACTGCCTACATCACACTTGTGCGTCCTTTCTTGGAGTACTGTTGCCCAGTGTGGGACCCTCGCCAGGTGGGACTGACGGAAGATATTGAGAAGGTTCAGAGAAGGGCAGCTCGTTTTGTTTTATCGCGCTGCCGGGATGAAAGCGTCAGGGAAACGTTGCACGAATTGGGGTGGAAATCATTAAAAGAAAGACGTAACTCATTGCGGCGTGATCTGTTTGCGAAGTTTCAATCACCGACTTTTACTTCTGAATGTGAATATATTTTGCTGGCACCCAACTATTTAGGGAGACATGACCATCCCAATAAAATAAGAGTATTCAGATCGAAAACGGAACGATTTAGGTGTTCTTTCTTCCCGCGCGCTATTAGAGAATGAAACGGCAGAGAAAAGTTATGAAAGTGGTTAATGAACCCTCTGCCAGGCACTTAAATGTAATTTGCAGAGTATCTATGTAGATGTAGATCGCCTGCCTGCTGGACGACTTTCAAAAAATGTTCAAATGTTTGTAAATTTATCGGACCAAACTGCGTGGTCATCAGTCCGTAGCTTACAAACTACTTAAACCTAGGTAAACTAACCTACGGACAAACACACACATCCATGCCCCAGGGAGGACTCGAACCTCCATGGCGAGCAACCGTGCGCTCCGCAGCGAGACGCTTTACACTGCTCGGCTACTCCACCGCGGCTGGACGACTTTATGTCGCATTTACAACGGACATCTGTAGTTCAACATACAGGTAACACAGATCGATGTTCGTCACACAACATGAGACGCAGTCGTTTGGGACGTTTTTGCCCCAACACGTGTACAGCAACACGTTTAAATTTCAACAAATTTCGGGCACCTGAAGCACAACAAGTTGCGGGGCAGGTTTGTAGTGATGGAAACGCAGGTGAGTGGCGACCCCTGGGGCAGAGCGCCACATACTTGTTGGTGCCTCAACTAGCAGGCGAGCGCGTTGCCAGCCACGGCAGCCGCGTGCCCCAGCACACAGATTTATCGCCACTTCATCACCACAGGCGATCACGCGCCATTAAACTGTCCCCATAACAACCGCTCCCCACCGCTTCCAACAAGTACCAGGCTGCCACCGTCCAACACTTCCTCGTACCAGGCCGCGAGCTTTCGTTATTAATTGCGTCTCTTCTCCATTCATCTACAGATACTTCCCTTCTGAATATGCGTACCCAATAGTACAGCAAGAGCTTGATAGAACTGATAAACGTACCGTGCACAACAGCGCACCGCGGTACTGATATGCTCTTACACGCCGCGTCCGAAAATGCGAAAGTTCAGTTGGCCGTATCTCGAGTTCTATTTATCAGAAAGATAAGGGGTAAAGTGTTTCGACGCACAGCCCTTGGGCTAGTGATCACTGTATACCTATTAAAAGAGATGATGATGTCACGTTACGCCGTCGAAATTTCGTTTCACAAAGTTCAATCTATCCGGCTGCATGCCCGAGAGACTTTCAGTCAGGTTATATCTGATATACAACAAACAAAAATATGTATTGTAAAGAAAGGGAGCCAGCGTAATAAAGATTTTCAGTTAAGAGCGGAAAGAAGGGATACTGGCCTTGTCTAGTACCAGACAGGAATTACGTCACAGCATATTCGCCTGAAGTTATTTAGGGAAATTGATAATATTAAACTCCCTTCTTAAACGATAACGCTAGTATAACATCAACGTGCTCTTAAAATTTTAAGTTCCTGACACTAGCGGTTTCGATTGGGTGACTTTGAGTCATGTATCACCCCCTTGAATTTTAAAGAACACCAAAACACCCATTTATTTATTTCCAATCGAGAATTCAATAGACATAGCTACTAGCTTTTTACCCATTGTTTCATCCCCTTACAAATTGAATTTCCAAAGTCTTTGAAATAGGCATTTCTTCTATGTCTGACTGAAAAACCAAACACAAATTTTCTTAGTTCTATATGCAGAATTGCATTAATAGGAGTGCTTTTCACCCCATTTATAACTCCTTCTAAGCCAACTAAAAGAACTGTTTCGGCCTTTAAATCTGACGTAATTCGCGCAGTTCGGCCACTTCATCAACTCAAATAAGTAAACTAACTGAACTACTTCGGTCTTTCGATACGATAGTTCGCGCAGTTCGGAAATAGTTCATCAACTGAACTAAGTGAACTATTGCGAACTTCCCATCTGTTATAAGTTAAGACATCTCAAATACGTACTTTTAGGTCCTGGGAGTGGGGTTTACTCAGTATCGATGACAGGGATTTTTTAGCAAAGAGTACAAGAACTATAGTTCACCAAAGTGAACTAAAATGAACTATAGTTCATTTCAGGGAATAGTTCAATCGCACTATCTCGTTCACAAACTACACATCCCCAGACTACATAACAATGCAAATATTTGCAGAAACTACAATTTACATCGTAAAGCAATCCATTGCGATTCTCATCGTGCACTATATTGAGATATCTGCTACCCACACTCACGTATTTCCTTCCAACACAGTAAACATTAAACACGTCAAAGGGCTACTGCCATTACGTTGCCTCGTGAATGAAATCACTGAAATCATTTTTCACGTGTAGGGACTAATTTCTAAATTATAAATCGAAGAGAATTTGTCTCATATTTCGCGCATTTTTCTCACCACACGCAGTCACTGCCATGCTTCGCGACAAAACTATCTTACTGATCGGATTCTCACGCCATTGCCCATGGCATTAGATTCTGACTCAGGAAACGCCGGGATTCTCGGCTAATTGCTAGATGAAAGTCATGAGGCTGAAGCAGTGGTTGCATCGTTCCATAAGTTGATTATAAGAGGTAATCCGTTTTATGCTGACTGCAATTAAAAGATTTATTTTAACCAGACGCGTTTCGGTTTATACTTTAAAAGCATCTTCTGTGGTCTGTAAATGATATAAAATGTTTGACACTTTGATTTCGATACATAGATTAAAACAGTTTTTAAAAAACTTTGTGCATGTTAGGCCTATGTGTTTTTAACTTGATATTTGTCTACTCACGATGTTGTTCTCTTCTTTGCATCTCACTGCTGTTCCTCCGTCTTGTTGGCTGGAGTTATTTGTTTATGGCTTGTCTTTTCCGACTGTGTACAGCACTTTTCGTCTGTTTTTGTGACGTTTCTTCCGTTTCATCACAGCACTTCACTTCACTTATTTGGACTGCATCCAGATTGCATGTCACTTTGTTTTAAATGGAATGCCTTTCGATTTGTTTATACTTCACTACAATGTGGCTATGTTGTTTTTGTCTGTTCATTTATTTTTCGTGTGGTGCGTGAGTGTTACCAACATTTCGCTGAACAGGAGGTTCAGATGATTTTTCAGATGAGTGAATGGAGGTTTGCTTGGGTTTTGATGTATGTGTGTGCGTGGGGGGGGGGGGGGGGGGGAGGAGGCGAGGGTATCACCTTTTGCGATTTTCTGCAAGGGGGGGGGGTTGACTCTCAGATTGTTTATTTTTATGTTAGGTGCGCAATAAGCTAGAAAAGTGTGTTTTTTGCTAGATTGGTTTGGTCATTTATGAGATGTTTCTTTACTGCGATTGTTTTTTGAATATGGTATTCTTGAAGTATGAGAAGGTGTTTTTTGTTGTTGTTTATGCTTATGACTTCCATGTCCGTGTCTCTGGTGGTGATTTTATGTTGATTTTGGTGTAAGCGTTGCAAATGTTGAGTGACTTGTTTTATATTTCGAGGCTCGTACATGTTCTTTATATCTGGTGTCAAATTTTATTTTAGTCTGACCAATGTATCTTCCATCACATGTGCTGCATTTCAGTTGGTATATTCCTGATTTTCTGTATGGATCTGTATTTTCTATTGATTTTGGAAAATATTTTTGAAGTGAGTTGTTGGTTTCGTGGGCTATTTTGATGCCTTGTTTTTTGAAAATGTTAAGATATCTTGTATGTTTATTTGTGATTGTATGTCATTGTATATCTTTTAATTTATTTATTTATTTATTCCCATAAGTATTGTTTGGTTTCAGGGGGAACGTAGGAACCCGGGAGGCAATACTCACTTTACGTCTTATCTTATAAGATAGATTAAGGAAGGGCAAACCTACATTTTTAGCTTTTGTAGATTTGGAGAAAGCGTTTGACAATGTTGACTGGAATACACTCTTTCAAATTCTGAAGTCAGCAGGGGTAAAATACCGGGAAAGGAGAGTTATTTACAACTTGTACAAAAGCCAGACCGCAGTTATTAGACTCGAAGGGCATAAAAGGAAAGCATCAGTTGGGAAGGGAGTAAGACAGGGTTGTAGCCTTTCTCCGATTTTATTCAATTTTTACATCGACCAGGCGGTGAAGGAAAACAAGGAAAAATTTGGAATAGGGATTAAAGTTGAGGGGAAAGAAATAAAAACATTGCGTTTTGCTGATGACATTGTAATTCTGTCAGAGACAGCAAAGGACCTGGAAGAGCAGTTGAATGGAATGGACAGTGTGTTGAAGAGAGCGTATAAAATGAACATTAACAAGAGCGAAACAAAAATAATGGAATGCGGTCTTAGAAAATCAGGCGATGCTGAAGGAATTGGATTAGGTAACGAAACAATGAAGGTGGTAGATGAGTTTTGTTACTTGGGTAGTAAGATAACATGCGATGGTCGCAGTGCAGAGGATATAAAATGCAGAATGGCAATGGCAAGAAAAGCATTTTTGAAAAAGAGAAATTTGCTAACATCGAATATTAATTTAAGTGTAAGGAAGTCTTATCTGAAGGCATTTGTGTGGCGTGTTGCCTTGTACGGGAGTGAAGCATGGACGATAAACAGTGCGGACAGGAAGAGGATTGAGGCTTTTGATACGTGGTGCTACAGAAGAATGCTGAAGATTAGGTGGATAGATCGCGTAACTAATGAAGAGGTACTGAACAGAATTGGTGAGAAAAGGAATTTTTGGCATACGCTGACTAAACGAAGGGATAGATTGGTAGGACACATTCTTAGACATCGAGGAATCGTAAATTTAGCATTGGAGGGAAGTATGTGGGGAAAAATCACAGAGGGAGACCGAGAGACGTATATAGTAAGCAGATTCAAATGGATGTGGGTTGCAGTTCTTATGAGGGGATGAATAGGCGCGCTCAGGATAGAGTAGGGTGGAGAGCTGCATCAGACCAGTCTCCGGACTGAAGACGATAACAACAACATATTCCTGATTTTCTGTATGGATCTGTATTTTCTATTGATTTTGGAAAATATTTTTGAAGTGAGTTGTTGGTTTGGTGGGCTATTCTGATGTATTGTTTTTTGAAAATGTTAGATATATTGTATGTTTATTTGTGATTGTATTTCATTGTATAACATCTTTTTATTTTATTTTTTTGCCATAAGTATTGTATGGGTTTTGGAAGAACTTGTCTTGAGGAAGGCCGGCCGAGGTGGCCAAGGTGACTGAGGCGCTCCGCCGGCCGCGGTGGCCGAGGGGACTGAGGCGCTTCAGTCACGGTCTGCACGGCCACTACGGTCGGGGGTTCGTATCCCCCCTCGGTCATGGATATTTGTGCCGTCCTAGTTCGTAAGTAGTTCATAAGTAGTTTGTAAGTTTAGGGACTGATGACCCCGTAGTTAAGTCCCATAAGCTTTACAAACATTTGAACATTTTTTTGAGGCGCTCCAGTCACGGTCTGCACGGCCACTACGGTCGGGGGTTTGAATCCCCCCTCGGGCACGGATATTTGTGCCGTCCTTAGTATTAGCTAGTTGATAAGTAGTTTGTTAGTTTAGGGACTAATGACCACGTAGTTAAGTCCCATAAGCTGTACAAACATTTGATTTTTCTTGAGGAAGTGGTGTGTTTATTGACATGTGACGAGTTGTGGCGTGGCGTGTCGCTAGCTGGCGTCGGCGCTGGACCACCTGCACGCGCGCGAGCTGGTGCACCGCGACGTGAAGCTGGACAACGTGCTGGTCTTCCGGTCGGACTTCTCGCGCGTCAAGCTCTGCGACTTCGGCGAGACGCGGCGCGCCGGCACGCTGGTGCGCAGGCGCAACGAGTGGCTGCCCTACTCGCCGCCGGAGGTGCTGCTCACCAACACCGACGACACCTACAAGTGAGTTGCCCATCGTACACAACCTTCAGTCCCAATCAAGAATCAAGAATCTTTATTGGCCATTCATCACACAAGGTGAAATAGGCTTCGTCATACATTTAGGTATAAAGTTTCTTACATTCAGTACACTGAATTGTTCAAAAACAAGCAATTTCTAATTATCATATAGAATCTAGAAGTGAATTAAGTACAAATACACATAAGTATTGTATACATTTACACCAAAAGCTGCTAAGTACTTACAGTATCAACTAAAAAAAAGTAATACAGGAATTAGAGAAATTAATAAATTTGTATGAATGATATATAATAAAATCATAGAGGGTACAGCTATTGTTTTACATACATGTATCTAGGTGATGAGGTTACATATACACATATCCACAGAACTTTACTTATAAATTTATTCCAGCACTACTCATGTCATAAAACTCATTCAAAGAGTAGAATGGGTTGTCACATAGTCAACTGTACAGTCTATCTTTAAGAATTTTACATGGCATGGCTCGAGCTGCTGTTGACAACCTGTTGAAAATATTTAGAGTGTGTACTTTGTGCGAGTTACCAGTTTTTGACAGTCTGTGTCTTGGTATATCAAAATCTGACCTCTTTCTTCTATTGTGATCGTGAATATGTTCCCTGACAGCCCTGACAGCCCATTTCATACCTATATATGTATAGGTTTACAGCAGTCAATAGCTTGAGCCTGGTAAAGAGAGGACGACAGTGCTCCCTGGGGCCTCTTTTGCACACTATACGTATAGTTCTTTTCTGAATTTTCAGAATTCTGTCAATGAAAGGAGTGTGTCCCCAGATTAGAAGGCCATAAGCTATATGTGACTGGAAAAGTCCAAAATACATAATTCTAAGATAGTCAATACTGATCATGTTCCTAAGTTTCCATAGGAGATAGGAGACTCTCGAAATCTTTTTGCATACCTGATTTACCAATCACGCACCCCGTTTACATGGGCTCACAAAACCGGATTTCGTAAACCGATTTCCCAATTCCGCTTTTGGTTGGTCATGTAAACACTCCAAAATCGATTCTGGAAATCCGCTTCTCTAAAGAATTTTCCAGTTCCATAATCGATTTTCGTTCTCATGTAAACGCAACCGTTTTTGAAGCGTTCTTGGCTTGTCAGATTGTGTTTTCTTGTTACGAATTTTCGGCATATATGGAAAGAGTGATATTTTCTAATGTGAAACAAAAGTATAAATATTAGAGTGAACATAAATCTGTGTATTTGAATAAAGAAAAATAGCGATTGTGCAGACTAAATGCGGAACTGAATCAGCTGTTTTCCAGGCGCCATGTTAAGTGAGCTTGGAAATCCGATTCAGGCTATACGATGTAAACACGACAGCGAAAACCGGTTTACGAAAATCGGTTTTCGTCTTCCGGAAGATGTGTTGCATGTAAACGTAGTGACGGTGTCAAACGTAAGTAGAATTTAGGGCAACCAACTTTTGGTCACGGGTTTACATCTAAATCTACATGGGATACTCTGCAAATCACATTTAAGTGCTTGGCAGAGGGTTCATCGAACCACCATTATACTATTTTATCTCCCATTCCATTCTCAAATAGCGCGCGGGAAGAATGAACACCTGGATCTCTCCGTTCGAGCTCTGATTTCTCGTATTTTATTCTGAAGTTCATTTGTACCTATGTAAGTGGGAGTCAACAATATATTTTCGCATTCGGAGGAGAATTTTGGAGATTTTAGTTTCGTAAGTAGCTCACGCCGCAGCGATAAGCGCCGTTGTTGTAATGATTCCCATCCCAGATCCTGTATCATTTCCGTAACGCTGTTTCCCCTGTATCGTGACAATACGAATCGAGCTGCCCTTCTTTGCACTCTTTCGATGTCCTCCGTCAAATCCACCTGGGTATCAATACTCCAAAAATCTACGGACAAGCGTAGTGTATGCAGTTTCTTTTGTAGTTCTGTTGCATGTTTTAAGGATTCTGCCAATAAAACGCAGTCTCTGGTTTGCCTATCCCACGATATTATCTACGTATTATTTCCAATTTAAGTCTGAAGTAATAGTAATTCCTAGGTATTTTGTAGAGTTTACGGCCTTCACTTTTGATTGATTTATCTTGTAATCAAAGTTTAACGGATTTCTTTTCGTACTCATGTGGACGACTTCACACTTCTCATCAGTGGCGTAACTAGGCCTTGGCTTGGGGGGGGGGGGGGGGGGATAGATCTGCTTGACGAGCAAAATTTTTGTCAGTTTCCAGGCAGATTACTATCTACCACTTCCGTTGAAGAAACTAATTCACTCCCATCCAATGAAAGCTTGTGGTAAAAAAATCCCAAGTTTCCAATCTTTACCTTTACCAGATTTTTTTCTTCTTTTCGGGTTCTGGGGGCGGGGGGGGGGGTTCTATCCCCCTCATCCCCCCCCCCCATAGTTACGCCACTGCTTCTCATTATTTAGAGTCAATTGCCAATTTTTACACCATACTGATAACTTATACAGATCGTTCTGCGGTTGGTTTTGATCTTCAGATGATTTTATTAGACAGTAAATGACGGCGTCATCTGCAAACAACCTAAAAGAGCTACTTAGATTTTCCCCTAAATCGTTTATGTAAATAAGGAACAACAGAGGACCAATAACACTACCCTGTGGAACGCCCGATATCACCTCTGTTTTAGTCGATGATGCCTTACCATCGATTACTACGAACTGTGTCCTCTCTGACAAGAAATCCCCTATCCAATCGCAAATTTAGGGCGATATACCATAACCACACAATTTGATTAAAAGCCGTTTAAGGGAGATGACCAAAATCTGACCACGATTTTAAGAGAGAATAAGGGAGACTACGTAACAATAAATATCAACTGCACAACTATACGTATATCGGTGGAATGTGTGACGATGTAAATGGAAACATAGGAAATCCGACATACTTTGCTTACTTTTACGGATATTTCATGTCTTTTTGGTAGCTCTACAAGCTGAGAGAAAGTTTTTAATATGCAGTGCCATTAATGAGATGCATTTGTGAAGTAAATTCGAGAATAATATGCCGAAACGTATCGGACTTGCATTTGATATATCAGTATTTTTGTTATATATTTGTGATAGAAGTTAATAAAACTATCTCTGACGCATTTTTCCATGGACAAACTTTGTTGTTCAATAACTTTTCACTGGCAGTATAAATAAACCGTCTTTAATATTCATTTTCACGGCAGGGGCACATATTGATAAACGGTTCATTTTCAAACGAAATGAAAATACTTCGGAACATTTCACAACAGATATTACGAGAAAACTAAGAACATAGCAAAGATCTAAATATTTGCCGTTACCTTTCTTCAGTTCTAGATCGCAGGCAAGCGACTGGCTCTTTCGCAGCGTTACTAAATGTTGTGTCGTGTGATTCAATTGAGAAATTACTAATGAAACGCTTCTGTTTAAACATCAACGTCTCTATAATCTGCTTTCACAACTCATTACTTCTTTGTGTTATGGTATAAAAACATTAACTGCCAACCGATATGACAGCAGCGCGTCCGTTAGTTGACAGTATTGATCGAAAAACTTACATTTCTGACACACTCTAATGCATTCCAGATCGTGAATAATATCAAATACGATGGATCGTACCTCACGGGTTTCGGGTTATAACAGCAATCACTGACGAAATATATGGGAGTAATAGAAGGACAATAAGAGAGACCGGGAGGGAAAAAGATGCTACAATACAGGAGAACCCGTATAATACGGGACAGTTGGTCGCCCTAGTAGAAGTCAACATTCTAAACATTGATCATTCACACTACCTAAAACATGCTGTTTACCCCTTTCCTGCCCAAGCAATCAAATATTCAAGTACATTATTCATATTTGGCATTTCACTACCAAAGTGAACAAAAACACAATTGTGTATTCATACATTGTTTTCCTTATTTGGCGGAAAAAATTAAAAATGAAAAAAATGGGACTTCAAAGTCACAGAGGATATAATGTAATTGGGAGACATTATGGAATACTTGTCTCTTTTAAGATAAGGATTTGGCAGCAATAAACAGATAGCAAAATTTTTGTAATTAAATGCCATTTTAAATATTGAACTGAAGGGGGGAGGGGAGCGAATAGAAGTCATCCCTGACACGAAATGTCTTTGAGACACTGTCAGTACTAAAAACTTCCAGGCACAGTTTTAAACGTTATATAAAAAGAGCTCTATTCCTTGAATAATATTAGTTTTCATTAGCTAAAACAATACAAAACCAAATTAGTAACGCGAGAACACACAACAGCGTCTTTTGTGACAGCAAAACTCGCCTGAGAAAATCGTGGACACACAGACGTAAAACAGTCCGCTGTTTACTGCTGTCTGTGAGCAGTGATACTGAACTATTTCGGCCAGCGAGTGTTTCGTATGATACATCAAGGGGACCCTAACGCCCCATCAAGAGCACAAGTCGGATATAATTTTCCACTTTATTTTATGACCTGTAAATGGACAGGGACTTTAAAGTCCCGTCGGGCAGGAAAGGTTCACACGACCATGTCGCTACTCACCATATCCTGCAACTTTCCCGTGCCTCCACCAACGGTCACGTGAATCCCCACGGTTGAGTCATTTGATGCGTGGAAACGTGGAGTAAATACACAGAAAAAATAAAGCATCATCTATAATGGCATCATTCGGAAATTCCGTCGCCGATATTTCCATCAAAAATGTTCAAATGTTTGTTAAGGTTATGGGACTTAACTACGGGGTCATCAGTCCCTAAACTTACAAACTACTTATCAACTACTTACGAACTAGGACGGCACAAATATCCATGCCCGAGGGGGGATTCGAACCCCCGACCGCAGTGGCCGTGCTGACCGTGACTGGAGCGCCTCAGTCATCTCGGCCACCGCGGCCGGCGATATTTCCATCCAAACAAATCCTATCAATAGCATAATCAAGTACAGTGCTATTCAGGAACAAGTAACAGACTTCAAACATTTATATCTTCCAATCTACAAAAGATAAAACCGTAATTCCAGGTTTCCTTGTCAGACAACAGTTTGAACAGTCTGGGTGACGTACCAATCACAGCCGTAGTGGCGCTGTTGATTGTCACGATTAGATTAATACTTGTTCCATAGATAGTGAATGCGAGATATCGTAATGATGTAGAACATGCCACTTTAGTAAAGCATAACGTTACATGACATCCATTTTATTAGTTTAATTATTTAATTTTTTATTTTTATTACTTTATATTTTTGTAAAATTACTCATTTATGAGTGAAAAAGTAATCTACTTGTACATCTCATTCTAGATTATTGCCAAATGTTTATTGTAGAAACTAGTTCAAAAATGTTCAAATGTTTGTAAACCTTTTTGTGGTTATCAGTCCCTAGGTTTACAAACTGCTTAAACTAACCTAAGCACTACACAAACACACACCCATGCCCTAGGAAGGACTCGAACCTCCTAAGGCGAGCAAGTGCGCACTCCGCTTCAAGGCGTCTTAGAGCTCTCGGTTACTCCACCGCGGCAACTAGTTCATTGTCAGCCTTCTTTAATCATTAGAAGCGTAGGATTTAGTTTAAACATCATACATCTTCTTCTTCTATGTGATCAGGCCTCGTGGCCTGCACGCTGCTACAAGTTTCCGTCTCCAATGCTTCCTGTTCTTTGCTGTTATTCGCCACCTGTTCACATCTATTGCTGCTTGCTTCAAGTCTTCATGGAGGCCATCCCTCCAACGTTTCCTTGCTCTTCCTGGGGTTCTCCCTACAGGAACGAAATCCAGGATCTTCTGAGGCCACCTGCCATCCGGGCCACATGACCGGCCCACTGCATACTCTTGGCATTTATAGTTTCTGATATGCTGGGCTGTTGGTATAATTCCTGATGCTCTTAGTTGTGCCTGATCCTCCATTAAACATCTTACACAGCAATTTACCTTTTATTACTAATCTTGTGGTAGTATTTACTTTAAATCAGTTCATTCACTCTTTATTACAATAAAAATACTTAAATAACTTCCCGTCATTCTCTCTTCGCGCGTATTATTAATTCAAAATTCTTTTCTATTCCTTATTCTTACATTTGGTATCAGTTACCACTTCGTAATGACCAACACGTAGCTCCTACACTTAAATAGACGATACTGACGACATCGAAAATCTCTCACCGATTCACTCCGATTCAAATTACAAACAACACCTATCGAATGTCTGCCTGACTACCAAAGAACTTAATACCAGTCGTGAATCAAATACACTCTTGGCCAGTAAAATTGCTACGCCACACGCGAAATTTAATCGACAGGAAGAAGATGCAGTGATATGCATATGATTAGCTTTTCAGAGCATTCACACAAGGTTGGCGCCGGTGGCGACATCTACAACATGCTGACATGAGGAAAGTTTCCAACTGATTTCTCATACAGAAACAGCAGTTGACCGGCGTTGCCTGGTGTAACATTGTTGTGATGCCTCGTGTCAGGAGGAGAAATTCGTAGAATCACGTTTCCGACTTTGATAAAGGTGGGATTGTAGCCTATCGCGATTGCGGTTTATCGTATCACGACATTGCTGCTCGCGTTGTTTGCGATCCAATGACTGTTAGCAGAATATGGAATTGGTGGGTTCAGGAGGGCAATACGGAATGCCGTGCTGGATCTCAACGGTCTTGTATCACTAGCAGTTGAGATGACAGGCATCTTATCCACATGGCTGTAACAGATCATGCAGCCACGTCTAGATCTCTGAGTCAACAGATGGGGACGTTTGCAAGACAACAACCATCTGCACGAACAGTTCGATGACGTTTGCAGCAGCATGGACTATCCGCTCGGAGACCATGGCTGCGGTTACTCTTGACGCTGCAGCTCAGACAGGAGCGCCTGCAATGGTGTACGCAACGATGAACCTGGGTGTACGAATGGCAAAACGTCATTTTTTCGTATGAATCCAGGTTCTGTTTACAGTTTTATGATTGTCACATCCATGTTTGGCGACATCGCGGTGAACACACGTTAGAAGCGTGTATTCGTCATCGCCATACTGGCATATCACCCTGCGTGATGCTATGGGGTGCCATTGGTTACACATCTCGGTCACCACTTGTTCGCATCGACGGCACTTTGAACAATGGCCGTTACATTTCAGATGTGTTACGATCCGTGTTTCTACCCTTCATTCGATCCCTGCGAAACCCTACATTTCAGTAGGTTAATGCACGACCGCATGTAGCAGGTCCTGTACGGGCCTTTCTGGATACGGAAAATGTTCGACTGCTGCCTTGGCCAGCACATTCTCCAGACCTCTCACCAATTGAAAACGTCTGGTCAATGGCGGCCGAGCAACTGGCTCGACAAATACGCCAGTCACTACTCTTGATGAATTGTGATATCGTGTTGAAGCTTCATGGGCATCTGTAACTGTACCGTACCCCGTACAAGCTCAGTTTGACTCAATGCCCAGGCGTATCAAGGTCGTTATTCCTGCCAGAGGTGGTTGTTCTGAGTACTGATTTCTCAGGATCTAAGCACCTAAATTGCGTGAAATTGTAATCACGTGTCAGTTCTAGTATAATATATTTGTCCATTGAATACCCGTTTATCATCTGCATTTCTTCTTGGTGTTGCAATTTTAATGACCAGTAGTGTACTTTGGTCTTGCAGGGGGGAGGGGGTTTCTCGAGGATGGGTTTTATCAAGGTAAACTCTAAAACTTGGGTACTTTTTGGAACTGGGGTGAGCTCGCTGGAGTCTATTAGCCGTACTCTGGATCCGCTACTGCTTGGAGTTCTCATTAAACATTCAATCCTCTTGTGTGGTGTCAACTCTTGCGTCCATGTTGGGTGCCGTTTGTGTGTGTGTGTGTGTGTGTGTGTGTGTGTGTGTGTGTGTGTGAGTATAATTAGCTGTGTTGTGAGGATGAATAATTACCGCATGCGAGAGAGGTGGCTGTCGAGGAAGCTGTCGTGCTGTGTGCCCACAGGGCTGATGCGAGGCGCGTGCCTGGGAAACCGGGTCAGGCCGCCTGATAATAGCTCGCACCTGGTGCCGGTGAGCAGGGCCCTTCTATCCAGGCATCGGCGCGCCACTGGGGTAGCCGAGGAGTGGGAAAGGCACAGTCGTCAATACCGGTATCTTACATCTCAATTACCGCTATTTTTCGGTACATGTTTAGTCTCTGTTATTGATACATTGTTTTTCATTTCTAGTAATAATCGGATAAAAGCGCCTGCAATCATCATACATATCAGCGGTGCTCAGATTTTTAGTTTTGAAACTAGCTATAATCCCGTCTTGCGTTGTTGTTGTGGTCTTCAGTCCGCAGACTGGTTTGATGCATCTCTCCACGCTACCCTGTCCTGTGCAAGTCTCTTCATCTAAGAATACGTTCGGCGACCTACATCCTTTTGAATCAGCTTACTATATTCGTCCCTCGGTCTCCCTCTAGGATTTTTACCTCACACACTTCTACATCTACATCTGATACTCTGCAAATCACATTTAAGTGCCTGGCAGAGGGTTCAAATGTTCAAACGTTTGTTAAGCTTATGGGACTTAACTACGGGGTCATCAGTCCCTAAACTTACAAACTACTTATGAACTACTTACGAACTAGGACGGCACAAATATCCATGCCCGAGGGGGGATTCGAACCCCCGACCGTAGTGGCCGTGCAGACCGTGACTGAAGCGCCTCAGTCTCCTCGGCCACCGCGGCCGGCAATATTTTATTCTGATGATCATTTCTACCTACGTAAGTGGGAGTCAACAATATATTTTCGCATTCGGAGGAGAATGTTGGCGATTGGAGTTTCGCAAGTAGCCACGCCGCAGCGATAAGCGCCGTTGTTATAATGATTCAAAAAATGTTCAAATGTTTGTAAAGTCTATGGGACTTAACTACGGGGTTATCAGTCCCTAAACTTACAAACTACTTATGAACTACTTACGAACTAGGACGGCACAAATATCCATGCCCGAGGGGGGATTCGAACCCCCGACCGTAGTGGCCGTGCTGACCGTGACTGGAGCGCCTCAGTCACCTCGGCCACCGCGGCCGGCTGTTATAATGATTCCCATACCAGATCCTGTATGATTTCCGTAACGCTGTCTCCCCTGTATCGTGACAATACGAAACGAGCTGCCCTTCTTTGGACTCTTTCTATGTCCCCCGTTAAACCCACCTGATAAGGACCCCACACTGGGCTGCAATACTCCAAAAACGGACGGACAAGCGTAGCGTTTGCAGTTTCTTTTGTAGTTCTGTTGCATGTTTTAAGGGTTCTGCCAATAGAACGCAACTTCCTTCTAATTCTAAGTTGACAATTCTTTCATGTCTCAGAATGTGTACTACCAATCTATCCCTTCTCTTAATCAGGTTATGCCAGATACTCCTTTTTTCCTCAATTCGGTTTAGCACCTCCTCATTAGTCACCTGATCTACCCATCTAATCTTCATCATTCGTCTGCAGCACCACATTTCAAAAGCTTCTATCATCTTTTTGTCTGAACTCCTTGTCGCCCACGTTTCATTCCCATACAATGCTACACTCCAGACAAACGCTTTCAGAAAGGACTTCCTAACATTTAAATTAATATTGGATGTTAACAAGTTTCGCTTCTTTAGAAACGCTTTTCTTCCCATAACCGTTCTGCATTTTATATCTTCTTTACTTCCGTCTTTCACAATGGACGTTAAATGAAGGGCTTCAGCGCACCATTCCTTACATTTGACCTCAGTGAGTGAAAATGGAATCCTCGTTGGATCACTTTCTCAATAAACTCAATTGTTTCAGCCAGGAGACGGCACAGACCTGAGCCTTCTAGCCGCTAAGTACGCAACGAAATCACAAAGCACATTTCAGTAATTCTATTCTCCTTGCAAAGAACTCTCATACAAATGAAATCTATCGATAAAAGTGAAGGAATGTCGTTATGTTGAAATTGACGACTCTTACATGCCTCAAACTGTCCTGTCAGCTGATCCCCACTTTTAGTCAATTCCTCCAATTCAATTCAGTATCTCTTCAATAAATTGTCGATCTTCCCAGCTAAGTTACAGCATTTATAGCGAGGTAGCAGAGTTCAGAATCTCGATTTTCGAACATTTGGGAGCTCGGGTCCTACTTGAATAAGATCACGGGGTTGAAAGTATTTGGTTTAGCTGGGACCAGCGTCAACTTGCATGGCCGTTGAAACAGCTGTCTTACTGCACTTATGTTACAGCATACGAGCAAGGTTTGAACGACGAATCGGAGCTGGGGCCCAGGAAAATTACGCGTATCGATTACTTTCCTTTGAAAAAGATGTCAATTCGACTGAAATTAAGGCTCAGATAAAACCACCATTTTCTTGTGCAAAGTTCGGATTTTACGTCTTAAAAAGGGTTTTCCCAGAAGAATTATGACGCGCTTCACTTACAGACTTTAAACTTACACGAATCGGTTCAACATTTGTAAGAAGGTACATAAAATCAAATGTTTATAACTCTAAGGGTCCCTAGACTTACAAACTACTTGAAGTAACTTAAAATTATATTAAGGACAACTCACACACCCATGCCCAAGGGAGTACTAGAATTTCCGAAGCGAGTGACCGCAAGATCCATAACAGGACACTCCAGACCGCATGGCCATTCCTGGAGCTAAAAAAATGGATAACCAAAACAAAAAATTTAACTGAATACCCATAATCAGTTGTCGAGATGTCTCGTTAAAGTCAACTGCAGCTGATATCCAAGAAAATTGCGCGAATTGATTAATTCCTTTCGCAAAACATTCCAACTGCACTGACATTATGCTCAGCTAATGGCACCACTTTTCTATGCACCTTTCTGAAGAAGCCTGTTTTTATGGCAGATTTTAGAGGCGTCCCACATCTTCACTTGAAACTTGTATGATTCGGTTCAAACTTTGCACGTAGGTCGATAAAAGGATGAAGTCAAAAAACATTTTTTCTGTATAAAAATCATTATCCGTCTTCCAGATATTTAACACGTGCTGAGACTCGTGGTACGTCCAGACGATGATGGACTGTTGATAGTATTTTGCCAGTTAATTTTGTTTGTTGTTTACACGTTCACTGCAGTAAGCTTGTAAGTACAGTAAAAAATCGTTAAGATGACATTTATTTTATTTATTTATTTTGTGAAGAAATTTTCATATACCTTATAATTAACAGCCCCTGTCGACGAAGACAGCTGATTAATTATGGTAGACTAAAAGTCGGGAACCAAAATGAAAAATGCCACTTTCATACAACTACAAAAGCAAACTTGTTCTAGCCAGAGTCGGACATATAAAAGAACTAGCTTCTAGATTTATCTGGCGGCTTCAAAAACATTTAAATCAATAACTCTCAATATATTTGCTCATTCTTACGTGTTAAGTCTAATTCTCAGGGCAGTGCCCTCCCGAGGGAAGTTGCTTCTGTAATGCTGAGTGTGTATGCATGCATCCTGAACATCAGTGACAGACTGTGTCATACTGCACAGCATGAGAAATGCCGATCATTCTTTTATTTTAACTACTGCTGTATCAAAAATGTGTCCTCAGGTTGCAGTGCCATGGTGGAGTAGCCTCGCTACAGAGCGCGCGGTTGCTCGCAGTGGAGGTTCGAGTCCTCCCTGGGGCATGGGTGTGTGTGTTTGTCCTTAGGTTAGTTTACCTAGGTTTAAGTAGTTTGTAAGCTACGGACTGATGACCACGCAGTTTGGTCCGATAGATTTACAAACATTTGAACATTTTTTTCAGGTTGCAGTACGTATATTTTACTTCTTATCTCTTTGACAACGCGGCTCTTTTGGATATATTAAAATTATTTAATATTTTTAATTAGAAAAGACTTCTAAAACGTTCCGAAAACTTAGCATTCTTTTACGGTATCCAATTTATCCAAGCGAAACGTCTAAGTCGCTTGAGAATGACTTGGATTATACGGACGCTCCCGCTGGATGATCGAGCCCTCCCTCGGACATAGATGTGTGTTTGTCCTTAGCGTAAATGTTTGTTTGTAAGTCCATGAATCAATAGCCCAAGTAGTTTAGTCTCTTAGGTTTACATACATTTTAACATATTTCGTAACGCCTTAAGGTAAAAACGACATACAAAGCGAATACTCAAAATTTTGAAATAAATGCAAGAAAGAAACGATTTATGTCGGAAATCATGTAAAAATATGATAATGTGTTCCATTTCGAAAGATATATTAAAAAAACTTTGTCCAAAAATTTAAGAGAAATATATAGCAATTTAAAGAAGATTAAATTTGTTTCCTTTGAAATAACATGGTTTTGTTATGGTTCGTGAGTAGTGGGAGGGGGAGGGGAGGAGGGAATCGCTAGTATTATTTGGAAGTGGAGGGGTTCGCCAGAATACTTTTACTAGGAAGGGGTCGTATATTTGGAAATGTTGAGAAACACTGCCGTATTGTGTTTGATGCTGCACCAACCCGCTACATGTCGGTGCTTGACTAGGGATTGCTCCTTCAGTATCACACCATCGTTGTAGATGCGTGTACCACTGAGTCATTGAAATATTTTTTAAAGAATTAGTGATGCTAATGAGTACAGCGGAGGACTGAATTAGTCTGTGGGCGTATAGTTGTTATTTATTTAATGGTATTCATTTCGGAATGTAGTAAATGCAGCAGTGACTGATTAGTTATTTTTTATCTAGGTTATTCAATGGCATACACAAGATGAGGTATGTGGCGCAGCTGCAGAACTGCAGTTTGGTTATCTCTGTGTAAAACATAACGTCAGTTATAACAACACGAAGTGCGACATGAAACTAAGAAAGTGTTAGTGATTTGCGAATTTAAAAAAATAAATAGAAGTATAAAATGTATGTTGGCTTTGTCTACTTATTTTATAGAGTAGGCCTAATGATGGCAATTGTACAGGTGTTTATAAATGGATATCGTGGTTTTAACGCTTTATAATATTTATTATATTAAACTTACAATTATAAATAATATGACAAATGAAAGAGCAACTCAAACAGTTTCACCAAGAACGTTATAAATGTTCAATGTGAGCGCCATTTGTCAGACGGCACACATCAAGTCTATAGCCAAGTTCTTCCCAAACGTTGATAAGTGTGTATTCAGTGATCGTTTTAACAGCTGCTTCAATCCTGCTTGTTAATTCGGGGAGTGAGGTGGCGCACCATCTTGATGGAAAATGAAGTTCTCTGGATAATCTTCTTCCAAGTGAGCAAAGAGCCATTTCTCTAGTGCATCAACGTAAGAAGTGCCAGTTACAGTAGGTTCACCATAAAAGGCCCATAAACTTTCCGCTTTGATACCGCCTAAAAACTGTTACTTAGGGGAATCGTTGCATTTGTACCATCTCGTGGGGATTTTCTGAGCTCCAGATGCGCACATTGTGAGTGTGAACATGTCCACTAAGGTGGAAGGTCAATTCATCACTGAAGACAACACGATCCAGAAAATCGACATCGTCATGAAACTTTTGTGTCCCGACTTCGTCGCCGCTTTTGTGTCCCAGCCTCGTCGTAGGTGTCGGTAGCCGAGTGAAACGAGACCGACACGCTGGTGCAGGTACGGAGGGGAGCAGCCAGAAACTATAAACACTCGAGTAAATTAGAAAAATATATATTGCACAGAATGTAACAATACTTAACTTTTACATAGTACTGCAGAATGTTGATACATAGTTGTTGGAGGTCTGCCTAGTGCCTGTACAATAGCGAAGTCTTCAATCGTGCCTATCTGATTACGAAGGTCGTAACTCGTTGCTATCTCAGTCCGAAGTGCCAAGTGCGAAGTGGCCGATGTCCTTCAGTGGTGGCCACGAGCGGCGTTGTACCAGAGGGCGCTCGTGGCTGTCGTCGGAAGAACGCCGCGCCGTGCATGCATGGCGGCGCGCGGCGAAAGTAGGTGGCGCGCACCTTGTACTTGTGCGACACCACACCCCTCCCCCCCAAACCGCCGCGCCGTCGTGGCGTAGGGCTGAGGGCCACGGCGACGGCACTGGGAGGAGGGCCTGAGCGGGGGCGTTACTGGTGGGACGGGCGTCGTAGCTGAGGCCGGGATCGAGACGCCGTCCGCGCCCCGGCATCCGCCTTGCGATCCTCCAGGGAACCCGCCGAAACCTGGGGAAGGGCGCCCGCCCCCGCCCAGAGGGAGCAGGTCATCTTCTTCTGAGGTGCGTGGCCCAAGCTGGGGGGGCCCGCACGGTCCCGGAGTCCCTCTCGGTGACGCTGTCATCTGCGGCGGCGACAGCGGCGGCGACGACTGCGTCGGATGTACGTCGACGTCCATAGGGATCTCGTAGTCCGGGGACGAACGATGTGGTTGTGCTCCCTGGCGCAGAACTGGGTCTGGAATCAAGAAACCGGAGACAGGATCGCGCGGTCTGTGCAGGCGCAATTGGTTTGCGTGGCGCCGCAGCTCCGACCCTGTGGAAGAACGTACAACAAACATATTGCGCCCAAGCACGCGTTGAATGGTGCCCGGCAACCATGTCTTCTTGTTTCCAGCAAACACCCTGTACAGCACCGGCGTGGAAACCTGAAAACGCGTAGCGCCATACGAACCGACTCGGTGCGTGGGAGGCTGCAGCAGGTGAAGGAGAGTGCGGTGACGGCGGCCGTGTAGCAGCTCGGCAGGAGACGGGCCGTCACGTGGCATGCACCGATACGTAGACAGGAAAATTTGAAGAGCTTGCTGCCTGGAGTGCTGACCTTTCATCTTCTCCATGTGAGACTTGAATGTTCGAACAAAACGTTCTGCTTCACCATTGGACTGAGGGTGAAAAGGTGCAGTGGTAATATGCTGAATGCCATTCACACGACAAAACTGTTGAAATTCCGCACTAACAAACTGAGGTCCATTGTCACTGACGATAGTTTCAGGCAAGCCTTCGATGCAAAACACTGATGTTAAGGCACTGATTGTACTAGAAGCTGTCGTTGAGTTCATGGCAATCACAAAAGGAAACTTGCTGAAAGCGTCTACAACGATTAACCAGCGCGTATTCCAGAAAGGTCCGGCAAAGTCAATGTGTAAACGTTGCCATGGTCCCTTGGGGCGTGGCCAGTCTGAGAAACGTTGCGGAGGAGCCGCCTGATGCTCCGCACAAACTGTACACTGTGACGTCATGCTCTCTATCTGAGCGTCCATACCAACCCAGGTACAATGACGTCTGGCCAGCTGCTTTGTCCTAACAATGCCCCAATGTCCTTGATGCAGGAGGCGTAACACTTCTCGTTGCAGGGAACGAGGAACAATCACTCTTGCTTGGTCGATGTCGGTATGCAACAACAGTACACCCTGACTTAAAGATAATGCATGACGTTGTGCAAAATAACGTCGAACCAGAGGCCGATCAATGTCTTTGGCTCTGGCAGGCCACCCTGAGCGAACAAAACGTGCTACCACACTTAAGTCTGCATCCGCAGCTGTTTCCTGTGCAACCCGACGAGAGTTCAAAGGAAAGTCTGCGACAGCGGAAGCATCTCTGGAGTCTATCTGACAACATGCCATTTCTGAAGAATCAAATGATACATCCTGGCCAACCGGAAGTCGGGAAAGTGTGTCCGCGTTGGCATGTTTAGTGGTAGGTCGGTACAAAATCTCATACTGATAATTTGACAGTATCAAGGACCATCTCTGAAGCTTTTGTGCCGTTCGTGGCGGAATTGGCTTTGTGGGTGAGAACAACGACGTGAGAGGCTTGTGGTCTGTCAACAAATAGAATTTTCTGCCATAGAGATAATGATGAAACTTTGTGACGCCGTAAATGATTGCTAAGGCCTCCTTTTCTATCTGACTGTAATTCTGTTGCGTCGGCGTCAGTAGCTTGGATGCAAAGGCAATAGGACGATCGTGACATCCAATACGATGTGAGATTACAGCGCCGAGACCGTACGATGAGGCGTCAACTGCTAACACTACAGGCTTCTGGGGGTCAAAGGGAATCAAACATGCATCACTGAGTAGTGCCGACTTTAGTTTGTCAAAGGCAACCTGACAATCTTTAGACCATACAAAAGGAACATTCTTCCTACGTAAGTGATGCAGTGGAGCTGCAATCTGAGAGGCATTGGGAATAAATCTGAAATAATAGTTAAGCTTTCCCATTACTGCTTGCAAGTCATGCACATTCTTAGGAGGAGGCAAGTCTTTGATTGCTCGAAGATGTGACTGTAAGGGATGAATTCCTTGGGCATTAATCACATGGCCTAGGTACTCTATTTCAGTTTGAAAAAACGAACACTTTGCTTTATTGCAACGTAGACCTGCTGCAGTCAAAACTTTGAAAAGGCACTCCAGGTTTGCTAAATGTTCTTCAACTGTACGTCCGGATACCACAATATCATCTAAATAGTTCGAACAACACGGTACAGAAACCGTCAGCTGTTCCAAAAAACGCTGAAAAATAGCGGGAGCGGAAGAACTGCCAAAGGGTAGGCGTTGAAATTGAAAAAGGCCCATGTGAGTATTAATGACGAAAAATTTTTTTGACTCGTCATCAAGTGGAATCTGTAAGTATGCCTCTGCTAAATCAATCTTGGAAAAGAAGCGAGACTGTCCTAATTTGTCCATCAGTTCCTCAGGTCTGGGCAGGGGATAAGTGTCTACAATTGTTTGACTGTTCACTGTTGATGTGAAGTCCGCACAGAGACGAAGTTTTCCTGACGGCTTGGGTATAATTACTATAGGCGAGGCCCACTGACTCGCAGAAACAGGAGAAATCACCCCACTATCTTGCCAACGTTTAAGTTCTTCGGCAACTGTATCACGCAATGCGATAGGCACTGGTCTAGCTTTACGAAATTTTGGAACTGCAGATTCTTTTAAAGTTACATGTGCCACGAAGTCTTTTGCACAACCTAGTTCCGGCGAAAACAAGTCACTATATTTGTCACACAATGCATTGATTTTATCCTGAGGCACTATTGACGAAATTTGAAGCACATCTCTTTGAATTGATAAACCAAACAAGTCGAATGCATCGAGTCCAAAAATGTTCTGCGTAGATTTGGCCTGTAGAACTACAAAAGCAACTGTTTTCGTTACACCTTGAAAAGAGGCAGGCAGGCTACACGTTCCTAGCACGGGAATACTTTGACCTGTGTACGCTGTTAGCACTTGCTGTGACGGCGACAATTTTGGCGAACCCAGAACTTCATAAGTCTCTTTATTTATTAATGTGACAGCGGAACCAGTGTCGAGCTGAAATTGCACAGTCTTATTGTCAATTGAAAGATTCACAAAAAGTTTTTGCTTTCGGCGCTCGACAGGTGCGCGAATGTGGGCAACGTCTGCTACGGTTTGTTTACTGCGCTTGCGCGGGTTGCGTGCGGTAGGAAGTGGCGCATACTCGGCACACAGCGGATTAACCACACTGTCACTAGATGACACTACCGCCGGAACGGCGTCCGCGCAATGCGAGGCTACTACAGAGTCACTAACTACTGCACTACACTTTTGAGTAGCTACTTGATGTCTACTGTCACTAGCTACACAGTACTGGGCACTATCACAAGGAGCAGTTGCAGAAGGCACTATTTTCACTACAGGAATGCACTGTTCATAGTCATTTTGCTTGTCCCGAACCCGTTTCCGTTGCACTGTTTTACGCGCTCGTTGGCGCTTGCTACGTGGTGCACTATATAGTTTTGCCATAGGCGCAGAACTACTTTCTTGAAATTGAGATCCAAGGAAAGCACTGTTCAATTCCACAGCCCGTATAACATTTACAGAATGAACTGCTCTCGCACTCTGCGAAGCACTGTTTCTAACGGCACCGTTCTTTGAGTTTTTAAATTGCATACACACAGACTGCACATGTCCCGATTTGCCACATTGATAACAGGTTGCGTTGCGACTTGGGCACCGTGCACGTTTGTGGCGAGATACACACTGGGGGCAAGATTTACGTACATTTTTCTGAAATAAGCGTTGGCGCCCGTTATGTAAATTACTGTGTCTAACACTACGGGGCAACCTTTGCGTCGCACTTTTACTCTGGCTACTGTTCACTGTCTGTTCAGCACGGCCTGTACTATTGTAAGAATCACTAGTGCTATACTGAGAACTACGGCTAGGAAAGCGTCCGTTGCGGCGCACTGAATTTACACTGTGGCTTTGCATTTCTACATCCGCTAAGTCAAAAGTATCATGCGCTTCTATAAGCTGCAGTACACTATCTAATGAGGGGTCAGATTGTTTTAGAATTGCTGCTCTAATTCTGGGGTCCTGAATATTCTGCGTAATCGCATCCCTCAACATCACGTCACTATACGAAAGTCCACAAGAGCAAGTAAATTTACATTGGCGGGTTAATCCCTTCAATTCCGTAATCCACTCTTGGTGTGACTGCTGCGGTAATTTTTTAAGTCTGAAAAATCGGTATCGTGCAGCGGCTACAAGAACTTTTCTCTCATAATGAGCATTCAGTGCATCTACAATTTGTTCAAAGTCTACATCACGAGGAGATGCGTGCGGGAATAGTTTTTGCAGTAACACGAAAGTTTTGGGGCCCACCACAGACAATAAAAGATGCTTAACAGTCTGACCTGTAAGTTGATGAGCCGCGACGAGTTCTTGAAACTGCGCCAGATAATCACTCCATTCTTCCTCACGTTCGTTGTATTGGCGAAACGTAGGAAGTGTTGCGGCGGCAGGTGTGGGCTGCTGATGCGACGACTGTTGTTGTTGGTGAGCAGCCTGTGCCGTCAACTGCGACACGGCCTGGAGAAGCTGGGTAATTTGCGCCGTCTGTAACTGAATAATTTCCATTAAGTTTGGGTTCGGGTTAGCGGCCATGCTGACCGATTAGGCGCCGCGTATACAAGTAACTTATAACAAAACACAAATGCAATATGAAAGAGGACGCTCTGCAACAAAAAAGTCCACAAACACGTAACTGAAAATGTTCCCCCAAAAATCTTATAATAAGGGTGGGTGGGCGGGAGCAATTTTTGCGTGCTCCGACTGCTGCTGTCTGGCTGCTGCAAGCGGGCTGGTCCAAGGTTCTATCACTCCTCGTCGCCACTTTTGTGTCCCGACTTCGTCGCCGCTTTTGTGTCCCAGCCTCGTCGTAGGTGTCGGTAGCCGAGTGAAACGAGACCGACACGCTGGTGCAGGTACGGAGGGGAGCAGCCAGAAACTATAAACACTCGAGTAAATTAGAAAAATATATATTGCACAGAATGTAACAATACTTAACTTTTACATAGTACTGCAGAATGTTGATACATAGTTGTTGGAGGTCTGCCTAGTGCCTGTACAATAGCGAAGTCTTCAATCGTGCCTATCTGATTACGAAGGTCGTAACTCGTTGCTATCTCAGTCCGAAGTGCCAAGTGCGAAGTGGCCGATGTCCTTCAGTGGTGGCCACGAGCGGCGTTGTACCAGAGGGCGCTCGTGGCTGTCGTCGGAAGAACGCCGCGCCGTGCATGCATGGCGGCGCGCGGCGAAAGTAGGTGGCGCGCACCTTGTACTTGTGCGACACCACAGAAACAACATGTCGTTTGTGAAGTTTCCACGTAATCCATGGTCTGTCGGCTTTAGAGCCTGTAAACCTGTAAACGGCAAGGAGGTAGTTGTAAGCATTTTTTTAAACTTTCCAAACGGTCTACACAAGAACTTGTAATTCACAACTAGCCTTCCCGGCTGATTTCTTTGGGCTACGAGTGAACGACTCTCAATCGCTCAACAGTCTCTTCACTAAGTCTTGGACATACCATTATCTCCCTTTACAAAGACAGCCGGTATCTACGAATATTATTATCACTAGGAGCATCACAAGCGAACTTCAGCCGGCATGCACGTTGCACGGCAACAACAGATTCGGTTTTTGTAAACTGAGAAACTCAAAACGCTTTCCGTTCACTAGTCGCCATCTTTGCTACTATCGCTGTCTAGCGGATTGCGGTGGAAAGATTGCGCACTGCGGCCAAACAAAACTGTTTGAGTTATATATATATATATATATATATATATATATATATATATATATATATATATATATTATACAATTTGCCGATGAGGGGCAATGATACTTTCTTCAGTGCAGAGGCACTCCTAGTCTCTTACTCTTACGGGAATCAGTGTAAATGACTACGAGTATGAGTAACAATGGCCAGTGTAAAGTTGAGAATTTGTATCTTCGTGCTTGAGTAATCCATTGCAGGTGTGGTGATCGTTGTGTCCCCAGTGGTGTAGTGGTCAGCGCAACTGCCTAGAAACCACAAGACCTGAGTTCAAATTTTCAACTTTACCCATTCGCAGTTAATATCATAGATTCCGTGAAAACTGTTCGAGTTGCTCTTTCATTTGACATATCATTCACATCTGTAAAATTAATTTAATAAATGTTATATAGCAGGTCAGATCACTCTTGCAAAATCAAAGACAAACAGATGTTAAATTTAAACAGACACAAAATCCCCATGACTGGCAATCTTTTACTAAAACTCGAAGTGTATCTCGAACCTCAAGATGCTTATAAGATTTCCTACACCGAAACCCTATCAAGTAACTTGGTAGAAAATAGGAAGAAATTTTGGTCGTATGTAAACTAACTGTAAAATGCAATCATTACCTTCACTACACAACAGCAATTATGATGCTGCGGATGTCTGTTGTCAGTTATGCTAAAGCACAATACGATATTTTATTGTTTTCTGGAAATCGTTTTAAGTTGTTAATTATGTCATATGCTCCGAACTGCTTTTTTATCTCGTGAATTTAAGTTATTAAAAAAAATAAGATAAGTAAATGAATAAAAATCAGTAAATAATTTGAAAGCCTATTAAAACACTACATTTGTGTCACGTGATGCCTGTGACGTCACAAACTACGATGCTGCTGCTCCTCTCGTAAGATACACAAAGTGTTATATTGTTTGTGCATTCAGGTTCGCAAAATGACTTACAAATATTGCGTAGTTCGGCACTGTAGCAATACATGTATAAAAGCACCAGAAAAATTGTTTTTGCACGTTCCAAAAAATGAGAAGATGCGCAAAATGTGGTTGACACTCGCTCGAAGAGGCCCTAATTAAATAGCGGCCACTTCATGTGTTTATTTCTGTGATGATCATTTTGATGTACGTAAACACTTAATATTATTCGATTATTTCACTGTTAGTATCATTCTCTACTGTTGGAAAGATGTAAAGTAGTATTATGTGCAGCTTAATGAGCTGATGTTTACATTTACGAAGTAAAACGTCTTAATGTTCACGCTTACTATCTTTGTGTAACTAGCTGCAAACCCAGCGTTTCCCGGGTATTTATTTATTCTATAGTCTTGTAGTCCACATTCCCTTCCTTCCTCTCTCTCCATGCATCTCTTTCTCTCCCATCTCTCTGTTCGTTTCCACCTTTCTCTCTCTTGGCAAAGTTTTTTTTTTTTTTTTTTTTTTTTTTTTTTTTTTTTTTTTTTTTTTTTTTTGCGAAGTACCTTCTGCCATGTACCATACAAACATTTATTTACCTAGCTTCCTCTTGGTTTGAAGGTCATCAAATATTCATCAAGATTGAAGCAAAACTACGCATTTTGTCAAAGTCCGTACGTTAAGTACCCTCCACCATGCACCAAACGAAATTTTGTACAGACAGTGAGATTTCTCTTGTTTTTAAGGTCAAGTGTGCAAACTTTCATCAATATCGGAACAAATCTATATATTTATATGCAATAGAAACACAGGGTCACATTGAAAAACGCACTTTGTCGTTCTCAAATTTTCCAGTATTATTTCATACAACCCTTGTTCTGAGAATAACGAAAACGGACAATAAAATAAAATAAAACAAAAAAATAAATAAGTCAATGATCTGTGAAATCGGTCGAGCCGTTCTCAAGTTATGGCGCAACCAAAGTATTTAGGGATCAATTTTAATGTTGATAGGTAGCCTCCCCCATGCACCATATGAAACATTAGGTAGACGCTGACCTTCCTCTTGTTTCGAAGGTCAAGTGTGCAAAATTTCCTGAAGATCAGAATGAAATGGGTAGATCACGTAACTATTGAGGAGGTGCTTAACCGAAAAGGAATTTTGTGGCATATCCTGACTAAGAGAAGGGATAGATTGGTTGGACACATTCTGAGACATCAAGTAATTGTCAACTTAGCATTAGAAGGAAGTGTGTGGGGTCAAAATCGTAGAGGGAGAGCGAGGGACGAATATAGTAAGCAGATTCAAATGGATGTAGGTTTGCCGAACGTATTCTCAGATGAAGAGACCTGCACAAGACAGGGTAGCGTGGAAAGCTGCATCAAACCAGTCTACAAACTGAAGACCACAACAACAACAGAATGAAACTGCAGATAGTATCAGTCTGTAGGTATGGCTCCGTAGCACAATGGTAGAGTGCCAGACTACAAATCCAATGGGCGCAGGTTCGATCCCCGCCAGGTCCTAGGATTTTTATCTGTCACTTTCCACTTCTTTCACCTCTGGTTGTATTGCTCATGTGAAAAATACCGAGTAGCACCGTGGTTCGGAACCCACGTTAAACTGTAGGTCCCCCTATAACTGGCTGGGTAAGTCAGTTCGAAGGTCGGAGGAAGGCAACGGCATACCACCTCGAAACAGGACCATGCCTAGTAAAGCACTGTGGTGTTCAAACCAATCTTCGGATTGTTGACTGCTTTACCTTACCAGGAAAAGTATCCTCCGCCATGCACCTTAAGTCTGTCCTATCGCAAAATCCTATCGTAGCTGACGTCTTCTCCCTATAAACTGCATTCTTACCCAATTTCAGCTTCACAGGTGAAGAAGATTTCGTGTTTAGTAGTGAGTGAGTGAATGAATGAGTGTCCTTTCGGTTTTATATAGATAGAGATTAAAGCAGTGAAAGTAAACACGAATATTGTTTTAACCACTATAAAGTACAGCACTGATTATTTATCTCCAGTAAGTGCACTTTTATCGCCAATAGATCTCATTCAAACAACCTTTTTATACATAGATTTTCATTTATAACCCCCCCTGTGTTATTTTCCGTTTGTTATTGTGTACGAGCAGTAAACTTGTGCTCTGTTATTTTCACTTTTTTATTATCGCCGGCAGGGCGGAGACGTGCCACGACGTGTGGCAGTTCGGCATCGTGGCGTTTGTGTGCCTGACGGGCTGCCTGCCGTGGCAGAAGGCGGCGGCCGAGGACCCGCGGTACGCGCGCTACGTGCACTGGCACGGCAGCAGCGGCGTGCTGCAGCCCGTGCGCCGGCCCAAGCTCTTCAAGCAGCTGTCGTCGCGCGCGCAGCGCCTCTTCCGCAAGCTGCTCGAGCCGCGCCTCGACAAGCGGCCCGCCGACCTGCGCGACCTGCACCGCTACCTCGAGGACCGCTGGCTGGGCCGCGCGCCCACTGACACCCGCCAGGCCGGTCAGTACCCACCTGGCGCCTCCTCTCACCAAAAGAACATCTGCATATACATAAGAACTGCGGAGGGTACTCAGTACCACTACTAGTTACTTGCACCCACAATGATCCATCTTAGGGCCATTGCTTTTTCTTGTGTACATTAAAGTTCAAAAATGTTCAAATGTTTGTTAAGCTTATGGGACTTAACTACGGGGTCATCAGTCCCTAAACTTACAAACTACTTATCAACTCCCTTATACTAATGACGCCACAAATATCCATGCCCGAGTGGGGATTCGAACCCCCGACCGTAGTGGCCGTACAGACCGTGACTGAAGCGCCTCAGTCCCCTCGGCCACCGCGGCCGGAAATGTTCAAATGTTTGTAAATATATCGGACCAAGCTGCGTGGTCATCAGTCCGTAGCTTACAAACTACTTAAACCTAGGTGAACTAACCTAAAGACAACACACACACATACACACACACACACACCCATGCCCCAGGGAGGACTCGAACCTCCACGGCTGTACATTAATGACCTCTCATCAGTTACACTACCAGAAGCAGAGTTCGTTTTGTTTGCAGATGATACAAGTATTGCAATAAAAAGTACGTCAAGCATAGTTATAGAAAGGTCTGCTAATGACATTTTCATGGACACTAATAAATGGTTTAAAGCCAACTCATTGACATTAAACTTTGAAAAGACTCACTACATGCAGTTCAGAACATGTAAGAGATTTCCCGCCAGCATATGCGTTAAATATGAAGAAGATCAGATAGAAGAGGTTGACAGTATTAAATTCCTGGGATTACAGCTTGATAATAAATTGCCAGCCGCGGTGGCCCAGGGGACTGAGGCGCTCCAGTCACGGACTGCACGGCCACTACGGTCGGGAGTTCGAATCCCCCCTCGGGCATGGATATTTTTGCCGTCCTTAGTCTTAGCTAGTTCATAAGTAGTTTGTAAACTTAGGGATTGATGACCCCGTAGTTAAGTCCCATAAGTTCTACAAACATTTGAACATTTGATAATAAATTTAGTTGGGGGGAGCACACCACAGAACTGCAGAAACAACTCAACAAACCTGTATTTTCAATACGAGTGTTATCAGACATAGGAAACATAAAAATAACAAAGCTTGCATACTTTGCTTACTTTCATTCCAAAATGTCATATGGTATAATATTTTGGGGTAACTCTTCAAGTCAGTCAAAAGTCTTCAGAGTCCAAAAGCGTGTAATAATTATTATTTGTGGAGTAAATTCACGGACGTCCTGTAGAAGCCTCTTCAAAGAACTGGGTATATTAACTACTGCCATTCAGTATATTTATTCCCTAATGAAATTTGTCATAAATAATATATACCTTTTCCCAACAAACAGCTCAATTCATACATACAATACTAGGAATAAAAATGATCGACACAAGGACTTAAAAGCACTTACTTTAGTTCAAAAGGGGTCCACTACTCAGGAACACACATTTTCAATAATTTACCGTCAAGTATAAAAAAATTAGCTACAAGTAAAGATCAGTTTAAGAGGAACCTAAAAGACTTTCCAGTGACCAACTCCTTCTACTCCATTAGTAAATTTCTAAATTGTACCAAATGATGCATGTATCGGTACTCATACTGTATTAGTATTATTATGTTTTCAGTTAAAAAGAAAAAAAAATATTTAAAATGTATCTGTCTGTATTTATACTATTAGTATTATCTATTATTCAGCTTGTAAATTTTGTTTCTTGACATGTTCCACATCCACGAGGATCTCCTCAACATGGATCTACAGAACGAAAAACTAATCTAATCTCTAATCTAATCCTGTTCCACTCCCATACAGAATGAGGGGAAAAGGAATACTTGTATGCATCCGTACAAGCTCTAATCTCTGGTCGTACCACCCCCTTCTTCTGTCTCCATGATTTCTACCTAACCTTCCACACCCACCCTCACCCTCAAACACCTTGGCCTCGCCCTTCACCGATCCGTCTCCTGGACCTCCCACCTGCACACAGTGCAGCAGAAAGCAATGTCCCACCTCAAACTCCTCTCTGGCCAAACTTGGGGCCTCGACCTGTCCACTATCCTACACACCTACAGATCCAATATGCGTCCCATCCTCTGCAGCTTCCATCCCGCCTGGGTTTCCGGTCCCCCTACCTATTACAAGACATTTCAAATCCTCGAACGCCACGCCTCCGCTTCGCCTACCGCATGCGGCACCCCTCCCCCACGCGGATCCTTTACGATCTAACCCCGTTCTCTTCTCTCCTGCAGTACCTAGAACAAATCCGGATTCTCTACATCAACCGAAAATTAGATCCGCATAACCTTCTGGTCTACCCAATCCTGACCAATCTCAGGCCTCTACCACACCTTTAGCACTGCATCACTCCATCCCAAAATCTTCCCCTCCCACCAACCCTGATCCCCTCCCTGTGGATGCAACGTCCCCTTTCCTCCTCCTCTCCTTTCCCTCCCCTCACTTGGCTATCACCTTCCCCTCCCCTCCCCCGAGTCCCAACACTCCTTCCCCACCTCCTCCCACACTTCCCGCCTCCACTCCTCCTTCCTACCCCTGCGAGGTCCTCAGTGCCGACTTTTAATAAAGCATCATCCAGTGGTCTAAGGCGCCTCGCTGCAGAGTGCGCGGTTGCTTGCTGTCGGAGGTTCGAGTCCTCCCTGGGGCATGGGTGTGTGTGTGTGTGTGTGTGTTGTCCGTAGGTTAGTTTACCTTAGTATAAGTACTTTGTATGCTACGGACTGATGACCACGCAGTTTGGCCCGATAGATTTACAGACATTTGAGCTTTTTTGAGCATGGTCCAGCATCAGGATAAAGCCTGTCTATATTTTGCTAAGGCTGGGGAACCATTACACACGCTCGATATAGTCCAGATTTCTCCCCATGTAATTTCCATATTTTTTGGAACCCATTCATGGCCATCAGAATGTTTTGGATGAAGATTTGCACATTAGGGTAAAATCATGGTCCTGTAGCTAACTGCAAACATTTGTGCACGGAGGAACTGGCCGTCTTGTCTCACAGTAGGATAAATGTGTTAACAGTCATGGTGATTACAACTGAAATAATGATTAACTTACTTAGTTGTCTTCTTTTGTCTGTTTCTTATAAATTAGACTTGCCTTTTTTTCCAATCAGCAGGAATAATTCCTTGCTCAAGGTACTTGGGGTAAATTATGGCAAAGAGGGAGACTAAATGCGACGGACATCCTGTTTATAAAATGTCAATGATCCAGTCGAGCCCTTTTGCTTCACTTGTGTTCTAGAAAAAATGCTTGAAAATCTGTGGTGGTTATCAGTCCCTAGTCTTACAAACTACTTTAACTTAAAAACTAACCTAAGGACAAAACACACATACGCATACACACACATGCACACACACACACACACACACACACACACACACACACACACACACGCACGCCCGAGGGAAGACGCGAACCTCCGACGGGGGGCAACCACTCGCTCCGCAGCCTTAGAGCACTCAGCCATTCCACCGTGGCATTGTGTTTCTAGAGATTTGAGCTATTTTTCAATACCACTATTAGTAATTAAAATGTCAGTTGTGTATTAGAATGTCAGTCAGCAATATTTCTTGATGTTCCTAGGTAAAGGAATCAAGGTTCCTGTAGAATCAAAGAGTATCTGTACACTTATTTTTGGTTATTGACAGCTGTGACGTACTGCAAAATGTTTAGTTATAGAGTGCTTCTCTGATAATGCTTCAGAAGTTACTGAAAGCTTCACACGCTGCCTCTCTAATTGCCATCCAAATTTCCATCCGCATTTGCCTATTTTCATGATATGATCTGCCTTGTTCCTATTTTAGAGAATATGTAGATTCTTAATAAATTTACTAATCTTTTTTCTATATCATGGCGTCCTTGGGAATGAAACACAATGTATACAGTTTTAGTGCCGTTTGCAGTTCTGTTTAACAATTGACATTATTACAATGTCTATTCATTGAAAACCCCTCCCGACAGCATATCCTGGCTTCTCCTATACATGTAGATGCAGACGGTAAACCAGATGAGCACAAGTGACACAGTTGTTCGAATGACTGGATGCCAGTAATGTGACAGGACCAACTGATGAAATTATTACTAACGAAATATACGTATTTTACCCTTTTATTTGAACATGTGATCCCAGAACTCGACGCTCGTTTTGAACCTCATGAAAAAAACAATCTCATGGATTCAAATGATTCTGGCTGAGAAAACCAATAATGACTCCAGCACAAGAGGCAGTCTCCTGGGTGAAAATGTAGGCACAGTAGTTGCGAATGAATAGGGCATAATCACTGGCAACTTCTATAACAAAAACCTACCACTAATGAAAAGTATATTGAAAATTGTTAGTTTTTTTTTTTTTTTTTAGAAAAAAGATATGTTTATAACTTTTTTGTCTTTATTGCCAGTAGGTGTTGTAATCATGTAAATTTCTGCCAGGGCTGGAATCGAACCAAATTAAATAGTAGGCTATAATCAAACGTTATATGGCAGTTAATGACCAATGTTATTAATAACACACTGACAATTAAAGCCCTCAGTAGGTAAAAAATTTCCAAGAAACCTTGGGAATCAAATCGCAAACGACATATATCACTCTCACTGAGAGTGATATCTATCTGACGAGTGACTGTTGTGGCATGGAAAATGTACTCGAGAAAAAACGAACCGAACGTATTACAATTTCTACTTAGCTGCATTTAATACTGAAGAAGAGGAATCTGTACTGTCACTTACCTCGTTCATCAGTTGCATCGTCTCCGTTGGCGACACCGTGTACGCCCCAAAAGATTACAACAATATACGTCCGCATTCCGAAACAACCACGCCTTTGAGCACTACTTATAATGAAAAATTTCTACACATACTCATAATTGACAGCAACGAAATATGATAGTACCTTCTTCATGCAATAAAACAGTATTTAATACAAATGTAATACTACATTTTCCTGTCACCGACAAAACAACATCCAAATGTCACCGCCATCACAGTCATTTGTTTGATAAATATCGCTCAATTGAGAACCATCGATTCCCATGATTTCCTGGAAATTTCACTTCACTATTGTCACATGACTACATTACACAGTACACACTACACTACACAGTCAGGCCCGTAGGTTGAAGTGGTTACCATGATAGCAGTACCCGCTAGTATGTAAATAAATAGGAATGTTTTATTTGGAACCAGTGGCGTAACTAGGACTTGGCTTTGGGAGGGGGGGGGGGGAGGGAAGATCTGCTTGATGAGCAAAATTTTAGTCAGTTTCCAGACAGACTACCATCTACCACTCCCGATGAAGAAACTAATTCACTCCCATCCAATGAAAGATTATGGTAAAACACCCCAAGTTTTCAATCTTTACCTTTACTAGATTGCTGTTATACGATTTCTTTTTCTTTTCTTTTTTTTTTTTTTTTTCGGGTTCTGTGGGTGGGGTTATCCCCCTCATCCCCCCCTCCATAGTTACGCCACTGTTTGGAACACTTTCATCAATTTGTGATAGATGGCGGTGTAGTAATCACAAACATATTGCTCACAATTTTATATGAACAGTGGGTAACAGGTAAGTTTTTTAAATTAAAACACATAACTTGGTTAAGTTTGAACTTTATTTCAGTAGTTCCAATATGATACATGCACTTTTATGAAATTATCATACTTTATGAGAACGCATGCTGTTACTGCGTCATTACCTGTAATTACCTCATGACTTCAATAAATGCTCAAAATGATGTCCTTCAATGTGTTTGGCAATATGTGTAACAACAGCAAGTAGTTCACCATCAGTAATGTTCTCACAAGCATTGACAATACATTGACGCAAGTTTTCAGGCATTGTCGGTGAATCACGATAACAAATATCCTTCAATTTTCCCCACAGGAAGAAATCCGGGGATGTAAGATCCGGCGAATGTGCTGGCCCTGGTATGATGCTTCTACAACCAGTCCAACCTATCATTAAATATTCCATTTAAGACCGCTTCAACTGCATGTGAGCCATTTGACGGACATCCATCATGTTGAAAGTACATCGCCATTCTGTCATGCAGTGAAACATCTTGTAGTAAAATCAGTAGGACACTATGTAAAAAATCAGCATACATTGCACCATTTAGATTACCATCGATAAAATAGGGACAAATTATCCTTCCTCCCATAATGCCACACCATACAGTTACCCATCAAGGTCACTGATGTTCCACTTGTTACTATCATTGTGGATTTTTTGTTGCCCAATAGTGCATATTATGCCTGTTAATGTTACCTCTGTTGGTGAATGACACTTTGTCACTAAACAGAATGTGTGAAAAAAATCTGTTATCACCGCATAATTTATTTTATGCCCAGTGGCAAAACTGTTCACGACGTTCAAAGTCTTTGTCATGCAAATCCTGGTGCAAAGAAATACGGTACAGGTGAAATTTATGTTGATGTAGAATTCTCAACATCGACATTTCTGAGATTTCCAATTCTCACTAAGTTTGTCTGTTACTGACAAAACACTTACTTGGGATCATCATTTGTTATAGGTCATGGTTCGCTTGTGGCTGAACACTTCCTTGTCTATTTAAATAATGTAACTATCCATGGTCTGGACACTTGGATGATGTCTTCCAGGATAACGATCAACATACATAGCACAGGGCCGCTGGGCATTTGGATCACAATAGCTATACATAAATAACATATCAACCTTTTCTGCAATTGGTAAATGGTCCATTTTAAAATGAGTAATGTATCACGAAGCAAATACCTTATGCACTGGTGAAATGTTACTCAATACCATGTACTTATATGTTTATGACTATTACAGCACCATCTATCACAAAGTGACAAAAGTGTTCCAAATAAAACATTTGTATTTATTTATGTACTAGACAAATATGTAATAAAAATGGGGGCACCTATTTTAAAAATACAGTTGATATCCATTTGACCTATGGTAGCGCCATGTAGCGTGCCAACCATAGCGGCACCTGTTTCCCCCCTTCAAGCTAGAAAAGTTTTCTTTTTTGTAGTTTTTTCGTTTGATGCTTATTTCATGAGATATTTGGCTCAATCACTATCAATGGACCACCCTGTATAGTTAACTTGGAGACTGAATATGCTACACAGTTTTGAAACAATGATAGTCCTCAATATGAGTTCACAAAAGACAACTGCTTAAAAAAATCCAACAAGAGGACATTACAAAATAGGAAAGAAGACTAATTAGTTTCATAACCCGACAGGATTGCAGAAACAAATATATATGTGTAAAAATCAGCTATTTAAAATAACTGAGGGAGCAGAATTTTATTCGAAGTAACAGCTTTTCTTATCTTGCCTGGCAAAATCATAAAAAGTACTAAGCAGAAAAGTGATAGTTTGCTTTTCATACAGTGTATAGATTAGATTTTAAGAATTCTTTCTCTTTTGTTAATGTATAAATTTCCTTGCACGACAGAGCTGTTCCTGTTCCTGAAATCCAGCCTACAGAACATGCTTGTTGAGTGAAAGAATACTGCATGAAATAACACCAGAATAGTTATGGCAATAATAATTACATAAGAAAAATTCTAACACAAAAATGAAAAAAGAAGGAAAAAAAAAAAAAAAATTCAGAAGTATACTCATAGACATCATTGCTGCATAAACCCATTTTGCCATGATTGTTGTTGCAGGTGAGGATGATGAGCTGTGTCCTTCCATGTACAGCTTCCATAGCAGCCAGGAAGAGAAGGATAAGCTGCTCTACACACTTACTCAGTACGGCATTGAAACAACAGTCGATCGTTCGACCAAGAAGGACCGTATCCGTGACTGGATACAGAACAGTGTGATAGAAGAAGAGGAAGAGGAAGATGACCTAGGTGATGAAGAAGCATTGCTAGCAGAAGAAATGGAGGAAGAAAGAGCAGCTGTGATGGAGGCACGGCGTGGGCCTCTAGAGAATGGTGTCTGCGTTTCTGGGTCTGCGAGCCGATCTGCCAGCCACTGAAACCTGTAAGAGGTAACACCAGATATATAAGATTCCAAAGGGAGATAGTAAGAAGTCTAGAAGCTGTGACACACATGGCCACAGCTGAATTGCATACAGTGCACAGAAGGTGCAGTTATGGCTGTGAACTTGCATAGTAAATGGCTTCTTGAAGATGATTTGGAAATCAAATAGAGCATCATATTGTGAGCTGAAATGCTCAACTCAGTGTGAAATGCTAAACCTGACTGTGGTGATGAGCTTAATCATTGTTTGTCTCACATAAAGTTTTCCTGAATGAATGATATATGGACTTATTAGGCAGTAATACCATTATTGCTTGACAGTTCTTAGCCATTTCATTGGAAATGGTTATGGTTCTTGAAAATTTCTGATAATTATCTCAAGCATAATTTAAGAAAAATGAGAACAGTTTTGCAAATATTGCAACTTTTATACATATATGGATAAAGCATATCAGAATACAGTGTTGTGGTTAGTTAAGAGAGGTTAAAAGTAGATGTCCACTCCTACCAGCAAAACCCTTAAAGAGTTTATAATGTGGACGGTTATTTGCTGTTAAGTGTACAGGTGGATATAAAGTCTTGTGGACAGCTCTGACTGAAAAGAAATAAACAGAAATCGGAATGTATTACTAGTAATTATTCTCTTTAATTTTAATAAACTATTTAATATGTTTTTTACTTTATATGTCGAAAACTGAAATTTTCATGCAAATAGAATTCCAAATGAACTCATTTGATGTCTATTCAAGTGGTATCTCTATAAACAATTACCAAATAGGACAAAAAGTTCTCATCATGGAGGTACTGATCCTATTCTCTTAATAAAACACTTTTCTATGAAGTCGTGGGTTGCACATTTTCTTGGAACAACCTTGACTACAATGACTCATATAAACACATTAAACTTTTTCATCTAGGAGAAATGTTTGTATAATTTTACTGTTAAATATAAAGTGCGAAATATTTCAGTAATTTGTTAATGAGTTAATCAAATCTGTTTAGGTATCTTCACTAAGTAGCCTATTTTTACAAAAGGAGGCACATGAGATTCTTGACGGCAGCTGGAAAAATGGTGCAATATTGAGAAGTAAAGAATTTCTTCAATTGAAGAAACCAGTGATAAACTATGATAAAAAGTATTGCTGATAGTTATTGAATGTTTCCCAAAGTAAGATCATAGACAGTGGGATAGGTTCCTGATTTGAAACTGGAAAATGTTTACCAAAACTCCAGTATGTGGCTGAAAAAGATACCACACCTCTTTATAACATTTTACATTTTCATTGCACTCATCATGCTATGCTCTAGTGAAACAGCATAATGTGGGTATCCACCTTTGTAAAACGAAAATATGATGTGTAAATTATGGCTACCACATAAATGTAAGGCAGTCTCATACTTGGGGTATTTTATCTTTTTCAGGGATAATAAAAAATTAAGGTGTAAAACCAGGGAGCAGAACCTAATTATCTGACATTATTTACTGTAACTACTTAGAACTAAGAAAAAGAGCCAATGAGTTGTGAATGAAGAAGACCATAGTAAGACAAATGGAAACTGAAGATAACAATTAACCAACATTTATTTAACATATAAATCCAATAAATGAGCAGATAAAAGCATGAAAATGAAGTTGGTATATGTAGTAACTATTGATTCCACACAATGGTTTATTTTCTATATTGAAAAATCATCACACATTCCCTTATATCACCAATGAAAATTTTTAGACCTGGAATTTATTTGCTTGTGATTGCCTCATGAAACAATGCATATTTTCAACTTATTAAGTTGTCTTTCTTTACCTTCTTGTCTTTCTTATATGTAATTTTACATCTGGAGCCAATGTTAGAGCAAATATAGTCTTTTTTTACGTACCACAAACACCCAGAGTGTTGCAAAATATTGCAGCCCATAGCACACTTTATCAGATCTCAATAAAATTTACTTAAATTTCTGTTCCTGGCATTTTCTAGATGTCAAGGGACTTCAGCATAAGACAGTTCTAAAACTGCTTTTCAAAAATTCAGTATATCTTCTTTTGGAAAATCACATTTGATTCAAACACACACACACACACACACACACACACACACACACACACACACACACACACACACACACACACACATACCTCTCTCTCTCTCTCTCTCTCTCTCTTTCTGAGAGCAATATTAACTAATATTTTGTTTCTAGGCAGTTCATCATAATAAATTTGTGGTGCTTACTACAGTTCTTGACATTGAAAATAGTTCTATTCATGATATTAACATTATGGCCACTGCCACTGAAAACTGACATTGGGAATTCTATATTGAATAATGACACTGGGATTTCTATGTGAAGTAAGTGAATGGGGAAGGAGGAGTTGTGAGCAAAAAGCTGATAACTATGAAAATTTCAACTAGTTTCTTCCAATTTTGCACATTTATTCCATTATATAAATAATAAAGTTGAAGATTATTTCATATTCTACATCAGATAAACTTCAGCATGAAAAGTCACATTTTTTAAATGGCTGTATGGGGTACAGTATTGCCAACAAAGATGGTTTTTCTCTATGAATATGGGAGTTCTAGAACCGACATTTTTTTTAATAATTATTTATACATTTTCTATCCTTTCACTCATCCTCCTATCATTTAATATTTTTTCATTTATTGTTCCCAAATTCATGGCCAAGGTCACATTTTATTTAAATTTTTCATTCATGTCTAGTTATTGAACTGCTATTAATAACTGATCATTGTCCCAAAGGCCTCAACTGAATTAAAAATTATTGGTGTAGTATGCTGTTGTGATCCTTCATACTTTGAGTTGACTGACACAGTCAATGATTGGGGCAATCAGCAGTTTAACATGTAACTGAACTACAACACAGTTCACAGTAACAATCTGTAAAAGAAGTGATAAATGACACAAAAATCCACTTATTGAATGGGAATTTCATCTCTTTGATTTGTAATACGAGACTCGTGTAACTAATGTGTCTTTCAGTTATAATAGTGTTATTTCCAGTGAATTTTACTTCATTTCAGGCAAAATATTCTAACCTAGTGTATTCATGAGAATAAAGTAATGATTGCTCCTCTTGTGTTATCACTCCTGTATAATTGTGCCAAGTATGTTTGCTTGACACTACTACTGACATTTAAACCTACCTACAGCAAAGCTTGATGATAGTATTATTTCCTATCAACTCTGTATAATCTCCTTTATGATAACAGCACATTCAACTGAATTGTACTAGTTTTGCCAGTAAAGGACAAATTTGGAAAAGACCTTTCCCTTTGATTAACAGACTTTACTTAAACATACAGGTACTTGTATAGGTACAATAGACAAATCATTACTGTAGAAAGAGATCAGATTATTTTTTATCACTTGGTGTAACATTAGAAATTACCAAGAGCAATGGTTTATTAGTTGTCACTCACACTCATTTGAAGATTTCAAACAACAAAACTATCAAAAGCAATAACTTTTTAAAATCATTGTTCTAGTCCCATATTTTTCTTTGGAGTAACATTAAAGATTATAATATTCCTTAAACTTAAGAGACAAAGGGCATAATTTTGAGCCAAAAATATATTTAAAATAGATATCTATGTATATACTTTCCAGTTTCAATAGTCTGAAGTAGCCAGAAGTTTCATGACTGACATAATCAATTTGTTGGAATTTCTGTAGTCCAACTTGATGTAAACTGCACCATTGAAAACAAAGATGTGTGTAATTATAGTATTTAACTGATAACAAATATTTGTAGACTATGTACTCTGATATGCAAAGAATTAAGAATTGAAATAAACAAATATTATGACTACATTTGCTCAGAGACAAATGTAAATACATACTGAGATGGAAATTCAACATGCAACACTTGAATTGGAAGAAAGAAACAGTTTTATAATAGTGAAGGTAGGAAAAACTGGTAATCCATTAATTTATCTACTAAAGCTACAAACCGACTGAAGAACTCATTCCCAAAACTGTGGTGGTTATGTATGAAGTTTCAAAAATATAGCATATAATAATATACAAAGACTGTACTTAGTACTGTGAAAGGTTTAATGGTTTGTCTCTTTCCCTCATTCCATTTTCCACTGTTGTTATATATTTGGTTGTTTACATTTGTTGTACATAGATTTTAACTCATTCTGAAACACAATGTTGTATGTGATTTTATGATTGTTTTTATTAAAGACCAAAGCCTTGTTTTCTTAGTCTTGTTTCTTTTGTTTTCATAATATCTTAACCTTGCTCACTAGAAATGTTATTTAAAACACAAAAGTGACTAGTAATTTGTTAATTTGCCATGTTTGTGGATGTTGTCAATGGCTAAAGCAGTGGCGGACTAAGGCTGTCGAAGCCCGAGGCGGCAGAAAAAGAAAATGAGGCCCCCCGACCACTTGTAATTACATGTATCACTTTTGAGATTTGGAGGGCAAGTACGAGAGGCATGGGACAGTCTAAGAAAAATAGCTTTCGAAATCTGGAGGCCTCCAGAGACACGATTTTCAAGGTATTTGGAAGCCCCCCACGACGAGAGGCCTGGAGCGGACCCCTCCCCCCTCCCTTAGTCTGCCACTGGGCTAAAGGTGGTGTCTGCATACATACTCAAGATCAAGATCAAAAATGTATTTCTTTTGCTGACTAGTTTCAGCTAACCAAATACGAAAGATGTTTCACATCAGAAAATAGAAATATCCAACAGCTTTTCATCCTCACAATTTCACATCATTACATCCAGGTAAAGCTTTATAACAGAGCAAAACATATATGAAGGTAGTTATATAGTCCATACCACAAATACTACATACTACATTGTTGTCAACAAATTAATGAAGCATATTACACAATCAAAATAATACAGCCATCACATTGCAAAATCATTTTTCATATCCATGAATGGTAAAAGTACAAGGGTTATTCCAAAAGTAAGGTCCAATTTGAAGTAAATATTTGAAAGTGGTGCCAAGGACAAAAAACGCATGCACACCAACTCCTGGCATACCTTGCACATTAAACACCGCCAGTTGCTGTAGCTGTGTGCTGTTGATGGTGTCAGTACACAATGTTTAAGACAATCAATCAGCCCAATTGCGAAGTAAGGGCAATGATACGGTTTTTGTCTGCAAGAAAAATTTCAGCAGCAGAAATCCATTGGCAGATTACTGAAGTGTACAGTCCTAACTAACTGAGTGACAGTAAAGTGTGCAAGTGAGTGCGAGCCTTTAATGAAGGGTGGGGAAATGTGCACAGTGCACCATGCTCCAGCTGACCATCCATTATTTGAGACGAGTTGGCTCATGCAGCTGATGACAAAATTCATGACAATCGACGATTAACCACCTAAAGGAGCTTCTTGATGGCAAGTGCTTTAACACAGATGATGAAGTGAAATAACCTGTTAAAGACTGGTTATCTTTGCAGGCAGCCAATTTCTAGGCACTCAAAAGCTTGTTGAACGATATGACTAATGTCTCAATAAGTATGGAGATTATGTAGAAAAATAGAGAAAGATGGAAGGGATAGCAATAAAATAATTGTTTTGGAAACAAGTTTGATTTTGGATGTTTTTGTTGTAACTGGAACTTATTTTTGGAATATCCCTTGTATATATGGCCATGAAATAGGTGACAAGATGAAACTGAAAATATATACATAGTGGAAGCTATGGTAAAATGTAATACATACAAGTTGCATATAAATGCCTTCAGATATGTCTCACTCTTTCATAAAACTATATGTGCATTTTATTATGTGAGATTGTAATGACAATAAACTGTTGTAATCACTGTTTCCTGATGTGAAAACCTTTCACATTTTTAGATGTGTTGTAAAGGAAACATATCTAACTTTTCAAAACACTAAAGATTCATTGAGCACCATCAAAAACTTGTGAGTACCGTGAATGTCCTTATCGGTCACACACTAATTACAGAATTAGTCAGCTCTGTGCACGAGGGCTGTACAGCCAGTCACTTACCACGGGGTGGTGGCAATGCTGAGGCAAAGGCTGCCATCTGGTGGCCAGTTGCGGACACTCTGCGGTGCATGTTATTTGGACCTTGCGTGTGCCACTGAGTTTACAGGAAGATGTGAAGATGGCTCATTATAGAGATGAAACTAGCCATCAGATATGATAACTGTGCAATCTTAACCTTGAGGATTTATCCTTTTGTTTTATTATTGTTCATGACAATGCAGGCTGGCTCCTACCATGACAGTTTGAATACACTCCTATTTCAAATATTGCAGTCTATGTAAAATTCCAAATTTACAATTACTGCCTGGAGCAGATATTATGTGAATTATCAAAATTGTATAAACAAGTTCCTAACAGAAAACTTTATTATTCTGGTAATTCAGTTTATTGTTTTAATTGTAATGAGGTAATAAGTTCTGGCAGATGTAATAGCAATCAGATGTCACTGTGATTATAAATCTTCGCACATCTGGACATAGGGAAAATCATATGTGCTTTCAAATTAAAGAGCTATTTTTTGTACCAAACTTAATTATTTTAAAAGATATTGGTAACCCCTCCCAATTTTAGAGCCACAGTGCAGCAGGTCAGTTAAGTCTACTTTAGCAGCACTTGCATATCCTGCTCAGAGGGTAGCAGATCACATTATGCGCTCATCAAGAAACTCCTGCCATTGTGGGAATGTGTTGAGGTGACAAAGTCATGGTGCAGTGTGCAGTCCTGGTGGTTCATATTTTGTTTGAGTGGGTATTTGCTCAAATATAGAAATTATAAACGCACAAGATTTTCTAGAAACAATTTCATTCACAAGGCAACATTTATTTACTAAAATGCTCGTCAATATTTGAAATAATAGTACAATATAAAAACTGTAATGCACAGTGTGTGTTGCCAAATTAATGTATTTCACCACAATTTTGTACAATGCTACTGTGGACAAGTCATATGATGGGAAGGTTGTCACACTGTCTTCTAGCCACATTTCATCCCTTTGTTTTCCATCTCTGCAATGATGAGATACCATTTCCTGTGAGTGCATTTAGTGTGCAGAACATTTTCAATAACCCTTTTTGATTATGTGTCATTTTTTACAGAAATGGAGAGCAATTGAACGACAATTTTCTTTAATGCTTTGGTACAATTAATAAGAAAAGAACTTGTTATGTGTGTCCTTATACATACCTTATTTCTAGTTTGAAAACCCATCCTACCTGACAAAAGGGTTAGCTTTCACTCACACACTTTAGTAAACTCTGATAAAAACCGTTATTACTTTTGTTCAGTGAAAGTAAAGGATTGGGCTTTGCCCTGTTTCTGAAAAATTATTCAAAGCTGATACTGAGAACAAGAATACATTTTTATCTTTTACAAGGAAGTGTATAAAATGAACACAAAAATGCATAACATAATACAAGTGACGCCAATATCTTGTTTCAGATATCTAGAATTCGGTGTGATTGAGTAAGTCTATTACACGCTTATATGTAAAATAATTTATCATCATACAATGGAAAATCTGATTGGAATGTCATGGATAAAGGATAGATAACAACTTACCGTAAAGACATTCATGCTGATAGGCATGAAAAACAATCACATTCACACACCTTAAATTTTCAGTCATGGCCTTTGTCAGAAAAAGAAACATATACAATCACTCAGATGCTTTGGTAGTTATGTGTATGTTTAGTTGTCTAAGTGATTGTGTGAATGTATGTGTTTCTTTTTCTGATGAAGGCCATGGCTGAAAATTTAAGTTGTGTTAATGTGACAGCAGCTCTGCAAACATCTTAATGGTGAGTTGTTATCTATCCCCCATTACTGCCAGTTTATTCCATTTACATATTTTAATTCAGAAGGATTGAAACATGTAAATGTAAAATGACCATTTGCAACTGTTGGCTGATAATAAATATTAACAGTTGCCTATTCTCAAAAATCAACCATGCTGACTATAGTAAAAACACTTGTAGGTGTTGTAGAGGAACCTCAGGACAACAATATTTGGTAATTAACTTATGTCAGGAAATGTCTGTTTAGGAAATATGCTTCTTTTTCTAAGAAGGCGTATGTACACAACACTTCTAGTTCCTTTTTTAGGTTAGTTACCTAGTACAAAATAATCTCATAAATATATGTTTTCATACAAAAATAAAAATAGAAAACAGATGACTTACCAAAAGGACCGGCTCGTCGATAGAAACAAATAAAATAAATAAAATCACACACAAACACACATACAAGCTTTCGCCACCACTGGCAGCTTCTTCAGGAAAGAAGAAGCTGCCAGTGGTGGCGAAAGCTTGTATGTGTGTTTGTGTGTGATTTTATTTATTTTATTTGTTTCTATCGACGAGCCAGTCCTTTTGGTAAGTCATCTGTTTTCTATTTTTATTTTTGTTTATCCCACCGGGAAAGTTTCCCTCTATAATTTATGTTTTCATACACTTAGATAAAGTTGACAGAACTATTCCTGTTATCAGACTAGTTGCTGTACCACTTGATATTTAACAGGTATCATATCTCTTGAGTAGACTGCTCTACCATGTGTGATGGTGGTGTTTCCAAATGTGTGGTAGCAGTATGTTAGGTTAATAACAGCACCAAAAGTGTAGTAGCTGCACTTTTGTTTAAGAGCGAAATTGCCAAAAATAAGATAAGGCTGATGTCCAGCATGATAAAGCAGACAGTTACAATTTGTGAGACCAACTCTTCCAAAAAATAGGAGAGAACATCCCTTAAATTCAGATTAGGTATTCTGCCAACTTTGAATTTTTGACTGACCTTTGTATCAGTAACAAATATTGGCCTGGCTATGTGGACTGTAATACCTCAACATCATAAGGATGACTCTTCACTGATACAGAGCACATGGCGGGCTTACATAGTGGAGTTGCCAGTACATGGTAGAGCAACTCTGTAAGCATTTTGAGGTGAGCAGGCTGACAGCGTAGTAGTTCTCAGTGTCCTCCAAACCACTGTATCACACTGTAATGATGTATCTGTAAAAAACTATTCATCTTTGAACTTCCATAAATATTTATCCGGAGCTGCCTGGGCTTCCCTCCAACCCCACCACCCGCATATATCATTGTGGTACATAGCCATCCTACCTGGTATTGAGGCACAATATAATATGCAATACTGGCAACAATATGGATTGCTATTCATTATTTTTTGTTTATGTATGTGATTGAAAATCTTCTCTACATGAAAAATGGCATTCTGTCTGTTCCATGTTATAATGGCAGCCTGGTTTTCACTGTTTGAAAATATATAACTGGACTAAATGTGTGAATGATATACTATGCTTGGGGGGCACAGTTACCACCAAAAAGTTAAACAAAATATTCCAACTATTAAATTCACTAAGATTACAATGGCATCAGAAGGCAGTTCAATCAACTATTTAGGTATTACCACTGACATTTGTATCCAAAATTATTTGATATATACAGGAAAGTACTTTCTACAAACTCATTAATTCCTGAATAAAGCAGACTTGAACTGGCAGCCCTGATCTTTAGTAGAGACAGCGGGACAGCCGAACTGGGCAAATCAATCAAAGCTCGAGCCAATTTTCATAATTGGGGTAGCCTCTACCAATGTGTTGTTCTGTCAATAATGGAGAACAGATAGTGGTACCCTTCAGAGGGTGGGAGAGGGCCTACAAGGTTGATGTGAATATGCTGGAAGAGACCTGTAGGGACAGGAAAGTCACCAAGTGGGGGCAAAGTATGTCAAGAAATTTTACTTTTTTGACAGAAAATGCATGCACGAGCCCATGTCTGGCAGTTACAGTGCATGTCACATGAGATGAAGTGTTCCGTTACTGCCCAAACACCAGGTGTGCTAAGTTCTGCAATTTATTGAAAATTGTGCACTGGAGTGATTGTGGTATGAAAGGTAGGTGCATACCCACAGACTCATCACACCAGACTTCTCCTACAACACTGGGGAAAGTTGTCCAAACTGGTTTAAGGGATGAGCTGTGGTCTGATATTAGTTCAATAGTCTGTACATCCACTGACTGCAACTCAGAGAGGTTTGACAAGTCAACAAGGGTGGTGACAGCTCCCACACATGACAAAAAATCTGCTATGTTGCCGGTGCCCTTGATGTATCTGATATTGGTCGTGAATTCCAATATGTAATCCAAATGACAGAAGTGGAATGGTGGAGGGTCAGCCGGGGGGGGGGGGGGGGGGAGTTCTGTAGGGCTGAGATGAGATATTTGTGGTCAGTCAGCACGTAAGTCTCTGCCCTCAACCTTGGTGCAGAAGGTGTTTCACTGCCTTGTACACAACAAGCAATTCCCAATCAAAGGCTGAATAATTTTTTTTTTTTTTTTTTTTTTTTTTTTTTTTAAGCAGCATTCAGTTTCTTGGAAAAGAATGGTGATGGGGACATTGTGTCTCTGATAGTCTGGCTAAGGACAGCACCCCTGTCACAGTGTCACTCACATTAGTTGTTATAAACAAAGTGACAGGTGGGCGATGGTGACTGTGCTAGCGAGTAGTTCTCAAATATGGTTAGCGTCTGTTAATGGGGCCTGGATCATGACGGCTGCAGATAGGTGCTTTCGATAATAGTTTATGGTCCCAATGAAACTACATAGCAATTTGTAAGTTTTGGAGCATGGCATATCCAGCACCGGTTTGACCTTGTTGGTTGAGTGATACCAGTAGCACAAACAGTAAATCCTAAGAAAGTCAATGAGAGGTGATACAGTTGAAGTTTCTTAGGATTGGTTTCAATGCCAGTGGCCGACAGTTTATCTAACACAATCTTCACATGTTCTTGCTGACAGAGGAGCTGAACACTAAAATGTCATCAAGGTAAACAAAATAACAGTCTACCTGGAACAACACCTCGTTGATAAAACATTGCCATGTTTTCACCACATTCTTCAGTCCGAAAGGCATGTAGTGGTACTGAAATAGCCTTGAAAGGGGTTGAGACTGAGGTTTTTTTTCAACACCTTTGGGAGCCATCAGGATTTGGTGATAAGCTCGCCTACAGTCTATAACAGAGAAAAACTTTGTGCCTGACAGTGCAGGATTAAACTCAGCAATATTGGGAACTGGGTACTTGTCCATTATCATATGCATGTTCAACCATCTATAATCACCCCACATACGCCAAGTAGCATCAATCCTTTTGCTGAAATGGATCAGTGCTGACCAGAAACTGATAGAAGGCTCTAAGATGACTGCTTTTAATAGTTCATCTATCTGTTTCCATGCCGTCATCATCAGTTCTGGTTTGAGGTCACGCGGTTTGCTAGAAATGAGCAGGCTGTCGCTCAAGCGGAGTTTATGAAAAGTTTCGTTTGTCACCACAGACACTTTGAGCACAGCATGAATGGCAGCTGTCATAGTGCAAGTGCGTCTGGAGACCACTAGGTTTTTTGCAGATGTGCCAACTGTCGGCTGCCTGATTGCTGATAACAAGTAACAGGCCAGGGGAGTGGTTGACACACTGGGTTTTTGAGCTACTAGCTGCAGGTAGTGCTGCTGGCAAGCTAGGTGGGGCTAGTGCAAGCAAACTAACAGCAAATCGGTTAGAGTCAGGTCCAGATGTGGCTAGAGTAATGTTTCACCTGAATTAACACTTTCAGGGCTGAAAGGCACACAAACATGGTTTAGCTTGTCAGGAGCACTGTCACACCTGCACATGGGCGCAGAAACACTGTCACGGCACTGAATAACCTGTATTTGTGTCCAATTACTGTCCTCTCATAGTGTGGAGAGCCGCTGTTGAATGCGGAGACTTCATGGGAGACATCATGCAGTTGCAAGTAGAGATTGAGGTGGTCGAGGTGAAGGCATGTAGATTCCACTCGTTCCATGAGCCACTTATAGCTCCCTTCCTGGATCTTGAAAAAAAAAGAGATGGGCACTTTTTGCCAGGTGTACACTATCTTTAGAGGCATAGTGACACTCAATCAACTGAGTACATGGTGTATGTTTGTTTAATGGATGATAAAACACAGTATCTTTCAATAGGTCAGGCCACAGTTTATGATGTTGGAGAAAATTGATGCCGAAAATAGGTTCATCAATGTCTGTCACCAGAAAGTTCCATTGTAATTTGCACTCAGGGGACAGCTCAATAATATACAAAGTGGAGCCTGAACCTATCAAACTCGTTGAATTGACAGCATGTAATACAGTCTTGTGGGCAGATGTTCTTCCACACTAGACGTGAAGGCAGTAGCAAGATGTCAGTACCAGTGTCCACTAAAAATTGTAAGCTGGAAGCCAAATCTTTCATGAACACACAGCCATTCATAGAGGTACTTTGTCTAAGAATGAATGTAAAGTTGATTGGCGCCTGTATGATGTATCACAGGAGGTGGCGTCACTGTCTACCTGCAATCGGTATTTGGCAAACAGCAAGAAGATCATCATTTCTTAGGTTTCTCCCAAATCAGGTATGAAAATAACAGTAGGAATAAGACGGCTTCTCCTCCTGTGGAAACTCCAGAGGTAATGGCAGAGGGTGGGTGCTCGGATCTTCAGAGGAGTCAGATGCACTGTTGTTAGTTGAAGGAGGAGGTGGGAGAGCATCAAACTAAGTCTTGGCAGCTTGTGATTGACTCTAGCGGTTCTGTGGGTATTGCTTAGTATCGGAGTTGTAGCACCATTTGCGATCCAGCTAGGTTGATTTAGCTGATATTGGGTGGTGTTCCCAGGCTGCTGGGACATAGTTCAAAGTGAAGATCTGAGTACGTTCAATCAGTGGTGCATCTGTGTTGACTCACTGCTCTGTCTTTACGAGTGGAGGTTGCTGTCTGGACAGGGAGAGGCAGTTTTTCCATCCATATCTCCATAAGCATGTCATTGGGCATGTCGTGTACACTGGCAAGAAGGTGAAGGCACCACCACAGCTGGAACAAAGATCAGTGCCCAACAGATTCTTTCTAGATGAGATGTCACAAGTTATCTCTTTTAATCTTGGAGATGCATTCCATTATTGCCTTTTTAGCTGTATCATACTTCTCTATCTTGGAAGGTGACTTGACCAAGTCATAAATTAAGTCCACATACTCGTGAAGATGGTTTTTGAAGCAGATGAAATGAGCATCATTGTTGAGTGTACAGTAATGGAATGTTTGCTCGACCAGAGCTAACCAGAACTCTGGGTGGGTGAGTGTGAACACTGATAGCTTTGGTAGGTTTGGTGAAACTGAAGCTGAAAATAAGATGCACAGTTTTTGTTGAACAAGAGCAGTATAGACATTGACCGATCACGTCGATGGGAATGTTGCCAGTCGGGTATTGTGAAGTGCACTTGTGGTCACATTATTGGTTGAGCTCAAACCAATGGCGCCTCAGTCATAACACATGAAGCATTACCGGTGATGCAGCTCAACAATGGGCTCAGAGGAGCGTTTCTTTCCTTCAAAAGTCCAATAGTTCGTTGAAAATCACCCTTCATGGGGTGAGGTGTAGCTGACTCGACATCGACGACACAAAAGCCCTCAGAAGCACTCAAATGTGGATATCGGTGAGAGTTATCATGTGAAACATATAAATGTTCACATTTTTTGCACAATGGGAGCAAATTCAATGGCCTCTGGTTGTTGTGCATAGGCTATGTGCTGATTAACCGCCATAGATGAATACACTGTTGGCGAGCACTGGCCAAAATTCAAATTACAGTGCAAATCATCACATAAACTATGCTCGACATAGTGAGCAAGAGGCATTGAAGAATTCACAATTGGTGCAGGTAAGTTTCTTTGAACACTGTTATGTGCATTACAGAGCATGTCAGAACTGTGAAAACTGGAGTCAGTGTACAATGGTCATTCTTGAAATAAGGGAGCACTCAAAGTATTCCACTGCAAATTGGCAATGCACAGCATAGAACGACCATGAGAATAGCTGATGGGGACTGGAATTCCATGTGATTCTGTACATAAGACAAAAATCTGGGTGGCGGCATTTGTTGAAAAGCCATTATTTACAAGGCAAGAAACAGGGTAACTGCAAATTTTCCCAGCGTGGAAGATGTGTGTACTAGTCTTTTGGTCAAAACATTAGAAAAACACTTTCAGAGGGATCACCAATGAGGAGGATACTATTACTGACAGGTAAAATTTATTGAATATTCACCATACAAAGGCACCAATCCAAATGGCAACATAATGGCAGTAACATAAAACCAAAGAATCTGTAAATGATATAGCATTATGGATGTTAGTTTGTCCTCCTGATCAATCTGTGCCACAAAGGCATGGATGCAAGTGCATGTGAATGAAACAAATTAAAAAGTTATACACAGAAAAACACATGTGCTCCTTAAATAACCAACATTCCACAAGAAATTACATTTCATTGGAAAACTTTTACTTAAAAAAATGGAATTACTTTGGTTTTCAGTGTAACTTCTTTTTCTTCCTTAGCCTGTCTCAATCCACTGCTGGATATAGGCCTCTTCCATTTGTTTCCATTGCCTACTATTTTGAGCCACCATGAAGAGTAAAGCAGCAATTCAGAGCTTGTGACCTTAGCACAAACATGCTTATGTATACATGCTGAAATTCTAATTGATACTCAGTCAGCTGCTTCTGATATTGGAAATGAATCAGATGAAATTGATGGACAACTTCGACTTCTTTCACCTGATGAGGCCGTAGTTGAATTTGAAGAGGTTGACATTGAAGATGTGTGCTGAAAGTTACTCTTCATGTTAGTAGTGGCAACAATGATGACTATGTGATGTGTGTCACAACAACACAGAACTAAAAGAGCATATTGAATGGGTGCAACAGATACTGTCCATTGAAACAACTGGAGTTTACGAAGGAATATGGTTCAAATATCCCTTCTTACAAATCAACAGCCCAGTGGTTTCACTATGAAACCACCTAGAATATTTTATTGTGAAATACAAATTTTATTGTTATTACACAATATTATTGCTTTTTGAGACAGAAAAAGTATATTTTGGAAGAAATTGTTATAGTTTTCATCCTATTTTTATCCATGGTCCTCAAAGGGTTAAGGCAGCTTGAATCCTTATCTTATATTCAGTTATTTTCTCAAGAAGAAGGTGGATAGGCTGGATGTGATCTATAGTCAAAACATCTCTCTAGAATCCTGTTTGTTCCACAGGTTGGTATGAATTGAGTTCTCTTGTTAAGCAGTTTGCTATGATTTTAGTTAAGAGTTCGTAAAGATGTGTTAACAAATTAAATGGGCAGTAGTTCTTGATATTTCTGTTATCACATCTTTTGAAGAGAAGTACCACTGCATCATTTTTCCATGTTTCTATTATTCTTCCTGAGTTGATGCTTTTGTTGATTAGTATCCTCAAAGCTTCTATCAGGTTGCTTCCACCTAATTTCAGCATTTGTTATCATATCCTCACCAGGGGCTTTCCTGCTGCATAGAGTGAAATTTAATGCTTTACAACTTCCATAACTTTACATTTTTCATTTGGAGTAATCATTTTTGAGTTGAGGCATTAGAGTCAACTTTTTAGCAAGTTGGTAAAAATGACTGAACTTTGACAAATGATTGCACCCAAATATTTTGACCATTAAGTAGTCATTTTAAGGGAAATTTAATTCTCTTTCATTTTGGTATGGATACATTTTCAGTAGGATGCATATTTTCCAAGTAATAGGTGAAAATCTGTAAAAAGTGTCTAAAATACACAGGTTTTTGGCCACAAAAAATTGTCGAGGGGTTTTGAAGTCCAAAAAATTGGATTCTACATACTCTTGACTATATACATAAAATAAAAAAGGAAAAGCTCCTACCTTCCTTTTTGTGAGCAATACATACCTTTTCCTGGACTATATGCTTTCCTGCACTGTGTGTGACAAATTATATATACAGGGCTGTATTTAGGGTATGCAACGCCCCTGTGCAGTAATTTATTTTATGCCCCCCCCCCCCCACCCCTTGCATCTGGAATTCAAACTCATTTCTACAATAAAAAGAAAAATCACCTCTCTGTATAAGCTACTACTATCAACACAATCTGAATTTTAAAATTTAATGCTGTAATCAAAACTCTGAATAAAAATATTATTTAATCAATTATTCATGAAAGATATACCACAACACTAAGCTAATGTACAAATTTAAAGTTAAAACATAATAAAGTTACAGAATGTAACACTGTTGTAGAAACATTAAACTTGGACACAATGTATGGTAAATATACAATGCTAATCAACACATTTAAATACCATATACCAAAATTTAATGTTAAATTTAGTCAGTCTGAAAACATATTACAGTACCATGTAACTGACCTTTTCCAAAATTTAGCAAATTCACAAACAGAACTTCTTCTCACTTTGGTCTTTGCAAATTCATTTATCATTTCTTCAAAATCCAGGCCAACTGTCATGTCTGATTCAGTGGCTAGAACTCCAAGATTGACCAGTCATTTTTGATTTCCTGCAGTCCAGAAAGTAGTTCTTAATGTTTAGAGAGACACAGTTCACTGTCACTTTTACCACTAAAATAGTAGTCCAGTTGCAGTATCTTCTGTCTTTTCTCTTGAGCTTTCTTTCTACATGCAGCATCACTTAATCTAGATCATCCACCCACACCGCTACCATTATGAAACTTTCATGGTGGGATAAACAAAAATAAAAAATTGAAAAGAGATGACTTACCAAAAGGACCGGCTCATCGATAGAAACGAATAAAATCACACACAAACACACATACAAGCTTTTGCCGCCACTGGCAGCTTCTTCAGGAAAAAGAGGAAAAAAGGGGAGGAGAAAGGGAAGGATATGGGTTTTAAGGAAGTGGAAAAGGAGTCATTCCAATCCCAGGAGTGGAAGGACTTAGCTTAGGGGAAAAAAAGGAAGGTAAACAAATACACACACACTCAGACATATCGAAACGCAAACAGACCTAGACAAACATTTGTAAAAAGCAACGAAGCTTTTTACAAATGTCCATCTAGGTGTGTTTGCGTTTTGATATGTCTGAGTGTCCTTAAAACCCATATCCTTTCCTTTCTCCTCCTTTTTTCCTCTTTTTCCTGAACAAGCTGCCAGTGGTGGAGAAAGCTTGTACGTGTGTTTGTGTGTGATTTTATTCATTTCTATTGACGAGCCGGTCCTTTTGGTAAATCATCTCTTTTCTATATATATATAAAGAGCACACACACACACACAAATGCAAGCATTCGCAACCCAGTTGCTTCTTCAGGCAGAAGGGAAGGAGAGGGAAAGGAAATGATGAGGGTTTTAAGGGAGAGGGTAAGGAGCCATTCTAATCCCGGGAGAGGAAAGACTTACCTTGGGGGAAGAAAAGAAAGGTAAACAAATACACACACACCCACACATTTACACAGACACAAACACACCTGAGGTTGAGACCAGGTGGGCAACGGGGGGAGAGAATAAGCTGTAGGGCAAGTTCCTATCTCCAGAGGTGTGTTTGTGTCTGTGTAAATGTGTGGGTGTGTGTGTATTTGTTTACCTTTCTTTTCTTCCCCCAAGGTAAGTCTTTCCTCCCTCGGGATTGGGATGGCTCCTTACCCCCTCCCTTAGAACCCTCATCATTTCCTTTCCCTTCTGCCTGAAGAAGCAACTGGGTTGCAAAAGCTTGCGTTTGTGTCTGTGTCTGAGTGTGTGTTTTATTTGTTATAGAGGAAAAAATTCCCAACAGGAAAAATATATGTAAAAAAAAAAATAGATGAAGTCTACTTACCAGGCGAAGGAGCAGAGGCAGTGATAGTAACAGATAAACACACACACACACACACACAAACACACAAACACACACACACACAAATGCTAGCTTTCACAGCCTAGCTGCTTCGTCAGGCAGAAGGGAAGGAGAGGGAAAAGGAAATGATGAAGGTTTTAAGGGAGTGGGTAAGGAGTCATTCCAATCCCGGGACAGGAAAGACTTACCTTGGGGGAAAAAATGGAGGGTAAACAAATACACACACACCCACACATTTACACAGACGCAAGTACCCTTAGGCAGAAATATATATAAAAATAGACGAAGATTACTGAAATGAAAATTATAATAGGAAACTTTCCTGGTGGGATAAACAAATATAAAAAATAGAAAACGGATGACTTACCCAAAGGACAGGCTCGTCGACAGACACAAATAAAATCACACACAAACACACATACAAGCTTTCGCAACCATTGGTCGCTTCTTCGGGAAAAGAGGAAGAAAGGAGAGGAGAAAGGGAAGTATATGGGTGTTAAGGAAGTGGAAAAGGAGTCATTCCAATCCCAGGAGTGGAAGGACTTACCTTAGGGGAAAAAAAGGAAGGTAAACAAATATACACACACTCACACATATCCAAACGCAAACACACCTAGACAGACATTTATAAAAAGCAAAGAAGTTGGTCAGAAATACCACTTGGGACAGAGGCTCTGTCCACAGAACCGAGGCAAAGATGCTAAAGATGATGGGCGGGAATTTGAATTTAGCGGAGGTTGAGACCAGGTGGGCAACGGGAGGAGAGAATAAACTGAAGGGCAAGTTCCCATCTCCGGAGTTCTGAAAGGTTGGTGTTGGTGGGAAGTATCCAGATAACCTGGATGGTGAAACACTGCGCCAAGTTGTGCTGGCCGTGCACCAAGGCATGTTTAGCCACAGGGTGATCTTCATTACCAACAAACACTGTCTGCCTGATCCATCCTTAATGACATCCTTCCCACTCTTTCTGCCGCCCACCTAACCTTCGTAACCTCCTAGTCCATCCCTATGAAATCCCGAAACCACCTTCCCTACCCTCTGGCTCCTATCCATGCAACCGCCATCGTTGTAAAACCTGCCCTATGCACTCATCCACCACCACTTACTCCAGTCCAGTAACCCGGAAGGTGTACACTATCAAGGGCAGAGCCACTTGCGATAGCACCCACGTGATTTACCAGCTGACATGCCTGCAATGTGAAGCATCCTATGTGGGAATGACCAGCAACAAACTGTCCATTCGCATGAACGGTCACAGGGAGACAGTGTTTGTTGGTAATGAAGATCACCCTGTGGCTAAACATGCCTTGGTGCACGACCAGAACATCTTGACGCAGTGTTACACCGTCTGGGTTATCTGGATACTTCCCACTGACACCAACCTTTCAGAACTCCAGAGATGGGAACTTGCCCTTCAGCTTATTCTCTCCTTCCGTTGCCCACCTGGTCTCAACCTCCGCTAAATTCAAATTCCCACCCACCATCTTTAGCATCATTGCCTCGGTTCTGTGGACAGAGCCTCTGTCCCAAGTGGTATTTCTGACCAACTTCTTTGCTTTTTATAAATGTCTGTCTAGGTGTGTTTGCGTTTGGATATGTGTGAGTGTGTGTATTTGTTTGCCTTCCTTTTTTTCCCCTAAGGTAAGTCCTTCCACTCCTGGGATTGGAATGACTTCTTTTCCTTAAAACCCATATACTTCCCTTTCTCCTCTCCTTTCCTCCTCTTTTCCTGAAGAAGCGACCAACGGTTGCAAAAGCTTGTATGTGTGCTTGTGTGTGATTTTATTTGTGTCTGTCGACGAGCCTGTCCTTTGGGTAAGTCATCCGTTTTCTGTTTTTTATATTTGTTTATCCCACCAGTAAAGTTTCACTCTAAGCACATACCTTGATTTTAAATTAAGGAACACTTGGAACAATGTTGTGTTGTGTACATTGGCAATGTAATCACAAGTGGATCTTAAAGGCTTGAGTCAGACTGGACTGACTTGTGGTGAGAACTCTGTGTTTCCCACCTACTCATTCACCAGATCTTAACCTGCGTGATTTCTGGTTATGCAGCTATCTCAAAAGCATCATGAACATAGAGCCCATTCCAGATATGGAGTCACTGAAGCAGCATATTCGTGTGGCCTTTAACAGCATATCTGGATACAGCCTGACCAATGAGAATGTGTGAGAAAGAACATGCAACGGAGTGTATAGGCATGTAGTGAGTCTCATGGAAACTATTTTCTATACATATTGTAATTATATCTGCATGATACAGTGCATATTAGACTGCAGTCTCTGGAACAAAATAGGACTGAATAAATGGTTCTAGCATACAAACCATGCATTTTCAGATGTAAGTTCATTAGACCTCTTTTGTTCCATATCCTCTCCTTAATGAAACCCTAGAGTTTGCACATGTTGGAAAAAATCTCCCATTACAATTGTTTCTGAATGCATTTATGAATAATTTCAAATGTTCACTTGAACTGCAAAGAAGATTTAAAAATTTGTTCTTTAAATCAAGAATTATTCTTTTTCTTGTTAATCTGTGAGCAATGAATCACTGTTACGTATGGAAGAAGCATTGAATAGCTGTGGTCAAAAGACCACACAGCAGGTGAACACGCTTGTGCAAGACATCTATACACCATTGGGTAAAGGTTGACCATGAATATGGCAATTACTTTTTGTTTCGGATTGTGACAGGGGATGAAACTTGGGTCCACCATTACACACCCGAATCGAAGGCTGCATTCATGGAATGGAGACATCTGTCATCACCTGTCCGAGAGAAGTTCATTCCATCTGCAAGTAAAGCGCTACTCACTGTTTTCTGGGATGCAATGCTTCTTGCATATGCAATGCCCTGATTTTTTCCTGGAGGGCTTTTTGAAGCTTATAAAGCGACATGACAAGTGTTTCAATGTACTTGGAAATTATGTAAAAAAATAAAGATATGTCTTAACTTTAATGCCTCATTTTATTTTTCACCTTTCATGTGCAACTCTGACCACAGTCAACAGGGGAAACTTATTTTCCAACTCCCCATATATATTTTAATGTTTTTAATACTCCAAATAAGATTTTGCTAAATAATCTATAATTAGTAACAACAGCTGCATGCACCATGAAACAAGATACACAATTGTGGCTGAGGGGTGTGAACAATTCTCCAACTAACACTTATTGGTAGAAAGCTTGCATTGTCAATGTGAGTATTTCTAGTATGTTCATAGGGTTGTCTATTATCTGCAATATTCCAGAAACAATAATAGGTGCTGATTTTATAGCACATTTTAAACTGGCAGTCAATATAGAGCAATAGCAGGCAACCAGTGGGCCAGACAGAAAGCAACTGCAGGCCTGATGCAGCCATAGAAGAAATTCAGGAGAGAGGAAGAGAGGTATTGTAAAACACCATAAGAAAAGAAATAATGTTCAGGATGTGTAAATAAATGGAAAAATATGCAACAAAATGAACATAAAATGAATGTACTCTCAAAAATGCATGTTTTGACACATATTTGTTGGTGTGATGTGTCAGGAAAGTTTTGTGGATCATATCGGTGCATTACTACATAAGACAAGGCAGCCTGTGAGCTTAAGTTTACATGTGAATCTGGCACACTGGCTGTGAAAGGTTGTCAATGCCTGATATAGAAGGAGCTGGATTGATAAGTGTATGGGTTCACACAGTGGTGTCAGGCACAAAATGTCAACCAAGTCATGCAGTGAAGCATGGTAGTGACAGCGAGTAGCTGGAAGAAGACAATGGAAAAACTAAGAACCTGGTTCAGCCAGAAACTTGGGTAGCAGAATCAGCAAGTACATCTGTGGAGCAGGTTAATCACAAGGAAGCCAGTCACAATTCAGTGCAATATATGAGGGTCACTCCAAAAGAAATGCACACTATTTTTTTTTTTTTTTTTTAATACAGTTTTCATTCTGAATGTTTGAAAGTTTTACAGTGTGTAGATACATCCTTCCCACTTGTTTTCAAACTTAGTTCAACCTGTTCCCATGAGTGGCGCCATCACAGCTTGTCTTCAAGATGGCTGCTACACTTGACGTTCATCAGAAGCAACACGCTGTCATTGAATTCCTGTGCTGTGAAAGCGAGACAGTGGTAAACATCCACAAGAGGTTGAAAAATGTGTATGGATATGCTGCTGTCGATAACAGTACAGTTAGTTGGTGGGCAAGCAGGTTATGTGATGAAAGCGGGCATGGCAATATTGAGAATTTTCCTCACAGTGGCAGGCCTCATACTGCACACACTCCAGACAATGTACAGAGAGTTAATGAATTGGTGACTGCAGATATAGAGGAATGGGGATTATGTGGAGAAATGAAAATATTGTTCCTAAAGGATGTATCTACACACTGTAAAACTTTCGAACATGTAGAATGGAAACTGTATTAAAAAAAAAAAAAAAAAAAGAAAAGAAAAAAAAAAAAAGAAAAAAAAAGCATGCATTTCTTTTGGAGTGACCCTCGTATATACACATCACACATCAGGAGGGTCCATATCATGACATGCAAACAGAATGTATCAGAAAGATTAAAAATCTTTAAAGAAATGTGGCCTGAAGTTGTCCATAGATCAGACTACCCAATGTCTTTGTCTTTATACCAAGTCTTCAACAAACCAGGATTGTGGAGACCATGTGTAGACTATAAAGCATTGAGTACAAGGATGACTCCAGACAGGCACCTGGTATCTAATTATAAAGACTTCCCATGTGCACTGGCTGGAGCAGAAGTTTGTAGCATTATGGACTGTGATACGGTATATTACCAGATTCCAGAACTTAGTCGTAACATTCTGAAGACAGACCCAAAATGACCACAGCTATCTACTGTGGTGTGTGCAAGTCTAGTGGCAATTGGTGCAGCTTTACAACAAGTAGATGGACACTGACAGCTACTAAAGATTTTCTCAACAAAAATAAATAAATAAATTACAACCATAAAAATAGAAATGGAGTACATATGATACAGAGCTGTCGGCAATAATTGCTGACATTATTTATGAATCAGTCAAATATTTCTGTCCATAAATAGAAGTATGATTTTCACATATCACAGACTATTTCATATGGAAGAAGGTTGGACACAAATGGACATATGTCAGTGTTGTGTGCCAAAAATGTAAATTAGGATGACATATATACAAAGGACATGAAACCTGTAAACCACTGTTTCAGATATTTAACATATCTCTCTCGTGCCAGAACATACAAGACATACTATATTTCACTATGATAATATTGACAACCTAGACAGACTAAGATTGACCCCATCATTAACATCATCTACAAATTCTCTATGGTTAGTTTCCCATTCAATGAAACTGTACAGTAAAGGCATCAAATGCAGGGGACTAAAATTATAAAATCATCTTCTAAAATCACATTGAAGAAACAAAAAGGAGTTTGGAATGAAATTGTGATCTCTCCTAATGAAACACTGATTTTACAACATACAGGAATTTTTTAAAACTAATCCATCAAAAGTGGTTGCACATTTGAAAAACATCAGGCAATGTCTACATGAAATTATTAACCCATATAACTGAATATGAGTTTTATAACCATAAATATTACTTTCTGGAACTGTATAAAATATGTGTCAATATTTCTAAATTATGTACTTATCCAATCATATACTTATGTTATATGTATTAATTTTAGAATTTTTAGACATGTACAGTACTTTTCTTGATTAATGCTTAATAAGTAAATGGCTGATATGTTAAATGTAATCATCACAGCATCTCCATCATTTACCATCACATCACACATTCTGACTTTTCCTTTATCATTGTGTGTATTACTGTACAATATATGATTTAAAGGAGCAAAAAGTAAATAAATATTATGTAAACAAAATTGGAAACTTTTGAGGTGGACAGGCTCAATTTTCTCATTTTCATGTAGACTTAGTAGGTGCCCTACCTCTGTTAGAAATATACAAATGAGAAGAAGCAACATCAATAACAGACTTCTCAGTTGGAAGGAATTTAAAAAAAAAAAAAAAATAAAAAAAAAAAAAAAAAAAATAGTGTGTGCATGTGGAGTGCAAGATTTGGATGTCCTCTCCATGTTACATTTGAGCAGGGGGGACAGTGCAAAGGCATGTTCCAGAATTAGCTAGAATGTGTGCCTTTCAACAACAACACCACACATGAAGCTATCACTGTGCCAGTAATAGCATGGTTCAGCATTGGCATAGAACTTTTAAAGTTGTATTAATACACCATCAAGAAAATTGGCCTGACATACTGCTCTTACTGCTGTTCGCATTCAAACCACACACTGTGATGTCAATGGTGGGAATGTTTTATGGAAAACCCTGAGGATTCCTGCAAATTATTTTGAGGCAGTTGCACTCTTAAGTACAGAGGAACTGCCATGCTTAATAAAACAGTTGAGATGCCATTGCACCAATATACTCATACATTGTTTGCTGTCTTCTACATATGGTGAGTACTGGGCGATTGTACACAAAAAATACGAAATTGCTGTTATGCAATTTTGCATACCAATGCAGTAAAGTTTTCACTACAGCCGCCATACACTGGTCCCTTTCCAGTTCTAAATGGATGATGGAGGGATGGATTTTACCTAAGTGAGCTCCAGGAGATTTTTTGAGATAACAAGACACAAACCAGAACAGGACAAGCAGGTTACACATTGAAGGCAACAACTATAGTCAAGTCAAAGCAGTTGAATATATCAGAACCACAATTACCCCAAAGTCTATGTAGCAAAAGTGGCGGACTAAGGCTGTTGGAGGCCTGGGGCAGCAGCGAAACAAAAGGAGGCCCCTCCCGTCCACTTGGCCACTTGGAAATACATGTATTACTATAAAAAAGAATTGGAGGCCCCTTCCAGGACGAGAGGCATGGGACAGATTTGAGGCCCCAGCAGAACAAGATGCCAAGTACACCCCAAAAAAAAAAAAAAAAAAAAAAAAAAAAAAAAAAGGGGGGTGTCCTTTCCAGGTATTTGGAGGCCCCACAAGACCGGAGGCCCGCCCTCCCCCCCCCCCCCCCCCCCCCCACTGTGCAGCAATGACACCCAAACTTATTGAACACAGGTCTTCATATTAATTTCAAGCAGAAATATATGCCACATGCTCCGTAATTTAAGTGTGTCTGTCTGTGTGTGCGTGTGGGGGGGGGGGGGGGGACCTAAATGTCAGTGAAGTGTTTGTGAATGTACTGCAGTTTTAACTTTCACGTACTTAAATGTAATAAGTGCCAAGTGGTTTCAGTAAGCTTTCTAGAGTGCAAAAGTGCAATGGCTAGAAGTTTCTTTGTTAGCATTGTTTAGTTTTTCATTCTTGTTGAAATCAGTTTGCATTCTAAAGCTAATAAAGAAATTATAGATGTACATGAGTAGTCTGCATGCCATTATTTACATAATTATTATTACCATAGCTACATCATTCACCAGTCAAGACTGGACAGACTGCATCATTGTTATAAGGTTAAGTTTATACAAACATACAGTAATAAATCAATTACATGATTAGAGCAGAAAAAAATTCATAGGCACAGATCATACATAATGATTTATAAATAGCAATTTTCAGCAAGAATGTGTTCTCTTGTTCAGACCATCCAGTTTCCTGTTTTACTGTCGAATTCACTCACACTGTATATCGCTCCTTGAACTGAGACACACTGAAACAATTTATTCTTGGATACACAAATAATTGTTGTCTTATCACAAATATTATGTTTTATCATAGAATGCACATAGTAAACAGAGTGTTAGTCTTGTGACAAATAATTGTTACAGGGTGCCAAATATTTTGTCCTCTGATATATATATATTAGGTATCAGATAAACAGGAATTAACCATATGAAAAGAGGAAGCAGCAAGATTTATGCCAAAAGTGAATTGTTGATTAAAATATTTGTAATAGCTGATTCATTTCTTAATCTTTGATTTGACTCACTCTATATCAGTTAACAATCTCCTTGTCAGGAGATTGACAGACGATGAGGTTAGATGAACAAAGGAATCCATTAATTATAAGGACAGTTTATTAATTGGGCACTGTGAAAGTTAAACAAAGCTTTCATCACAGCTTTTTACAATGTGAATGTTCTTATTAAATATCCAGTGTGATTTACATTTTCTTTAATATTACAGATCTGTACTGTAACAATAATGTGCATTCTCTCTTGCAGTAGTACATTGCAACCCATCTTTCTTTTTAAAAAACTTAAAAGTATCTGTCTCAACCAAAATGTTATATTACATCTCATGAAACACTGTATATTAATTATTGTGAGCTACTTCTGCTATTTGAACTAAATGTATTTTGTTGAAACAATTCCTGAAGCCCTGAAGAATTCTTTGCCATTTGAGAAGATGAACTAGATTTCAAAAGCAAACGTTCTAAACTGTCTGCTAGATGACGTGCATGATATGCCATTTGTTGAACTTCATCAACTGTTACTGTGATAGCATCTGACACTGTAGTGACCTTATCTGTTAGTTGACTCTGGCACTCAAAATTCAGTCCACTTAATGTTTGTTCTTCATTATTTTTACATAATGTACAATTAGTGTCATGCATTTCCTGATACCTACTGTCATTCACATAAAAGTGTGAATTTTGGCTACTCTGTTCACATTTTTCTTGTGAGATATAACTTGCAACAAATTTTTCTGAATCTCCTGAGTCATATGAATATATACTGCAGGAACTTAAACTTTCTGGTGTTAGATTCCTCTCATATTCTTGCACATTCATTATCAAGTCTTCTTTTTTCATAAAGGTTTTATTACAAGTGAAACTAGGCCCACAGACTATCATGTCATCAGATTTGTAGTGAATTTGGCATTTCTCACAACTTATCTGTGTACTTCTTCCATATGGAAAGTCTGAGATTTTAAGCTCAGGTGGATAATATCTATGTTTTTCACAATCACCTCTTGTTTGTTTACACTCAACTTCTGTTTGTTGTAAGATGCATCCACAACCACATTTTAGTTCATCTGAATTGCTAAAATCTTCTGCTTGCAAACTCGTGTGCACTGGCTCCTGTTCACAGTGTGATGTTTCACTGTAACATGTTTTGGTTTCCGCATTTTTCTTGTTAGTTTCTTCCTCCCCAATAGATAAATATATAGGCGTTTTTGCCACAAGTTCTGCATCAGCCAGTAATGATGTGGGTATCTTTTGCTGAATTGTGTGAAAAAGCTTACAAACATCACTAGCATCACAAACATTATTGTGTAAATATTCTTGTACATCAGCCAATATCTGACTACTATCCTCCCCTGAACCAATTATTTTCTGTTTAACACAGATCCTGAATGAACCTTGCAAAAAGTCAATTTCACTTAACAAAATCGTTGCAGAGTCTGCATTATTATTATTCTTTCCATCTCTTACTTCAACCATAGGATAAATTTTATTTACTTCTGAACTAATATGTAATTTTCTTGTGGCTAAGCAATCCTTCAGTCTTTTGACACTACTTCTCAAAGCAGAAAATAACATACCACTATGTTCAACACTATTGTGCAGAAATTTATTTGTTAGCATAGAGCTGTAGAGAAATTCATTTGTCTCTCTGCTGAAAAATATCAGTCTACATGTTTTAATTTCTTCTTCACTGGAGCTGTATGTAAGCAACCAAGAATTGTTTACATGAAAGTATTTGATACATGGATATATTTCCCTGTTAGTAGAAAAATATTTTGTAACTTCACCCTTCTTGAGTTCATAATACACTATACCACTTGCAATTATTTGTTTTATTCCATCATCATGGCACACCTGATTGCTTCTCCTCTCTGCAGATACCTTACAGCAATTTTTCATTTCACAACTGATTTCTTTATTTTCACACAATGTGTATGACACTTTAACTTTTTTGTCTTCATTTGATTTACCAAAATGAGAGATCATTTCTTTGATGATAGAATCTGGTGAACATGACAATATTTCACTACTTGTTTTCATACTGCTTGGCAGTAAAAAAAGAAGTATGTAATTTTTGTTTTGAAATTTTAAAAAACTCTCAAGGTCAACCACTTTTAATTTTCTGTCATTTTGATAATATAGGAATTGTTTTCTTGGCTTCTGGTTTTCACATAATGTTATTTCCAAGTCATCATTTGCAATAACAATGTGACTAGAAGATAGCATAACAGATTTTTCAACTCCATTACATTCATTTTCAGTTATATGATCCCCAGACCACAAATTTCTACATGCTAAAAGAACTTTATCAGTTTGGATATCTTTACATCTGTCAAATAATGGGTTCTGTGATTCAGAGACATCTCTAGCCTGGACATTAAATGAGGCCAATAACAAGTTTCCACTATTATCATTGTCGTGCATTCTTGTTCCTTGTGTGTGTGAATGTTCAGAAAATGATCTCTGTACTAGAGTTCTTCCTCCTATTGCTTCAGATAAATACCGCTGACAAAATGAAAATTTTGGAAGTGATATTGAACTCTCATATTCACTGGAAACCAGATTTTGAGAAGCTGCTTCACATGAATCTATGATATTATTATGAGGTTGTGTAGAAATGTATATCATTGTGTCAACTGATTGGAAGTAATTTTCTGGTTTTATAAAATTATAAGTAATCTTGTTTTTTGATTCATTTGTTGTTGAAGAATTCTGATGGGGCTTCTCACAATTTTCTAAGTGTATAGAGGTACCACTAGCTGCTTCCGTAGTCTGGGAGGAAGGTATCTCAGAGCTGTATTCACACTTGATATCTGATATTGTAGAATAAGACATTGCCATATTTAAATCATCAAGCTGTTGTATTGTGTCTTTACTATTTGTTGTTAGATGAGGAGACAAGCTCACATGACTAGATGCAAGGCTTTTAGAAGTGTGAGGTTCTAATTTAGAATTCACATTGCTTTGATGAATATGTGAAATGTCGGTCTTGAAAGTATGTCTACTTACTTCTGTTAATTCATCTCCATTGATTATTATTTCTGCTGAGTGAGTCTTATCAAATTTTGTGTTTTCATTGGTAACAAGTTTTGTGGAACTGTGAATCAATTTCTTTTCAAGTGTGTGACTAGCAATGGCTGCAGCATATTGAGTTGACTGATATTGTTCAGGATTAAGATTGGTAGGCCTACTTATCGTAGAAAGTATTTGACCTTCACTCTTAAAATCTATTTTAGTTTTACTGTGAACATCACTACTACACTTTAAAACTGAGGGTTGACAGAAAATATCATTGTCTGTACAACATTGGGTCTTATGAAAATTGAAAATGTCAGTGTTCAATTTTTCATTTGTCTCTTTATCACTGCACAATAATGATTCTGTCTGGTAGCATATAGGTGCACCCGAAGTATTTTGTTCTTTTGTGGTCTTCTTTGTTAATGAAGAATTACTACTGTCAGAAATGGAACTAACCTCAGAAATAAGGGATTCTCTGATCACTGAAACATCTTTAGAACATTGTCTGGAAAAAGATGAAAGACTTCCACCATTTACAGATGCTGAATCCATTACTTCATAAGCTGTAGTAATATGTGAGTCATTTGATTCAGTTTCTGATTGTTTCTCTTGTGAATGAGTTCCAGATTCATCACCCAAAGGATGACTTAATTGTTTTTCCATTATTGTTTCCTCTAAATTCTGTGCAGCATTCTTAGATAAAGTGTTGTAATGTTCAGAGTGTGTAGTCATGAGGTTAGAAGAATCCAAATTGGGCTTACGTGTTGAAAAAATAGTTTTTTCTGGCTGAAGACTTGGATGATGTTTCAATCTGATATGTCCATCTGATTTATGTTTCACTTTTACTGCACACCACATGTTCTTTATACTCTGTGATTGTGGACCTTGCATAGTGATCTCACAGCCCACACCACGTCCATCGGGAACAAATAATATCTGAGAATTGGTAGTATGACCTGTGCTTTCCTGGAGAGATTTGTGATGTACTGCAGCACCATATTTTCCATTGAGTAGGTTGTGATGACGAATTTCTTGCTCATAATCCTTAGGTGATGATCTGTCATATTGGCAAAGATGTGTTGGTACTATCTTCATTGAATGTAGAGGTGCAATAGGGTAGTTTTCACTTTTCTTTCTGGAGTCCACTGAGTTCATACAAACACTTGGTTGAGCATCACTGGTAAATTCCTGTTGACAACAGTAAATTATTTCATTAATATGATCAGAAATGTTTGTAAAGGTTTATAAATGTTTACAAGTGTTTATAAATGAGGCAATAACAACCATCCAAACACAGCTGTCATAACCTAGGGAAAACATTCTTAATATACGGCAATTTAATTAAAAGAAATGAAAGCAGGATTTTATTTGAACTTATTTTATTTACTGCTATTTTACATTAAATAAGCATAGCCTATTGCATTTTGAGAGTTTATAAGCTCTGTATTCATATTATTATACAGCTAAATGAAATGCAGGATAATAATTGTAAGAAAGCATTTCTGAAAAAGAGAATATTGTTTGAACTGTCAGGAATTCTTGGAAGGTATTTTTGTGGAGTGTTGCCTTTTAGGGGAGTAAAACATGGATAGCAAATAGTTCAGACAAGAATAGAATAGAAGCTTTTGAAATGTGGTGCTACAGACAAATGTTGAAGATTGGGTGGGTAGATCACACAGCTGATGACGAGGTACTGAATAATAGTATTTGAGGGGAAAAGAAATTTCTGGCATAACTTGATTAAAAGAATGGATCAATTGTTAGGACACATTCTTAGACATCAAGGAATCATCAATTTAGCATTAGAGGGAAGTGTGTGGGATAAAAATTACAGAGGGAGACCAAGAGACAAATACAGTAAGCACATTCAGGTGGATGTGGATTGCCATTCATATCGGGAGATGGAGATATTTGCTCAGGATAGAATAGGGTGAAGAGCTGCATCAAAACAATCTCTGGACTGAAAACTAAAGCAACAACACAACTTGTGATTAAAGAACATGGATTTTTTATAATACCAATAGGAATTACTGGATGGAGAGATATGTCAAATAAAGGGGAAAGAAACAGTGGCTCATTGTGCAGAGTACAGTAACATGTAACAAAATATAACACTCACACCAACTTCTGAGCAGTAGCTCTTTTTCCAAGTAAGTGGATACTTTTCTGTCATTTCAATACTGTGGACAATATATTGAAATGAGGGTCAATAATATATTACTTTAATTAAAGTAACTAAGACAATTGGATGTAGAAGTGAAAACAATGAAATATGATATTCAGAACTGTTGAATATGTTGTGAAATACATAAATTTATGCAGGACTAATATTAAAAAATATAATTATTCACATGCATGTTCTGCAGTTTGGTTCAAGTTATGTTTACATTTAGTCAGACATACACGCTTATCAAAAGTTGGTAAATGGCAGAGTTCTTGTTCCCTTGAGAAAATAATATCAATGCTCCAAGGAAATGTTCCTAGGCCTAAGACTATTAATAGGACCATAATACATGATTGTCAATCAAACAATTCTGGGTATTGGGCCACATCATTTTTAAAACACTTTGCAAAGAAATTGCCGATGTCTAACAATTATGTGGTGGTCCTCTACAGGGCAGTTAACTGTTGAATGCTGCTGAATGTTTGCCCTTATACACTGTGAATTTTTCAGTTATCTGATACTGATGACATACATCTAAGATGGAGACTGGTTGGCAGTACCATATCAGTAGGCTACTGCCAACCAGTCTCCATAGAACCATATCAGTAGGCTAGTTGGGACCGGTGGTCTTTGAGTAAAGCACTCCACTGAAAACCAAAGGTTTGCAGGTTCGAAACCTGCTCAGACCTCAGATGTTTTCAGTCTGCATTTGAACCCATCCGTCACCACTCAATGATGTGAGAAGTCACCAGAAACGACACATGGTTCGTATTCCACGTTTAGCTGTAGGTCCCCTTTCCCCGGTTGGATAACTGGGGTAGTCTAAAGAAATGCAAGTTGCCGAAGTGGCATCCAATTGAAAGACTTGCACCAGGCCAATGAGCCACATGAAATTTAAGGATGGAAAAGATCCACCATGGTATAATAATAATGTTAGAAAGCTACTGAGAAAGCAAAGACTGTTGCACTTCCTGTTCAAAAGAGAACATGCAAATGATGACAGGCATCTATAAAAAGATTTATATGTGAAGCATACAATAATTACCACAGCCATACCTTAGCAAAAGATCTTTCCGAGAACCCAAAAAATTTCTGGTCCTATGTAAAATCGATAAGCGGTCAAAGCCCACTATCCAGTCACTCGATCATTCCGAGACTGTAATAGAAGAAAGCTGAAGTTCTAAATTCAACCTTTAAGAAATCTTTCATGCAGGAGGACCACACAAGTATACCATTGTTTGATCAACATACTGATTCCGAAATGAAGGACATAGTAATAGGTATTCCTGGTCCAGATGGAATACCAGTTTAGTTTTACAAAGAGTATTCTGTGGCATTGGTCCCTTAATTAGCTTGCATTTTTCATGAATATTTAATTCAGTGCTAAGTTCCTAGTGATTGGAAAAAAGCTGAGGTGACTCCAATTTATAAGAAAGGAAAGAGAACTGACCCACATAATTACAGGCAAATACTGTTGACATCGTTTTCCTGTAGAATTTTGGACCACATTCTCAGTTTGAATACAGTAAATTTCATTGAGACAAAAAAGCTTCTTTTTATGAATCAGCATGGGTTTAGGAAACATCATTCATGTGAAACTCAGCTTGCCCTTTTTTCACATGACATCTTGTGAGCCATGGATGAAGGCCAACAGGTGGATTGTGTTTTTCTTGACTTCAAAAAGGTGTTTGACGTGGTGTCACACTGCAGACTGATAATGAAGATACAAGCTTATGTAATAGGTTCACAGATTTGTGACTGGCTGGAAGAGTTCCTAAGTAATATAATGCAGTACATGGTTCTCAACAGTGAGTGTTCATCAGATACAAGTGTATCATCAGGCGTGCCCCTGGGGAATGTGATAGGACCTCTATTGTTTTTCATCTATATAAATGATCTGATGGACAGAGTAACTTGTAATTTGCGGCTGTTTGCTGATCATGCTGTGGTGTATGCAAGGGTGTCATCTTTAATTGACTGTAATAGCATACAGAATGACTTAGACAAAATCTCTAATTGGTGCGAAGAATGGCAGTTAGCTCTCAATGTAGAAAAATGTAAGGTGATGTGCACGAGTAAGAAAAACAATCCATAATTTTCGAATACAGTATTAGTAGCGGGCTTCTTGATGCAGTTGCGTCGTTCAAACATCTAGGCATAACATTGCAGAATGATATGAAATGGAACGAACATGTAAGGACAGTTGTGAGTAAGGCGGACAATCGACTTCAGTTTATTGGGAGAATTTTGGGAACATGTACTTCATCTGTAAAGGAGACCACATATAAAAATCTTGTATGACCATGTCTCAAGTACTTCTCAAGTGTTTGGGACCTGCAGCAAATCACTTTAAAGGGAGACATTGAATATTACATTTTTTGGCATATATCTGATGTAGATATCCTGGTTCCTTACTGACCAATGTAACAAATCTTTAGGTAGAGTTCAGCCAAGCACCAGTTGATGTACACTGAATATCCGTTGTTGAAGACTAAGCCTTGTTTTGCTGCTATGTATTCCTGTGCAGAAACAGCATTAAGGAGAAAAGGATGGACTAAAGTCATGCCTCCCTCAAATTTCTTTATAAGTTGTTGTCTCCAGAAGGTATAATATTTTTATAATATATTCTTAAAGTATAATCACTGAATAAAACTTCGCATTAAAGAAGCAACTTTAAAAACACTATTATTATAGTGATACACTATACAGACTAACATCCAAATAGTTAATACACGCTTAACACTTTTAGCACAAGAACAATCAATTAAAGAGTCTTTTGTTTTCAATATACTCTGTACACTGTTTATTCATGGAATACATGGACTGGGACTTCTTTGACTGGGTTTAAAATAGCTTCTTTGCCTACTTGCTGCTGCAGCTTCTGTCCTGAATAGGCCCAATTATATCAATTATATTTAATAAATTAAGATATCAAGGTTTGGGTATCTCAAGGTGATAAAAAAAATAGGAATTTGGTTTGTGTCACTACAACATAGAAGCAGCTCAGAGGCGAGCAGCTAGGTTTGTTACAGGGAGGTTCAACCAATGGGCTAGTGTCACGGAAATGCTCCGGGAACTCAATTGGGGATTGCTGGAGGAAAGACGACATTATATTGTAAATTTCTGTTGAGGAAATTTAGAGGGCTGGGAATTTCAAGCTGAGTGTAGTACAATCTTCCTGCCGCCTACTTATATTTTACATAGTGATCACAAAGACAAAATAATAGAGATTTGGGCTCTTATGGAGGCATATAGGAATTGTCTTTTTCCTTTCTCTATTTGGGAGTGGAATAGGAAAGGAAATGCCTAGTAGTGGTACAGTGTACCTTCTGCCACACACCTTACGGTGGATTGTGGAGTATGTATGAAGATGTAGATGTAGATTATTATTATCAGTAGGGTGTTACATTTGTTATCATGATAAGTGATTGGTAGGCAACATCTTGTATCTGATTGAAAGGCAAAAGTCAATCAGCAGCTAATAGTTAGGGAATGGTGTTAAATGCTACAAATGTTCAGGCTGTGCATCACTTCTACTGTGGCCACTGTTTATTCTGCAGAATTCAGGTCAAGTAGTGCCTCTGGCTGGTGCACACATGCTGTCCACTGGGCAGACATTGTTGGCAGCCACATCATAGGTAGCCTGTAACTATCCTCCCTCTTCATGTTGCTAGGTCATTTAATTATTTTGAAGGCTTCTCCAATTTTGCATTGCTGCATGAATGGTTCCTGGTTAAGAATGTGAGGTTTATGAAATTTAATAATACCGTCACATTCGTTCTGGCGTTCTGCCACAGGTGACTTTTTAACTTGTCCCAATCACATGTAACATTCATGTTCTGAAATATGAATACTGATGGGTCTCCTGGTTTCACCAACATAATCTTCACTGCATTCACTTTGGTGTTCATAGATGAGTGCAGTGTGGAGGGCATTTATAGGACCCTTTGTGGGCCTCAACAGGTCACCGCACTTGTGGCCACTCTGGAAAATTGATTTGATTCTTGCTCAGATAAGGACCTTGCTGAAACATTCACTGATGCCTCTCACATAAGGTAAATGAGCTACAGGAAGTTTCTTCTACACCTTGACCTATCTTTTATTTATTTATTTTATATCTTTGAGCATTTTACATGCTATTGATGTTAGTTTATACAAATGAAACAGTTTAATACATCATGATACATATAACAATATTAACAGGAGAAAAAAGAAGACATGTGAAACATATAATTTTGCTTTTATGTATACATTGAGTACAGCTTAAAATATTAAGTCCTCTTTTGAGCAATCAAAAAATTCATATATGGAATAGAAGGCTTTCTTTTTAAGCCAGTTTTGTATGGTTCTTTGAAAAGATTTTAGTGGTGTAATGTTTGCTTCAGGTGGCAGTGCATTGAACATTTTAATTCCAAGCTATTTTGGTTTTTACTCAGTCTTGTAAAGGGCTGGTCAATCTTCTCTTTGTAACGTGTATTGTGACAACGGAATGATTCCCTTAATTTGTGTGTCACCTTGTTCTCTTTAGTGATAACCAGACAATTAAGAATAAACAGTGATGGGACTGTCATGACACCCAGTTCTTGGAAGAGTGGCCTACAAAATACATTGTTTCTGAAAACACCTGCAACACATCTGATAGCCATTTTTGCCACATAAGACTGTTTTCACTCCTGCAGAATTGCCCAAAATCAATATGCAATATGTTATATGGCTATGAAAGAAAGCATAATATGAGGTAAGTAACATGTTTGCACTTAAGCGTGTCCTAAGTTTGTGCAACAGGTATATCACTCTCGATAGTTTATTGCATATGGAATCTGTGTGGATATTCCAAGTTAGTTTGGTGTCCAAATGCACACCCATAAGTTTAACAGATTCATTATTGTTTGAGAGACTAAAAATCTTAGTTGCACCTCATAAGCTTGTTGTATGGCCCTGTTGCTGTAAACATTTGTGCAGAATGTTATCTTTAGGTCACTTAGTTCATGTTCAATGTGGTCAGTATTGCTTATCTTGTGAGCTCATGCTGTCAGCGTACATAGTGCAGTGTTCTTCTGTGTTTGATGATGGCAAAAACCTGCATGCAGGTGCCTATTGGTGTGCATCAGTTTCCTGTAGTCTCTGTGTCCTGGTGTACACTTCCACATCTAGAAAAGGAATAGCTCTGTTAGTTTCCATACTCTGTATATTCTCATGCAAGCTGTTGAGGTGCTGGTGGAATCTGGGTAGATCTTCTTTCCCATGTGGCTATATAATGAATGTGTCATCCATATATCTCAGCCAACAACTTGGGCATAGTGGCACAGTGTTTGGTGCTATCTGTTAAAATGCTTCCATAATATGTCAGCTGCTAAAGGTGAAAGGGGAGCACCCGTTGCCACTCCATCTGTCCGTTCATAACATTTTCCTTGCCAACTGAAATATGTTTTAGCTAATCACATTTGACCAGGTCACAGATGTCCAGTGGTATTTGATCCTATACAATGTTGGTTTCTGATACACATTGGTAAATAAAGTTTTCATGTCCAAGCTAACCACAAGATTTCTAGGTAGCTCCTACTGTTCCCATATGAGCTGGATAAAATGCATGGAATTTTTCATGTTGGCATCCATATAATCTGTGAGCCAAATGTTATGTTAGAAAAGATGTAGGAGAGTTCATCCCATTCACAATCGGTCTCAGAGACCACCCATTTTTATGTAGCTTTGGTACACCATATATTCCTGGAGGCACTGGAACTTTCAATGTGAGCCCCCTGGCTGCATTGACATTGATTCTAGAGCTTTTCTGTAGAGCTTGCCTCTCTCTAACTGTGGGGTCACTTTCGAGTTCTTTGTAAATGGGATAGCAAATTTAAGAACCTACTGATACACTGTTGCCAAGCAATCACCATCTTAGATGTGCCATTGGTACGCAGCACCCAGCAGTTAAAAGACTTAAAGAGGACCATTGCATAGTGGTCAAAACATTGGCAATTCCTTTGCTATTTGTTTTAAAAATGAGGTGGTCTAATACCCAGAATTGTTTTATTCAAAATGACATTGATTGTAGAAGCCTACGAACTTATAGATATTAAAGTGATTTTGAGCAGCGTATATTTATGCTCAGAAGCCAACTGGGTAAGTTTAACCATGTGGTTAAGGTCAATCTTCTGTCATTCCTAGAATTTTTACCTGTCACTTTTAATTTCTCTTACCTCTGGTCATGATTTATTGAAGTGTAAGATGTTAAATTATACCGTGATTCAAAGTTAATCTCTGGGGGTCCTGGACAATAATGCTGGCTTTGTGTGTCTACATAATAACATAGACCTTATTAGTGACCTGCTCAAAACTATATGCGGTCTGAAGGGATAATGAAGCAAAATCAAGTACAAATGAAAGCCTCACTTGCCATCCTTCTGAGGCCACCTACCACATTATCCATAATACCCACTCACTCACAGGTCTGGCTCTATCTTCACTCCCAAATAGATTGTTGCTCACATCACCATGTGGACATTGTGGTTGGTTAAACTCCCACACTAACTGTAAACACATTTAGTATAACATGCAACAGAGGAAAACAAGCAATGACTCATACCCTTAAACATAAAAAAAGTATCTACTGTTAATACAGCACCTGAGGCTCAGGTTGGTATCACTGATGAATGTCAGCCTCTGCGTGGCAAACACTGTGCACTGTAGTGTCAGAACCACAATTTCCACTGAGCTCAGCAGAGCTGCTCACTGACTGCACCATCTGCCTTTCGCAAGAACTGACAGATGACATGAGAGGCACCTGCCATACTCTCCACCCAGACTACCCATTATGTTGGTTTCAAGTAATCGTCAGTGACATTGTGTGAAAATGCCAGGCTCAATGTCTGTTCCCAAATACTAACCGTGGGCTGCTGTAGGTGCTAACACTCATAATGTCTCTAATGAGCACTGTTTGTGTCATTTGTCCCCCACATCCTGCGAGAGAATCTATGGCAAGCTGAATGTCACTGACATAAATACCAACCTTTCCTACTTAGTTGACACAGATGCAGTTGTTATTGTCCTTCCTCTCACAGCCACCCAAACACAACTTTTTCTACACACTGAAAATGATATAGTGTTGGACATACTAGATCTCATGGATCTTTAGGTGCATTTAGCCTCAGGACTTACCTTCTCATGAACCTTCCATTTGACGGAAGTGGACAAACTAGTTTTAGACATCAACTTTCTTCACCACTTCAGCCTGTCTCCCAACATTGAGCTGCCACCTTGATATGCTGTGATTCTGGCACACAGAACACTGTCTGTTTCAGCAGCCAAGATACACTCCAGATAATCTCCAGATACTAACCGAGAGCTCACAATGTATGCCGACTATGGGATTGCCCCTATCTGACCTCACCTGTCAATGCTCACAGATTGATGCATTATAGTTTGAGAACATTACACTTTAGGCTCAGATTACTGCTGCATTAGTGTCATTAGAGCAAGCACATTGCATGCTCCAGTATATTAGCCCATGCCTGCCTTGCACGTAACTGCTGTAGACAATTCTGTTGAGGCATCATTTCAGGCAACACCATGAACTTCAGTATTGTCTTTGCAAGCCCACACCTCTACTAGATATAACTACGTTCACACAGAACTAAGCACCTCGACTTTATACTACCAGTATTAAGCTTCCACTGCCGCAGCACCCAACATTTCCACCTCCTCGCATAATCATTCACTCTCCTTTATTGTCAGCACACATGTGGGCATGATAATTAATAGTACCTGCCACTACATCCCCACCGTAGTTCCTGGGTTGTCCATCTGTCACCTGCCCCCACACAAGCTATAGCATGTTAATTTGATTGTCATTGGGTTGGTTCACAAGGTTATCATATGCTATTCGGACAGCAATTGGTCTACTACAATTCATCTGGACCCTAAAAAAAGATGGATCTTTTAAAGCATGAAGTGAGTATTGCAAACTCACCACATGAACAATTCTTGATAGTTACCCTATTTCTCCGGGTGGGGACTACTGGCATTCTACGGATCAGAGTGCGGAATGTCAGATCCCTTAATCAGGTAGGGGAGTTAGAAAATTTAAAAAGAGAAATGGATAGGTTTAAGTTAGATATAGTGGGGATTAGAGAAGTTTGGTGGAAAGAGGAGCAGGATTTCTGGTCAGGTGAATACAGGATTATAAATAAAAAATCAGTTTGGGGTATAACAGGAGTAGGTCTGATAATGAATAAGAAAATAGGGACACAGGTAAACTACTATGAGCAGAGCAGAGATTACATTGTCATAGTCAAGATAGACAAGAAGCCAACACTGACCACAGTAGTACCAGGTTTACATGCCAACTAGCTCTGCCGATGATGAGGAGATTGAAGAAATGTATGAGGAGGTAAAGGAAATTATTCAGACAATTAAGGGAGAGGAAAACATAATTGTTATGGGAGACTGGAACTCAGTAGTAGGAAAAGGAAGAGAAGGGAAGATAATAGGTAAATATGGACTGGGCAAAAGAAATGAAAGAGGAAGCTGCCTGGTAGAATTTTGCACAGAACGTAATTTAGTTTAACAAACACCTGGTTTAAGAATCACGAAAGAAGGTTGTATACGTGGAAGGGATCAGGAGACACCAGAAGGTAACAGATAGATTTTACAATGGTAAGACAGATTTCGGAACCAGGTTGTAAACTGTAAGACATACCCAGGGGAAGGTATAGATTGACCATACATACGTGGAAGGGATCAGGAGACACCAGAAGGTACCAGATAGATTTTACAATGGTAAGACAGATTTCGGAACCAGGTTGTAAACTGTAAGACATACCCAGGGGAAGGTATAGATTGACCATACCTTACTGGCATGAACTGCAGGTTGAAATTGGGGGGAAAAAAACTGCAGAAAGGTAGGAAAATGGGACTTGGATAAATTGAGGGAACCTAAAGTTCTTAAGAACTTCAGAGGAAGCTTTAGGCAACAATTGACAGAAATGGGGGGAAATAAAACAGTAGAAGAGCAATGGATTGCATTGAGAGATGAAATAGTGAAGGCAGCAGAGGACGAAATAGGTAGGAAGGCAAGACCTACAAAAAATCATTGTATATCACAGGAAATACTAAATTTTACTGATGAAAGGAGAAAATATAAAAATTCAGTAAATGAAACAGGCAAAATGGAGCACAGACAGCTAAGAAATGAGATTGACAGAAAGTGCAAAATAGCTAAGCAGGAGTTGCTAAAAGGCAAATGTAAGTTGCAAGAAGAATTTATAAATATGGGAAAAATAGATACCACCTACAGGAAAATAAAAAGAGACACTTTGCAGGTCTTATGACAGGACAGAGTAGGGTGGAAAGTTGCATCAAACAAGTCTTCAGACTGAAGACTACAACAACATCCCATTTCTCACGTACAGTATTTCATATGATTACTGCAAGGAGTACAAATATTTTGTGTCTTAGACTGTTGCACGGTGTACCTACTGATTCCACTAACCTTGGAGGACATACCAAAACTTTTGGCCTTTTCTAATATTTCTTAATAACCTATGGCCTCAGAAATGAGGCACAGACTTTGCAATGGTTTGTCGACGAACTACTATTTGACTGCTGTTCTGCTAACCATAATTAGATGGCCTTCTCATTTTCTAGCATTTGGAAGTGGATCTATGTAGCCCAGGTACAAGACATCTTGAGTGACAATGGCATGGAGATTAATGACAAATCTAAGGTAAATTATTTCTGTGTAGTTTTCTTAGGATCCATGCCTTGGGAAACAGAATCCACTTGACCTTGGACATAGTGGAATTTATTTGCAACCTTCCTATTCCCACGGCCCATAAAGACCAACGTAGATTACTCGGGATGGTAAATTGATAAAGGATCCATTTACCCCTCGCAATGTCCTTGAAGGTACCACTCGTGGGAGCCTCATTGGAAAAAGTTGTTCTGTAAAACATAAGGTACTATGAACAGATAAGATTACTTGAGCCTTCGGTACCCTCAAATCATTCCTGTCCTACATTGTAATACTCAAGCATCCTGTCCTCGATGAGTACATTTCAGACAAAAGTAACACTGCACTAACATGAGTAACACTTTTTTCTGCAGCTGTGCTGTAACAGCATGTAGCTGACACCACACAGCCTCTCCAATCCTTCTTTGAAATTAAGAATTGTGGCATCTGTCTGAAAGAACAAAAGTCGTTACGTGATGCTGCAGCTGTTCTAAATATAGTCAGGGTATTTTTGTCTCCGCTGCAGGTGGGTGTTGCAATCAAACAACATGAACATATCAAAATTAGGACTGGTGTCAGGGCTTGAAAACTTGTTCTCCTGCTTACTAAGCAGATGCGCTAACCCCTTTCTTAGAGGGGCATGGGGGAGGGCGGATCGGTTCCTTCCGGATGGTGGATAATGTTAGTTCGTTATTGATCTATGAAATATTGACTCAGTTTTTTTTTAAATGTAGAAGGTGAGTCCATGCCTATGAACCAAAGACATTGCCGAGGGTGGTTTGCGTGCCTCAATGATACAGGTAGCCACACCATAGGTGCAACTATAGTGGAGGGGTGTCTGTGGAGAGGCCAGTCAAACGTATGGTTTCTGAAGAGGGCCAGCAGCCTTTTCATTTGTTACAAGGGCAACAGTTTGGATGAGTAATTGAGGACATGCAGCTCTAATGTATGAATATATGATTATGGTGTCTTCTTGGGTAAAATATTCCGGAGGTAAAATAGTCCCCCATTCAGATCTTTGGGTGGGGACTACTCAGGAGGATGTTGTCATCAAGAAAAACAAAACAAGCATTCTACAGATGGGAGCATGGAATGTTAGATGCCTTAATTGGGTAGGGAAGTTAGAAAATTTGAAAAGATAAGTGGATAGGTTAAAGTGAGATATGGTAGGGATTAGTGAAGTTCGGTGGCAGGATGAAGAGGATTTCTGTTCAGTTGAGTACAGGGTTATAAACATGAAATCAGTTGGTGGTAACACATGCGTAGGTCTGATAATGAATAAGAAAATAGGAATGCGGGTAAGTTACTATGAACAGCATAGTGAATGCATTGTCATAGCAAAGATAGACATAAAATCAACACCGACCACAGTAGTACAAGTTTATATGCCAACTAGCTCTGCCGATGATGAGTACATTGAAGAAATGTATGAAGAGAGAACAGAAATTATTCAGAAAATTAAGGGAGATAAAAAATTGATTGTGATGGGGGACTGGAACTCAGTAGTAGGAAAAGGAAGAGAAGGAAATGTTGTAGGTGAATATGGATTGGGTAAAAGAAATTAAAGAGGAGATCGCTTGGTACAATTTTGTGCAGAGCACAATTTAATGATCACCACCACTTGGTTAAAACATCATGAAAGAAGGCTGTTTACATAGAAGAGACTGGGAGACACTGGATGGTACTAGATTGACTTTATAATGGTTAGGAATAGATTTAGAAACCAGGTTTAAACTGTAAGAAATACCCAGGGGCAGATATAGTTTCTGACCATAACTTATTGGTAATGAACAGAAAGGTAGAAAACTTAGGAAGGAACCAGAGGTGGTTGAGGGTTTCAGAGGGAGCATTAGGTAAGGATTGGCTGAAACAGGGGAAAGAAATACAATAGAAGAAGAATGGGTAGCTCTGAGAGACAGTGTAGTGAAAGCAGCAGAGGATCATATAGGCAGAAGGACAAGGCCAAATAGAAATCCCTGGTAATACAGGATATACTGGACTTAATTGATGAGAGGAGAAAAAATAAAAATGCATCAAGTGAAGCAGGCAAAAGGGACTACAAACATCTGAAAAATGAGAGTGACAAGAAGTGCAGCGTGACTAAGCAGAAGTGGCTAAGAGGACAAATGCAGAACAATAGATGAATGTGTAACCAAGGGAAAGATAGATACCACCTACAGGAAAATAAAAGACATATTTGAAGACAAGAAAAGCAGGTGTATGAATGTCAAGAACTCAAATGGAAAACCAGTACTAAGCAAAGAGGAAAAATCTGAAATGTGGGAGGAATATATAGAGGGCCTGTACAAAGTAAATAAAATGAAAGAAAGTATTCCGGAAATGGAAGACGAAGTGGAGGAAGAAGAGATAGGAGATATGATACTGCGAGACAAATTTGACAGAGTGCGGAAAGATTTGAGTGAAAACAAGACACCTGGAATAGATGATATTCCATCTCAACTGGTGATATCATTAGGATAGCCAGACATGAAGAAATTGTTCCACTAGGTATGCAAGATGTATGAGATAGGGGAAATACCCTCTGACTTCAAAAAGAATATAGTAATTCTAATTGCAAAGAAAGCAAGTGCAGACAAATGTGAAAATTACAGAACTATCAGTTTAATAAGCATGGTTGCAAAATACTAACACGAATTATTTACAAACGAATGGAAAAACTGTTGGGACCAACCTTGGGGAAGATCAGTTTGGATTTAGGAGAAATGTAGGAACACAGGAGGCAACACTTACATTATGACTTATCTTAGAAGATAGGCTAAGGAAAGGCAAATCTAAGTTTTTAGCGTTTGTAGATTTGGAGAAAGCTTTTGACAATGTCGACTGGAATACACTCTTTCAAATTCTGAAGGTGACAGGAGTAAAATTTAGGGAGCGAAGAGTTATATTCAACTTATACAAAAACCAGACAGCGGTTATTAGTGTCGGATGGCATGAAACAGACGCAGAGGTTGGGAAGGGAGTAAGACAGGGTTGTCGACTTTCCCCAATGTTGTTGGGGAGCAAATCGTTGAAGATAGATTAAAGAAGACTGATTTTGAGATCTGAGACGAAATTATTTATTTATTTATTTTATTTATTTATTTATTTAGCCTGATCAGATTAGGGCCATCAGGCCCTCTCTTACATCGGACCAGGGTTTTACACATACAGTATTTCTTTACATGTGAGTTACCTATAACATAATAATGATTTTTACAGATGAACAGTTAATAACATTATTTATACAGGTTGATTACATGTAAAAGGATGTAAATAAAAGGTAATAACTTAACTCTACATATGTAATAACTTAACTCTAAATAGGATTAATACTAACAGTACCACTGAGACACCTTCTGCTGCTGCTGCTGGTGTAATAATAGAAGTAATAACATTTATATTAGCAGATACAATATTTACTTTTGAATATATCGAGACTGGTTAACGCATGGCGAATTTTGACAGACGCTGTACCTGGCGAGAGCAATGGCAGTTGCTCATTCCTCCACTAGTTGCGGCAGAACCCAACCCTACCTCCTCTACAAAGTTCTGTATGGTGCATCTAAAACTTACATGATCACATGTGATCTTTTGTACATTTCATTACTTTAAATTTGTATTTGAGCTGAAATACATGACGTGTATTTTGCCAGCCATGTGTTCATCTATATTTGCAGATTTAGTTTAAGCTATTTTATAATAGCTGATAGGCTATTTCATAAGGCGTATTTGCTTTTGATACTGTTGTAGTTAGATAAACCACTGTGTACTCAGATACGCCTAGTGGACCTTTGTTCATGTTTTACACATGTGCAAAAAAAAAAAAAAAAAAAAAAAAAAACCAGTTTCAATTTCAGCGTTTTTAGCTCAGAAATTGGGGGTGGTAACTGCTTTTAAATATTACTGTAGGTGTTGCCTGTTACATGTCAGATGGCGCCCATGTTCAATATAAAAAGATAGACCACGTGAACCATACCTTATTGGAATACTCAATGTTTCGCAATCCCTGCAGTTTTTTTTTTTTTTTTTTTTTTTTTTTTTTTTTAAAAACGAAAGGGTATAGGCCTACTGTGACTTGCGAGTCAACCAGAGTTGCCAACTCTGCCACAAAGATACCCTCTAAATTTACTATAAAATCCCCCTAAATCGAAAGATATCACCCTAAAAAAGAAAACGGGGGGGGGGGGGGGGCTAGAATCTGCAGCCTGACTACTTTTCGATAAAAAAAAATATAAATGAAAATAAATAAATAACGAAACTTCTCGTTTTTGAGACTCTCTCTCTCTCTCTCTCTCTCTCTCTCTCTCTCTCTCTCTCTCTCCCGCCATCTATTGCACATGTATTAAAAATTAAGTCATGCCCACGGGCACGAACGTAGAGGTGCAATACCGAAAGATAGTTCATAATAAGAAATAATTACAATCTTACCTTCCAGCAAAGGGTCCGTTTCCCAGATCTTCGAATACTTTTGTGCTTACTTTCTCTTATTTTTGGTAGCCATTTTGACCAATAAAACAATGCATTTACATTACAAGTTGAGCTGGTCATTAAAGTAAAAAATAATGATGGATCACCAATAAAACACAATGATCGCTAATGCACTTAATTGCCGATCATAGCACGTGACTTAGCGGTATTTCAGTGCAGTGTCCTCGGAAAATACATTAAGTTACTGGGGAAAAAAAACTGGTATTGTTGAGCGGCGGAATGGGGATGGAGAGAGGGGAAATATGCGCCGCCTCCGTGCGCTGTAAGTAAACAGTGCAGGCAACATGAACTGAAGAAACAATGAAAACAGCGCGACAGTAGTGACAGAAGAGAGCCAATGTAATCAACAGAGGCGGCCAGTACGCTGTATGGTTGGCAATGAACATCTGCAGTCAGTACGGCCAGGGCCGGATCTAGGGGGGGGGGGGGGACAAAGGGGGCAGTAGCCCTGGGCGGCAGATTTTAGAGGGCGGCAAATTTTGACCCACCATTTTTTTTTGCCCCTTACAGAATGTATCTTTCTGGTAAAAAAAGGTAAAGCAGTCAACAATCCGAAGATTGGTTTGAACACCACAGTGCTTTACTAGGCACGGTCCTTTTTGGAGGTGGGTATGCAGTTGCCTTCCTCCGACCTTCGAACTGACTTACCCAGCCAGTTATAGGGGGACCTACAGTTTAACGTGGGTTCCGAACCACGGTGCTACTCGGTATTTTTCACATAAACATTACTGCCAGAGGTGAAAGAAGTGGAAAGTGACAGATTAAAATCCTATGACCTGGCGGGGATCGAACCCGCGACCTTTGGATTTGTAGTCTGGCACTCTACCACTGTGCAACCGAGTGTAATAAAATTAACTGACACAGAATTATTAAAAGTAAAATGACTGCAAGAAATACCGAAATCATTTCATAAAAATTAAATTCCTGGTTGTTGACTTCAGTGTTGCCCTGTCACAGGTACTTCAGCTAATCGAACTTTAAAAATCTACTGGGTATTAGCCAGAGTGATGCGTTATTGCTTAAGTAAAGGCACAATGTTTATTAATTTGCATAGATGTCCTTTTTTTAGATAAATGAATATTCATATTTCATATGATTCTTGTACCTCTGAAGCTATTTCTGAGGTCAAAGTGCTAGCAGAAGATAATGTGGTATCAACGGTATTCTCCGAAAAAGGATTCGAAGAAAGAAGGAAATGGCCGATGAGATTTGTGAGGATGAAGTATCCAACATTCACAGAAAAAAAAGGAATAATTGACAGAGCTTAGTACCAAGTTTACCACACTTGAGAAAGTTGGCGCAAAAATTGGTTTTCTGTGTGGCGTGCAAATTCGAGAAATAGAAGTGGAGGACTTGAAGGCCAAAGCAGCGGAAATGGCAGAAGATTTTAGCGAGGAAGAACTTGAAGTTGAAAGTTTCAGACAAGATGCGCTGGCAGTAGAAAGAGCCTTGCAAGATTCCACTCCATCGTCAACATTAAGTTTAATTTATAAAAATAAATTGGTAGAGGGGTATCCCAACCTTACTACAGCGTTAAAATATCTTACCATTCTAGTTTCTGTTTTGTCTGGAGAAGGAAGTTTCAGCAAGCTGAAACTAATTAAATACACTTGAGGAGCACGACTGCTTAACAAATCTGAGTATAATATCCATGTAGGACAAACGAGCTGCTTCTCTAAACTATGATGATATCAAAAACAGTTTTGCAGCAAAAAAAGCTCGAAAAGCGAAATTTTGAATTGATTTTTGTACGATGAGTAATCTTGTAATATTTTTGTATGTATTAAAATTGTTCTGTTTTCCTTTGATCTTAATTCAGTCAATAAAACAAGTTCATGTTGTGAGATTGTGACATTTATTTAGAAATATGTAACCCAATTAGCGTCAAAAAGTCGATCCTTACGGTGGGGGGGGGGGGGGGGGAGAGGGGCGGCAAATTTAAGCTTGCCCCCCTTGGCAAATGTCCTAGATCCGGCCCTGAGTACGGCAACACGACTTCCGATTGCTACACACACATTTGATGCAAAAATAAATAAATTCTTTTCTTCCCTCTAAATATCCCCCCAACACTTCTTTTTCCCCTTAAAAATCCGCCAAACATTTCTTTCCCCCTAAATTCCCCCCTGAAAAAAAATGTCCCCCCGAAATCTGGGGGGAAACCCTCCAAGTTGGCAACCCTGGGGTCAACCTGTAGATAGCAGCAGAAAGCGTTACCTTGCCGGACGTGGGCGTTCCCTGGGAAGACACGGCCTTGCAGCTGAGCCCGTCCAGGTCCAGCCTGAGCTCCGGGTCCGACGACGACGAGGATCGCCAGCTGGAGGCGGGCGACTGCGGCGGCGGCGCCGGCCGGGGGCGGGGGCGGGGGCGGCGGGTGCCGCCCCCGGGGGTGTGCAGAGTGCGCGGCGCCGGCGTGCCGAACAGCGCCAGCCGCGGGGGATCCGCCATCGCGTGGCCGGGAGGCTTCCGTAACTCAGGGTGGCCAGCAGTGCTAATGTGCTGCAGCACACTGTAAATATATTACTAAAATTATGACATTTCTCTTCGAAAGAAAGCGGTTCAAATGTTTGTAAATCTTATCGGACCAAACTGCGTGGTCATCAGTCCGTAGCTTACAAACTACTTAAAACTAGGTAAACTAACCTAAGGACAAACACACACACACCCATGCCCCAGGGAGGACTCGAACCTCCACGGCGAGCAACCGCGCGCTCCGCAGCGAGACGCTTTAGACCGCTCGGCTACTCCACCCCGGCAAAAGCAAGCGGTAAATCGCTGTAAAATTACATCCTTTCTCTTGGAATGCGATCCAGATATCACAATAAAATTATGCCAATTCCCTTCCAATACTTATTAGAATGCTAGTAATAAGGATGAAAACGCATTTTGGAGCGCTCTCGCCGCGATAGCTGGAAACCAGCTCCGTGTGCTGAAGTGGGATTCAGCCGCGCTGGTACGTGCGCAGGGAGGCGGCGCAGTCGTCTGTTTGCTAGTGCGCATGCGCAGGCGTGACGTCAGGCCTGGCGACTCTTGGCCGAGGCCGCGGCGCGCACGTCATATCACGTGATCAAGTGAGGCCTGAGGCGACGCGACCGCTAGCAGATTGGCCGGTCGCTGGGGCACGGCCCACTGTCTCATACCGGCTAGCCAATCCGCTAGCGATCGCGACGACTCAGGCCTCACTTGATCACGTGATATGACGTGCGCGCCGCGGCCTGTCTCTCTCGTGGCGACTCATGTGTGCTGAAACCGACTGCAGCACCAGATCAACGTGTAACGGTTGCGTAAGAATAGTATATGACGAATATTGCGGCATACAGAGTCAAATAGCGCGCTGGCTCAGGCGTCTTGCGCGTTGTCTCTCAAACCTACTTGTGTGAGGCTCGTATGCAAATACCTCTGAGTCCAAATTTTTAATTTCTGTAAATAAAACTTCAGTGACAAACAGCATTAGTAATGTATAGCCGACATGCGAGTGAAACTGTGCTTTTCAGCCAAGAAGTTTCATTGGTCACTTAAGTAGAAAGCAGATGACGTGGTTGGGATATTGCTAAGCTCCGTTATTTCCATTGTTCAAATGTTTGTTAAGCTTATGGGACTTAACTACGGGGTCATCAGTCCCTAAACTTACAAACTACTTATCAACTACCTTATACAGGACGGCACAAATATCCATGCCCGAGGGGGGATTCGAACCCCCGACCGTAGTGGCCGTGCAGACCGTGACTGGAGCGCCTCAGTCCCCTCGGCCACCTCGGCCGGCTATTTCCATTGTCAGTCACGCTTTTTATTTTAGTATATTTTGTTTCCTGTTTATTTTTGTAATATTGTAGCACGCTGGTCAAATTTTGTACGAGCCGCCACTGGTGGCCAGATTTCCAAAGTAAAAATACGCTACCGATGCGTGTGACACAAAATTTTGCCCCTACCTGTAAACATTGACAGATACAAAAACACACGAATTGATGCACACGCAGTATTGTGACTCAGTGAGACGGAGCAGTATCATCATTAAAAATTCCATAGTTGTTTGGGAATATAAAATTCCATGAATGGCTAAAAATGGTTTCCAAGTGGTTTTAGGGGGAGGCATACAATCACGGACATCATTTCTAAATTACGGTCGCTCCCATCAGTCACTGTACAGATTGTCAACTTTATCTGCATGTGCAGTACTGAGACATCAATTTCTTTTCGGTCATTTAGTCCCACTGCGCCGGCATTACTCCACATTACGGTGAAGGTATCAGGGGTAAAATATAGGGAACGAAACGTTATACACAACTTTTACAAAAACCAGATAGTAATTATAAGGGCAGGAAGGGGACGGTGTGATTGGGAAGGGAGTGAGACAGGGTTGTAACTTTTCCTTTAATCTGTACATTAAGCAATTTGTCAAAGAAGGCAAGGAGAAATTTGGAGAAGAAATTAAAGTACAAGGAGAAGTAATAAAAACTTTGTGGTTTCCCGATGCCAACCTGGAGAGCTGGAAGATCAATTGAACGGAATGTCTGTGTCTTGAAAGGAGGGTATAAGTTGAATATTACCGAGAGAAAAACAAAGGTAATGAAATATAGTCTAATAAAATCTGGAAACGTGCAAGGAATTAGGTAATGAGACAATAAAGGCGGCAGGTGAGTTTCGTTACTTAGGCACTAAAACAAAATATGATGGTCGCGGTACAGAGGCTATAAAAAGCAAAATGGCAATGGGAAGAAGAGCGTTTCTGAGAAGTAGCTGAAAATAGCCATTTCCCGTCAATGAGCGTTTCTGTCGTATTAGATCACCCAGTCCATTCCATGGAAAAACTGCCGACACCATTATGAAGCCACCATCAGCTTGTGCAGTGCCTTGACAACTTGGGTCCGTGGCTTCGTAGATCTGCTGCACACTCGAAACCGCCGATCAGCTCTTACCAACTGAAACCGAGATTAGTCTCATCAAGACACGGCATTCCAGTTGCCTTGGGTCTAAAAGGTACAGTCCGAGCAGAAGAGAGATGCCGCCAGTGATGCCTTGATGTAGATTTTGAAGATGGTTCACTTTCTCAATAAGCTTATCTCTAATGCAGTTTCATCAAACTCAGATAAAGTTTTTATTCTTTACTGAACAGACTTCCATAGAAGAGGATATTTGAGTTGGCTGCGGTTGCAAAGCTTGAGGCTGCGGTGGATGGGCGCTCCTGCCGAAAGTCGGTCGCGGGGATCCAACAGTCGCCCTGTGCGTCTGATGTGCCCACCGATCGGCCTGCGGCTTTGGCTAGTCAGGTCACTGCACGCATGGAGGTCACCACCCATCCGTGGTGGACTGGGAGGTCTCCCCGGCGCATGGCGGACGGCGTAAGACATTCCGGGAGGCCGATAGTGAGGCCTTCCCAGTTCGTCTTACAAATAGGTTTAAGGCGCTGTTGGAGATGGTCAGTGTTCCTTAGCCAGATGGCGCCGCAAGTCCTGTCGTAACCTCTCAATCAGCAAGATCTGGGCAATCTCAGATGGTGGGATTGCTTGTAGTAGGGAGCTCCAACGTTAGGCAGATAATGGGGCCCCTTAGCGATTTGGCCAGTAAGGACGGATAAGAAAGCCAATATGCACTACGCGTACATACAAGAGGGAGTCGTTCCAGATGTGGAACGGGTGCTTCCGGATGCCATGGAAGGGACAGGGTGGAGCCAACTGCGGGTGGTTACTCACGTCGGTACCAACGACAAGTGTTGGTTTTGGTCGGAAGAGATTTACTCCGGATTTGAGCGGCTATCTGAGATGGTAAAGACTGTCAGTCTTCCTTGCGAGATGAAGGCAGAGCTCATCTGCAGAATCGTCGACAGGACCGACTGCGGTCCTTCAGTACAGAGCCGAGTGGAGGGTCTGAATCAGAGGGTGAGACAGTTCTGTGATCGTGTAGGCTGCAGATTCGTCGACTTGCGCCAAAGGGCGGTGGGGTTCCGGGTTCCGCTGAACAGGTCAGAAGTCCACTACACGCAGGAAGCGGCTACACGGGTAGCGAGGTCTGTGGGGCGTTCACTGGGCGGGATTTTAGTATAGACAGCTTCAGGGGAAAACAAAATGGGCAGTCTCAATGGGTGCAGGTGGATCACAGGAGACATTTAGATCTGAGAACTATTGGCATAACACTTTTAAATTATCGTAGCTGTGTCGGGAAAGCACCAGAACTCCAAGTGTTAATAGAAAGTACCGAAACACACATCATTATAGGCAGTGAAAGTTGACTCAAGCCGGAAATAAGTTCAGCCAAAGTTTTGCAAAAGATCTAACTGTGTTCAGAAAGGATAGAGTAAACAAAATAGGCATGTTTCTCGTCGTCAAAAGTAGTCTTTAGTGTAGCAAGTTGAAGTTGATAGTTCCTGTGAGGTATAATGGGTAGAGATTGTACCTGAAAATCGAAAGAAGTTAATAATTGGTCCCTTTTACCGGCCTACCGACTGACGATACAATAGCAGAAAGGTTTAAAGAAAACCTGTGTCAAACTGAAAACATGTACCAGACTCATACGATAATAGTAGGCGGTCATTTCAATTTATCCTCAATCTGTTATCCAATTATATGTTCAAATCAGGAGGTACGCATAAAACATCGTGCGAATTTGTACTGAACGCATTCTCTGAGAATTACTTGGAACAATTAGTTCATGAGGCAACTAGAATTGTAAGTGGATCGCAAAATACACTTGATCTCTTTGCAACAAATAATCCTGAGCTGATGACGAGCATTAAAACGGATACAGGTATTAGTGAACACAGAGCTGTCGTAGCGAGATTGAATATTGAAAGTACCAAAGTTACCAAAAATAGACGAAAAGTATATTTCTTCAGAAAAGCAGATAGAAATACACTAAATTGCTTCTTGAAAGACAGTTTCGCCTCATTCCAAACCCTAAACATAAGTGTAGACCAATTGTGCTTCGAATTCAAAGAAGTATTATCGACAGCAATTGACTGTTTTATACGGAATAAATTAATAAAAGAAGGTCGTGATTCCCCTTGGTACACAAAAATGGTCAGGACACATGCAAAAAAAAAAAAAAAAATTAATTCATTAATCACTCAATTTTTATAGTTGGAAGACTTGCATATGTCGTGTGAAAGTATTACTTTTTTAAAACGTGCAAAAAATCATTGGATTCCAAGAATGCTTTAAAATTAATACAGCTATTTTGGGCAACCTACTTAAAAAAATAAATAAAAAAGGTTCCCCCAAATGTTGAAGTATTAGAAAAATATGAAAGAATTGCGTCAAAATCGCGCCTCATTCCCTTTGAGTTGAAGCCTATTTCCTTCATTACTTTATTATAACTACATTTGTTCCCCGTTTGGTTACGTTAACATTACTTTAAAAAATGTTAATTCGATGTATATAGGAGGTTTAGTAAAATGCGGGACAATATACGTCCCGTACTTACTTTCTCTGAACAACGGGGCACTTGGACCAAATAAGGGACGCACCGGCAAAATACGGGACGTTTGACCACCCTACCGTAACTACACTGCTGGTATGAATGGGACAGTGCTCAAATGATTTAAATCATACTTAACTGGAAGAGTTCAGAGAGATGAAATAAGTAGTTCATATAATATGCAAGAAACGTTTAATTCCTCTAACGTGGGAGCTATCAAAAATGGGGTCCCACAAGGTCCGGTCTTGGGTCCTTTGCTGTTCTTAATATATATTAATGACTTGCCATTCTATATTCAAAGATCTAAGCTTTTTGCTGACAATTCAAGTATAGCTATCATGCCTGACAAAACAGGAATTAATTGATGAAATTGTAAATGATGTATTTCAGAAAATTATTTAGTGGTTCTCTACAAATGGACTCTCATTAAACTTTGATAAAACATGGTGTGTAGAGTTTCATACAGTAAGCGGCATGACACTATTAATAGACTTTGGCAGAAATCTGTAGCTAAGGTATAATAAAATTTTTAGTTGTTTGCACTGATGAGGAACTGAATTGGAAGAAACACATTGAAGTTCTGCTGAAATGTTTGAGTTCAGCTATTTATGCTATCAGGGTCAATGCAAAATTTGGTGATGTACATCTCAGTAAATTAGCTTACTATACCTATTTTCATTCACTGTTTCGTATGGGATAATATTCAGAGGCAATTCAATATCGACTAAAAAAGTATTCATTGCACAAAAGCATGTAACCAGAACAATTGCTGGAGCCCATCCAAGATCATCCTGCAGACATTTATTTAAGGATCCACGGATCTTCACTAGCTTCACAATATATTCACTTATGAAATATGTAATTAACAGTCCGACCTAATTCAAAAGTAATAGCAGTGTGCATAGCTTCAACACTAGGAGAAAGGGTGATATTCAAGGTTAAATCTAACGTCGACACAGAAGCGGGCGCAAGTCTTCGGTCACTTACCAAATAGTATCAAAAATCTCACAGATAGCTAACTAGTATTTAAAAAGAAATTAAAAGAATTTGTGAATGGATACTCCTTCTACACTCTAGATGAACTTATAGATAAAACTTATTAATTTAGCTAAAATACATAAGAAAAATAAAATAAATGAATAAATAAAAAATATTTAAAATATCGAGTGTCGTTTATTAAACTGACACGTTCAACAGCACTGCGAAATGTCGTATTTAATATTCAAGTTCAAATGTTCAAATGTTTGTTAAGCTTAAGGGACTTAACTACGGGGTCATCAGTCCCTAAACTTACAAACTATTTAGGAACTACTTACAACTAAGGACGGCACAAATATCCATGCCCGAGGGGGGATTCGAACCCCCGACCGTAGTGGCCGTGCTGACTGTGACTAAAGCGCCTCAATTCTCTCGGCCACCGCGGCCGGCATTATTCAAGTATTAATCTAATCTAATCTTGTTGGATCACGCGAAGTGCCGTCTACGACTTTTCTTTTATCTCATTTATAGTTGCAAATCATAGTGCTTCCTACGGGGTTTACAATAAAAGTCCGCAGGGACCAGGGCTGGAGAGTACGGAAATTTCGAGATCCAAAAGTTCTTCAAAGATTGCGAGTCAGTTGTGTATAGGGGTGACTGACGTCGTGTGTAAGCCCATCTTTATTATCTACTAAATATTCTTTTTTTTTTTTTACTTATATTCCATAATAATGTAAGGGTACTGAGTTGGAATTGTAGCATTTGTAAAGTCAATGAAATGCAGCCATTCACAGGAGAATTGCTGGGGAATGGCGCAGCCCCGTGTGCGAAACAATGGCTGATGGTGGCCAGAACGTATTTCATTTTAAAGTAGCTAGGAATGCCCCAAACGGATGACCTGTCAGTTTACGGGCGATCAAGCCGTACTACCCAGTTAGCGGTTTCCGCAGAACACTTCGGCCCTGGAGGAAAACGTTTGTTTACCCCCACAAGCTGTGAGAAATTTCGACTTGTTATTGTGCGGAATATTGCCGCGACCATATACGCTGGCAACCCGAAGACGATACGCGGAAGACGGGAAAGACTAGGAAAGAGGCTGCATCGGCTGTTGGCTGTTTTGGGCTGCTTGTGTTCGATTCGTTGACCTATTTCGGAAAAAGGAAGAACACAAATTTGCGAGAAGGTACGCCGGAGTCCGAAAAGGGAGTTATTAGTGTGGCGCTCTCGGACTGCCACGGTGGAGTAGCCGAGCGGTCTAAAGCACCTCGCTGCAGAGCGCGCGGTTACTCGCCGTGGAGGTTCGAGTCCTCCCTGGGGCATGGGTGTGTGTGTTGTCCTTAGGTTAGTTTACCTAGGTTTAAGTAGTTTGTAAGCTACGGACTGATGACCACGCAGTTTGGTCCGATAGATTTACAGACATCTGAACTTTTTTTGCTCTCGGACTGAGCGCATCCTGACGTGAGTTGAAGTTTGCTGCCAGTTGTGTGCTGTTCAAAATTATTACAGAGACTCACTGACGCATCAGCGGGAGGGAGCCCGCAGTGTTACGCTCTACGTTTACATTACGGAGATATGCGTCTGCTCAAGCATTCTCTCGAGTCACATTAAATGTCGGAGATTCTTCGTTAACGTTCCACTAAGTTCGGCCAATTGAACCTTGCTTGTTCTCGCTCGCTTCGTAGCTTTCTTCTACGTTACAATCCAATGAGGTCTAGCGAGTGCCTGAGTCATAAGCAGCTTAATTTAATTTATTTATTCATACTGACTACTGAGAAGGGCGCATTTCTTTCTTGTAACTATTCAAAATAAATTCAGTTGTTTTTAAATGCATTTTCGGTCGGTAGTATTTGAATCTATTTAATTGAATATGTAAATGACAGAAGCCATTCAAAAATGTTCAAATGTATGTAATCCTATGGGACCAAACTACGTTGGTCATCAGTCGCTAGTCTTAAAAACTACTCATACTATGTTAAACTAATCTAAGGACAACACACACATCCATGCCCGAGGGAGGATTCGAACCTCCGACGCACCATTCAAAGAGTTATTGAGCAGAATGGTTGATGTGAATCCTCTAAGACAGTGTTTTCCAACCTTTTTGAATACGCGACCCCTTCCGACCAAAAATATTTCGGCGACCCCAGCCCCCTCCCCGAGCCATAACAGAACTATGTTTCTATTTTCAAAGACACGAATGTAATTTTCTTCTGCTGATTCAACTTTATTGGAAAAAAACCAATAAAAATACAGTACTGTATATTACAGGATACGCTATTCTCTCATGATTTACGATTTTCTGTTGTTGGATTTTATTGAATTCCTAATAAAATTTATTTCGAAAGTCATGTTATCATACTTTACAACTCAGACACCGAATTTTGTGTAAAACTCTCGTTCAAGGGGAGGAGCTTTCTGTTGTCTTCTGCAGTCGAGGGTATTCAATTACCATCCATGGAGGGCAGTTCTCTAGTTCATTTGTGCCAGTATCCAAAATATCTGCAGCTGAATTTCCAAATGTCAAGCCGTTTAAATGTTTAAAATCGGGCTGTATTGTGAGCGACTAAAACAAATAAAATTCTCCATTGATATGCCTTATGTGGTGGTGGGGTGGGGTGTTTAGACACACCCCTCCCCCATACTCGTCATTACCTCCCTGAATTCGGAAGTTAGTTGCCGGAAGTATACAATTCCGAAATACGCCTGAAAAGCTCGGGCTGCAACAAATACTTGTATTTCATCGATGTCTTAGATAGCGTTACAGGGCCGTAGATGTGCGAGATATATTATGTAAATTACTTATCTTGTGGACAGCATACGGCATTCAGGGAGGCTGTTTACAAACGATACCGTGTTATATAGCTAGCAACTGTCAGTACAACAGGAAGACGTATGTAGAGGGCGACATAAAAAAAAAAATTGACCACTGAAGATCTTTAAAATAAAGCGAAACGCGTCTTGTCTTATTTTCGGTTTGTAATCCTAAGGAACCAAACTTCTGCTGTCATCGGTCCCTTGACTCACAAGTTAACTTATACAAAGGATGAGACACAAATATACGCCCGTGGGAAAACTCGAACCTCCGACGTGAGCTGCCGCACGATCCGCAACGTGGTGCTCCAGACCACACGACCAACTTCGCGCCGCCATCTGGTTTTACAGATGACGGTAGTGTCGCACACATAATGGAGAACAGGCCGCTGAGTCGGAACAGATCTCTTTTCCACTCCGGTAATTGGTGTGAAAAAGTTTCCGACGCGATAATGGCCTCACGACAGGAATTAACAGACTCTGAACACGGCATGTTGGTTGGAGCTGGGCGCATGGAAGATTAGTGTCAGAAATCGTTAGGAAATTCAATAGTCCGAAAGTCATAGTGACATGAGCGTGCCGAGAATACCAAATGCCAGGCATTACCTCTCTCGATGGACAACGCAGTCGACGTCTGCCTGTGCTTCATGACCGAGCGGTGGTTGCGTACACTTGTCAGCATTAACAGGCAAGAAATACTGCGTGAGATGACAGCAAAAATCAATGCGGGACGGTCGACGAACGTAAAAGTTAGGGCGATTCCGTGGCATTCGGAGTTAATGGGCTATGCAGCATGGCCGTAGCCAGAACGGGAGGGTGGGGGGAGAGGGTTCTGAGGTTCAAATCTCTCTCGAAATGTTGACAAAGCTAACAAAAAAGGCATAATTCTGTATCAGGATAAAGTTCAAATGTTTGTAAATCTATGGGATTTAACTACTTGGTTATTAGTCCCTAGATTACAAATTACTTAAACTAACTTAAACTAACCTAAGGCCAACTGCCTAGAAAGCAGGAGTCCCGGGTTCGAATCCCGGCTAGATAAACATTGTCAGTTTTGCCCAATCGCATTTGATGGCAATTTATTCAGTGAATATGAAAGAATAACAACTGCAGGTTCAGATGTGAGTCTGTTCTTTTGGAACAGACGCCACATGTATATATATATATATACAAGAGGAATATCACTGGGTACATAAATGTTTGGCCGCGGTGGAGTAGCCGAGCGGCCTAAGGCACCTCGCTGCGGAGCGCGCGGTTGCTCGCCGTCGGAGGGTCTAGTCCTCCGTTGGGTAAGTGTGTGTGTGTGTGTGTTTCCTTAGGTAGTTTACCTTAGTTTTAATAGTTTGTTTTAATGTTATAATGTTTGTATAGCTTATGGGACTTAACTACGAGGTCATCAGTCCCTAACCTTACAAACTACTTATGAACTAGTTACCACTAAGGACGGCACAAATATCCATGCCCGAGGGGCGATTCGAACCCCCGACCGTAGTGCCGTGCAGACCGTGACTGGCACGCCGCAGTCCCCTCGGCGACAGCGGCCGGCTTACGTAGTTTGTAAGCTACGGACTGATGACCACGCAGTTTGGTCCGATAGATTTATAAACATTTGTACATAAATGTTTATATAGTAAATGACAGAGGGTACCTTGCAGAAAACTTTGCCGAGGAAGGGAAGGGTGGAAACGAACAGAGAAATGGGAGAGAGAGAGGTGGATGCAAAGAGAGGGGGGAAGGAGACGTGGACTACGAGAGTCTAGGATAAATAAACACCCGGGCAACGCCAGATCTTGCAGCTAGTAATAATACAAAAAATGTCAAGAACGGCAACGTCGCTACTCGTTCGCTTTGCCGAGTTTGGAACGAGTCGCGGGGAACGGCGGTAATGGTTATCCAACAGGAGTAAAATATAGGGAGCGGAAGGTTATTTACAACAGCCAGACAGCGGTTGTCAGCGGTGAAGGGCACGAAAAGGATGCAGTGGTTGGGAAGGGAGTAAGACAGTGCTGTAGCCTTTCTCCAATGTTGTTCAATTTGTACATTGAGCAAGCTATAAAGGAAAGCAAGGAGAAATTTGGACCGGCCGCGGTGGCCGAGGAGACTAAGGCGCTCCAGTCACGGTCTGCACGGCCACTGCGGTCGGGGGTTCGAATCCCCCCTCGGGCATGGATATTTGTGCCGTCTTTAGTATAAGGTAGTTGATAAGTAGTTTGTAAGTTTAGGGACTGATAACCCCGTAGTTAAGTCCCGTAAGCTTAACAAACATTTGAACATTTAGAAATTTGGAGAAGGAATTAAAGTTCAGGGTGAAGAATTAAAAACATTGCGTTTTGCCGACGACATAGTAATTATGTCAGAAACAGGAAAGGATCTGGAACAGCAGTTAAACGGAATGGACAGTGCGTTAAAAGGTGCATATAAGATGAATATCAACAAGAGCAAAACTAGGGTAATGGAGTGCAGTCTAAGAAAATCAGGCGATGCTGAAGGAATTAGATTAGGTAACGAAACAATAAAGGAGGTAGATGAGTTTTGTTACTTGGGCAGTAAAATAACAACTGATGGTCGCAGTACAGAGGATATAAAATGCAGAATAGCAATGGGTAGAAAAGCATTCTTGAAAAAGAGAAATTTGTTAACATAGAATATTGATTTAAGCCTAAGGAAGTCCTTTCTGAAGGCATTTGTGTGTAGTGTTGCCTTTATGGGAGTGAAACATAGAGGATAAACAGTGAGGACAGGAAGAGGATAGAGGCTCTTGAAATGTGGTGCTACAGAAGAATGCTGAAGATTAGGTGGGTGGATCGCGTAACTAATGAGGAGGTACTGAACAGAATTGGGGAGAAAAGGAATTTCTGGCTTACCTTGAGTAAAACAAGGGATCGATTGGTAGGACACATTCTTAGACATCAAGGAATTGTGAATTTAGCGTTGGAGGGAAGTGCGTGGGGTATAAATCGCAGAGGAAGACTAGAAGACCAAGAGATGGATACAGTAAGCAGATTCAGACAGACGTAGGTTGCCGTTCTTATGTGGAGATGAAGAGGCTTGCTCAGGATAGGGTATTGTGGAGAGCTGCATCAAAACAGAACGTAATTGCTGGCCGCGGTGGCCGAGGGGACTGAGGCGCTCCAGTCACGGTCTGCACGGCCACTACGGTCGTGGGTTCGAATCCCCCCTCGGGCATGGATATTTGTGCCGTCCTTAGTCTTAGTTAGTTCATAAGTAGTTTGTAAGTTGAGTCCCATAAGCGCTACAAACATTTGAACAACAACGTAATTACCTGTTAGGCGAGCTGGCGACGGCGGCGCTGTGCGAGTGGAGGTGTGGACGGCCAGTGAGAAGCTCGGTGTTTGCCGCGGGACGGCGGCGCCTCGGCGGTTGCCACGCTACAGAGAGGGTGCGTCACCGCGCCGCTGACGAACGGCCGGCCGCGCCCTCGGTACCAGCGCACGCACCGAGGTGGCCGCCACCGTCGCGGTTCACTGGCCACGGGAAGCGCAGCCAACAGGCCGCGTCTACTACAGCGAGCACACAATAACACAGAGGGGCTGTACCGCCTACATCAGCGTTGTTGTTGTGATCTTCAGTCCGCAGACCGGTTTAATGCAGCTCTCCACGCTACCCTTCTGGAATTTTTTAAACAATGAACCCGTCAACATCCCACATTTATATTTTGCCTTGTGATTCACAACAGGATGAAGTAGTTATATAAATATTTTGAAAATTTTCAGTTCAAAAGTTTACATAGCCATATTTCAGGAATTGTCTGAGATTAAAAAGAATTGAAATTTGGTATTTTTTCTTACTCTCAGCACCCACTATAAGTATACTAAATTTTAGCAAAATCTAAAATGGTGAGGTAAAACAAGTGTGTTGATTTGACATGGAATGACTCGGGCTGTCCTTCAGGTTCACCAGACATTTCAGAACGTGTCTGGGAAATGGTTGGTTGGCATCTGGTGTCGTAATTAGTGTCACGGATACAAACTTTGTGTGTGGGGGGAGGGGTAATCCAGTGGCGGACTAACGCTGTTGGAGACCCGCGGCGGCGGCGAAACAAAATAAAGCCCTGCATCAACTTGTAAATACATATATTACAACAGAAAAGATTTAGAGCCCCCCCCCCCCCCCCAGGACGCCGTCATTTACCGTCTAGTAAAATCATCTGAAGATCAAAACCAACTGCAGAACGATCTGAATAAGATATCAGTATGGTGTAAAAATTGGCAATTGACTCTAAATAATGAGAAGTGTGAAGTCGTCCACATGAGTACGAAAAGAAATCCGTTAAACTTTGTTTACAACATAAATCAATCAAATGTGAAGGCCGTAAAACTCCACAAAATACCTAGGAATTACTATTACTTCAGACTTAAACTGGAAAGAACACGTAAATAATATCGTGGGAAAGGCGAACCAGAGACTGCGTTTTATTGGCAGAACCCTTAAAAGATGCAACAGAACTACTAAAGAAACTGCATACACTGCGCTTGTCCGTCCATTTTTGGAGTATTGCAGCCCAGTGTGGGATCCTTATCAGGTGGGTTTGACGGAGGACATCGAAAGAGTCCAGAGAAGGGCAGCTCGTTTCGTATTGTCACGATACAGGGGAGACAGCGTTACGGAAATGATCCGGGATCTGGGATGGGAATCATTACAACAACGGCGCTTATCGCTGCGGCGTGGGCTACTTGCGAAACTCCAATCGCCAACATTCTCCTCCGAATGCGAAAATATATTGTTGCCTCCCACTTACATAGGTAGAAATGATCATCAGAATAAAATAAGAGAAATCAGAGCTCGAACAGAGAGATTCAGGTGTTCTTTCTTCCCGCGCGCTATTCGAGAATGGAATGGGAGACAAATAGTATAATTGTGGTTCGATGAACCCTCTGCTAGGCACTTAAATGTGATTTGCAGAGTATCCCATGTATATGTAGATGTAGATGTAGACGACAAAATAAAGCCCTGCATCAACTTGGAAATACATATATTACAATAGAAAAGATTTAGAGCCCCCCCCCCCCCCCCCCGGAGGACGAGAGGCATGGGACAGTCTAAAAAAAATAGTTTTCGAGATTTGGAGGCCACAGCAGAACAAGATAACAAGGAAGGGGGGGAGGGGCCCTTGTTGCTTTTGAGGTATTTAGAGACGGCCCTCCCCCACCACACTCCCCTTAGTCCGCCACTGGGGAAATCCCTCAGGAACGTATTCAGAACTTCATTGATTCAATGCCATGGCGTATTGCAGCAAATGGTGGGCGCACAATATTCTGAGTAGTAGGGCTCCAAGGACGTATAAAGATTTGAAAAGGTAATCATTTGTTACTTGTCTTGTACCTAAGCTGTGGTATTAGGTACCCTCCGCCACACACCGTCGGGTGGCTTGCGGAGTATGGATGTAGATGTAGATGTAGATGTACCCTGTCCTGTGCAAGTCTCTTCATCTGAGAATACGTTCGGCAACCTACATCCGTTTGAATCTACTAACTATATTCGTCCCTCGGTCTCCCTCTACGATTTTTACCCCACACGCTTCCTTCTAATGCTAAGTTGACAATTCCTTGATGTCTGAGAATGTGTCCAACCAATCTATCCCTTCTCTTAGTCAGGATATGCCAGAAACTTCTTTTCTCCCCGATTCGGTTGAGCACCTCCTCATTAGTTACGTGATGTACCCATCTAATTTTCATCATTCCTCTGTAGCACCACATTTCAAAAGCTTCTAACATATTTTTATCTGAACTCCTTATCGTCCACGTTTCACTCCCATACAGTGCTACACTCCAGACAAATGCTTTCAGAAAGGACTTCCTAACATTTAAATTAATATTGGATGTTAACAAGTTTCAGTTCTTTAGAAACGCTTTTCTTCCCACAGCCATTCTGCATTTTATATCTTCTTTACTTCGGCCATCAGAAGTTATCTTGCTACCCAAATAACAAAATTCATCTACTACTCTTATTGTCTCATTACCTAATCTATTTCCTTCAGCATCGCCTGATTTTCTGACGTACAGGCAGTGAAGCCCAGCAGCCATCTTGGTTGAGTGTAGAAACGGAGTTGGGCCGATAAATACGTCCTTCTTCAAGTGGCACTCGCCTTAATTAAATTGTCATTTAAAACCCTTAAGATAGGAAAAAAATAACCAAATTTTTGACGTAGACAGGTGAATACTGAAGGAATGCAACAATGTTCTTAGCAAGTTCAATACGTATTGTGTTTGTATAAAAATAATAATTGAAACAATTACTTTTATTTATATATAAAGAACAGTCTAGAGTGCAAAAATATATTTTTTCCGACTAGTTTCAGTCTTCTTTTAGACCATATTCAGGAAATTTAGCTCTGAAATATATCATAGTTACATTTAGAGGACTTTCAGCAATATACATTAGTGTCAAACTTACACTAAATTAATAAAGAGAAATAAAACGATATTATACCCATCGATGTTGTGGAGCTCTCAGGAAAGTTGGAACCCTCTAGTGCGTCACTACTATCATATTTCGATAGTTAAGGCCTTTAGCGCGAACTGATTAAATAAGCTAGAACTATCAAAAATATTTTTATGTTAAACTATATATGGATACGCAGTTTTTGAGTCCTACTAGGACGTGATACTGAAAGATATATTTTTATATGACCTTTCAGAAATTCTATAAATTTACCGTTTTTTTTTATTTTTTTTTATTTTTTATTTTTTAGAAACTTTCAGCCCTTTGCGCGAACTGGAGATATTAAGTTGGATTTTTTAATTTTTTTTTTTTTTTCGTTAATCAGCACATAAATACGCAACTTTCGAGCCCTATTACAACTCGATACTCAAAAATTCCTTTTCTTTCGGCCCACTCTAATGACCACGCAGTTTGGTCCGATAGATTTACAAACATTTGAACGTTCTGAACATCTGACGCACACACCCACACGCGCGCGCCCGCGCGCGCGCGCTCGCGCTGGGCTGACACATTCGGATGATGATGATGATTGGCGTTTTAGGGCGCTCAACAGCGAGGTCATCAGCGCCCACACACATTCGGACCGTCGCGTCCAGTCTCACTCAACCGCCCGTTTTCTCGGCACAGTCTAGTACCTCTGCCTCAATGGACTTACGAGCCGTCTCAATGCGTCGTACTGACGCACATCCAATCATTTTTTTGGTCCCATATGGGATCCCAATTGCGCTGTGCAGTCTTCAAGCCCTATCACAACAGGCGTACAGTGATGCTGCTATCACCAAGTTGCAGGCCCAGACTTGGGATTCACTGCCTTCTCTGCCACCTGGTCGGCTACATAAACTGCCACCATTTTCTTTCGAGATGCCAACCACTTGGTATGCACTGGTTGAACAAATTTTCGGTCAATATGAGTTGGATGATGCAGCAGATACTTGTACCTCATGATCCATCTCCGCAAACACGCCGACCTGATCTGTGTTAGTGACCTCGCTGCCGACTGAAGACCGCTACGTCATTGCTAAGCACACTATCCTCGAGTCTGTCTCTCGTACTCCAGATGAAACCATCAGATACATCCTTCAGACGAGCACCTTGCTGATAAGAAGCCTTCGCAGCTGTGGCGCCGTCTTTGAATGCTCATGAAGGAGAATGTCACGCATAAATCGACTCTCATGGTATTTTGGGCGAGCAAGCTTTCCCTTGCCATCCAAACTGCACTGACTTACAACATTCTTCATTCACCCAGCAAGCACATCGAGATCAAAGGCAGGGCCTATAAGCAGCTCACTCAACATGGGCCACCACCACATGTCACTTCTCACCTCCCAGTTTCTGGTTCTAGCAATTTTAATCTGCCACGAAGTTTCATATCAGCGCACACTCCGCTGCAGAGTGAAAGTTTCATTTTGGTATGTTGACAAAATTTTCTCGACCTACGGTCGACAGTTTCATGCTCGGCCATCTTCTGCACACGCGCTGGTGTCGTTCTCACCTGAGCCAGCGGCCCCTGGCGCTACTACCTCTGCATCTCAGGAATTTTCGGCTGCCCCAAACTCTGTCGAGTCTTCTCAACCTACTATGCAACAGCTGTCACACCTCGAGCGTCGGCTGTCACAACACTGCCTCAGCCCACCTGTGGTGCCACGCCCCTTTCTGCCTTGTGTGACCTTACCTTCTCTTGCTCTGCCACAACACGCCACCATCCTTTATGTAAAGAAACCCCTGTCCCCACATAGACGAGCATCTCAATCGTCACTAACGGCACTGTACACAAACCTCGCCTCACAGACGTCTCCCCTATCTCCAGTAATCCCCCCACGACTCAGTCTGGAGAAACTAGCTGCTGTGAACCAACAGATTGCTGAAATTTTGAAGATCAGTGTGATTCAAACTTCCTCCAGCAACTGGTCTTCACCCATTTATTCAGTCGATAAGAGCGATGGCACTTGGCATATGCGTAGTGATTATTGTAGACTCAATGCCAGGACCATAATGGACAATTTTCCCGTTCCAAAAATAGCTTATTTCACGCATGTTTTGGCAGACAAAACTTTTTTTCTCTTGGACTGCAAATGTGCTTATCACCAAATTCTAATGGCCCAAGAGGACGTTAGAAAATTGCTATCATTACCCACATCGGGTTATTCCATTAATGTTTCATGCCCTTTGGACCTAAAATGCAACTCGGACATGACAAAGCTTCATTAATGAATTTCTCTTCCACTTAAAAGTTTGCGTATAGTAAGGCCTACCTCAATTAAGGAGAACAGGAAACATATCAATATTCTGTTAGACACACTCGCTGCTGCCGGAATCGTGTTGAATGACAAGAAAATCAATTACACCAAACATTCATGCTCTTCCTCAGATTCACTGTATTTGAGAGGGCATTGCTCCACCTCATGAGAAAGTTTATTCCACCAAAAACTTATCCCATCTTTGAGCTTTCAGTGAACGTGGACACTTTCTAGGCACTATTAACTATTATTGGCATGCACAGCCAAACTTCAGCCCCCCTCACGGATGCTGTTGGAAAACGTCCGGCGCGCTCCCCATCTCTTGGAATCTTGCTATGACAGACGCTTTCAGTGCTATTAAGGACCTTTTGGCTAAAGCTGCAACCATTGGCCGTCCTCACCCAGATGTCGAACTTTTCATCACATCTGACACAAGTGATATGGCTATTGGTGCTGTCCTCAGCCAGACTGTTAACATTGACAAGTCGTTGTGACAATTCTATAAACTGAATAATGCACAAATGAAATACTCAGCCTTTGATCAAAAGTTATTTACGGTATATGAACCTACTAAATACTTCCGTTCTGCAATTGAAGGACGGCCCTTCTATGCGCTCGCTGACCACCACAAGTCCCTAGCTGCTGCCATTCGCAACTGCGGTTTCTCCACCCAGCCAGTTCTATTTCTTAGTATATTTGTTGATGCCATCTTTTCACTACTTAACCTCTCCAATCTTGCGATCCTACAATCTGCCGACGATCAAATCATGCAACTCAAATCTGACTGTAAGCCCTTCTGCACCACCTTCCCTGGAAACATCAGCAAAACCTAGTGGGACGAATCTACTGGTAGAATTCGCCGGTTTATACCACACATACTCCAGCAGCTGGTCTTTAACAAACTCCACAACTTGACACATACGTGTGTCAAAGCCTCCCCCAGACTGGTTACTGCGTGTTTTGTTTGGCACTACATGAAACATGACTGCCATGCTTAGGCGCGGTCGTGCATCCCTTGTCAGAAAAGCCAAATAACCACTCACACCACGCCTCCCCCTTGGCACTTTTCCAATACCAGTTGGCCGTTTACAGCATGTCCACACCGACTTGGTGGGATCCCTACCCCTGTTGACAGTTTTCATTACATCCTCTCAGCCATTGACTGCACAACACAATGGGTTGAGGCCCTTTGATGAACATTCTGCGGAGACTGTTGTGCGTTCTTTTGTACATTTGTGGATATCATAATCAGTCGCCTAGCTGTCGTCAACGCCGCCCAGGGCTGACAATTTGAATCATGTCTCTTTAATAGCGTATGTAAATTGTGTGGCATTCGATGAAAATACATCACCGCCTACCACCAGCAGAGCAATGGGCTAGTGGAGCGGTGGCACCAAAGAGTCAGGGCAGCCATTCACTGTCACGAAACATTGTGGACTGAGGCATTACCTTTTGTCTTACTCAAACTCTGGTCACTATCAGGACCTGTGTGGCACAGTTGTGGAGTTCGTATATGGGCAACCATTAGCATTCCCTGGATAGTTAGTCAATCGCATGCCATGCCCATCCCTCGCAGAGCTGCCCACTATACTGGATTGTGTGCATCTTTATTCCTCCAAAATCAATCCTCCCCTACCATCAAGTCGCACCACCTCCATCCCTAGGGTCCAATGTACATTGCAGACTTATGCATTTGTCATGCTCCATGTCGACATGGTCCACCTCCCGGGTGTGCTCAGACACTCTCAAAATACCTTCAACACCCTAATCAAAGGCTTCCCAGTCACAGTCTCCAATAATCGGATTAAACTTGCTCATGTCAAGCCAGCAACCAATCCCCCTCCTATTGAGGATGTTGACAGCTCATCCATTGCACATGACACACCTGCTATCAACACTCCATTCAATGCTCCTCAACATCCGAACGCAACTGCTTCCTTTTACCATGCTTGCCTAGATCTCAGTCAAGTGATAGACACCTGACCCCTCTGCCAAACAGCAGTTGCTCTCCATAAAGCATTACTCCTACCCTTTCTTATCTATTATTGAGACTTTCCCCTCCCACTCACCCCCACCCCTCACCTCCCCATTTGGAGGTTTTGCTCACCACTCTCTCTCATCTTCTCCTGCTCTTGAGAATGATGTTCCCATTCCCCCTCTCAGCAGACAACTCAGCCATTCTATACAATTAGTCACTCTTTATCCTCTGTATTTCTGTAAGTGCTTCACCACCCTCTTCACCCACTGTTAGTGCTTAAACCTCCCTGATAAGGTGCTTGTGTTCATGCTCTCCCTTGAGCAGATTGACCGGTGCACCATCCACAACACCTGTAAGATTATATCAGCAGAAGACCATCCAAACGCCAACATCGCCCTCTGACACCCATTCTGGATGGCACCATCGAGCTCACAATGACGTGCATGCTGCTTGTTACTTCAGACGTCATGGTTGCCCCACCTCCTCCTCCCCCCCCCCCAGGTCAAGAGGAGTGCTCTGTTCTGTGTGTGTGGGAGGGAGGGGGTGTGTGTGGTGGCACAACTAAATTGACTCTGTTGATACATGACAAACTGCACTTATATCTCTGACACAGCTTCTTTGGAGATTTCCTCTTCAAAGTTTCTGCCATTGCTCAAATCTCAGTCTGTGCTTTATAGTATTGTGATGAACAATAAATTTCAGTTTTAATAAATATGCAGAGTTTATCTAGAGCATACAACCCCACCAAATTCCTGTAAGATCATTTCCGGTTTGTGACTTCACTAGTAGAGAAAAACTAATTTACTGAATATAATGACTGTTGCTTGAGCACAGGCATTAGGCTATTTCTGTACATACCTGTTGGTAATCTGGTAGAAAATGGTTGAAAAAATTCAGGGCAGCTGTGGGAAAACTATCCAGTGTTTACCTAAGCAATAGGTTGGAATGTCAATGTCAGCCTTTTCGTGTGTTGTAGTTATGAATCTGTCTCTTGAGGAAGGATCCTTGATTTTCTTTTTATAGATGAGAGTTAAAACATACTGACTGTATATGGTCATTATTCCCAACTTCTTAAAAATAATGGATCTGCAGTGATCTTATTTCTTCCTGGAAGATATTATTCTTACAGCCTTCTTTTGTGAAAGCAAAATGTCTTTACTTCCAGAATAGTGTCCCCACAGCAACAGTCCATATGTGATATGGCTGTGAAACAGTGAATAATATATTGTGATTAAATACTGCTCTGGTACTCTTTTGAGCTTCCTGAGGAGATGAATAACTCTAGAAAGCTTGGAACACACGTGAAGTGTGTTGGTCCATGTCAACTTATTGTCAGTTGTGATACCCGGAGTTTGGCACTGTCAGAACTGGATATAGATCCACAGTCACCAAGGCTGCAGAATATTTTCTTGGTTATATCTTCATTTAGTTTCATATTGTTTGCTTTGAACCACTTTTTAGCTACTTCTTGCAGGATGTCAGCATCCTTTAGTGTCTTGGCAGAATTTCTGCCCTTTGTCATTAATGCTGTATCATCAGAAACCATTACCATCACAACTCAAGTCATTGACAAATGTTAGGAAGAGCAGAGGGCCAAGTATGGAACCCTCAGTACTACATGCTCAAGTGTCATTTCATGTGACATCACTCCCTGGATACAAATAATCTACCACCTGTCTCTTGGGTAAGATGACAATTAACAAAATGACACCTTTTATACCATAAGATTTAAACTTTTCCAACAGAATATTTTGAGAAATACACCTGAATGCCTTGCTTAGGCCACAGAGAATTACATCTACATATATATTCAGCAATCCCCCGCGTTAGGTTCATGGCGGAGGGTACACTGTACCACAACTAGCCATTTAAATCCAAGCATTCTTCAAAAGCACACTTCTAATCCAAGTCGATATAATAAATGCAATAATATAGCATTTATTGCCAATCCACTGCTATTTTACATTCAAGTGCAATTATATTTCATGATAAATGTCCTCAAATAGATTTTAATTTCAACCCTTGGCCAGACGTGAAACCTTATAAATGACTACCAGTGATAGAACATCTGCAAAACACACCTTGTTGAAGTGTAGTATGTATAAGAAATAACTATTTAAATTGTAATCTATTTAATTGCAACTGAGTTGTATTGCAAAACTGTAAAGGATGTAGCCTATACTGATACCTATTTTCATTTTCATGTACCATACAAACCCAATGAATGAAATCTACCTGCAAGAATATAAAGTAAAACATAAAATTGAGGGGCATTAACTAATTATTTGCCACAAAAGAAAATTTTTATCAACAAAATGGAGAACTGAAAAGGCTGGAAATTGGAATCCATAATGCAATAGAGGAGGTAAAACTGGACCATTTCAGTTGTGCCTCTTAGATACTTCCAGAACCTTTTAGTCTATTGCTTGCTGCAGCATTACTCTCAGCTTCAGAGTTTGTTCTTCTGAAAATTTATTTTAGATTTTCCAGAATTTATGTAGAATGTTTACATACTGAACAACATATCTGCTATGTGGGATATATATAGTGAAGCTATCCTCGTCTGTCTCTCATAGCATCTGTGCTAGGTTACCATGCACATCAATAACAATACTCAATTATGTATTTTTGACGATGTTACAGCGTTCAATGAATGAAGTAAATCACAATTTGTGATCAGTTACGGCCTCACTATACTAGGTTTAGATGGAATACCAAAGTGTGGCGAATGAAAATTTGTGCCAGGCCGGGATTCGAACCCGAGATCTCCTGGTCAACGTGTCTGCCTAGTAAGCAGGAGATCCCGGGTTCAAATCCCGGCTGGGCACAAATTTTCATTCGACACAATTTGGTATTTCATCTAAACCTAGGACAGTGAAGTCATAACTGATCGCAAATTGTGATTTTGCTCAATGTCGCAAAAGCTATTTATTTATTTATTTTTAAATATATGTAGACAGGTTATCAATATGGTCAATTTGAACACAAACACACAGGCAATATTGTAACCTAGACACTAAACCCCCCTTTATGTGTTATACACCTTGTATAGTAGTATGATTTTTGTATCTGGTTATTATTAGCCTATGATGATTTTTTCTTGAGAAAGTGTGTGAAAAAAAGAGAGTAGGAATGAAAGATATCTGTATTTCATTCAGGTACTGAGGTTATCAAGTAATTCTAAAACATGGTTGGTCTCACACTAATTGGTTTAGTTCTCAAACTACTAAAAATGCTGCCTTGGCAATTAGAAAAGAGGCTTATATTACCAGTCATGTACACTGTCATACAAACCAAATCAAGATCATAGTTAAACAACCTAGCAGAATATAAGAACTATCATGTCAGCTGTGGAGCATGCGGCTGTCGCGAAAGAAGATCAGGAGGTGATGCAGCACCAGATGGTGTCAAAAGAAATGAAATTTTGATTTCAATACATTAATTTATGCATTAAATTATTATGAACTGATTTACCAATCATGACACCAGAATTACACATATTAATGATGGTATACTATAATGATCCATAAATCTTGAAACAGTAAGTAAAATGTAATTTAGCGTTTCATCCTTTCCAGTCCAATGATGCCGTATGGCATCATCATCTTTATCTGTTATTCTTGGCCCAATCATTTGACCAAAGATTGTGAAAAAAAACACTGCAGGACTTTCCAAAATTCACTGCAGGGACCTTCGTTACCATTACTTCGAAGAAACGGAGGAGCATTATACTACAACACATTGACAAAATTTGTATTTTTTAATGTCTAAGTTAGAGTACGATGAGGAAAACTTTCAAAATATTATATAAGGCAAGGGAAACAAAATAATTTTAAAATTTCATTAATAACTTATTGTAAAATGTCTAAATTAGTAGTAAACAGTTAGAAAAAGGTGTCAGGTATGGCAAAGGAAACATATCCTGCCAGTGATGCCATATGAAGTCATCCAAAAACTGAAAAATCTCAAATTATATAAGATGGGGAAAAACCATTATTGCAGTCATTGTGAATAGAAATATGCAAAGAAGTACTTTTGTTCACAAATTAATAAAATTTGGGCTGAAAAGCGTTAATTTAATAGAAAATGATATGATAGGGACATAAGAAGTGGCACAGTCACGGCAAGGGGGGGGGAGGCAATGACTAATTTATGGTGGATGACGACTAATGGGGCTAGAGCCCTGCTCCCTCCCCCTCCCCAGTACCTCTCAAAGGTTTTTAATTTAATTATTTATTATTGTTTTCATTTTTTAAAACAGACTGGCACCACAAATTTGAAATTAGCCTCCCCCCAGAACCAAGTCCTGTGTGCGCCACTGGACACTAGGAATTTTTGTGGTTGGATTATTGTAATTGTATTATTAGTATTTGTGTGATTCATAGAGTAGATATGTTAATGAAATAGTAGAATTGACTCTGGTGCTGAATCTAATGTGGTTGAGATTGTGGAATAAAATATTCTCTAACTAATCTGTGATCTCCCTCTGTCGGTTTCCTCAATTCCTATTTCATACAAACTGTATTGCAAATCAACTTCTAAAAGGTGGATTGGTCTGATCTATGCTGTGACTGTAATTACTAAGTTTTTTGTCATTGTGTGCATTTTATTATCTAAGTGTCCTGATTATCAATTGTGTTTCATTTATCTATTATTTTGGCCAATGTCAGCACAGTTCAAACTATAACATACTGCATGAATAGGGATTATGGAATAACTATCTTCCATAATTATGAGAAAAATATTGAATCTCTAGAGAAATAAACTCATATTTATCTTATAAACTATTGATATTAAAAACTACTGAGATTATGTTCTACTTAACTGACTTTTATGTGCATAGGCCCAAGGGAACAAATGATAGTACTGAATACTTTTGTGCCATTGACTATACTGAACCATGTTCAATAGAAGGGGTGAAATGTAAGCTCTATTTGTCATGTATTGTTGTTGTAATCTTCAGTCCGGAGACTGGTTTGATGTAGCTCTCCACCCTACTCTATCCAGAGCAAGCCTCTTCATCTCTTACTTCCCTCCAATGCTAAATTCACAATTCCTTGATGTATAAGAATGTGTCTTACCAATCGATCCCTACTTTTAGTCAAGATATGCCAGAAATTTCTTTTCTCCCCAATTCTGTTCAGTACCTCCTCATTAGGTATGTGATCCATCCACCTAATCTTCAGCATTCTTCTGTAGCACCATATTTGAAAAGCCTCTATCCTCTTCCTGTCCACACTGTTTATCGTCCATATTTCACTCCCATACAAGGCAACACTCCACACAAATGCCTTCAGAAAGGACTTCCTTTTGCTTAAATTAATATTCAGTGTTAACACATTTCTCTTTTTCAAAAACGCTTTTCTTCCCATTGACATTCTGCATTTTATATCCTCTGTACTGTGACCATATGTTATTTTACTGTAACAAAACTCATTTACCACCTTTATTGAATCGTTACCTAATTTGACTCCTTCGGCATTCCATTACCTTTGTTTTGCTCTTGTTAATGTTCATCTCATATACTCCTTTCAACACACTATCCATTGCTCCTCCAGGGCCTTTGCTGTCTCTGACAGAATTACAATGTCATCAGCAAAATGCAAGGTTTTTATTTCTTCACCCTGAACTTTAATTCTTTCTCCAAATTTCTCCTTGCTTCCTTTTATGGCTTGCTCCATGTACAAATTGAATAACATTGGGGAAAGGCTCCAACCCTGTCTTACACTCTTCCCAACCTCTGCATCCATTTCATGCCCTTCAATTCTGATCATTGCTGTATGGTTTTTTTGTACCATTTCTCTATATTTTACTCCTGCTGATTTCATAATTTGAAAGATGTATACCAATGAACATTGTCAAAAGCTATCTCCAAATCTACAAAAGCTAGAAATGAAGGTTTGCCTTTCCTTGATTTATCTTCTAAGATTAGCCATAAAATGAGGATTGCCTCCCGTGTTTCTACATTTCTCCTGAATCCAAACTGGTCTTCCCCAAGGTCATCTTCTGCCAGCTTTTCTATCGTTCTGTAAATAATTCATGTTAAAATTTTGCAACCACGGCTTATTAAACTGATGGTTCTGTAATTTTCACACCTGTCTGCACCTGCTTTCTTTGGAATGGGAATTATTATATTTTTCTTAAAGTCTGAAGGTATTTCCCCTGTCTCATACATCTTACGCACCAGGTAAAATAGTTTTGTCATGGGTGGTTCTCTCAGAGACTTAAGTAGTTCTGAGAGAATGTCATTTACTCCAGGGGTCTTGTTTCGACTTATGTCTTTCAGTGCTCTGTGTAATTCTTCTCTCAGTATAGTATCTCCTATTTCATCTTCATCTATTTCCTCATCCCTTATTAAAATATTTTCTGTAAGTTCATTTCCTTTATAAAGCCCCTGTTTCCACCTTTCAGCTTACCCTTCTTTGCTGAGAACTGGTTTTCCATCTGAGTTCTTTATATTCATAGAGCTGCATATCTTGTCTCCAAGTGTCTCTTTTATTTTCCTGTAGGTGGTATCTACTTTTTCCCTATTTATACATTCTTCTATTGACTTACATTTGCCTTCTAGCAACTCCTGCTTAGCTATTTTGCATTTTCTGTCAGTCTCATTTCTTAGTCATCTGTGCTCCATTTTGCCTGTTTCATTTACTGATTTTTTATATTTTCTCCTTTCATCGATTAATTTTAGTATATACTGTGATATCCAAGGATTTTTGTAGGTCTTGCCTTTCTACCTATTTTGTTCTTTGCTGCCTTCACTATTTCATCTCTTAGTGCTAACCATTCCTCTTCTACTGTTTTATTTGCCGTTTCTGTCAAGTGATCCCTAAAGCTCCCTCTGAAATTCTCAAGAACGCCAGGTTCCTCCAATTTATCCAGGCCTCATTTCTTTATTTTCCTACCTTTTTGCAGTTTTTTCAGTTTCAGCCTACAGTGACTGTGTGAAAAAGCAGAAACAACTGTACAGTGATTTGAATATGAAATTACGTGTAAATAGTAAGATACCAATCTGATTTCTAATTACTAATTGCATCTCAAAGTATTCTGTGATAAGATCTGGAAAGAAAAGAAGTCTGAGCTACATACTGACACGGTGTAACGATGTATACTTTGATAAAGAGGAAATTGAATGGTGCAACTAAAGAAAGTGTACTCCATGCTTCCAAGTGAAGAAATAATTAGTAAACTTTGTGTTAGACACAATAAAATAATTTCTAACTGAACTGCATCCAATAATAGATGGTGAAGAAAATCAAACAATTACATTTTCATATGTCACTGTGAGTAACATTGAACAATAATGTGAGTAAAACAAAATTTCTTCTTCCTATGGAACTTCATGAACATTTATGCTTAAAACTATGGAATGAAAACTGAGAGAAGTGAATTAATGCTACACTAGTAGTAAACAAAATGCCCTAATGTGTACTGTGTGGTGAATGAAATAAACATAAATAAAGAGGGAACTAAAACTGTATTCACCACTGAGGCTGGGAATCACTGATATTCCTTTGAAGTAATACTTGGTGTGAAGAGCTGATGCACATGGATAGTGTATTCGCAAATGCACATTTACGCACCATGTAGATTTGGTCTGCGACTGCCAATACTGTGTTCATGTGAATGCCAAATGCAATAACTGCATTGTTGCATAGGCAGTGGTGGATCTTATGAGTGTAGTAGTGCCAACAAGTAAATGATTTAAAAGCAATGAAATAAAACATCGTTACTGCACTGGAATCATTACTTCGTACAAGTCATACTATTCTGTGCAGATTTCACAGGCAGTGAAACACATGTCACTTCTATATTTTTTGGCAAAATCTTCATTTGTTCTTTGCATTGACTACAGTAGTTTAAGTCATTTAAGATTCTTTCTTAAAATTGAGTGCTTTTGGGGAAGACAAAAATTGTTTGTACTTCATTTTCCATTCTTTCTATATCTGATGTACTGTGCACGTGCAGCATGGCCACAAAGTAGGAAGCAGTGAAACTGAGGATAGACTGTTTCCATTTCTGCACTTAAAGAATTATTTTGAGTTAAATGCTGCTGGATAAGGCAGCTTCATATCTCACCGATAGTTCAAATGATGTGAAATATACTTCATTAAAAAGATTATTTTTGAAACTAAATGTAGAAATATTATCAAATCCTCCTGTGGAGCATCTCTTTAATATGTGTGCAAAGTGATTCTTTCATCCATTACGGCTAGGCTTAGTGACAAATACTTTGAACTCTTTTGCAAAGTCAGCAGCAATTGAAATGATTCTTAATATCCAGAATGAAACTTCCACTCTGCAGCGGAGTGTGCACACAATTTTAATCTGCCAGGAAGTTTCATATCAGTGCACACTCCGCTGCAGAGTGAAAGTTTCTTTCTGGAAACACCCTTAGGCTGTGGCTAAGCCATGTCTCCACTATATCCTTTCTTCCAGGAGTGCTAGTCTTGCATGGTTCGCAGGAGAGCTTCTGTGAAGTTTGGAAAGTAGGAGGCGAGGTACTGGCGGAAGTAAAGTTGTGAGGCGGCATCGTGAGTCGTGTCGGAATAGCACAGTCGGTAGTGCGCTTGCCCGTGAAAGGCAAAGATCCCAGGTTCGAGCCCCAGTTCTGGCACACAAATTTGATTCTTAATATGTTCATTATTTGTGTATTCATTCTTTTCTCATACTCTTTTTTTTATAAATATACTTCTTAATAGATCTGCCAACTGTTATTTGTTGCCTTTTTTATATGTACAATGATCCTCACTAACTTTTCACACGAGTCAAGCTTTTCAGAATGGCCATTCGTTTTCGTTCAGACCACTAATGATCAAGGTACAGACAAGATGTACGGCTCCACAGTCCATTGGGCACAACAGAATTGGTGAGTGGATGGCACTTGTTGAATAATGTCTCAGTATCAGTCATTAGATGTAGATAATGGACTGGGTATGGTGGAAGTGAAGTTGACATGGAGCAGGAGGTGTTAATCAGTATATGCTGTTTTAATAGATTTCACTTTTGTTCCATTCACTCTTGCTATTTTGTTTTAATTAGGTCAATAATTCAAACAAACTGAAAAGGAATTGTAATTTTTATTTGTAATTTTACCAATTTCTGTATGAAAAAAAATTTGGAACCTTTATTGAGTACGTATTTTTCCAAGTAATTGTAATTGAATCCAATTACATTTTCTGAGTATTTTCCACAACACTGTGTGTTTGTGTGTGTGTGTCTCTATTTATTTTTTAAACAATGAAGACCTGTAGATAACTGTCTTATTAATAGGAGAATAAATATCATTTAAATCTGTTTCAATTAATTTTGAAGAAATTGTCTCTAACTTACAAACTATCTTTAAGTCATCTACCATAGATTTGCACTTTATTTATATTAACTTATATATGTGTTAATCATTTAATAATCTTTGCATATGCTCATGTGAGGAAGGTAAGCTTCTTTTCTTTTCTCAATGACACTCATGTGTTCTTCAAAAGTATCATTTATTACACTGTTCAAAACAATGCACAGACACCTAAATGATTTTGTAAAAAAAATGCTGTGCATCTCTTACAGCTGTGACAAATACTATCTTAAATATATAAACTGTACCAATCCTGTCGGGAGTATTTTCTTCGTGTACAATTCCATGGGACAAACTTCAAGAAAACAGACTTGTCTGATGATGAGCGTGAGCATGACAACTGCTAGACTTGCTTCACGCACTTTGTGCATGGGTGACCACTTAACTGACTGAATCATGCAATACCGCCCTGTACATGCTCGTCCCTTTGCCATCTATTTTACATTAATGAGATTGTGATGCAATTGTTCTCAGTTGGACACTGTTCTTAATCATATTAACATCTCTTCTTGAATGGGGAAGTTTCTTCTTCCAACAGGTAATTTATTTATGTGAGTGGTTTCTCTCTCTCTCTCTCTCTCTCTCTCTCTCTCTCTCTCTTTCTGTTTGAATAAATATTTCAATTAATTGTGAAACCGAAATTTATAATTATTTTAAAAGCTAAGCAGTTTCATGAATGTGATCTGTAGTGACCATGTGGATGCCATTATGACTGATCAATAATTGTGAACAGTAGTCATGATATGTAAGTGTTCAATAATTTTGTATGTAAGACCCTGCAATCATTTTCTTCTTGCAAAAATGTCCCATCTGTGTAAGTTCCATTACAGAAGTGATAGACAAAATAATTTTGTGTTTATATTATGCACACCCACACCCTACTCCCACCTACCACGAACCAAAGACTTTGCTGAGGTAGGTAGCTTGCATGCCGCTGATGCAGATAGCCATACCGTCTGTGCAATCACAGCAGAGGGGTATCCATGGCAAGGCCAGACAAACGTGTGGTTCCTGAAGAGGAGCAACAGTCTGGATGATTGACTAATTGGGCCATGTAACATTAGCTAACATGGTATTGCCATACAGTTACTGAGAACAGAAACAAGGGGAAGCTACAGCCATTAATTTTTCTGAGGACATGCACCTCTACTGTATGAATATATGATGATGGCATCATCTCAGGTAAAATAGTCCCCCATTCAGATCTCTGGGCGGGGAGTACTCATGAGGATGTGATCATCAGGAAAGACAACACTGGCACTCTACGGATCGGAGCATGGAATGTTAGATCCCTTAATCAGGTAGTGAGGTTAGAAAATTTAAAAAGGGAAATCCATAGGTTGAAGTTATAGTGGGGATTAGTGAAGTTTGGTGGAAAGAGGAACGGGATATCTGGTCAAGAGAGTATAGGATCATAAATACAAAATCAGTTCAGGAGTAGGTCTAATAATGAATAAGAAAATAGGAATGTGGGTAAACTACTATGAGCAGTGCAGTGATTGCATTATCATAGTGAAGATAGATACAAAGCCAACACTGACCACAGTAGTACATGTTTATATGCAAGTAACTGTGCCAATGATGAAGAGATTGAAGAAATGTATCATAACAAACACTTGGTTTAAGAATCATGACAGAACATTGTATACATGGAAGAGACAAGGAGATACTGGAAGGTACCAGATAGATTTTATAAAGGTAAGACATAGGTTTTGGAACCAGGTTTTAAACTGTAAGACATATCCTAGGACAGATTATAGACTCTGGCCATATCTTATTGGTCACAAAGTGTAGACCAAAACTGAAAAAAACTGCAAAAAGGAGATAGGACCTGGATAAATTGAAGAAACCTAAAGTTCTGGAGAATTTCAGAGGGAATTTTAGGGAACATTTGACAGAAATGGTGAAAAATAAAACAGTAGAAGCGGAATGGGTAGCTTTGAGAGATGAAATAGTGAAGGTAGCAGAAGAACAAATAAGTAGAAAGGCAAGACTTACAGAAAGCCCTTGTATATCACAGGAAATACTAACTTTAATTGATGAAATGAGAAAATATAAAAATGCAGTAAATGAAGTACGCAAAATGGAGTTCAGATGACTAAGAAATGAAATTGACAAGAAGTGCAAAATCGCTAAGCAAGAGTGGCTAGAAGGCAAAATCGAGTATGTAGAAGAATGTATAACTAGATACCACCTACAAGAAAATAAAAAGACACATTTGGAGACAAGAAAAACAGCTCTATGAATATCAAGAACACAGATGGAAAACCAGTTCTCAGCAAAGAAGGGAAAGCGGAAAGGAAATGAACTTAGAGACAATATTGTAGGGAGGGAAGAAGAAGAAGATGATGATGAAATAGGAGATACCATATGAGAGATGAATTTGACAGAGCCCTGAAAGACCTAAGTAGGAACAAGGTCCCTGGAGTTGATGACATTTCCTCAAAGCTTCTGAAGTCTCTGGGAGAGCCAACCATGACAAAACTATTTCACCTGGTGTGTAAGAGACAGAAAAATGTAAGAATCCCCATTCTTATGAAATCAGGTACAGACAGGAGTGAAAATTACAGAACCACCAGTTTGATAAATCATGAAAGCAAAATTTTAACCTGAATTATTTACGAAAGGATGGAAAAGTTGGTAGAAGCTGATCTTGGGGAAGATCAGTTTGGATTTTAGAGAAATGTGGGAACACGGGAGGCAATACTCACTTTATGACAGCTTATAAGATAGATTAAGGAAAGGCACACCTACATTTCTAGCTTTTGTAAATTTGGAGAAAGCTTTTGACAATGTTGATTGGAATAAACTCTTTAAAATTCTGAAGTCAGATGGGGTAACATATAAGGAAATGAGGGTTATCTACAACTTGTTCAAAATCCATACAGCATTTATTAGAGTTGAAGGGCATGAAAGGGAGGAATTGGTTGGGAAGGGAGTAAGATGGGGTTGTAGCCTTTCTCCATCATTATTCAATTTGTGCAGCAAGCAAGCTGTGAAGGAAAGCAAGGAAAATTTGGAGAGGGGATTAAAGTTCAGGGTGAAGAAATAAAAACATTGTGTTTTGCTGATGACACTGTAATTCTGTCAGAGACAGCTAAGGACCTGGAAAAGCAATTGAATGAAATGGACAGTGTGTTGAAGCGAGCATATAATATGAGCATTAACAAGAGAAAAACGATGGTAATGGAATACAGTCTGAGAAAATCAGGTGACAGTGAAGGAAAGAAATTAGGTAATGAAACAAAAAAGGTGGTACATGAGTTTTGTTACTTGGGCAGTAAAGTAACATATGACGGTCATAGTAGAAAGGATATAAAATGCAGAATGGCAATGTGAAGAAAAGTGTTTTTTGAAAAAGAGGAATTTACTAACATCAAATATTAATTTAAATGCAAGGAAATCTTTTATGAAATCATTTGTGTGGGGTGTTGCCTTGTACAGGAGTGAAATGTAGATGATAAATAGTTCAGACAGGAATAGGATAGAGGATCTTGAAATGTGGTGCTACAGAATAATGCTCAAGACGAGGTTGATAGAACACAGAAATAATGGAGAGGAACTGAACCGAAATGGGGAGAAAAGGAATTTTGGGATACCTTGACTAAAAGTAGGGATTGATTGGTAGGACATATTCTTAGACATAAAGGAATTGTGATTTTAGCATTGGAGGGAAGTGTGTGGGGTAAAAACTTGCAGAGGGAGACCTAGAGATGAATGCAGTAAACAGATTCAAATGGATGTGGTTGCAAATCATATGAGAAGATGAAGAGGCTTGTTCAGGATAGAGTATGGACAGCTTCATCAAACCAGTCTTCGGACTGAAGATCATAACAACATGTTATGCACATTCGGCTACAAATAACCTCATGGAGACAAAAAGATTAAACTTCTAATCAAAGCAGGTACAAAAAATGCCGTATTATAGCATTTCTTGCCAATCTCCTTGAATTTTACATACAAGTGTAATAATATTTCATTTTAAATGTCCTAAAATAGATTTATCCTTTATTTATTTATTTATTATTATTATTTGTTACTAACCTTGAAACTTTGACCAGGTGGGAAACATTATGGGATGCTAAGTAAGACCATAAAAGCAAGTGAACACCCTATTTCTAACCAAATTTGCATTTATTGCTTTTTTTTTTATTTGATTACTGTGACATAGTGGCAGTGATTTTAATTAAGATGCTTGTATCCATTGTTTTGTGTTATGTTAGTACTCCTCTTAGTTCATGAAATATGGAGTCAAGAGCACAACTTAGATGTGTGCTTTTTAAGGATCTTCAGCAGATGCACAAGTGGCCTTATGTCATTGCTTTAAGAATTATATAGATAATTAGCATGGTGAACTGCAAGCTCATCTGCTAGGTGGCAGATGTGAAAATGATCAGCAGAAGATACATATAGCTGGTGTGAGTCCTGCTAGGCAATTTTTATTTATTTATTATCCTCTCTGCTTTGTGTTTGTAGCAGATTCTGGGATCAGCTATGAAATTTATGTTCTTTCCTGTCTCTGAATATGTCACGATTTCTGAGGTTTTGTACTCAAGAGTACAGTTAAATAGTATTTAAAGTTTACAGTTCACTGTTTGTCTAAAAAGAATCTGCTGTTCACTTCTTAAAATATTATGATTTTTGAGGGCGTGGTGAGGCAAAAAGCAGATAAGAATTCTGTGAGTGAAATCAGCAGCTACCGGCATTTTCTTCTTCATTATCACAAGTAGTTATACTTACATCATATAAAAAGGCACTTCCGCACATAGTGGCAGAGCAATAGGAAAAGCAGGGAGGGGAGCAGCTACAGCTGAGTGCCAACAGTGGAGCCTGCAGGAGAAACAATGTGTAACTCGTGGCCATCAACCCACCTACAGGATGAACGTTATTGGCTGTCATTGTGGTAATGGAGGGAGATGCATAGAATGACTTAAAACTGGGCCACACTCGTAGGTGATGCTGACTATAGCTGTTTGAGTAGGGGAGTGAAAGACAGGCTTTGCACATGTGGAAGATGAGATACTACTGACTTGGGTATTGTCCTCAACACTGTGTGACTACTCTTTAGTCAGGAACATCTTAAAGATCAATTAATGAATAAATAAATAGGTAAACTTTCACAGACATACTAAAACCTGCTTATGTGATACATGTGCTGGACTATATGGAAAGAGAGGACAATTCACAAAGAAAAATTGTCATTTTTTACTCCATAAAAAGACACCTAGTGAGAGTTAAAAAAAAACACCTTATATATTACGGTGTTTCCTCCTTGCCATAAACTGTAGGTCATTCTGTGCAAAACACAAAATTACACAAAACAATTTCTTCTCTTATCGGGCAAATTATGATTATTATTATTATTACTATTGGCAATGGCTACATTTGTATAAATTAGTTCATCTCATAACTGTTACAAAGCACATGCTATTTCACACTCCCATGTTTAAGTCAGTGTACAAGGTTTTGAATACCCAAAATATATTCTCTTAGGCCACCACTATTCTGGTTTTCTGTATGATCTCCTAAAATTTATAGAGCTGCTATTCTTTGCTCCAAATATCTCTTCAATTTTCCTGTAAGTGGTATCAACCTAAAACCTAGTTATACATACTTCTGAAGAGGTATGCGTGTCCTCTAGCCATTCACACTTAATCATCATGCAATTCATGTGAATTATAAATGTATGTTTGAGGAGTAGACCTACAACAAGTAAATCTGTTCCACCTAGCTATGACTCAAGTATCTTGCAGAGTGAAGCTGTCTGGCACTACTGGTGGAGGTCTGTCCAGATATGTGGTTGTTACAACTGGCATCCCTCTAAGTCATTGTAGTAGCTAGTTCTCTGGCTTTATAATTTACCCTCTCCCTAAGACTGGCAACAGTCACATAACCATAAGACCACACACTACATGTACAAGTACTTGTAAATTACTTTCACTAAAACAGTTACCACCAACAAATCTGGCTTGGAATGTTTCATTTTGTTCCCATGTTATACAATTTGTGCTGCCCTGTGAGACACATGCTGGGTGTGGAAGATTTCCTTTACTATTTCTCCAATCAAGAGAAAAGATGGTAAGTGAGCATTAGGCAAAAGACAGTAGGGCTTGAAGATTGAAGGGAGAAAATAGAAGTTCTGTGAAAAAAAAATGAATTTTAATAAAATATCATGAAAAGCCATACTCATGAACCATGGAGAATGCTGAGGTGGGGTGGATTGTGTGCTTCAATGATACAGATAGGTGTACCGTAGGTGCTTCCACAGCAGAAGGGTATCTGTAGAGAGGCCAGACAAACATTTGGTGTCTGAAGAGGGGCTGCAGCCTTTTCAGTAGTTACAGGAGCAACAGTCTGGATGATTGAGGTGTTCTTGTAACATCAGCTAACATAGATTTGCCATGCAGTTACTGCAACCAACTGAAAACAAGGGGAAACTGAAGTCATTACGTCTCCCGAGGTCATGCAGCTCTACTATATTCTGAAGGTAAAATAGTCCCCCATTCAGATCTCCAGCTGGGAACTACTCAGGAGATGTAGTCATCAAGAGAAACAAAACAGACATTTTTCAGATCAGAGTGTGGAACGTTAGATCCTTAATCGGATAGGTAAGTTAGAAAATTTGAAAAGAGAAATGGATTGGTTAAAGATAGATATGGTGGGGATTAGTAAAGTTCAGTCACAGGATGAACAGGATTTCCGGTAAAGTGAATGCAGGGTTATAAATACAAAATCAGTTGGAGGTAACAAAGGAGTATGTCTAATAATTAATAACAAAATAGGAATGCAGGTTAAGTTACTATGAACTGCATAGTGAATTCATTATTGTATTGTGTGTGGCATTGTATGGGAGTGGCATGTGGAAGATAAGGACTTCAGACAAAAAGATGATAGAAGCTTTTGAAATGTGGTGCTACAGATGAATGATGAAGATTAGATGGGTAGATTATGTAATGAGAAGGTGCTAAACAGAGTTGGGGAGAAAAGTAGTTCCTGGCATATCCTGATTAAAAGAAGGGATTGGTTGGTGGGAAACATTCTGAGACAAATAATCACGAACTTAGCATTAGAAGGAATGTGTGGGGTAAAAATCATAGACGAAGACCAAGGGACAAATACAGTAATTAGATTCAAAAGGATATAGGTTGCTGTTCTTATTCTGATATGATGAGGTTTGCACAGGACAGGGTAGAATGGAGAGCTAAGTAAAACCAGTCTGTGGACTGAAGACCACAACTACAACAACCATGAAAAAGAAAGAAAAAATAAATGAAGGTAAATGGAAGATGTAGTTCTATGTGAAGACTTTGAGAGAGCAATAAAGGACCTAAATTCAAACTCAGCAGTTAGAGGAAACAAAATTGCCTCAGAATCATCAAATATTTGTATGAATGGAAGAAAACAAAGCTATTCCATTTGGTATATAAGATACATAAGGCAGACATAAAGCCCTTAGACTGAAAGGACAATATAATAGCTCTAATTTAAAAATAGGTGGTTTCTAACAAGTGTGATTATTATCAAATTATCACCGAGTAAGGTAGCGCATTGGTAATGCACTGGACTTGCATTCAGTACAATGGTGGTTGAAATCCACCTCCGGCTATCCAGATTTAGGTTTTCTGTGATTTCCTTAAATCACTCCAGGCAAATGCCGGGATGGTTCCTTTCAAGGGGCACGGTCGATTTCTTTCCCCATCCTTATCCAATACTCCAAGCTATAGCTCCATCTCTAATGACCAAGCTGTCAACAGAATATTAAACCCTATGCTTCCTTCCCTCCTTCCTTCAAATTATCAGAATTGAATTATTATTGGCTGTAACAAGCAAGACAGAGAGAAAAAATTTTAATTGAAGAATGGAAGGACTTGTCATAACTGATTTTGACAAATATCAGATTGTCTTTTGGAGAATTAAAGGAACTTCATGAAGGAATACTCAGTCATTGATTTATATCAGAAGAAAAATTAAGCTTAGGCTAACCTGATTTTATAACCTTTAAGGAGCTAGAGATGGCATTTAACAATGATGACTAGAATATACTCATTGAAATTTTGATGATAGCATTTATACAATAAAGCTACAATTTATACAGAATCTGTCTGTAATTACATGGATTAAAGAACATGAAATGGAAGCTGTTGTTGAGAAGAGTGTTACAAGACTGTGGGCTAACCTTAGTGTTATTCAGTCTACATGCTGAAGAAGTAATAAAGAATACCAAAGTGAAATTTGGAAAAGGAATTAAAATCCAGGAACCATTACATTTATGGTGCAGTTTACTTTGTGTCATGTACTGCCTGAATAGGTAACCAAGAAGCCTTGTTTTGGTAGTAACAGTATTGAACAGGTATTTAAAAAGAACAAGAACAAATCCATCCTACCATTATCATAAATGCCAAACTAAAAGTGATGGAGTGGGAAGGAGTCTCCAGTTGAAGGTGAAATCTAAATTTCCCATGCACTCATTTCACAATTTCAGACTCATTCCCCCTCCCAAGAATGCACAGAACATTGGGCCACTTAGGCAACTGTCATCAGTTAACATAACAATATTTGTAGTGCTATCATGACACTGTGAGGTACACTTTAATGTGTTATTGAGTCTCAAGAACCCTATTAGCAGAATGAGAAGATGACCTTTACATGGAGTGAGTATGATTACTCTGAAGGATAAACCAGAAAATCTCCATCAGAATGTTTCGGTATGTAATGGTGGATGAGGTGGTGAAAGAACAGCAACAAGATGAAGAATGTAAGAAATTTGCAGCATATCCATATTTAATGGTTATTGGCAAAATACTTTGTTATTTGGCTGGTTATTCCGAAATCTCTCAGAGAAAGAATTTTAAGACAGTCAGATGTTAGTATGAAAACATGTCATAGTGGTAAGAAGGCAATTAATGCACAAAAGCTTCACAGTTCTGGTAACCCATTCATATGAAGGAAGTCAACTTATATGTACAGTCTTGCTTTCCAGGTGCATAACTCTCTCTGGCATCATTTATCCATTTGAACTGGTGCCATTGACATTGTAAATTCATTCCAATTCTGCTGAAAAATAATAAAATGTTTCATAAATTACATCTGACCATTTTTCTGGTTCTCTCATTATGTTGACTATGGCACATATCACTGCAAAGACAGATGCCAAAAATTTGAAGTTGCAAATTAATTTTCCACAGGGAGTAACTTGGATTTCAACTTATTAAAAATCAAAAAGTGCTGAACAAATTTGTCCCACCCACAATAGTACATACGTAAATCTGAAACTGTTACTTTATCCAAAGCTTGCTTATTTTCACATATTTGATAACACTTTTCTGCATCTTCTTTGTTTCAGGACAACAACAATAGGAAAAATCAGAGGCTGCTGATCCCTAATGTTCTTTTAATCCACAAGATGAATATAGTGTGGAATTTTGTATGGTTTGACTAATGCGTTTAGCTTCTCTTACGGGGCTCTCATATGGTGTGAAATTTGGAGCAGCACAGGCAGATTCATAAAATTTTGCTGTAAGTTTTTTTACATATATCTTTCTACAGCTTAATTTCCTACATTTCTTCTTCTTCTTCTCACATTGAAGTATCATATTTTATCAGACAGCAACTGCTGTATACTTGCTAAAACTATATCTTTTTTTTTTTTTCTTTCTTGGAAGCTGTCCTGTCAAAAATATTTCTTCATTGAAGTCAAACAGTTGCAGATTCATCTTTTCAAATTCACTTGCAATCATCAACTACATCATTCCTCATGAACAGATTCACCAGATTATCTAAGTGCACGGCGAATTTAAGTTTGATAATGGAAACTCCAGGTTGGAATTTAACAATATAATGAGGTCAGTTTACAACTCACCGCAAAGATGTAATGACGAACTCCGACGGGCACATAAAAATGACAAACACATACAACACTTACCCTATTGGCCATGGCATTCTTCATAATAAAGATCATTCACACAATCACTGAGCGTGGCAGCTTGAGATGATGGGTGTGTGACTGTGAAGTGTGCATGTATGAATGTTCTTTATTCTGAAGAAGGCCATACCCGATATCTTAAGTGTTATGTGTGTCTTTTTTGCGCGTCTGTCATAGCTCATTGTTATGTCTTTGCAGTGAGTTGTAAACTGTCATTCTTATATTGTTGAATTTAGATTTGACCTTTATCGGGAGAATCTTTCCCACTCCACCAATTACATGTTTGGCAGTTAGTCACCTAAACACTGGAGTGGTTGCTCTTCTGAGAATAGTACAATGAATCTTCCATTGCCTTTCTTAAATGCCAGTACAATATTGTCACTACCAAATGACTTCTTGATCACCTATTCAGACAGTACGGTACATAATATAAAGTTGACTGCACCATGAACATAATGCTCCCTGAATTTTAATTCCTTTTACAAATTGCACCTTTGTGACCTTCATTACTTCTTCAGCAAACAGAATATCATTAATGATAGACTATAATCATTTAAGCCGCTCATCTCAACTGCTTTCATTGAATGTTTTTTAATTCATATAGATGTAGACAGATTCTGTATAAATTGTAGCTAAGGTATCACTTCCTATATTTTATAGCCATTATCTTCAAAAATTTCAATGAAAAAATTCCAGTTGTCATTGTTAAATGACTACTCTAGATCCATAAAAGCTATAAATGCAGGTTTGACTAATTTTGATTTTTCAAATATAAGTCATAGTATATAATAATGGAAAGTCCAGGTTGGAATTAATAATATAGTAAGGACAGTTTACAACTCACCGCAAAGACGTGGCAACAAGCTGCGGTGGCACATACAAAAGACACACACATACAACACTTTCAGCTATCAGCCATGGCCTTCCTCAGAAAATAGAACACTCATGCAATCACACAGGCACACAACAGTCATACAACCATCACCTCCGACTGCCGCACTTCGAATCGGATTCGAAGTTGTATGACTGGGTTGTGTGCCTGTGTGATTGCGTGAGTGCTCTATTTTCTGAGGAAGGCCATGGCCGATAGTTGAAAGTGTTGTATGTGTCTTTTGTATGTGCCTGAGACAGCTCATCGCCACGTCTTTGCGGTGAGTTGGAAACTGTCCTTACTATATTATTAGTCATAATCAGTATTCATTCATAGGGTTCCTGAATTTTTCAAAATGACTATCTGACATTTGTCAAAGTCAACTGTGACTAGTACCTCCATTCTTTAGTTAAAATATTGTGTCAGTGCCTTGCTAATTACATCTGATAATGATTCACATAAGATAATCTGATAATATTCACATCAGTTAGAAACTACCTTATTTGAAATCAGGGTCATTACATTGTTCTTGAAGTGTGACAGCTGTTTGCCCTGCCTTATGTATATTGTATACCAAATGTAACAGTTTTGTTATTTCAACATTATTTGTTGTATGGTTGCTGGTTGCTAATCACCATAGAGATGTCCGATGAGCTGCAGAAAGGTACACATAAAGAAATAAACAACACTGAAGCTTTCGGCTGTTAAGCCTTCATCTGCCACAGAGAACACACACACTGGTTGTTGCGGCTGGACTGCAACAGACAGCACAGCTGAGGCAAGAGCAACCAGTGGTGAGGGAGAGGAAGCTGCATGGAGAGGGAAGCAGGAAGGGAGGGAAGGGATGGCAATGGGGATGGAGCAATATGTCAGTCTGTCTGACAGATAGGAAGGGAGATGTACATAAGCTGGAGTGTGGATAGGGAAACGAAGGGGAGAGGAGAGTGATGGGGGCAGTAACTATCAAAGGTTTAGGACTGGGGGATTGCAGTAGCATAGGATATATTTTAGGGAGAATTCCCATCTGTGCAATTCAGACAAGTTGGCGTTTGTGGGAAGGATCCATATGGCACAGGCTGTGTAACAGTCATTGAAGTGAGCCATGCTCTGCACACCAGGATAGTCCAGCTGTCTCCTTGCCACAGTATGACGTTGACCTTTCATCTGCACAGCTTGTTGCTGGTCATGTCACCAATAGAAAGCTGTACAATAAAGGAATAAACAAAAATGAAGCTTTCAGCTGCCAAGACTTCATCTGCCACAGAGAACACACACACACACACACACACACACAGCCACTTGTGGCTGGACGCAACACACGGCTCAACTGAGGCAAGAGCAATCGGTGGTGGGGGTGAGGAAGTGGCATGGAGAGGGAAGCAGGAAGGGAGGTAATGGATGCTGGTGAGGATGGAGCAATATGCCTGACAGATAGAAAGAGACTGGATTATGCGACAGAAAGGGAAATTTGTGTAAGCTGAGTGTGGGTAGGGAAAGGAAGGGGAGAGGAGGGGGGTGGTGAAAGGAATTAGTGAATGTTTAGGCCTTGGGGATTGCGGGAGTGTAGGATCTATTTTAGGAAGAGTTCCCATCTGTGCAATTCAGTCAAGTTGGTGTTTGTAGGTAGGATCCATATGGCACAGGCTGTGTAGCAGTCAGTGAAGTCTGCAACAGGATGGTCCAGCTGTCTCCTTGCCACTGTAAGACGATGGCCATTCATCCTAACAGACAGTTTGTTGCTTGTCATGTGCACATAGAAAGATGCACAGTGTTTGCAGCTCAGCTTGTATATGACTGCTATCTCAGGTTGCCTTGCCTTTAATAGGTTAGGAAATGCCTGTGACAGGGCTGGAGTAGGTGGTGGTGGGATGGTGGATAGGACAGGTTTTGCATTTGGGTCTATTTCAGGGATATGAGCCATGGGTAAGGGGCTGGGAGCAGGGAAGGGGTAGGGATGGACGATGGACAATGGTATTACATAGTTTTCAAAACCTTAAACATGGCTGCACACAGCAACGGTAGTTCACAGCAGTAAAAGTAACAGCCAACCAGTTTCAAATTAAAGTTTAATAATGGCAAAATATACATCCGACCTTACGGTTTGGCTATGGGGAGTCCGCTTGGTGGTATCTTACCCTATGTCTTTATCAAAGCCCTTGAGACAACATTTTTCAGTTCCAATTCTGAATTACATCACAAAATTCCCTTTTATGTGTGATATGTTAATGACTGATTACAAGCTAAATTTACTTTTCAATGCATTCAGTGACTTCCACAAGAAAATTTGCTTTACTAAAGAACTTCAAAATGAAAATGGCGAACTTAATTTTTTGGATCTAACTATTTCAATCGTTGATCAGTCATTTTGTTACAATATATTTCGTAAGAAAACTTTTTCAGAAAATATCATACCTGCCGATTCAACGCATCCCAAAGCTCACAAATTAGTATTTTTTCACTCGGCCATACAATGCTAATCAAGAAAATGAACTAAGTGTGATTAAATCTATCGCTGTTAACAAATGGTACCAGCATCACATGATAGATCACAGTTTCAGTAAGAAAGCATCCCGAAAATGTTCTACTTTAGGCAATGTTCCTTTTTCTTGTAGTAATAAAGACACTAAATTCATTTCCATTCCGTTCTTAGGCAACATTTCCTATTGGATCAGACGTCTTCTAATAAAGAATTTCAACTGCAATGTCTCATTTTCTACAGATAACAGTTTGAAGAGACTCCTTCTACACACTGTCTGAAACACTGAAGACAAGTTACCTATTTCTGGCATTTATAAATTAAACTGTAATGACTGTCCCTGTTATTATATAGGCCAAACAGGCAGGACAGTGAAAGTAAGATATAAGGAACATCTATTGGGAAAGAATGAAGAAAATACATGTAACTCCACATTCACTGAATACCTTTTTATTACTAACCGTATGATGAAAACGCTAGAAGATACTTTGATTTTACATAGAGAAGACAAGGGCTGAAAGCCTGATCTTTGAAAGGAATTGGAGATTTTTAAACATTTACAATCTAGAGATGGTAACATATTAAATGATCAGCTCCATCTCACATGCAGACAGTTTTTCGAAGGCTCTAAACCAATACTATTGAAAAATTTTAACAGTCAATGGTAAAAAGATTGATTTATAACAATCTCTATGAAGATTAGGGTACCAATTGGAAATGTAGCTTTCCCTTAGCTTAATCACAATTTTATGCATAAATCATCATAATGTGACACAGGACTGTTTGATTAGAATAATAATGTTTTTTACATTATTATATTACATTATTTTTGTTCGTAAAAAACATAACATTAAAGTTGTGCAATAACACATTTATGTTAATGAAATTAATAACATTATCTGATGTCTTTTGCTATGTAGTGATTTGTTTCCGATGTTCAACTTACCTTAAAACTGTGTAATTACTTTAATTTTACTGTTTTAAATAATTTCAACAAATGCAATTACTGCTCTAGTTGTAAATTACCGGTACTTACGATCTTAATTTCCATTTTGTTTTGATACAAAATTATTATCCTTATTATTGTCATAATTTTGTGCATATCATCTTTATGAAAGATTCATTGATGTTCTACAAACTAGCGCGATTTTGGCGCGCACACAGTCATTAGTATTTCTTAGAAGTGTTCAGTCTGTCTTACTACAGCATTCATTTTGTTCCACTCTGAAGATGTAAATTTTCTTTGTGTGTTCAGGCGCGGCTCGTGGTTTTCATACTAGGGACGGCTTTGACATTTACCGATTGGAACAAACCTAGACCTCGAGCTACGTATCTGTCTGTAACCACGACGATTTCCAGAAAGGGTGGGGGGGGTGGGGGCAATGTCATATTTTACCTGAAACTTTACGTACTACACCTTTTTTCTGTTTCAGAAGCAATTAAAAATATCATCAAAGGCTAAAACCAACATAAAGCCTTCTGATAGCTTTTATCTACTGATATTACGTCTCAAGACTTTATCGCGATAAACAGTACTAAATGACACAGTTTGCAGGAATCTTTAAAGTGGTGTGGATAAACTACGGTGCTTGCTTAATGTTATGATAAATTCAATTGTAAACATGAGGTGTAATATATAATTACATTATGTTTTCAAACAGCGGCGTTGAAGTTCACGTGACGTCACGGGTCTTTTGTTGTGATTGGTTGAGATGAAATACGCTAGCAACCGCAAAGGCGCAAAGTTAATTTACATGTTTGTGAAGCGAACATAATTCATTTCTCATTTTATACTTTTACGTCACTAAAATATTCATTTCAGCTGATACAGCGCTTTAATGGTCTCTCCCTAATATGAGATTTTTGGTATGGTTGGTGTGCTACAGTGCCGTAAATGTGACACTTGAACACAACAGGCTGTACCGGTCCTAAAAATTACTCATAATTTAGGAAATATGACAACGGTGGCTAAACGTATCACCCTTAAATGACCTTTTTATGCACTTCATTTAGTAAACTATGTAGGTATTTAATACAAAGGAACTGCATCTTATCAACTATTAATGCAGTTTTGCTAACCTTAATTCATTTGTTTATAGATGAAATCCATGAACCACAGACATTGCCGAGGTGGAGTGGCTTGCGTGCCTCAACGATAGGGCCTACAGATAGCCGTACCGTAGGTGCAACCACAGCGGAGGGGTATCTGTGGAGAGGACAGACAAACGTGTGGTTCCTGAAGAGGGGCAGCAGCCTTTTCAGTAGTTATAGGGGCAACAGTCTGGATGATTGACTGAGCTGGCCTTGTAACATCAGCTAATGTGGCTTTGCCACACAGCTACTGCGAACGGCTGAAAGCAAGGGGAAACTACAGCCGTTACTTTTCCAGAGGACATGCAGCACTACTGTATGGAAATATGATGATGGCATCCTCTCGGGTAAAATATTCCGGAGGTAAAATAGTCCCCCATTCGGATCTCCGGGCGGGGACTACTCAGGAGGATGTTGTCATCAGGAAAGTCAATACTGGCATTCTACGGATCGGAGCGTGGAATGTTAGATCCCTTAATCGGGTAGGAAAATTAGAAAATTTAAAAAGGGAAATGGATAGGTTGAGGTTAGATATAGTGGGGATCAGTGAAGTTCGGTGGCAGGATGAACAGGATTTATGGTCAGGTGAGTGCAGGATTATAAATACAAAATCAGTTGGGGGTATCACAGGAGTAGGATTGATAATGAATAAGAAAATAGGAATGCAGGTAAACTACTATGACCAGCACAGCGATCGCATTATCATTGTCAAGATAGATACGAAGCCAACACCGACAACAGTAGTACAGGTTTATATGCCAACTAGCTCTGCCGATGATGAGGAGATAGAAGAAATATATGAGGAGCTAAAGGAAATTATTCAGACAATTAAGGGAGAGGAAAACTTAATTGTGATGGGAGACTGGACTTCGCTAGTAGGAAAAGGGAGAGAAGGAAAAATAATAGGTGAATATGGACTGGGCAGGAGAAATGAAAGAGGAAGTCGCCTGGTAGAATTTTGCACAGAACATGATTTAATCGTAACAAACACGTGGTTTAAGAATCACAAAAGAAGGTTGTATACGTGGAAGAGGCCAGGAGACACCGGAAGGTATCAGATAGATTTTATAATGGTAAGACATAGATTTCGGAATCAGGTTATAAACTGCAAGACATACCCAGGGGCAGATATAGACACTGACCATAACTTGATGGTCATGAACTGTAGGCTGAAGCTGAAAAAATTGCAGAAAGGTAGAAAAATAAGGAGATGGGACTTAGATAAATTGAAGGAAAGCGAAATTCTGGAGAATTTCAGAGGGAGATTTAGGCAACAATTGACAGAAACAGGGGGAAATAAAACAGTAGAAGAGGAATGGGTAGCATTGAGAGATGAAATAGTGAAGGCAGCAGATGACAAAATAGGTAGAAAGGCAAGACCTACAAAAAATCCTTGGGTATCACAGGAAATACTAAATTTAATTGATGAAAGGAGAAAATATAAAAATTATTAGTTTCTCCATCGTTGGATGGTTGCTGTTGCCGCAACTGTGGTTCAAATTTAATGAAAGTCCAGCTCCAGTTACAATTAGTTGTGCTTTATTTAAGCCCACACTACCGGTTTCGTCCTCTATGTTAGGCCATTTTCAAGTGTGACAGACGTTATGCCATAGAGAAAGCAACGTCAAGAGAGGCCGAAACCGGTAGTGTGGGCTTAAATAAAGCACAACTAATTGCAACTGGAGCTGGACTTTCATTAAATTAAATATAAAAATGCAGTAAATGAAACAGGCAAAATGGAGTACAGACGACTAAAAAATGAGATTGACAGGAAGTGCAAAATGGCTAAGCAGGAGAGGCTAGAAGCCAAATGCAAATCTGTAAAAGAATGTATAAGAAGGGGAAAAGTAGATACCGCCTACAGGAAAATAAAAGAGACATTTGGGGACAAGAAAAGCAACTCTACGAATATCAAGAACTCAGATGGGAAACCATTTCTCAGCAAAGAAGGGAAAGCTGAAAGGTGGAAACAGTACATAGAGCAGCTCTACAAAGGAAATGAACTTAGAGGCGATGTCGTAGGAAGGGAAGAGGAAGTAGATCAAGATGAAAGAGGAGATACTATACTGAGAGATGAATTTGACAGAGCCTTGAAAGACCTAGGTCGGAACAAGGCCCCAGGAGTAGATGACATACCCTCAGAGCTACTAAAGTCTCTGGGAGAGCCAGCCATGACAAAACTATTTGAACTGGTGTGTAGGATGTATGAGAGAGGCGAAATGCCCTCAGACTTTAAGAAAAATGTAATAATCCCCATTCCAAAGAAATCAGGCGCAGACAGGTGTGAAAATTACAGAACCATCAGTTTGATAAGTCATGGCTGCAAAATTTTAACACGAATTATCTACAGGAGAATGGAAAACCTGGTAGAAGCTGACCTCGGGGAAGATCAGTTTGGATTCAGGAGGAACGTAGGAACCCGGGAGGCAATACTCACTTTACGGCTTATCTTAGAAGATAGATTAAGGAAAGGCAAACCTACATTTTTAGCTTTTGTAGATTTGGAGAAAGCATTTGACAATGTTGACTGGAATACACTCTTTCAAATTCTGAAGTCAGCAGGGGTAAAATACAGGGAAAGGAGAGTTATTTACAACTTGTACAAAAGCCAGACCGCAGTTATTAGACTCGAAGGGCATGAAAGGGAAGCATCAGTTGGGAAGGGAGTAAGACAGGGTTGTAGCCTTTCTCCGATGCTATTCAATTTGTACATCGAGCAGGCGGTGAAGGAAAGCAAGGAAAAATTTGGAATAGGGATTAAAGTTCAGGGGGAAGAAATAAAAACATTGCGTTTTGCTGATGACATTGTAATTCTGTCAGAGACAGCAAAGGACCTGGAAGAGCAGTTGAACGGAATGGGCAGTGTGTTGAAGAGAGCGTATAAAATGAACATTAACAAGAGCAAAACAAAAATAATGGAATGCGGTCTTAGAAAGTCAGGCGATGCTGAAGGAATTAGATTAGGTAACGAAACAATGAAGGTGGTAGATGAGTTTTGTTACTTGGGTAGTAAAATAACATGCGATGGTCGCAGTACAGAGGATATAAAATACAGAATGTCAATGGGAAGAAAAGCATTTTTGAAAAAGAGAAATTTGCTAACATCGAATATTAATTTAAGGGTAAGGAAGTCTTTTCTGAAGGCATTTGTGTGGAGTGTTGCGTTGTACGGGAGTGAAACATGGACGATAAGCAGTGCGGACAGGAAGAGAATAGAGGCTTTTGAAATGTGGTGCTACAGAAGAATGCTGAAGATTAGGTGGGTAGATCGCATAACTAATGAAGAGGTTCTGAACAGAATTGGTGAGAAAAGGAATTTTTGGCATACCCTGACTAAAAGAAGGGATCGCTTGGTAGGACACATTCTTAGACATCGGGGAATCGTAAATTTAGCATTGGAGGGAAGTGTGTGGGGTAAAAATCGCAGAGGGAGACCAAGAGACGCATATAGTAAGCAGATTCAAGTGGATGTGGGTTGCCGTTCTTATGAGGAGATGAAAAGGCTTGCTCAGGATAGAGTAGGGTGGAGAGCTGCATCAAACCAGTCTCCGGACTGAAGACCATAACACACACATAGATGAAATCAGCTCGTCTCTCCTGCGCTACAAAATGGTCTATGACCATTTCATTGAAATTAGGCCGATTCAGCAGTTCTTTTTCAAGAGAACAAATCGCAAGTGCTCAAAGTCTGTCCTCATTCATGGTGTTTCTCATAAATGTTTTCACACGCTTTAATGTAGAAAAGCAGCGTTCTGCTTCTCCAGACGTCATTGGAAACGTTACTATGGTTTGGAGGAGTTTAACACTCTCAGGAAAAGCTTTCGCTAAATTGTTTTCATAGAGAAAGTTCAGTAAGGTCAAAGCACCTGACGCTTTCATGAAGTCCTTTCGGCTGCACAGAACATTCAGTTCGTGGCGTAATTCGGAATACTGCAACTTAAACAGATTAACAGCTATTTTCAGTTCTTTTTCGGGGAAAACAATCTGATAATTGGAAAACAATGACGGTTCAAAAAGCTGTACGATTGTCAAGTGATCACTAAAATTAAATCGGTCACTGATCTGTACTATGATGTGGTCGCAGACGTCTCGTACACACGCTATTCTTGAGTCCGTGAAGCGTCCCTGTTTCCCAGTTGGTTCTTCTTGTTCCTAGACAGTGACTGTGTCAAGTGAGGCCCGAATTTGACGGATACAAGCTCCAAAGTTACTTACATATTCAGTACAGAGTTGCCAGGTTTTTCTACTGCTCTGTCGCCAAATTAAACAAAAAGTAGCAAAAATATCGCCATCTTTTCATCAATAAAAATAGCCAAATATCGCAACCTTTAATCTGTAAACATTATTATGCTATGGTAATTATGGCATGTTACTCGACGATAATAATCCCGAAATTCAGGGAGTAAGCTGGTTACTGAATAAAATGTATCACAAACTGTGGCACCCTCACATTCACAGACATCAGACTGAACTTTCCAGTAGGGCTGCCAGATTGAACTCGAGGCAAGCCCGGAGACCAGACGTGCCCTCCTCCCCCTTGGCCAATGACTCACCCCTCCCCCCTCCCAACTGCGCAACGGCGACCAACTCTCCCCCCCCCCTAACCAGGATTACCGTGAATTCTAAAAAAAAAAAAAAAAAAAAAAAAAAACCCACCTAATCATCTCCTCCCTCCCAGCAACAATGAAAAGTTTTCAGAGGAAGAATAGAAAAGTAGCGTTTTGTTGCAATAAGAAATTGACATTTATATAAAGTTATTCATAATTACTAGAGACGAGCCGGCAGGGAATGGCCGAGCGCACTGAGGCGTCTTACCACGGTGCGCGAGGCTGTTCCTGCCAGAGGTTCGAATCCTTCCCTAGGGCATGGATGTTGTGTTCGTCCTTAGATTAAGTTAAGCTACATGAGCATAGTACTTAAAAAGCGTCGTAAGAAAAAGTTAAGATGAAGATTAGATTCAAGCCCAGAGATGAGAGTCATTGGTCCGTAGACCCGGAGAATTCATTCCAAACCGCCGGCCGCGGTGGCCGAGGGGATTGAGGCGCTCCAGTCACGATCCGCACGGCCACTACGGTCGGGGGTTCGAATCCCCCCTCGGGCATGGATATTTGTGCCGTCCTTAGTTGTAAGTAGTTCATAAGTAGTTTGTAAGTTTAGGGACTGATGACCCCGTAGTTGAGTCCCATAGACTTTACAAACATTTGAACATTTCATTCCAAACCCTGGCACTCCGGGCGGCGCCCGGAGATCTGGCAACCCTACTTTCCAAGGAAACTCATAGGCCTACTTCACAGAAACTTTGTCGGGCCCGGTGGTCTTCGGGTAAAGCGCTCGACTGAAATCCGAAGGATCGCGTGTTCAATTCCCGGTCGGACCCCGGATTTTTTCAGTCTGCATTTTAACCCATCCTTCACCTCTCAACGATGTGAAGAGTCGCCAGAAACGACACGTGGTTCGGATTCCACGTTAAGCTGTAGGTCCCCTTTTCCCGGTTGGATAACTGGGGTAGGCTAAGGACACGTAAGTCGCCGAAGTGGCGTCCAATTGAAAGACTTGCACCAGGTCAATGAGCCACACGAAATTATTATTACAGAAACTTTTATCTGAGCCCATCCAAGAACTAAACCCAGACACACCACCAACTGACAATGAGGCCAGTTAAAATATTGTCACACTGTAAATAGAGCATGGATATTTGTGCCGTCCTTAGTATTAAGTACTTCATAAGTAGTTTGTAAGTTTAGAGACTGCTGACCCAGTAGTTAAGTCCCATAAGCTCTACAAACATTTGAACACTGTAAATATAATAGAGAGACTCCGGAAATTCAGTACATTTAACTCTCATTTATTAATTTCATAACTTATAAAAATTACAACACAAAACTGTTCAAGAATCATTCTATGAAACTTACACATGAGATGTTCTCATGCATAGGCTCGATTACCAATCACTTTCATCTCCTTAAAAACAAATATTTACAGATGTTAAATAGAGTTGTTGAATCTTTCAAACATTTCTTTAATAGACACAAAATCATCACAACATTTTGAGGTGAGGTAATTTATAATAATGCACTAAGCATTACATGCTTTTACGTGAGATGGACTTTAATTCGTAATAATGCGTCATTACACACTGAAAAATCAGCCATGAGAACGACTAGGAAATCACCGAGTGTTCTCCATCGACATTTATACTCTGTAAACCATTGTTAGCAAAGGGCTCGCTTCACAGTAGCAGTTGTTGGGAATTTCTGTTGTGTGTATGGAACGCGGAAAAATATACCGTTTAAATGCCTCCTTGCATGCTGTAATTTATATAATCTTATCCTTATGTTCTCAGCGGGAGCCATACATACAGTGTTGTAGTATACTTTGAGATATCATTTAAAGCCTGTGCTTGAACCATCGTTAGTAGGGTACATGAGGCACTTTACTTCTATCTTCAAGATTCTGTTTACATCTCTGTGACACTCTCCCATACTTCCATGATACTTGAAAACATTTGTGCTAACTTGTGTAGGTTTATTACATGCCGGCCGCAGTGGTCGAGCGGTCTGCGGCGCGTCAGTCACAGTCTGCACGGCCGCTACGGTCTGGGGTTCGAATCCCCCCTCGGGCATGGATATTTGTGCCGTCCTAGTTCGTAAGTAGTTCATAAGTAGTTTGTAAGTTTCGGGACTAATGACCCCGTAGTTAAGTCCCATAAGCTTAACAAACATTTGAACATTTGTTACATTTCCCCAGCATTCTACCGAAGTTTAGGTGGTATCATTGACGCAATGTCTAAAGAGTGATTGCGTTACATTCGTTGTATTTGAAGTAAAATAAAATAGCCCTTAAATCGCCAACCAATTCCTTCAATAGCCAAATTTAATCGCCAGTCGCCAGACTGCTAGAATGGCTACTATTATAAGAAAAAGATAGCCAAGAATGCGAAGAATCGCCACACCTGGCAACCCTGATTCAATAGTTTTCACTGCGTGAATGTTCCTTTGTTGTAATTGGTTGAACAGGATATCACGGCATGACTTTATTAAAAATAACGTAACCAGAAGAGGAAGTCTTCGTTTTGGAGAAAACCCTTCAGTCCCATAGCTTTGTTTACTGTCTTGTAATCAGTGGTATCATCGTCAGTAATTTTTTTTTCTATACACTCAACAATTTCGTTCAGGTATTTGTGTACAGTTGTCACACTCCTCGATTTAAAATTCCATCTGATGGACTGAGGACATGTAGGAAAGCGTTTTTTCACTATATCGTCAAGAACTATTGTCTATTTAGGTGACTGGGAGCAAAACGAAGAAATTCCTTCCAAATTGCTGAAAAAAAAATGCGCACTTGCTTGTCACACAACGTTTAACAATCAAATTTAACTGATGTGCGTAACAATGTATAAAGGGCGCATTTTGATGCACTTCTTTCATTCTTGTCTGAACTCCATTATTGCGGCAGCTCATAACAGGAGCACCGTCGTAACACTCAGCAATCAGTTTTTCCGGTTTTTTATGTATATTCATTTCTTCCAGCTCGCAGAGAATAGCTGCAGTTACATTCTCTGCGGTGTGGCTTTTCACTCGTACAAAGGAAATAAATCTTTCATTTATTTTACCCAGTAATTCATACCGAATTATAAGGACCAATTGAGACAAATTTGCACGGTCAGTCGTTTCGTCAACTTCGATTGAGAGGTAATTTGTCTGCGACAGTTCACTCCTTATGAGATTGAGGCATACTTCATAAATCGATTCTAGCAGATCTTTTGAATTGTTTTTGCAAGCCTACGAAAACTCGGTTTTCTGATTTTTCAATGTTCTGCTTCAAGGCGCTGTCCAGCTCTGACGTAAGACCAACTAGCCCTCGAAAAATTCCTGGGTTACTTGAATTCTCGGTTTCATCATGCCCCCTTAAGGCAAGCTCAAATTTCCCACAAAATTTAATGCAGTCTATCAGTTTGCCCAATATATATCGTTTTTTTCACACATTTTCATTATATACCTTGATACTGGAGCGGTAAGCACTATCACCTGACACATAATGTCCACTTTCCCTAGCATCGAAAATTCAATGAAACCATTTAAATGTTTTTCACTGGAATCATGTTTTTTCACCTTAGCGTGAAAATTTTTTAAGTCTGTAAAACCAACATCAGTCCAGGGGCTATCTCTACTATTTGTAACGAGACAGGTGGAACAAAACAATGCATTTTTCACTTCACAACCACTCAGCTGCATTGTACATCACTCTATTAAAATTGCACGTATACCCTTGTCTGGATTTACACTGTTTCTGTTCCTGATTAATATTAAGATCTGGCCTGGACGCACCAAGTTCTTTCACTTTCATCCTAATAAATTACACACTGAATTCATGTTGTGCTGTTTTCTAGCTCGCAGAAAGTTCAAATTACCCGAAAGAAAGTAAGTCACTAAAACTTAGCACAATACATGCACAAAAGACGAAACTAATAACACACGTTAACCGCAAACTCAAATCAGCGAGAACGGAAACGAAAGTAACGGGACATATTTCGCGCGCTTTATTCTTAAATCATTCGCGACTCCCTCGCTAAGTGGTGACACTTTACGGTACCGCATTGTAGTGCACTCTAGTGAGAAATTTGCGAACTTATTCTAACACCGGATATAACAGCCAATATCAGAAACAAAAAGTTATCTAAAACTCTATTAAAACAGTAATACTAACGAGTGATTAACCGCACACCAAAACATAATAGACATACACAGAGACAAGAGATTCGATAGTGGTGTTTCAGCCACTCTTTATTCTCTTTTGAAGTAAGCAGAACACGAAAGTAGTGTGGAGGTTGGTAGGACAGACGGACCGTCGCGTTTTGCGACTTGCCTGGAATGTGGAAGGTTAGGTTTCAAATCTTTATTAACAAAATAAAGCGTGCTCTTGTAGGTTCAGGCGTCCTTGGGCCTCAGGGGCCCTTAGCCGACCTACACGGTTGTCGTTTTATTTCTTCTTCTCTTGAATCTTTCTTGCTTCTTCTTCTCTTGGTTCTTCTTGTGCCGGCCGCGGTGGCCGAGGGGACTGAGGCGCTTCAGTCACGGTCTGCACGACTACTGCGGTCGGGGGTTCGAATCCCCCCTCGGGCATGGATATTTGTGCCGTCCTAGTTCGTAAGTAGTTCATAAGTAGTTTGTAAGTTTAGGGACTGATGACCCCGTAGTTAAGTCCCATAAGTATAAAAAAAAAGAAAAAGAAAAAAAGAAAAAGTTCTTCTTGCCGCCAGTACTATTCATCTTCTTCTAGTAGGGCTAGCGGCACTTTTATTCGGTTACCCTGTCTTGGTTGGGCGATTCCTACCTCTCTCAGTTGTGGTAGTGTTTCCCTGAGGGCTTCCATTTTCCTAAACATGTTGGTAGCTTTCTTCCTGATTTGTGTTTTGAGGGTTTCCATTTGGGTGGCCTCATGTACTAGTCTGGTTGGTTCCCAAGGGGGGGGGGCGAGTATCCATTTGAGTACTTTATTTTGGACTACCTGTAGTGATGTGGTCTGGGTTTTCGACGCCGTTCCCCATGAGGTACTCCCAAATAGTAGGGATGACAGGACTGTTGATTTATAAAGTCTAATTTTAGTCTCCTGTTTGAGTTCTTTGCTAGTAAAGAACGGGACAAGTGCCTTTGCCATTTGAGTGCATTTCTGTTTTTTCCCCTGTATGTGTTTGTTAAAGAACAACCCGCAGTCGATCTCTACCCCTAGGTATCTAACATTTTGGGACCATGTCAGTCTACGACCTAGCACCTCCACCGCCTCCAGTCGTGGCCGTTTCTTCGAGAAGTAGACCATGATCGTCTTGTCTGCATTGAGGGTTACCTTGTTCTGTCGACACCAGCGAACCACTTGATCCATTTGCCGTTGAATGCGATTTACGTTCGCAAAGTGCTGGCGGCCGCTGGTGAATAGCGCCGTATCGTCCGCGAACTGCGCTAGGTGGACGTTGTCGGCTTTGGGGAGGTCGTTGATGAAGACGTTGAACAAGGTCGGCGAGAGAACTGACCCTTGCGAAATTCCGGCTGTTAGAGTCTTCTGTTCGGACTGCTGATCGTCGACTGTCACCAGTATCTTCCTGTCCTGAAGGTAGTTTCCGATTAACTTGATGTAACAGTCCGGGACGGTCGTGTTGGTGGCCAGTTTGAAGATCAGTTTCTCATGCCAGACCTTGTCGTAGGCCTTCTCCCAATCGAGGAAGGCCGCCACTGTAGAGAAGGAGTAGTTCATTTTCTGTGCTATGTGTTCGACTACCCCCAGAACTTGGAGTTCGGCAGACAGTTTCTGTTGGAAGCCGAATTGTTCGGGCCGAATCGTTCCGTCCGTGATCAGTGGTCGTTGGATGCGTGATAGTATCACCCTCTTGAATGTCTTGCTCATAGTACTCAGCAGGCTGATCGGGCGATAGTTGGCTGGGTGTTGTAAGTCCTTCCCCGGCTTGGGGATAGGGACAATTCTTGCGATCTTCCATTGAGGCGGGAAGAAGTGCAGTTGCATACATGCATTGAAAATCCACGTCATCAGGACCAGTGGTTTTCGCGGCATTTCTTTTAGATGCATGTTAGTGATTTTATCGATGCCCGGAGCTGATCTTCCTCTTCGTTGTTGGATGATCTTCCTGACTTCTGATGGGGTCGTGAGTAGCGGTTGTGTGGTTGGGGGTCTTCTTAGTAGGTCTTCCGCGAATTGGTTCGTCCGTTCCTCTTCGCGTCTGTCTTCTTCGTTCTGGTGGTGTTGGGGGAGTGTGTTTTGGGCTTCGTAGCAGTCTGCGAAGGTTTCCGCTATCTGTAATGGCTCGAATGTTAGTCCTTGTCCTGTGCTGATGGCTCTCTTCGCGGTTTTTTGCCCTCTAATTGCCTTCACGAGGTCCCATTCTTCTTTATGTTGGAGCCTGAACTGCTCCATTCGGTCCTCCCACTGCTCGCTTTTCCACTCTTTTGCGCGGTCTCGCAGTTCGCGTTGGAGTTGGTGCATAGTTCTTCGGTCCTCCGGGTCTCTGTATCGTTGCCACCGGCGCCGGTATCTGTTTTTCTGGATCCGCAGTTCCACGAGCAGTGGGGGCCATTCCGCTTGGTGTTGTGTTTCCATTATCGTCGTGGTCGAGGCCTTGTGAGCTGCGGTTCTGATTTTATTCGTGAGGTATTCCACTCCTTTCGCTTTTCTTCTTCCGTCGTGAGGGGGATTGTGGGCCGTACACTGTTTGTCAGGGTCCTTCTATAGGCGTCCCAGTCGGTGGTGATGTTAATCTTCTGCGGGTCCGGTATAGTCGCTCTTCTGAGTGTGATAACCACTGGGATGTGGTCTGACGCGAGATCGTTTATGGCTTTGAGTTCCAGTTCTGCTGGTACATTCGCTACTACGATGTACAGGACGTCGGGTCTATGTCGGCTGTTGTAAGGGTAGTACGTTGGAACCGTTGGTCCGTGAACAACGAGGTCTAGTTCGTCCGCGATGTCGATTAGTCTGTTTCCATTTGGGTTGTTGACTCGCGAGTTCCACGACCGGTGTTTAGAATTTAGGTCACCACCTATAAGTGTGGCCTCCGAGAATCTGAGAAGTTGTTCCATATCTTGTTGTAAGATGGCGTCTCTCGGATCGGAAGATTGCTGTCCCTCCGCGCAATATGAGCGGGCGGTCCCTCCTGTAGGCTACCATGTTTCTTAAATTGAATGTTTCATTTCCTCTTAGGTGGGTTTCGTTCACCATGAGGACGTCCACCTTGTGGGCCGCGACGAATCTTTCCACTTCCGTCTTCTTCCCTCGGATGCCGTTTGCATTCCATATAGCGATTGTCAGGTCTCTTGTCGGTTGCTGTCTTCTGGCCATTTAATCAAAGAAGGACATTATTCCCTCGGCGTGCGCCAGAAGTTTGCTCACCGGATCTGTTGCGTTTTTTTTTTATCTTCGTGGCAGTTTGCTTAATCTTCGTCATTGTGTCTGGCTTCAGGAAGGTGGCGATTAGTGTCTTAATCTGATTTAGTGCTTCCCCTAGTGAGGTCGTGGTGTCGTTGGTGTCCTGTGCTTGGGTCGCTGGGTTCTGCCTCCAGGCTGTGGTTGTTTGCGCTGGTTTCCGTTGACGCTGCGGCGGGAAGTTTTCCGTCGTTTCTTCCGGCGCGGGTGGGGGTGGCGGCGTCTTCTGGGCTGTTGGCTGCCTATATCTTCCCTCTTGTAGGTTTACTGTTGGTCGGAGGGGTTTTATCTCCTTCTGGAATTCTGGGCATCCGCGGAAGTTTGCTGGATGGCCTTGTTGTCCGCACAGCACGCAGGTTGGTGTGTCCGAAGCTAGCAGCTTGCATGACTCCGATGTGTGAGGGCCTGCGCATTTTACGCAGCGCGGCGGGAGGTGGCAGTACCGCGCTGTGTGGCGTAGGCGTTGGCAATTCTTGCACTGTGGCGGCCCCTCTCTTGGTTTTAGTTTTCCACTCGTATACGTGTGTCCAGTAGGTATTTCTCCCTGTAGTTGGCTTCCGACTTCTTTGTCCTCGGGAGGGATACGACGTAGACGGGAATTGGTGTCAGTTTCTTGCTCCCTTCTTCCCGCTTGCTGTATTGATGTATGTCCTTTACTGTGTACCCTCTGTCCAGGAGGGCGTTTACCACTTCCTGAGGCGGGATTTCTTCCGGTAGGTACTTCAAGACGACCTTCAAGTTCCTATCCTCAGGTGACTGATGGGAGTAGTAGCCCAAGTTCTCCTCCTCAATTAGTTGATTCGTCTTCCGGTAGTCGTCCATTGTCTCCAAGTGGTACCGCACGTGGTCCCCTTTGTATACTGCTTTTAGGCAGCCGTCGATTTTGGTTTTGATTTCTCCGTTTAGGTGGAGGTAATCCTTGGGGCGATACACCACTATTGGTGATGGTTTCATTGATGACTTTTTCGACGGCTCCGCCGCCGTCTGTTCGCCCTCCTGGGTGGACAGCGCCGCGAAAGCGTTGGCAGTCCGTACTGCGTAGGCAACTTCCTCCTGCCGCGCCTTCTTCTGCTGCGTGGCTCCGTTGACGTTTGTGGCGGTTTCCGGGATTTTCTTTTTCTTCTTCTTTTTGTTCACGACCGTCTGGAACCCGGCCGCGTCTTCGTCTTCTTCGTGGCCGTCCAGGTCCATGACGAGTTTTGGATCTTCGTCCGAGTCGTACTCGGACGAGGTCTCTTGGTTTCTCGACGGCGATTGGTGCTGTGCCATGTCGCTATCGCTGGTGTCTCTTCTGTTCCGACGTTTCTTCTTTTCCTCGGCGCCCATCTTCCCGCGCCGGATGGCGTCCCTGATGGTTTGCCGCGCCTCGAACGGCAGGTCGCCAAGGCGGGTGCCATATACGATGATGTCATCTTCGTTGGCCGATGTGGAGGCCGGTGGAGGTGGGGGGGAGGGGGGGAGCCCTGCCCGCGGTGTTTTTCACTAGCTCTGTCATTCTGGCCTACACGACGCGGGCTTGTCCCGCCGCAGCAGGGGCCCTGGCCGTGTTAAGTCCCTAACACTACTTCCTAGTTCGGGCTAATCCCGAAGCTCCTATTCCTACTTGCGCCCTAGCCCTAAGACACGACAATTTGCTCGCGTGCGTAAACGCACGATTCTCTTGCTACGAGTGGCTCAGGCCATGCGCACGCTTCGGCTGCCCAGCTCGGAAACGCGACGACGACGACGACGACGACGACGACGTCCACGAAGCTCGGAGCCTTCGAGACGCCTATAAAAGCAATACCAAAGACCTCTTTGAGCAATGAACCAACGAACCCCCCCCCCCCGCCTCCAAACCCACCACTACACGGAGCTAAACAGTCCTGTGAAGTTGACACCCCTTTTTTGGAAAATGTACATTTTTTCAGAGTTCTAGACAGATATGCAATAGTTCTGGCGTTCTCTGTACAAAATTTAAATAGTTCTGCAACATTTCGCCGAAAAAATACGAAAAATTACCATAAATTTTAGTTTTTTTTAAAATAGTTATTTGCCTATTAGTACAAACATAATTCTGATCACAGTTTTAAATAGCTCTCAAAGAGTTCTACAGGAAATCCTAATGACATTTTTCTGTGCAATATGTTGGATTAGTTGGTTTAGCGCAGTAAGTCAATCTATCAGGACAAACAGAACTTGAAACGAAAACGGAGTTACAAAGCGAACAACTTTTATTTTTAACATCTAATTTAGACCAGACCGTAACTATAACAAAACAAAATGGCAAAGATATAACTTACATAAGGGTAACATATACAAACTCTTTGAGTCTTTGCCTTATAGAACAAGTGTTCTATCACACACCGCCCAACTCATTAAAACAAGCTCACTAACTCTGGACAACACAATAATGGGATATCCATTTACGCGCTACTGTGAAGTTGGCACCCCTTTTCTCAAAAATTTACATTTTTTCAGAGTTCTAGGCAGATATGTAATAGTTCTGGAGTTCTCTGCACAAAATTTAAATAGGACTGCACAAATTCGCGAAAAAATTATAATAAATTTTAGTTTTTTCAAATAATTATTTGCCTATTAGCGCATAGTTCTGATCACAGTTCTAAATAGCTCTCAAAAAGTTCTACAGGAAATCCTAATGACATTTTTCTGTGCAGATTATACTTTATGAGATAAATGCAGTAATGTGGTATTCATTTTCACGTTACTGTGAAATTGGCACAATTTTTTCGAGAAATACACATTGTGTTTTGGGGTTCTGTGTACATATACTATAGTTCTAGAGTTCATGTGAATACTTCTATGTAATAGCCCAAAAAAAAAAAAAAAAAAAATGATCACAATTCTGAATATCTGATAAGCTCTGTATTTGTGCCCCTTATTCGAGAAATAGACATTTTTTCTTAGGTCTTCACAGATATCCTATCAGCTGCACATTCAATTTGTTGTTTTTACGTGTGAGTAATGCCTGCTTATCGTAAACAAGAACTATTGCACATCTCCCTAGAACTCTGGAAAAAAAGTCTAATTTTTTGAAAAAAAAAAAAAAAAAAAAAAAAAAAAAAAAAAAAAAAAAAAACCGGGGCAAATTCCACAGTAGCATGTAAATGAATACTCCATTATTGTAATTATCTCATAAAGTATAATCTGCACAGAAAAATGTTATTAGGATTTCCTGTAGAACTCTTTGACAGTTATTTAGAACTGTGGTCAGAACTATGTTTGCGCTAATAGGCAAATAATTATTTTGAAAAATCTAATATTTGTGGTAATTTATACTATTTTTCGGCGAAATTTTGCAGAACTATCTAAATTTTGTACAGAGAACTCCAGAACTATTGCATATCTGTGTAGAACTCTGAAAAAAATTTACATTTTTTAAAAAAGGGGTGCCAACTTCACAGCTCTCCCACTATTCAGAATTGCGATATTTCACGAAATTCTGCAGAACTATTTAAATTTTGTACAGAGAAGAACTACCCAGAACTCTGAAAAAATGTATATTTCATATAAGAGGGGTGCCAACTTCATACGACTCTGGTGCAATTTTGTGTAGTTTATGTCCCTCATTTACGCAATTAGCTCATGAACTATTATCTGGGCAAAAAAATATCATTAGGATTTTCTGCAGAACTCTTTGAGAGCTATTTAGAACTGTGATCAGAACTATGTTTGTACTAATAGGCAAATAATTATTATGTAAAAACTAAAATTTGTGGTAATTTTTCGTATTTTTTCGGCGAAATTTTGCAGAACTATTTAAATTTTATACAGAGAACTCCAGAATTATTGCATATCTGTCTAGAACTCTGAAAGATGTACATTTTCCAAAAAATGGATGCCAACTTCACAGGACTGAGCTAAACGACATCTCAAGGCGCAGTCTTAAGGCTACTAACCGATCGAAAAACATCGTTCAATATCAACAGTTCCAAAAACATTCATTTTCATTATTTACATCTGTGTAACGGAAAAATGCTAAATGAATTCTGTAATATGTTGTTGATACATATATTTCAAATATTTTTTGGGGGTGGCTCCGCCTCAGAGCCTTTAATTACGATCCGCGCCTCTGTGTGTTAATACTTAAATAAATAACTTGGTTCATCAACATGTTCACATTTAATGGTAAAATAATTTAGAACCCGATGCTTTCATAATAAAGTACAGGCAGACGAGCAATTCAAGCTACTGGATCTACCACTGAACAAGTAATAAGGTGATGTATGACTTTTATTTATAAAACACCTTTAAAATGTCGTACACATGGTGATTAATACCGTTTGAAATCGAAACTGCGGTAAACTTCATTAAACTTTAATTTGCAACTAGTTGGATGTTACTTTTACTGCTGTTACATAGTTTTGGTGGACAGCAGGATACCATTGTGTGTGTGTGGGGGGGGGGGGGATAGATTTTGGGTAGGGTATTTCTCATTTCCAGGCAGGATGACAGGTAATAGAAACTCAGGCGGAGAGGGTGGTTCATCTGCTCTAGTCCTGTTAGTTACCAACCCCACTGTTCAAACGCATCCCAATACCAAAACTGAACCGTGCCTGACCCAGTTCACTCCCACATCCAGTCTAGATCCACCCCTACTGTCTCCAAATCATCCCTTTTAACTTTTCAGAATTTCGTAACTTCCAACCTGGCCTCACCATTTGTCAAATGCCTCAAGGTGGATACCAACCTCAGCCACACAGAAAGAAGTGCCAACCACCACCTAAAAACCAATCACGACCTTAGGATCCTTCCTGTGTACAAAGGCTCTACCATTGTAGGTTTAGATCACAAGATGTGTCTGAGGGTCTCTGCCAACTGTCAGATTCTTCCACATACACACCCTGCCACAATGATCCCATCCCAAAAATCCAACAGGATCTCCAGTACCTCCTCAAATCCACAGGCCCATCCCAGGATCTCTCCCCCGAGTCTATTTCTCTCCTCACCCCTCCTACACCCCGTACTCCCACCTTCTACATGCTTCCTAAAATCCACAAACCCAACCACCCTGGGCGTCTCATTATGGCTGGTTATGGTACTCCCACTGAGAGAATCTCCGCTCTTGTAGATCAACACCTTCAACCTATTACCCAGAACCTACCTTCCTATATAAAAGACACCAGCCATTTCCTCCACCGACTGCCCACTATTCCAGTTCCTTTACTACCTGGAACCATACTCATCACGGTTGATGCCACCTCCCTCTATACCAACATTCCCAATGCTCATGGCCTTGCCATTGTTGAACACTACGTTTCATAATGCCCCACTGACTCCAAACCTACAACCACCTTCCTCGTTACCTTGACCAACTACATCCTCACCCACACTTCTCTTTTGAAGGCATCACCTAAAAACAAGTTCACAGCACAGCCATGAGCACCCGTATGGGACCTTCCTATGCCAATCCGTTTATGGGCCATCTAGAGGAATCCTTCCTGACTACCCAGAATACCAAGCCCCTAATCTGCTTCAAATTTATTGATATCTTCATAATCTGGACTGAAGGTGAGGGCACACTATCCACATTTCTTCAAAACTTCAACACCTTCTCTTCCTTTCACTTCACATGGTCCTGCTCAACACAAGCCACTTTCCTCGACATTGACCTTCACCTCCATCCACATCAAACCTACCAATCATCATCAATACATCCATTTGGCAGCTGCCACCCATTCCACACCAAAAAGGCCCCTCCATTCAGCCATGCCACCTGTGGTCATTGCATCTGCAGTGATGAGCAATTCCTCACCAAATATACGGTCTTCATTGGTCACAATTCCCCACCAAACATTGTCCAGAAACAGATATCACAGGCCATGTCTGTCCCACCACATCCCCCACAACCACTTCCCGGCCACAAAGGAGCATCCCTCTGGTCACCCAGTACCACCCAGGACTAGAGCAGTTAAACCACCCTCTCTGCCATGGTTTCGATTACCCTTCATCCTGTCCTGAAATACCCTACACAAAATCTCCCCCCCTCCTACAGTGATATCAACACCACCTAGAACACCAGGCGGTGCCACGTTACTGGCTGGCCGCTGGGGCACACACCACCTCATAGTGGCCGGCCAATTGGATAGCCTTCGCGACCTCTCAGTGTGACGTGGCACAGCCTGTTGTGAGGCCTTTTCTACTAGGTGGTGGAGGTATTCCGCCGTCCACGAAACCTTCATAATATCCTTTTCCATCCCTACACCCTCCCTGCTCCCAACCCCTTACCCCATGGCTCATATCCCTGCAATAGACCTAGATCCAAAACCTGTCCTATCCACCATCTCACCACTACCTACTCCAGTCCCATCACAGGCATTTCCTATCCCATAAAAGGCAGGGCAACCTGAGATAGCAGTCATGTCTTATACAAACTGAGCTGAAAACACTGTGCAGCTTTCTATGTGTGCATGATCAACAACAAGCTGTCTGTTAGGATGAATGGCAATCGTCTAACAGTGGCAAGGAGACAGCTGGACCATCTTGTTGCAGAGCATGCAGCACTGCATGATGTGGCTCACTTCAATGACTGCTACACAGCCTGTGCCATATGGATCCTCCCTATAAACACCAAGTTGTCTGAATTGCGCAGATGGGAACTCTGTGGTAGATGAAGGCTTAAAAGCAAAAAGTTTCATTTTTGTTTATTCTTTTATGTGTGCCTTTCTGTGGCTCATTGGGTGTCTCTCTGGTGAAAAGCAATCTTTCCTTTCCAAAATATTGTTGAATCCTTTAAGGTATTGCCATGGTTTGATTACAATAGTTGATTACACAATTGATACAGAGTATCGATGCAGCCAATGGAAGTATACGTATCAATGATTACAATGTACTAAGCTATGCCTCTGCATAGTTTTGTGTGCCACTGTGTCACAAGATTTGATATAGCAAAACACTGCAATAATCACTCATTTCTGCATCTACATCTACATGGGATACTCTGCAAATCACATGTAAATGCCTGGCAGAGGGTTCATCAAACTACCTTTATACTATTCATCTCCTATTCCACTCTCGAATAGCACGCGGGAAGAAAGAACACGTGAATCTCTCAGTTCGAGCTCTGATTTCTCATTTTATTCTGATCATTTCTACCTATGTAGGTGGGAGTCAACAATATTATTTTCGCATTCAGAGGAGAATGTTGGTGATTGGAGTTTCGTAAGTAGGCCACGTTGCAGCGATAGCCGCTGTTGTGATGATTCCCATCCCATGTCCTGTATCATTTCCGTGACACTGTGTCCCCTGTATCGTGACAATACAAAACGTGCTGCCCTTCTTTGGACTCTTTCAGTGTCTTCCATCAAACCCACCTGATAAGTGTCCCACACTGGGCAGCAATACTCGAAATGAGGACGGACAAGTGTAGTGTATGCAGTCTCTTTGGTAGTTCTGTTGCATCTTTTAAGCGTTCTGCCAATAAAACGCAGTCTCTGATTCACCTTTCCTACGACATTATCTATATGTTGTTTCCATTTTAAGCCAGCTTTAGGTTGAGACATTAGCTAGATCAAGCAGGCTCCATACAAATAGTACTTACCAGTAGAGCCTGGCTTCCAGTGATGATATTCTCAGGAATGGCAGAAATATATAGTTAATCAAGTTATAACATCTTTCTGTATTCAATTAGATGTTTGATGTCATTCTATTCTTCATGTTTACTGTTCAATTATCTGAAGTTAAGTATTCTGTAAATAAATTATTTACATTTTTTCTGTCTAATAAATGTTGCCTTGTTGCAGATTATTGGCCACCTTTGTCCTATTACATACTGACTCCGATCCCTGCAGTAGGCTGCAACACAAGCAATTTGAAAGTTATTTATTTATTAATATTTTTTATGTTCTACCTGAACAAAATAACATTGGTGTCGTCAATTGCGAATGTATAAGTGGAGAAACTAAAGATTGTTTACCTTTCTGAGTCAGAGTACTGGAGTAATAGAGCCAAAGATTTGTCTGGCTTTTGTCTGTCTCAAGAAGCACCAACTCAGTTATGAACTCTCTGTTGATGGTGAATTGGCAGATGAAAGTCTAGCTGACCAGGACACTTGTCTGTGAGCTGTTTTACTTCGTCCACTACTCATAGCCATTGAGAACATTTATAAGGTAGGTCCCTCTTTTTTCTAACCTCCTTGCTCTGTACCAAGCTTGTTTGTCAGCCCTCTGTGGTGTGAGAGAGAATATTAATTTTGTAGAAGATATTACCCCCTCCCCCCTTGTACACAGGTGTTCCACCTTCAGGACAAATTAAACAGATACCACTGGATTAATAGATTGCGCAATTGATCAATTGCTCAATCAGGCTGCACAGCTGCCAACTAGACTTACCAGGATCGGTTGAAGTGATACAGGGGCTATTGAAGAAAGGGTAGCCCTACACATAACAACTTTAATGATTAAGGTTGCAGTATTTTGAGCAATAACAGTTTCTCACATTGCGTTTCAATCATTTGTAAAGTCAACGTATCTAATTTGGTATCTGTATGAGAATTTGTTTGGGCTGTCCATAGATGAATGAACAAGTGATAAAAGTTTATGGTTGTTGATTATTATTTAGAAATATATGGATGTGTGGGGTCTATTATCAGATCAGTACTGGTAGAACACATTTTATCTGTATAATTATGGGCTTTGGGCAACTTCCACTAGATAAAGTTGCCACCTTTGTACTTTAGTCTATGCTGATCTTCTGTAGAGTGTATACATGTAAGTAATGACTTGTTATAATGTGAATGGTGAGGGTTTATTGGTATTACAGAACAACCTTCACCACACTGGTGACCACTAGTTGTTTTTGGAGATGTGTCATTTGCTCCGAAGTTTTCTGTGACCATCCACGTCTGTTATTTTTCCCCAAATACGGCAATGAGCCAACGACAAAGGACAATGGAAAACACACCGCCGCCACATGGTTTTCATCCAACTCCGATTACACATGTATGTGTGTCTATCCCGCTGGAATGTACGTACACTGAAACTTCACTTTCGCCGCAACCAGCTCAATACAGGTTTTCAACTCTGCTTAGTGACGAGGCTAGGTACATCCATGCACACTCAGGTCACACTGAGCATGCAGCTTTGTGCTTTACTGATTTTCAAAATTCAAAATAACGCGGCTCACCAACTGAACTATGTCCCTAGTGTTTCTCAAGTAGGGGAGAGTAGTACAGAGTGAAACAAAAAATACCCTTTTGACTGTTTCGTATAAAATACTCCTCACAAAAAAAAATTTCTTTATTTACTTGAAAGAACAATACTTTGTCAATATTTTGGAACAAACAATAATAATTTTGCTACTAATTAGTAAGTGAAATAACAATTTTACACAACCTTCGCAAATGTTTCACTGTGTACCGTGTATAGTACACAGTGAAACAGCTGCCATTTTTTGTATTTATTACGTTTGAGTTACTTAAAAACATAAATATGTTTGTTAAATAAAGTACAAACATTAACAGATACTAAATTTTGCTCAGTGAATATTAAAGTCCACCAAAATTGATTGGAAAACGAATATACTGGTGGTTGGAGAGTCTCTTCATAGCCATAGGCAACACACGTGGAAAAATCATTGCAGTGTCCTTATATGAAAGACAGACTTTGTCTTCTGCAACTGGGAATAAAAAACAAGTAATGTCTTTTTTTGTTATTCCGAAGGTATGAGACTTCATACTCAGTACTACAAACTACTGACTTCAAGACCTTAGCTGCCGGCCGCGGTGGCCGAGGGGACTGAGGCGCTCTAGTCACGGTCTGCGCGGCCACTACGGTCGGGGGTTCGAATTCCCCCTCGGGCATGGATATTTGTGCCGTCCTTAGTCTTAGCTAGTTCATAAGTAGTTTGTAAGCTTAGTGACTGATAACCCCGTAGTTAAGTCCCAAGTTCTACAAACATTTGAATATTTGAAGACCTTAACTACAAAATATACATTGTTTTGGAATTTCTCCTTTTCTTCCAGCTCTGTCCTTTTTCTCAAAGCTGTTTGCTCTGGTGTTCATGTTAATATTATGCTTCTACCTTTGAAACGCCCACTTGTTTATCTGGAAAGTGCTTTGGGCAAACCATGAAACTCTCTTGGCGAGATGTATGTTTTGCTGTTGTTACTGCAATGGCTTCCTCAACATCTTCCAGAGTACCCTCCAAATTGTAAGGAGTAGTCATCCACCCATCTAACGCCAATGGTCCTGTTTCACTGTGTACCACATACAAGTGTTTCATTGTGTACCAAAGTCACCATAAACTAAATGGTTAGTCACAACTCTTAGCCTACGTATCTACCAAATCTATAACTGGTCAACAAATAGCTAAAGATGTGTATCTTATCACAAAACATAATATTTCTTTCAGCTATATGTTATATCGAAAACATTAAACTTACAAAGAGATGTTAACTGTAACTTCTGATCACCGAAAACCATTACTAACGTATAGAAACAAGAATAATCAACCAAACTGTCCACCATTACAGTCAAAGATGTATTTTATCATAATAAACATACTAGGATACAAACAAGTAGAAAAAAAAACTAAAAACAATTGAGATCGAATGTTTCACTGTGTGCCGTGTTTCACAGTGTACTACTCTCTCCTCTACAAGTTTCAAAGTTGTTGCAACCAAATTCTTTGTTTTCACACAATAGAGCAGCAACCGTGCTGCCATTGGTAAGTTTGTATCACTCCGCCAACCACATGGCAGAATAATGGTCTCAGCATACTACACTGCCATTGTGCCTGGCACAGAACAAATTAAATGCGCACAGTACATTCAGTGCAGTTTTAACCCAATACAGAGTGTAGCTAATAACTGTGACCAGGGTTCATGTACCTCAGGTGGCCCATTGTTGTCACATACTCCGAACATTCGCACTGATGTTGGTGCACACCAAATTAATCCCCTCTCATGTCAAATGTATCTCCCACTTATAATTGTTTTTATATAATAATAAGAATAATACTATTATACTAAAACCATTATTTTTCCATACATCACCTTCGGTTGTTCAGTGGTACATGTTTTTAATTGCTCGCCTGCCTCTAAATCATTATAAAAATAATATTAGGACGTCGGGTTTTTATACGTCCAGGAAACTACACATGTGACACTTTTCATTTTTAACGTATATTTAGTTATATTCTTCTTGACGCACACAAAAAGTAATAATACACCTTTAAGACTGCTTCACAACTCATTTCCATACTGACTCCAGACTAAGTTATTACTACTCGCGTTCGCGCCAATTCGCGCGTAATAATAGTTACGTTATAATTTCGAGAACATTCTAGAACACGGAAGTTACAATGTTATATATTACATTATTTGTTCATGAAACATAAATAAATCTTGCTTAACGTAAAGATACACAAAATTATGACATATGTAATAATAAGTTTTTCATATCAAAACAAACAATACAAAAGATCGTAAGTAAATAACAATTAGTGCAGTATTAATATATGTTTACGTTATATAACATTGTTAAATCAAAGGAACTAATCAATTCTACAATCAGTAAAGTATTACATTACGGTCAATACATTATAGAAGACCTCAAATATTATTAGTTAATTTCATTATCAAACACATTATTATACAACATTAAGCTTACGACTTTCAATAATTAATTAATCAGTTTGTTAGAAGATTCAAGTAAAGAAGCGACCAAATCAAAGTGACCAGCCAGAGGTGCCATAAAATGGCATAAAATGTAATATAAACATGGAATATTAGGCTACAATACCACGACCAACTATGGTATCGAATGTTTCGTTAATCCAAACAAACGGGACTTTCCAGGCCATATACATTACACACTGGTACATATTTCGACTCAGAATTCAACAAGCCGAGCACTATGCTCATTTATAACAATGTTAGTGCACAAGGCAGAATGCCTCTCCAGGCAAGCGTGCCTACTCCTAGTATTACTTGCAGTCATCCCCACACTTGCACACGGCTACCTCATATGTGCTTCCATGAACTGGTTCATGAAGATGTTCGCTCACTTTTCAGTACAAATCAGTTTGCCTGCCATGACGGTTGCCCTTGTTAATCCATGGAACAATGCACACACACTACCAGCCACTTTTGCAGTGCTACCAGACACTCCTGCTGCAGGCACGCCAGGATGTCACCTGGCAACAGCAGGTGGCCCATGCAGGTCTGCACAGCCGCTGGTTCAGTAGTGCTATAGTGAACTCTATCCACGAGCTGTACCACCATCTCCGCTGCCTGGATGCCTCCTAAATCTGCCCACCTTCTACCTTGACACACCGACTACATGGTTCAAGTTGGTGGAGAGGATATTTGATCATTAAGCACTAGATGACAGTTTGAAGTACTTGTGCCATGTCACCCTTCTGCATGCACACATTGACCTCATTTGAGATCTGGTACACCAAACGTCAGTCACCGACTGCTATGCCTATGTAAAACGCACAATCCTCGAGCACGTATCAAGAATGCCCAAGGACATGATTCGCCACATACTTGACAAAGAGCACCTGGACAACAAGACACCGTCCTAGCTGTGGCGCCGCCTCAGGATGATAGTTAGCGAGAATGCCATATCAGGCAACACCCTCAAGGCAGTGTGACCAATCAAGTTGCCATTACCAGTTCAGGCAGCAAGGAAACCCCAGAAAAGCAAATCCATATAGCTGACAGCACACACATGGGCCTTAAACGTGAGCTATAAGCCTATCACCGAATCACAGCATAAAATGAATCAGCCCGCCGCCCAGCCGCTGGATAAGCAAGACGGCACAACCTAGACGTCACGCACCCACCACCTGGGTAGATATGCCCACCTTGTAGGCACTGAAGACGCCTCTCTATGGTGTCTGCAGATCGTTTATTGCAGCAGCGTAGACCCTTTCCACAACTAAACATCTAGGGGACTGATGTTGGGAGACCGAGCAGGCCATGTGGTCAATCCAGCAGTCCTGAAATTTCTGCGTCGGATGCTGGCGTACATTGTGACAAAAGTATATTGGTGCGCCATCCTGCATAAACATCATCTGCAAACGTTGCCGACATCGCGTATCCTCTAGCAAAGTAGGCAGTACTGACATTAATGAGAAAGCGAAGTAGCACCTTTGCAGTAGCATGTATGGTCCTATTAATCAGTCAGTGTTCAAATATTTGTAAACCTTAGGGACCAAACTGCTGAGGTCATCGATCCCTAGACAAACGAACTACTTAAAGTAACTGAACTAACTTAAGCTAAGAACAGTACACACGGCCATGCCCGACTGAGGACTCGAATGTACGACGGGGAGCGGCCGTGCAGAGAGTAGCAAGGAGCCTTGGACCTTACGGCCATTCCCACGCTGCTATTATCTATCGCCAAGAACGCCTGTCGATAAAAGACTGAGAATCGGTGTTGATGCGCTCTTCCGTGAATTGCTTACGGATTTACATCTGCTCATACATGTAGATTAAGGAAATTCAGAACGCCGGTAAATAAACTCTCAAGTACTCCAACACATAGTCCACTACCACACACTCCATCACATGTTAATCACTGGTTTTCGAACCTTAAAGTTTATTACTTTCTTCCCTCCATCTTGCATACAATATACACTCACACTCTTTCTCTGCCTAATCACTGTCTCATACCTACTTTTTGATACTCTGTACTTGATTTACCTGGTTTCACCACATTCACTTACTACCATTCTGTATATCAGCCGCGGATATCCGCAGTATTTCTTACTTTGCGGATAAAATAGTGGGCGACGCGGATATACGCGTGTTATATGCAGTTAAAGAGCGAGGTATGTTCCCAGTACGTCTGTCGAAATGTTATATGAAAACTTCAAGCCTGTGGACATTCTTGGAATCCTTGCAGGGCCCAGGTAGAGCGGAAGTCTGTTGTCCTCATCCCCTGGCCACAGTGGAGTTGCGCCTAATTTGTTTACGCGACCGTTTCGTATCTGCGGTCTGTTAAGTGTTTTCTGGGTGGCAAACCAGCCCACTGCCCACCAGAGGTGCCATGCCAAATTTCAGCTGCCTTCAGTTAGCGCTTTGTAGTGACCGAGTGACAACGTATATCGTAGTAAATAAAATGAACACATCAATGGATACTATATCGCGTAATGTGAAAGAGGTGATTAGAGAAGGAAAACGAATTGAAATAGTCACCTTGGTAAAAATTTGAACACGTATCTGATGGCAAGGCAAATATCAACGATATAGTGGCCTGTTCTGCGTGTAAACAAGTATATTCCTACTGTTTCATCGCAACCGAATGAATGGTACAGCCGCGCATAAAATAAGAACGAACATGCTTGTTTATACATTACATAATTCGTAACGAAAGTAATAAAGATTGACTACAGCATTTTATTTCAATTTCCATAATCAGATACGGCGTGCAGTGAAAGTAACGTATTTAGGAAGGTACACAATGTTACATTGTCAGATCACGATATGCAGCTCCTTGTTTTAGGTATAGATTCTAAACAGATCATGAAGATTGCAAAATGTACATACAGGAGAGTAGTCCACCCACCAAAAATTGAAAATTTTAGAGAACTCCTCAAAGACATGAACTGGAAAAATGTATATAGTGCTAATGGCATGAATGAAAAATATAACATATTCATTAATAATGTTAGTATAATGTTTGAAAACTGTTTTCTTCTAAAAGTAACGCGAATTAAACAGAAGTCTATAATAAAACCTTGGATTACACAAGGAATAAATATTTAATGTAAGACAGAAAGGAAAATGTATCTATCAGCCAAGAGTAGTTGCAATTATGATTATTTAACTAAATATAAGGAATACTGTAAAATATTAAAAAAAGTTATTCAGGTATCTAAACAAATGCACTATGAAAAGAAGATAGCAACATCAGGAAACCAAATAAAAACAATATGGGATATAGTGAAAGAGGAGACTGGTAGAAGCAGAAAGGAAGAAGAGCAGGTAGGATTAAGAGTAGCTGAGACATTAGTAACTGATGGGCGTAGTGTGGCAAATGTATTTAACAAGTACTTCATATCCGTTACTGATAGTATGGGATTATCTGGGTCAGTAAATAATGCCCCTGAATATTTGAAACTAGCATTTACAAACAACTTCACACACATGACTATGTCAGTCACTTCACCACAAGAAATAACTTCCATAATAAAATCTTTAAAAACAAAATTCCAGTGGTTACGATGAAATATCAACAAAGTTAATTAAAGCGAGTTCTTGTGAACTTAGCACAATCTTAAGTTATTTGTGTAACCAGTCTATTATAATGGGAACATTTCCTGATTGGCTAAAATATGCGGATATTAAACCTCTCTTCAAGAAGGGGGATATAGAAATACCATCAAACTACAGACCCATTTCACTTTTGCCAGCATTCTCAAAAATTATAGAAAAGGTAATGTACAAGCAGCTTCTCAACCACTTAACCACAAATGGCATATTGTCTAGAACACAGTTTGGATTTCTGAAAGGTTTCGATATCGAGAAGGCTATTTACACTTACTGTGAGAATGTGCTTAATTCATTAGATACTAAATTGCAAGCAGCAGGTATTTTCTGTGATTTGTCAAAGGCATTTGAGTGTGTGAACCATAACATCCTTTTCAGTAAATTAGAATTCTATGGGGTCACAGGAAATGCTGCAAACTGGTTCAAGTCGTACTTCACTAACAGGAAACAAAGTGTGTCAGTGTAAGTGACTAGTGAATTACTGCTAGGGTAGTCAGTAAAGTTGTTCAGGTGTTTGTAAATCTATCGGACCAAACTGCGTGGTCATCAGTCCGTAGCTTACAAACTACGTAAACCTAGGTAAACTAACCTAAGGACAAACACACACAGCCATGCCCCAGGGAGGACTCGAACCTCCACGGTGAGCAAACCGCGCACTCCGCAGCGAGACGCTTTAGACCGCTCGGCTACTCCACCGCGGCAGTAGAGTTGTGGTGATAAAAAAATGTACAGATGTTTGTAAATGTATGGAACTCAACTGCTTGGTTATTAGTTCCTAAATGACAAACGACTTAAACTAAACGAAACAAACCTAAGGATAACACGTACACCCATGCCCGAGGGAGGACTCGAACCCCCGACGGCGAACGGGCGCGCCCACTGCAGCACGTCGCCCCAGTGCGTACGGCCATTCCGCCGTGGTTGTGGTGATCACTGTGCCCGAATGTCATAAGTTATTTGGCTAAAATAAAAATTAAAAAATACTTCATCGTAATGGTCTTAATTAAAAATCAACTTCTCATTCTGTGAGTGAACAACCAATCTTTGCAAAAATAGTATTAGTTAGCTTGAGCTTCCTTCCAAATATTAGGACAAGTAACTGATAAATATAAAAAGAGAATGTTGTTTTTCAAAGACTATCATTTTGAGCCTGTGGTTGTGTATAAATACGGGATAATTCTTACAGTGAAGAAAAATAGCAACCAACCACTTTTGATTATGCTATCTATTTGCCAAACTAGCTTATTTTCCGCTGCTTCGCACGCATAGGCTGGATGGTCCTCACTGGTTGTTTCTACTTCTGAATATAAATTTTCGTACACTTAGCTTTAAAAATTCTTTCCTAATCAAGTATTTTGATACACCTTGCCACCCCCTATTCCACCATTGATGGCAGAATTCAAAACATTCCGAAACACATTTTTATAAATTCTAACCGTGGTTCGAAATCCAATTTTTCGCATTTCTAGCATCAAAATAGTCGTGTTAGCACCCTTAAAAGATTTTCTCTTATTTCACCCATTTAATGATTGAATTTCCAAAAATGTCGAAACACAGGTTTTTTAAATCCCAATCAAGAATCTAAATCCAAAGTTTTGTATTTCTTACTTCAAATTTGTCGAAATAGCAATGTATTCTTAAAAAACCGTTCATCTCCTATTTCACCCCCTTAGGAGTGGGAATATCGAGAAATCGCTGATGCCTACAGTGGAAGGCAAACAACGTCTGTGGATTCACTTTTCAGCGCCTTTTTCAGTCTTTTATAAACGGATTGAGAACGCGAAATTTCTTCCTTACGCTTTGGCATCTTTCTTGGTAGTGTTACTTTTGCAAACTGCAATATGCCCTTATTTTCCTTTATTCGTATGCTTTTTTTTTATTTAATAAGACTAAGGAATATGCATCAAATTTCGTTGCATATAACCTCTTTGCTATTATAGTGTCAAAATTCATTCCACCTCCTTATCGTTATCAACCCTCTACCACTGCAGTGCACAATGGGAGACTGATACCTACTACCACATACAAACACTATTCGTTTGTGATGTATAGTTTTATATATAAAACTATTAAAATAGCGCCGTAACCAGTTTCAAACTTTGCAGTTCACCGTCAGACGATTGTTCACTTCCACATACATTTCTTTTGGTCATCTACATTTTGATTATGCACTTAATTTTGCCTTGTGGCGAAAAGTTCTTAGTCGTGTGGTGCCGTCGAAAATTCAGCTCCATTACGTTGTAGTGCTCTTTGCTGCTGTTGTTGCGACAATGGGCACTTTGAGTATCACTTATTTTCCTGATTAGGAGCGGCATGGCGTGATTAATCACACACACACCAATCAAAACGTTGTTGTCACATAGAATACAAAGATTGTATTTACCAACTAAATAGCATAATCTAATGTGTCTGGTTGTTGGTATTCTTCATTGTAAGACTGACAGAAAAAGAAATCCCACATGGAAGGTAATACTCCTGAACAGACTAAATGGGACCTGCACTCATCACTGCAATTCACTGTTGTTTGGCTCTTTTGTTTGGAGATGTTCTGCTCTACTATGTGCTATTCATAGCAGTGTGCTACTCAAGTGAAGTACCTTACTTGTGTGCTTTCCCGAACCCCACTGGTTTGTTCAAATCTTTGTAAACATAAGGGGCCGGCCGCGGTGGCCGAGGGGACTGAGGCGCTCCAGTCACGGTTTGCACGGCCACTACTGTCGGGGGTTCGAATCCCCCCTCGGGCATGGATATTTCTGCTGTCCTTAGAATAAGTTAGTTTGTAAGTTCAGGGACTGATGTACCCGCAGTCAAGTCCCACAAGCTATACAAACATTTGCAACATAAGGGACCATATTACTTACATTATTGGTCCCTAGACTTAACAGATATTTAACAAACTTATGCTAAGGACAACACACTCACTCATGCCCAATGGAGGACTGGAACCTCCGACGGGAGCGGGCGCGCAATCCGTGGCAGCTTGCTGGAACTGGGAAATTTAACTTTTCACAATAACTCCCATATTGGGCTAAGAAAGGAAAGAAGGAAGAAAGATTAGGGTTTAATGTCCCATCGACATCGTGGTCGTTAGAGGCGAAGCACACGCTGGCATTGGTTTTTTTTTATTTATTTATTTTTTTATTTTTTTTTTTTTTATTTTTATTTTTTTTTTTTATTTTTATTTTTTTTTTATTTTTTTTTTTTTTTTTTTACGAAAAATAGCTCTCCCTAAACGATATCTCAATAATAATGACTCAGTTCATCAGAAACCATATAAGATGAGACGAGTGCAACACATTTGTAGTCGTATACCTTCAGAATAATTTTAGGGTAGAAATTCAACATTATTCGGCACACCAGAGAAAGGAAAAGTTGCAAACCGACTACAATGCGTTATCTCAATACACGATAGAGCTGGGCCAAAATAACGATAACTGATAGAAATATCCGGTTATTTATGAATAACCGTGATTGTAATAAGCGCTCATCAAATACTGGCAGTTATCGTAATAACTATGCGTACTGCGTAGCGCCATCTGTTCACAAAAGTTGGTACTAATGAAACGATTCGACCACAGTATCGACCAGATGTCCTGTCCAAATACTGGTCAATTCTATATTCCATGGAATTAACCGCGTAAGAATCATGGGTAATAACTGTTTAACGATTATCCATCTGTTGGTAAAAGTGTGTACTACGTTCCCGTGGGAATCTTGTATCTAGTAACATGGAGTGACCAATGCGAATTCGAGGTACTATGATAACGGTAGACGGTTTAGGGAGTATTGAGAATAGTAGAAATATCAGTGGCAGTTAATTTTCACTGGCAGTATCGTTATGAGTATTTGGCAAAAACCTATTTACCTCTTTGGTATTTGGTTATTATCTGTAGCAGGTCATGATATTCCCAGACAGGATACATATTTCGTTCATAGAGTGCCGACTTTTAGAATTATGAAGAAATCTTCCAAAAATAAAAAAAATAATAAATCTTAGTTTTGTAACCAATGCTGGTCAGTGAAAAGGTTCATAATATTGTATGACAGGATTAATAAATTTTCTAAATAAACGAATAAATACGCTCTAATCGTTATAATTAATATTTTATGCTATTACGAGGAAGAAAGTGCCCTGCTGCCAATACATTGTAAACAAACTTACGTCAATTATTGCCATTTATTCGTTAAGGATTGAGGGGAAGGTAGAAAAACGGAAATCTTACATTTCTAATATATTTTTGATGGGACTCACACTCCGAGGTGCGTGTAACGAACGCTTAAATCTTTGTTAAAAGGCGCATTTTCGTGAAAATATACATGTACCGGTTCAACAGGTTTATTTCGAGGCGACTGCAACTTGCGGGGGAGGAGGGGGGGCTGTATTCCCCAAGTTACGAGAATATTGCTGTCTAATCCAGGATTCCTGGCAAATTCAAAAATATTTATTGTTTTTAATTAAGTCTTCCACCATATTCCACAAATATCTAAATTTTAACTTAACAAAAAATTTAAACATTAATAGTAGGATGGCTACAGTGAATGTCTTGTTAAGTATTTGCAAATTAAGGGCCATAATTACACATCAGCATCTCTTTAAAAAGTACGGTATTTATGAGAAGTCTGCAATTATTAGGTACTCAATTATACATTTGTATAGCAAGAGAAAACTGAATCAGTTGTAACTTTCTATGAACTAAATTTCAGGCTGCAAGATTCATGAAGAACAATTGTGCACTAAATTGAAATTTATTGTAGCAGAATGAAAGACACACTTTAATTATCATTCCATATCCATAGTCAACTTAATATTTGCTTATGTTGATGTGAAACCCATGTATCTGCAGGTCAAAGCAGACCTGCAGAAAAACTGCTGATGGAAGTGACCCCACCAGTCACATGCAGTATGGAAGACGAGCAACATGTTCCATCCACCTCAAGGCAGCAAGTTGTACAAAGTGCCATTACAGAATTTGTCCCCAAAACGATTGGAGTTAATGAAAAGAAGAAGATAGATGGGCACCTCCTAAAATTAAATAAAAAGATAAACAAATATTTGATGCCTGTGTTATTTGATGATTCCAGTGAACTGTTCCCATCCTTGTCCAGACACAGTTTGTGCCCCATCTAATAGCATTTAACCATATTTTTTCCTTTATTTGTAACACTGGTGTGTTTGAAATGCTAAATTTGATTTGGGAAAGGAGTCAAGGTTCAACCCAACTGATGATCCCACATTATAAACACAGTTTGGATATTGATACATTTTTAAGTGCGTTAATTCCTCACAGACGGTAAGTCTTAACTTGTTGCCTAGTCACATGTGTCTGTATTGAGGTGATATTGCTGTCTACTAAAAGCATGAGAACGAATGGCAGTGCTGGTTTACATAGAACAGGATCACACAGTTCATTATTTGTATTAGTGCATGTTTGGGATGTTGTACATAATTCAGCTAATTAAATAATAGTAAATATAAAGAAAAAACACTCAATCCTTCTCAAAAAGTGCTTACTGTGATATTTCTGTGAGAAAACATACACAGCACAGTTAATGTTATATTTTTGGACATTTTTCTCATTTTTAAATATTGCAGGTGGTGTAAAATATTAAAGCAAATCTGGACCATCTGCAAGTACTAGTATACCCTGTACCTCAACCTTAGTGGCTTCATTAATATTAAGTGCCAATGCTGCATCACAGACATCTCTAATTAAAAATACCTACCATATATCTTATTCATGTCAGCTTCAGAGTACAAATTACTTGGGTGGTTCGGTGAGACTTTTCTCTTAGGCATTATTGTGAGAATTGTGACAGTGACTAGCTTTCTCATATAGTATTCTTCAGTTACACATGGTAGTTTTTGATTTAATTATTTAGCATGAGACTTTGAAAAAAACTTTCTATAGCACATTAAACACATCAGTTTGCACAAAAATTATACAACAGAATATTCACATTTAGGAGACAAATGTCAAGTTAAGCACTTCATGGAGGAATGTTTTTAATGAAAACCTTTGTTGTAATAACTGGGTCACACATAGTTCTTGGTGGTACTTTATGAATTAATAGTAATTGTGCTGATAAATAAAGAATTTCATCATACAGGGTGACACAGAAGAATTTTCTGCTTGGTGAGATTTTCTTTGAAACTTACACTATCATTTACAGTGGCTATCTATCATGTGTTGGTTGTTTTATTTGTTCACACAAGTCATTACTGAATAAAATAAAGAAAAAAATAGGGAAAGAAATATGTAGCACCTGACAGGTGGAACCTAATTCTGTCTGCAATACTGTTAAACGTAAGAGAGAGTGCTTTCAAGACAATTAAAGTGTATGCTGCAAACTCGTTGTAGGCATATAGAATAACAGAATAAATTTTCATATTTAGAGTTAAATAAATATTACTGTTCCTGCTTTGTTGTTGACTGGATCTAATATGTAACCTTGTCCTGTCAGTAATTTCCCTTGTAAAGTGAACATTTTGTTACCAACATGGCACACCATACCCTAAGTGAAATTTAACTGAATACCCTGTCAATAGCTGAAGATCTCAAGCATTTTCCAAAGCTCAAATAAAACATGCTTAAATTTTCTCAAATGAGATTTCTCTTACAATATACGGGAATATGTATGTATATTTTGGTGTTGACTGGAAGACACATCCACAACACCATTACGTTTCTGATTTTATATATAGTACAGTATACCTTTAAATGCACATGTAGCAGAGACTTGTCAAATTTGGCACTGCACGGAGAAGCATTTTAATGAAAACCTATATTTTTTGCTATAATAACTGGGCCACACACAGTTCTTGGTGGTATTTTATGAATTAATATCAATTGTGTTGATACAAAAAGGATTTTCATCATACAGTGTGACACAGAGGAATTTTCTGCCAAGTGCACTAATTTGCCAGGTTAGATTTTCTTTATGAAAATTACACTGTCATTTACAGTGGCTATCCATGCTGTGTTGGTTTTATTTGTTCACACAAGTCATTACTGAATAAAACAAAGAAAGAAAGCAAGAAACATATAGCACCTGACAGGTGGAACCTAATTCTGTCTGCAATACTTTTGAACATAAGAGAGAGCACTTTAAAGACATTGATAAGTCATCCTCACACCCAAAAATGAAGAACTGTCATGTTAAAGGTTTTCTTACGGTCTCACTAGAGTAACATGCTGATGTTAGCAATGACCTTTGAATGCTCTTTTAAAACTCAACTGTAGGCCTATAGAATAACAATAAATTTTCAAATTGAGAGTTAAATAAATAATACTGTTCCTACTTTGTTGTTGATTGGATCTTATATGTAACCTTGTCCTGTCAGTAATTTCCTTTGTAAAGTGAACATTTTGTTACCAACATAACACACCATACCCTAAGTAAAATTTAACTGAATACCCTGTCAATAGCCGAAGATATCAAGCATTTTCCAAAGCTCACATAAAACTTGCCTTAGTTTTCTTAAATGGGATTTCTCTTACAATATATGGAAATATTTATGTCTAGTTTTGTGTTGAAGACACTTATTACAACACCATTAAGTTTCTGATTTCGCAAGTGGTAGGCCTATACTTGTAAATGCACATTTGTAACAGTTTACTTTTAATAGTACTACAGCAATGTTTGGTACACTTTACATTGCAGCTTTGAGGATTTGGTCTACACCCTCAATTACGACCGATAACCTGTTTACATTAGATTTAATATTTTAAAATACCGATAATTTCAGATATATGTACTGGGCAGTATTGACTTGTTCAGTGTGGTCTATTCTGGAGCTAATATATTCACTTTCACTGCATGCAGAAATGCCGAAATTCGGCCTGTTTACATTATTAAAGCAAATTGTTACACCCTAGTAGCAAGCTGTATTCCCAAATAAATTTTATGAACTTTTTCGTCAAATCCGACGGGTGGTATCCCAGTCTTCAATTGACCCATTACGGCATAATTGGAGAAATTTACTTCGTAGTTATAATCATATTTACAAACCAGGATGTTGTCATGAACTAACGGAAATTTTCCGAAAATCCAACAGTTTTTCAAATTTAATATAGAACTTTAATAGGAATGAACGAAACGATCACATTACGTTTACTTTTATGTTGCATTTAAAGACGCTCCACAAAACACTTACTGAAGCAACGTTATGTTTATAATTTTAACCGCAATATTCACTTCACACACGTTTAAGCACATATTTAATAATCCACTTTCACTTCATACACTGTTCATAGTAGCTTCGAAAATTACGGCTACATTTCCAGGGCACAGATTTCATGTAATAGCATATTAATACACTAGACATTTAGTTATGTGTGTTTATTGCACGATTCGGACGATAACTTTTGCCATTACACAGCAATCGCAATTTGAATCACACCAGATATATTATATACTGATAGATCGTTATTAGTACTGAGTAGAAATAACCATAACTGTCGGGTACTGGTATTTCTACGTAATATCTATAACAGTAACTGTCCGTTCTCAGTAGTCAGTAGTGGCTACTGAGTACTGACTACTCAGTACTAATAACAATAACAATAACGATAACTGTAGAGTATCGCTACCTAGTAGAATTCACGGAATACTCATAACGATAACTGCCCGATAACTGCTCAGTAGCGCTACCTAGTAGCAGTATAAGTAAGCTGTAGCAACGCCATCTGGAAGTGCTCAGTAGCGCTACCTAGTAGCAGTATGAGTAAGCTGTAGCAATGCCATCTGGAAGTTAGTGGAAAAATACCGTGTAGTTATTTATAACCGTTAAAATTAACTGATAGAAAATAATAACGATACCCATTATAACTGATATCGGAGAATAACCGTTTTGCCCAGCTCTAATACACGATAGAAAGAAACAAAAAAGATTTCGTTCTCTGTCCACTGCCAACGATAATGGCGCAACAACGACTTCAAAAACGGGCAGGCAACAAAGGAATTTGAAACGTCGGGTACTTGTGCAAACATATCACTCATTGGAAAGAAAATATGAAGTTTGCAGTCACACAAAGTAGCCCACCGCAACAAACTTCCAAGTCAACAAAATCATGAGGAGTTCAGAATTGCTATTGCACTTCTTGGCGGATACTTCAGCTCTTTTAATTATAGCCCCCAGTGCAGTGGACTTATTTTTCCACTCGATGCATTAATGTTCGACTTGAGTACTGAATAGAATACTTAATCGGTGGACAGTGAAAGCAATTTCACTCGAACAAATTATTGTTTAATGTATGCAGCATGAAAAATACTTTCCGTCTACACGTATGATGATCCCACCTTCCAAAACATGGACATCAGATTACACACCGAGAGTGAGGACAAAGAAGTGAATTCCTTTACTTGAAAAGGTAATCCTAACTGTCGACTGGCAATTTTAACTGAAATAACAGTAATAAATAAATAACAATAAAATCTATTACTTAGTTCTTGTTTCTGTGAGCAGTGTCAAGAATTAATGAATAACTTTTCATTGCAGCCGACCGGACACCGTGAAATGAATGAAAATTTGGTTATAAAATCCTTATAGAGTCTTCTACAATATGTAGCGTTTTTCAGTCGCTAAAGTACATTTCATAGAAGATTAGATTAGTTTTTACTCCCCGTCGACAGCGTAGTCATTAGAGGCGAAGCTTACGCTCGGGTTGTTTGGCTAAAGATAGGGAAGGAAATCGGCCGTGCCCTGTGGAAGGAACCATCCCGGCATTTGCTTGGAATGATTTAGTAAAATCACGGAAAACCTAAATCGGGCCGGCCGCGGTGGCCGAGGGGATTGAGGCGGTTCGAATGCCCCCTCGGGCATGGATATTTGTGCCGTCCTTAGTTGTAAGAACCTAAATCGGAATGGCAGGAGGTGGATTTGAACCACCATCCTTCCGAATGCGAGTCCAGTGTGTTACCATTGCGCCACCTCGCTCGGTGTACATTTCATAACTGAAGTTTCAATTGTTAAGTACAGACTTAAAATCTTAGTGATATTGAATTGTTAACTAATCTGGCGACGGAAAACACTGTGCATTAAGAAGACAGTTGTTGGGTTTTGTTATTTTTTCCATTTATAAATAATTTACCTTGTTGCATTGACATATAATGACATACCATTTCACGCCCAATACATGAGAGACGGAGACGAAATTTCTCTTCAAGGGTTAGTAGTGAGACTGGATGCTCGAAGTATCAGTCGGACTCAATGAATCTGTCATTTATTGTGCTACAGTCGAAAAGTTATGGTTCATAATTACAAGCCGCGGTGGAGTGGCCGAGCGTTGCGAAGCGTCTTGCTGCGGAGAGCGCGGTTGCTCGCCGTCGGAGGTTCGCATCCTTCCTCGGGCATGTGTGTGTGTGTGTGTGTGTGTGTGTGTTTTGTCCTTATCTTAGTTTAAGTAGTTTGTAAGACTAGGTCCTAATAACCAAACAAGTAACGTCACATAGGTTCACAAATATATGTATATCATTACAATAACAACGTCCACATTACTGAATTATGAGAAAGACAGTCGGAAACAGTGATGGGAATAAGTTAGTTGCTAGTCTCTGCGACTTACATTAATAAGTTAGTTGCTAATTTCTCTACAACTTAGATTATTTCTGTGTACTAGCGTTAAATTTTTGATCCCACGCTGTATTTAGGGTAGAGCTTTTTAAAAATACAAGTGTTTACCACCAATTAAAAGGTCGAAATAATTCACGTTATTCTGAAGTTGACAACTAATAAATGACCTGTGACATTGATACTTAACCAATTAAGAAGTAATCTCACATTACACTCTGACGCTGAAATGGCGAACGCAAGTAGTTCCAGAAACTCTCAATGTGTGGCGCGGCAAGCATCTAGCGAGCTGTGTGCCGTGGCGTTAGTATCACATACGGCCGCGATGAAGCGCTGCACTCCGTATATGTGTCTGGCAATATCTGTGCTTGTCAGTTGCGTATCTGAATTATGTCTGCTAGTTACCGAAGAAATAAAAACATAAAAGTTTGAAATACATCTTTCTCAGGAAGGATTAACTTACGTAACCAGACAACAGACTACAGTTTAGTCATTTTGGCTCAAGAAGAAGTAGCTCCGCGTCAAATTATATTCTTCACCTGTGTTTACATATTTTTCGTTGAATAGATAATTCACAGAGGGGAGATACATAGTTACCAGAGCATTATGCCTGCATATTTTGATGAAAAAAAAATAGAAATAAAAATGAAAAAAACTTAGAATCTAATTATTACTAAGGTACCTCAACTAGCTCGGATTCATTTTATTTTATTCTTTCCTTTTCTTGGAGTGCATCCAACCACTTCGATAATGATAGTCGAAAGTGTGATTGAAATTTCACAATACGTGGTGCCAGAATGTTCTATCGGTGATTTTTATATATCGTATATTCAATTAAACATTTGGAAGTACAGGAGCGATAACGTTTCACTGCCTTTACGACGCGCTGTTGAACTTAACAGGGGTATATTAAACACAAAACTGTGACCTATCATCAACTGCTCAACGGAAAACAGCTAAATGAGTCGAGTAGGAGCGGCAGACACCTTAGTTTGTAATTTGCAATTCAACAGAAACATGAGCAGTTTACAAAATTAACTGCAGCAACACACATAAAAACACTTGTCAACAATTCAAAAACATACAAGAAGATGTTCAGATGATCCATCACCCAATAAATAAAAATAAAATCACACATACTGACTTAAACGGAGGAGCCAGAAATATAAGTACATCGCAAATATCTAGGGGAAGAATTCTCAGTAACGAACTAGGTGGCGAAACAGTTTTTTTCCTGAATTTGGTTATTGCATTAAAATCCTTAAATCCCCTATGTTCATTTAGCCCTACACACCACGATATATATATATATATATATATATATATATATATATATATATATATATATATATAGTAGTATGTATAAAATGAAAGGCATAATCCGTAATTTAAAATTCAGAAATGATAGAAGAAATTTTCTGATTGAGAAATTTACGTAAATAATGTAATCTATAATAAATGTAACACCTCTGACTCTATACAAATTCTTTGCGAAATTGTATTTTAATATCTCTGTAATATGTTTTGATTGGAGAAACTGTGTGATGCTTTGTGTAGTAGAGGAGGCACGATACTTGTAAGTAGACCGACAAAAATATTATTTCTAGCAGTAGCGTAAAAAAGACGTTCCAAAATATATTTTGCCCTATTTTCCGCTTTGGTCCTGGGTTCGATCCCCGCCACGTTCTAGGATTTTTATCTGTCACTTTCCACTTCTTTCGCCTCTGGCAGTGTTGCTAATGTAAATAATACCGAATAGCACCGTGGCTCGGAACTCACGTTAAACAGTAGGTTCCCCCTATAAACTGGCTGGGTAAGTCAGTTTCGAAGATCGGAGGAAGGCAACGGCATACCACCACCAAACAGGACCATGCCTAGTAAAGCACTGAGGAGTTCAAACCAATCTTCGGATCGTTGACTGTTTTACCTTTATGGAACCTCAAAAACACAACTACAGTCTAAGAGAAGTATAAATTCCACACGTAAACACCAAATACAAAATATTTAAGTTTACCTGACATAGTCGGGTCTGGAGGCGATTTAATCGTTTTATTGTTTTCAAAATGACAAGCCAAGGTCGCCCACTAACAATTTATTAAATGACGACCGGTTTCGGTGCACTGTGTCACCATCATCTGGTCACATATATGTTATAATCTGGTCATCTGTCAAAAATATAGAAGACATGCAAGAAACAACGTAAAAACATAAAAAAGACATACATTTGGGATTAAGAGGCACTTAACCTACGCCGGCCGTGGTGGCCGCGGGGACTGAGGCGCTTCAGTCACGGTCTGCACGGCCACTACGGTCGGGGGTTCGAATCCCCCCTTGGGCATGGATATTTGTGCCGTCCTTAGTCTTAGTTAGTTCATAAGTAGTTTGTAAGTTTAGGGACTGATGACCCCGTAGTTAAGTCCCATAGACTATACAAACATTTGAACATTTGAACTTAACCTACCTTGTTAAAAAAAATTGGGTATAAAATAACAAGTGCAACATTGTACTAAGTCACTATATAAAAAATACATAAGTTAGAAACATGATAGCTTACATAATACTGACAGCTCTGAAGATTCTAGTTTACATTTTGGAGCAAGGTGGCAGCACCATAGCTGGTTTTAGCCTAAAATATGAAACCCATATTCTATGTATGGGTGACATTACAATTATATACTACAATTTTATTTACTTATTTATTTACAATGTTGCACTTGTTATTTTATACCCAATTTTTTAACAAGGTAGGTTAAGTGCATCTTAATCCCAAATGTATGTCATTTTTTATGTTTTTACGTTATTTCTTGCATGCCTTTTATATTTTTGACCAGATTATAACATTATAACATATATGTGTCCAGATGATGGTGACACAGTGCATCGAAATCGGCCGTAATTTAATAAATTGTTATTGAGCGATCTTGGCTTGTCGTTTTGAAAAAAATATTTATGTAAACAAATGTATTGAGAAACCATAATGTATTATGTGAACACGAAATTTGAAGTATAATATTAGTTGTATAAGAAGGCCAATGGAAGTTACAGAATTCGGAAGTTTCTTGGCCATAGTGCTCTAAACAAAAATGAAGTGCGTGCATACCCGTTAAGAGTTATTAAAGGAAGAAGGATTTCATACCTATAAGGCTGGTGTTTTGTGCGAACATCTCCCCTGCGTATGGACCGGGTGCTCTGATAGAAATGACACACAAAACATACTGTGTTTCGTGAAATCGCGTTCTGGTGACATTCAGATTTAAGTGGTTCATTTTCAGTAATATATGCTAGGTTGATATGTCTATATCTTCAGTAGTTTAGACGGTGTGTTGTCTGTCAGTCAGTCAGTTCGTCGAGTCTGCTCGCCGTGGAGGTTCGAGTCCTCCCTGGGGCATGGGTGTGTGTGTTTGTTCGTAGGTTAGTTTACCTAGGTTTAAGTAGTTTGTAAGCTACGGGCTGATGACCACGCAGTTTGGTCCGATAGATTTACAAACATTTTAACATTTGATTTTCTGTTCGTCGAGAAGGGATCCATCCATTTGAATGTCTTCTAGAATTTGTATGAATTGAAACAAAACAAAGTATGTAAGATCAAGAATTTATTATGTGAAATTAATGGAATGCACTGTTTTGACAATCACTTACTTTTTTAATGCGTTCTTTGCAACGCTTAGTGACGATCGATATCTTTATTTTTTTCGCCTTATGTATTTATTCCAGTACTTCATTCATTTCTCCCTTCCCCTCTCTCCATTCACCTGCTCAACCTCCCCCCCCCCCTCGTTCCCCGTTGTTTGTGCCTGCCCCCTCTCTGTCCATCTCCTTCAACTTTTATCTCTTTATCTCATTTGTCATCACCTCCTCACCTGTCTCTGTCAATCTCTGTACTGCGAACAGCATAAAAACATTCCCCATGAAATAATGGAGAGCTGTCAAATTCTGTTTGATTCCTGTTGTTAATTATGACCGAGAGTGCGTTCAAAACATTTCTTTATTGTTTTTTATTTTTTTTATTTTATTTTATTTTATTTTTATTTTTATTTTTATTTTATTTATTTATTTTTTTTTTATATTTTTTTTTGAAGGATGTCCGAGGCCTGATTGTCAAGAATTTTCTTTTTTCCTGAAAATTTTTTCAGTACAATAAAAAAAACCTTATGAATATCCATCGTTTGAATCGCGGATTATAGTCTAGAGTTCATAAGAAAATGCCATTAAATAAGCTCTTTTTTTCCTTAGATTTACTAATTTATACCCAAAAATTCATTCCATGAGTGGAAGAAGTTATCATTTATATCTAAAAATTCATCCAATGAGTAGAAGGAGTTGTCATTCAGGAATTCTTTTAAATTCTTTAAGAGAGAGAGAGAGAGAGAGAGAGAGAGAGAGAGAGAGAGAGCGAGAGAGAGAGAGAGAGATCGAAAAAAAGAAAGCAATGAAAATAATTCTCTTGGGGGCGGATTACGTTTCCTATAAATGGGCGCTGACGAGATGGGAAAATAAATGGACGTCAATTTGGAAAATATAGGCGAGCCAGTGTTAGAATCACGTTTGCAGCCTTCGAATACATGTGAATTACAAAACATAAGCAATGTGAACACTTTTATCTAAATTTCTAACTAGCATGAAGAGTATTAAATTACCAAGATAATAATAATTATTATTATGATTGTTATCGCAGTCTCCCCAGAATTGGAGGCGATCAGCAAATTATCCAAGAAACATCTTTTTTGGGTTATTCTTCTTGTTTCAATAGGCTTTCGGACACTGTTCGTTGCTCTTTCGTTCGTCCTAACATTTTAATTTGTATAATTGTGGTTTTGTTTAATCTGACGTAGGCAATGATATTTATACTTAATCTGAATGTCTCTAAAATGTCAGTTTATTTTATAATTGCGGTTTTGAGGTCATGTCGAATTTCGTGTAGCCATGGTGTGTAATTGTTAAGTGAGAACACATGTGACATATTCTATTACCCAATCGATTTTCTGATAATCTGTTGGAATGACCACAGTTGTTATTGTTGTTGTACTCATCAGCTGAGAAACTGTTTCTCTCCTGTATTATGTAATACTTACATTTTATTTTAGAAACTGTTTCTGTTTTGAGAATTTTTTAATGCGCGTTACGGGCATTTTTAGTAATTTCTGATGATGGCTCTCTTAGTAGTTGCCACAAACTGGTAAAATACATTTTTTCTTTGCGGGCGAGGGTTGTGTTACTACCATTTGGACAGATATGTTGCTATGTATATACTGTAAACTTAGACGGCGGTGCAGACTACACTTGAATGTTGGGAGACACAAGACAGTGAAGTACTTATTCCGATATTTCATGTAGCTATTTGAGACCGAGACTGCCAGAGACTTGTCTACTAGGACATGATTTACAATGTGGTTTATCTATTAGAGGTGTTGCCTAGACATTGAGAATAGATCTTCTTGACACTTGCTGACAAAGTTCGTAGACACACGCCTTCCGATAAAAGTAAAATTTCAAGAAGGTCGATTTGAGTCACTATTAACCAATACGTTGTACTGCGACAGCTGGTGGGCTATGAGAATCCCCAACAGAGATACTTCGTTACTTGTATTTTGATGCTGACAGTAGCTTGCTACGATGTAGAATCCAGAACCAGAAAAATGTCAGATTTCGTTAGTGACCTTTATGTCTGTTTAATATAGAACACACACACACACAGGCACAAACACAAGCTTTGATGAATATAAATGTAAATAATTTGCTTCTGGTATGAAAGTTTGTCACTTGAGAAAGGCTGGACCGGTTTCGCATTTTTTTTTAACAATTGTCAAGAAAAGGTTGGTATGAGAGAAATATTTTTAAAACATGCACGGAAATTACATGCCATTTCCATATTAATCAATAGCAATAATCATATTTCAAAGAATGAATATACATAGTTCATTTTTGTTTGTTCATTATGATACCGAAAATGTTTTCAAGAAAAACAAAAATCGGGACAATTAGTACTAGAAATGAAACTCCGAAAACTCGGACAGGCAAAAATAATGTTTTGAATCCACTCTCTGTCATAATTAACAACAGGAATGACATACAGAATTTGACAGATCTCCAGATTTTGATGAAGAATGTTTTTGTACAAAAAAACGGGGAGGTGGAAGTTAACAAAAAGAGGGGAGAAGGTGATGGTCAAATGAGAGGAAGAAAGAAAGAAGAGAGAGAGGAAGGAGATGGGCAGATAGTGGGCAGGAGCAAAGATTGGGGGGGGGGGGGGTCGAGTAGATGAAGGTAGAGAAGAGTAAGGGGGAGGTGAAGTAATGGAATAATACATAAGGCAATTACTCGACTTATCATCTGTATCGGGAAGACCTCCAATTTATATTAGGAAGAGGGGTAGAGGAGATGGATAGAGAGAGGAGCGTAGATGGAGTGATAGGAGATTGAGATGAATAAATATTCATTCGAAAAGACTTAAAATATCGATCATTAACAATCATAACGATGAAGGCACCAACAAGTGATTTTAAAAACAGTGAATTCCGATTAATTTCACATCAATAAATTCATCACCTTACGTGCATTGTTTTGTTTCAATTCACATAAATTCTAGAAAAGATTCACTTGGCCGCGGCGGAGGGGCCTAGCGCATTGAGGCGCTATGCTCCAATGCGTGAGGCCGCTCCCAGTCGGGCATGGATGTTTGTGTCGTTTTGAATAAGGTAGTTCGTAAGTAGTTTGTAAGTTTAGGGAATGATGACACCGCAGTTAAGTCCCTTAAGTGTAACAAACATTTGAACATTTGATTCACTTGGATGGACCCCTTCTCGACGAGCTGACTGACGGACATCACGCCGCCTAAGCCGCTGCAGATACGTACAAGTTATAAAATAAAAATATGCCCAATTAATAATTTTTGCTAAGCGCAGTTTTAATTTACCCATTTGTAAACAGTTACCGTACGAAACACGTTTAGGTCGCTAGCCATCTGTAAACTACTTTGTCTGCAATCTAGAAGAAGTTATTAAGTAAAATTGATCTCAGTTCCATCATATCAATTAATGGTCATTATTAATTTTCTGTTGTTTTTCGTGAATCCACCACAGTACCAAATTTAGCAAATATTCTTGCAGTGAAATAAGTAATAAATTATGTACAAAGCACTGATGAAAATTTAATCGTACTTGTTGTTCCTAACCATCATTTTTTGTGGTTTGTTTAGTTTCAGCCGAGCACTATGAGGCGCCTTGCTGTGCAGCGCGCATTTGCTCGCCGTCGGAGATTCGAGTCCTCCCTCGGGCATGGGCGTGTGTTGTTCTTAACATAAGATACTTTAACTAGTTTTAAGCCTAGTGACTGATAACCGCAGCAGTTAACTCCCTTAGATTTTTTCTTTCTGTTTCATAGATAAACTTTACACACTGAACGTGTATTCTACTGAGAAATACCTGAATGTTGCTATGGTTTCTCTGAAATGCGTGCGCTTGGATGTACAGAGTATATAGTCGTGATTTTACTATAAAATGTAATAGTGAAAAATTTTATTCTAATGTATAATATCGAATGGAAATTGAAAACCGATTAGCTCTACTTTAGAGTATTGTCTCGTTTCGGTGGTATTATTCCAACCGTCAGCAGTGAGAAACCAGATTATAGCAAACATCTAACGTGTCTGTTGCTTCAGTCGGTTTCATGAGTAGGAAATGTCATATCACAAATTTTAGCTCTGAATTACACAAAACTTCTTTTTCTTCAATTCCACTTGGGTGTTTAATCGCTTTTACTCTGCTCAAGTTGAAACTTTTCCGTAACTTCTTCCATCATGACAGTTGTTTTTGGAAAGCAAACAGTAGTATGACAGTAGTGGCCAAAGCCGTCCACGATTCTTTGTGATTCAGTCTGATTTTAAATATAAGTGGAAGTAAATAAATTAATTCTTGTGAACATAGGTGCATAGCTTAACTTAGGATGTAACTTAGTCAAACCATTACCACGATGTGAGTAGTTTTAGATATCTGCAATAATTGCAAGGATATTTTCTGATGAAATAATTATTTCCTGCAAAGCCAGTAACTGAGAAAGTCGTGCGGGAGAGGCCGTGCGCTCTATGGCGTCTTGCTGCGGAGTGCGCGTTTGCTCCCCGTTGGAGGTTCGAATAATTCGTCAGACATGGGTGTGTGTTTTGTCCTTGGCATATGTTACTTTATTAGATTAGATTAATAGTTGTTCCATAGATCATATATACGACATTTCTTAATGATATGGAACATGTCAGTCTAGTAAATGTTGTCTACACTTGACAATCAATATTTTAAGGATTTTTTATTACATTTTTTGTTGTTTTTTATATTTATTTTTCTAATTTTTTAAAGTTTTATCTAAAAATTCATCTACTTTGTACAAGGAGTTGCCATTCAGAAATTCCTTTAATTTCTTTTTAAATACTAGTTGGCTATCTGTCAGAATTTTGATGCTACTTGGTAAGTGACCAAAGACTTTTGTGGCAGCATAATTCACCCCTTTCTGAGCCAAAGTTAGGTTTAACCTTGAATAGTGAATATCATCCTTTCTCCTAGTGTTGTAGCTATGCACGCTGCTATTACTTTTGAATTGGCTCGGAATGTTAATAACAAATTTCATGAGTGAATATATGTATTGTGAAGCTACAGTGAAGATCCCTAGATCCCTAAATAAATGTCTGCAGGATGCTCTTGGGTGGGCTCCAGCAATTATTCTGATTACACGCTTTTGTGCAATGAATACTTTTTTTACTCAATGTTGAATTGCCCCAGAATATGAACCCATATGAAAGTAATGAATGAAAATAGGCGTAGTAAGCTAATTTACTGAGATGTATATCACCAAATTTTGCAATTACTCTTATAGCATAAGTAGCTGAACTCAAACGTTTCAGGAGATCTTCAATATGTTTCTTCCAATTCAGTCCCTCGTCAATGCAAACACCTAAAAATTTTGTATATTCCACCTTAGCTACAGATTTATGTTCAAAGTCTAAATTTATTAATGGTGTCATGCCATTTACTGTAAGAAACTCTATATACTGGATTTTATCAAAGTTTAATGAGAGTCCATTTGTAGAGAACCACTTAATAACTTTCTGAAAGATATCATTTACAATTTCATCAGTTAATTCCTGTTTGTCACGTGTGATAGCTATACTTGTATCATCAGCAAAAAGTACTAGCTTAACATCTTCGTGAATGTAGAATGGCAAGTTATTAATATATATTAAGAACAGCAAGGGACCCAAGACCGAACCTTGTGGGACCCCATTTTTATAACTCCCCAGTTAGAGAAATTAATTGTTTCATCTATATCACGTGAACTGCTTATTTCAACTTTCTGCACTCTTCCAGTTAAGTATGATTTAAACCATTTGTGCACTGTCCCACTCACACCAAAATACTTAAGCTTATCTAGAAGAATCCCATGATTTACACAATCAAAAGCCTTTGAGAGATCACAAAAAACCCAACTGGTGATCTCCGGTTATTCAAAGCATTTAATATTTCATCACTGAATGTATATATAGCATTTTCAGTTGAAAAGCTTTTTTGAAAACCAAACTGACATTTTGTTAGTTTGTAAGTCTAGTGACTGATAACCTAGAAGTTAAATCCTATAGATTTGCAAACATTTGAACATTTAAATTATTGTTTGTCCGTATTCTGCAAAAGCATAAAAGTCAATCCGTTTACCGTCTCTTTAGCAAATAACAAATATAAAGTTACAATTTTTGGATGTGTTGGTCTATAAAAATGATGACGGAACATACAATGTACAGGAAACCGACGGACCTTGCACCTTGGTAAAAAGAGCATATGCCAACTCGGATGCTGAAAATTTACCTCAAGAACTGCAACATCTCAAGAATGTTTTCAACCAAAATGGCTATACGGACAGGCAAATTCGACAGGCTTTTGAGTTCGGCCCATCACCTGAACCAGCTGAAGTCTCAGTTCTGTTGCTTTTCTTCCTTATGCTGGTAAAGTGTCTGCCAAAAGAGGAAGGATTTGAAAGAAATATAAAATCAGGGGTATTTATCGTCCGGCGGCTAAGACTAGAGCACTTCTTGGCTCTGTTAAAGATGACTTAGGCCTAAGGAAGCTTGGCGTTTATAAAATACCACGTGAGTGAGGCAAAACATACATTGGCCAGACTATTCGTACCGTCAGTGACAGATGTGTTAAACATCACCCGCCATTCACGACTGATGTAGCCTGTAAAACCCGCGGAGGCTGAACGCTGTCTCTCAGGACACAGGATGTTATACGATGAGACAAGTTGTTGCAAATACCTCAGGTTACTAGGATTGTGTTTTGAAAGAATCCATTGATATCAGAATAAGAGATAACACAATTAAACGTGACAATGTTTATTTACTGAGTAAATCAAGGAAACTTGTGTTGTCAGACCTGAAGAAACATCGGCATCTGCATCAAATGGCAATGAATGACAATCCTTAGCGATCTGTCGTTTTTGACATTACCCACCACTGGAGGCGCTGCATCCTCCCTCGCGCCAAGGGGTCAGCAGCTACGAGTTAACGAGCGCGCTCTGTACTTAGCGCATGTGCCTTCGTACTTTAGTTGCGTGTATAGATCTAGCCGTTCCACAGCTTCACTCACAGCTTCACCTGATGAGTGTCGGTTTTTAGAGTTTTTTGATATTTATGGTACGTGAATTTTAGAACTTAAATAACAATCAGCCAAAGCCATTCGACGCAACTCTCAAAAATTCTCGAGAAAAGCGACTTTGAAGTTTTGTAAGTACACATAAATAATAACTAAAGCCTGTGTAGTAACTGTTGCTGTAGCTCAGGTGGTAACATTCTGGTCTCGTAGCCATAGGGTGTGTGGTTCCCATGTATTTTTGCTTATTCGAAATTTTCTTTATTTTACAAAATAATGATGGTTTCAATCAAAAAAAACATACTAAGATTACCTGACATAGTCAGGTTTGGAGGCGATCTGATCGTTTTATAGTTTTCAAAATGAAAAGCCAAGATCGCACATTAATTATTTATTAAATGACGACCGGTTTCGGTGCACTGTGTCACCATCATCTGGTCACATATATGTTACAAGCTGGTCATCTTGTTAAAAAATTGGGTATACAATAACAAGGGCAACATTGCACTTAGTCACTATATAAAAAATACACAAGTTAAAAACATGACAGCTTACAAAAGTGACTAAGTGCAATGTTGCACTTGTTACTTTATACCCAATTTTTTTAACAAGATGACCAGCTTGTAACATATATGTGACCAGTTGATGGTGACACAGTGCACAGAAACCGGTCGTCATTTAATAAATTGTTAGTGTGTGATCTTGGCTTTTCATTTTGAAAACTCAAAAAAACATACGTTACATTTTAACAGTATTTACTTCACTATTAGTTGGCAACGGTAGTCTTTGATTGTTAAGTTTGTGAAGAGCTATTATTTTCGTCTTTTTTTTTTTTTTTTTTTTTTTTTTTTTTTTTTTTTTTTTTCGTATTCAGTTACCTAAATCATTTAGGGATATCTAATTCAATGTGTTCTGTCAGTTTTTGTTTATATGTATGTAGACCTGCTGAACGCCTTGTCGTCGCCTAAAACGATGGTTGAGTAGGTTAGCTGCTTGGGAAGCCATTAGTGGCTACGGAGATGTCTTTCCAAAAACAGCGTCGTAGCTCTTCACAAACTGATTACCGCTTTCAACTAATAGTGAAGCCGATACTGTAAAAATGTAACTCATGTTTTTTGATTGAAACCATCATTATTTTATAAAATATAGTAAATTACGAATAAACAAAAATACGTGCAGTTTTCATAAAAATTTCCATAGGTATTAAAATTGTGTAGGTATTCGAACAAAACACACACACACACACACACACACACACACACACACACACACACACATATATATATATATATATATATATATATATATATATATATATATATATATATATATCTGTTACGGTAGGGGTCCAATCACCCACCTTACGGTTATAAGTCCAGGACACTGACACCTGAGCTACACGACTTCAATTTTTGGTACTTGCAAAACTTCAAAGTGGATTTTCTCGGGAATGTTTGAGAGTTACGTCGAATGGCTTTGGCTAAGTGTTATTTGTGTTCTGAACTTAACGTACCATAAATATATAAAAAAAAAAAAAAATTCTGAAATCCATGTGGTCTCCTTGTGAGTCACGGCGAGAGCGGCTTAGCTTCTTCACCTGATGATAGCGGCCAGGTGGACCGCAGGAATATTGTGTACAGATGTCAGTATGATCCGGCTGGAAACGCGAGAAGCATTTGATCAGTTAATACTCCAAGAAAGTCTACATAGCCGTGACATATAAGGTTACTTGGGGTATCTGGGCCAGGGGTAACTGTGCCATGGGCTTTTTCCATAAAAGTTGTGAGAATAATTTCACTTCAAGTGGTTGGCAGCACTGAAGAATAATGGATTCTCCCTTGAACAAACAGTCTCACCTATCTAAATGTTGTGAATTTCGTGTAACAGTTTTTGTAGTGCTGGATTTCTGTAGCAGTGTGATGTCATCCTTAATTTACGGAGCACCTACATGTTTACTGTTAAGTGTTATCACTGTGACGGGTATTTTAGCATAAAGTACAAGCACAACAGTCACTTGAAACATTACTGGCCACATGTGTTCTCCTTTATTTTGTTAGTTCGAGGTGGTGGCCCATTCTTTTATAACATATTTGTAGGTAGAATGCTGTATGATAAGAAAATATGTTTTGGACGGTAATTTAACGTATTAATACTTCCTAGACTAGTATTAAATTGGGAACTACGCACTCACGTTGTAAAATCATGGCCCAGATGCCCCAAATGACCTTAAAGCTATAAAATGAGATTGCAAAATTTATGAAAGAGCCAGTTTTATATAAAAAAGGAGAATGTAAGTACTAATATGCTGTAGAGCATTGAAGCAGTACTTAAAAGTCACATAATAAAGGTTACAAGTCAGCTGTAGAGCTTACGTACGATTTTTTTTTAAAGAAATATAAGAAAAGCTAGCCAATAGGGGTTGCACGCCTGCACGGAGGCATCAGACTGGCTTGTGGAGTTGTGAACTTAGCACACGTCAGTCTGATGCCTCCGTGCAGGCGTGCAACCCCTATTGGCTAGCTTTTCTTATATTTCTTTTTTTTAAAAATCGTACGTAAGCTCTACAGCTGACTTGTAACCTTTATTATGTGCCTTGTAAGTACTGCTTCAATGCTCTACAGCATATTAGTACTTACATTCTCCTTTTTTATATAAAACTGGCTCTTTCATAAATTTTGCAATCTCATTTTATAGCTTTAAGGTCATTTGGGGCATCTGGGCCATGATTTACAACGTGAGTGCATAGTGTTATAGGCTATAGGTTTAATTTATATTTTGTGATTAAGGCAATCATAGTTATTGCTGAAACCAGGTTAAATAATTTTATCTTCGCGGCCTAGGGCTGCACTTTTATCCATTGACATTATAACGGTCTCTGACAATTCGCAACTATGTTTAAAATTTCATCATATACTAGCTTTAAACCCGGCGTTGACCGGGTGCTCATTTATCCTACACTCTCGTAGTCCACCTTCCCTTCCCTCCTATTTCTACATCTATCTCTTTCTCTCCCATCTCTCTGTTCGTTTCCACCTTTCACTCTCTCGGCTAAGTTTTCTACAAGAACCCTCTGTCATGTACCAAACAAATATTTATGTCCCCAGTGATCTTCCTTTTGGTTTAAAGGTCATGAGTTCAAAACTTCATAAATATTGGCCCAAATCTATGCATTTTATAAAATCCAGTAGGTTAAGTACCTTGCACCAAGCACTGAACGAAGTTTTATACAGACAGTGATATTCCTCTTGTTTTTAAGGTAGTGTGTGCAAAATTTCATCAATATCGGAACAAAACTATAGATTTCTATGCAATAGGAACGCAGGGTCACATTGAAAAACGTACTTTGTTCTCAAATATTCCAGTTTTATTTCATACAACCCTTGTTCTGAGAATAACGGAAAAACAATTTGAAATCGGTCGAGCCGTTCTCAATTTATGGCGCGACCAAGTTATTTAGGAATCCTTTTTTATGTTGCAAAGTACCCTCCCCCATGCACCGTATGAAACATAAGTTAGATGGTGACCTTCCCCTTGTTTTGTAGGTCAAGCGTGCGAAATTTCGCGAAGATCGGAATGAAACTGTAGAGTCCGTGAGTTTGTAGGAGAAGTATGCTCCGCCATGGACCTATCACAAAATACTTTCTTAGCTGACGTTTTCTGCGTATAAACTATATTCCTGGTAAATTTCAGCTTCATAGGCGAAGTAATATTCGAGATTTCGTATTTAGTCAGAGTGAGTGAGTAAGTGAGTGTCCTTTCGCTTTTATATAAATAGAGATTAAGAAAACAGATTGCTTAATTTTGGATAAAAGAGAATTAAGGGAGACTTGCAGACAAAAATAATTAGTAACATGCAAATCTGTAATACTAATTTTATTTGATGGAAGTTCATGCCTGATGAGACAGTTTTATGGCATCTACAGCGAATCTGTTGCGAGCGGTAGCCTTCTTTCCGTTGCATCATTTGGGGTGGGGGGGGGTTCAGTTACAAAACCCTTCATAAACGTCCGAAATTACATGCAAACTTTGTTGCAGGTCCGTACCTACTCCCGTTTTCCAATAATTGACGCATAAATCTGGGTATTCTCACGAGGTGGCCTCTCATCATTTATGACGTCATATCTCTTGAGCTGTGTGTCGCGCTCTTTTATTTTTGGGTCAGGAACCTTTGTGAGCGTATGTTGAACAGTTCACCAAAGTTTCATTGCAATCTAGGTTTATGAACACATAGAGGACATAGAAACATTCATTTATGAGGCGAGTCCAGAAAGTTCCGTTTGGTTATATAAAACGAACGGGTACAGATACAGAAAAAATATTGATTGTACAAAAATCTACAACTGTTGAACTAGTTTTCTACATAGCTTCCGAAATTTTGTAGGCAATTGTCATAGCATGGCACGAGGTTTTGTGTGCCTTTTTCATAGAATGTTGCCGCCTGTGTTTTCAACCATGTGGTAACATGTTCTTTCAGCTCGTCATAATCGTTGAAATGTTGTTCACCAAGGACAGATTTTAGGTGTAAGAAGAGGATTACTGTGAAAAGATTTTTTTTTCACGATAATGCCTGACCTCACACACCAAACGTGACCAAACATTTCTTAAGGAAATTTCAATGGGAACTGTTTGATTATCTTCCATACAGCTCGGACCTCTCTCCTAGGGATTTTCATCTCGTCTTACACCTAAAATATGTCCTTGGTGGTCAACACTTCAACGATGATACAGAGCTGTTACCACATGGTTGAATACACAAGCGGCAACCTTCTATGAAGGATGCATGCAAAAACTTATGGCACGCTATGACAAGTGCCTACAAAATTTCGGCAGTTGTGTGGAAAAGTAGTTTAGGAGTTGTAGAATTTTGTGCAATAAAAATTTCTTCAGTATCTATGTACAATTTCACTTTATTACCAAACGGAACTTACTTTCTGGACGCGCCTCGTATATAGATTTGCCGTTGGGAAAAAGAGCATCGTTTTCTACATTCTGTTCATCTACCTTCCCTCCTATACTGTCCTCACAATGTTCAAATGTTTGTAGATCTATGGGAATTAACTACGGGGTCATCAGTCCCTAAACTTACAAACTACTTATGAACAAGAATGAAACTTCACTCTGCAGTGGTGTGTGCGCTGATATGAAACTTCCTGGCAGATTAAAATTGTGTGCCGGAACCGGGACTCGAACCTGGTACCTTTGCCTTTCGCGGGCATGCGCACTACCGACTGTGCTATCCCGACACGACTCACGATGCCGCCTCACAACTTTACTTCCGCCAGTACCTCGCCTCCTACTTTCCAAACTTCACAGAAGCTCTCCTGCAAACACGCAAGACTAGCACTCCTGGAAGAAAGGATATGGTGGAGACATGGCTTAGCCACAGCCTAAGGGATGTTTCCAGAATGAAACTTCACTCTGCAGCGGAGTGTGCGCTGATATGAAACTTCCTGGCAGATTAAAATTGTGTGCCGGAACCGGGACTCGAACCTGGGACCTTTGCCTTTCGCGGGCAAGCGCACTACCGACTGTGCTATCCCGACACGACTCACGATGCCGCCTCACAACTTTACTTCCGCCAGTGCCTCGCCTTCTACTTTCCAAACTTCACAGAAGCTCTCCTGCAAACACGCAAGACTAGCACTCCTGGAAGAAAGGATATGGTAGAGACATGGCTTAGCCACAGCCTAAGGGATGTTTCCAGAATGAAACTTTCACTCTGCAGCGGAGTGAGCGCTGATATGAAACTTCCTGGCAGATTAAAATTGTGTGCCGGAACCGGGACTCGAACCTGGGACCTTTGCCTTTCGCGGGCAAGCGCACTACCGACTGTGCTATCCCGACACGACTCACGATGCCGCCTCACAACTTTACTTCCGCCAGTGCCTCGCCTTCTACTTTCCAAACTTCACAGAAGCTCTCCTGCAAACACGCAAGACTAGCACTCCTGGAAGAAAGGATATGGTAGAGACATGGCTTAGCCACAGCCTAAGGGATGTTTCCAGAATGAAACTTTCACTCTGCAGCGGAGTGAGCGCTGATATGAAACTTCCTGGCAGATTAAAATTGTGTGCCGGAACCGGGACTCGAACCTGGGACCTTTGCCTTTCGCGGGCAAGCGCACTACCGACTGTGCTATCCCGACACGACTCACGATGCCGCTTCACAACTTTACTTCCGCCAGTACCTCGCCTCCTAATTTCCAAACTTCACAGAAGCTCTCCTGGAAGAAAGGTTATGGTGGAGACATGGCTTAGCCACAGCCTAAGGGATGTTTCCAGAATGAAACTTCACTCTGCATCGGAGTGTGCGCTGATATGAAACTTCCTGGCAGATTAAAATTGTGTGCCTGAACCGGGACTCGAACCTGGGACCTTTGCCTTTCGCGGGCAAGCGCACTGTGGTGTGGTAGTGTTCTTGCCCGCGAAAGGCAAAGGTCCCAGGTTCGAGTCCCGGTTCCGGCACACAATTTTAATCTGCCAGGAAGTTACTTATGAACTACTTACAACTAAGGACGGCACAAATATCCATGCCCGAGGGGTGATTCGAACCCCCGACCGTAGTGGCCGTGCAGACCGTAACTGGAGCGCCTCAGTCACCTCGGCCACCGCGGCCGGCACACTGTCCTCCTCCCTCCATGAACCCTCCCTCTCTGTCCGTCTCCTTATGCCCTATGTCTTCCCTCTCCTCGTCCATTCTGTCTCTCTCTCCATAACCACTTCTCTCGCCGTTAGTGCCGGACTATAGACCAGCGTTCACGGCCCAGTGACACGTTATGGGGTCCGGCGCTCCAGAACGTTCTCAGCAACAGGAGGCGCTGGTTGTCACGCGGCACAAGAGGACGGTGTAATAGGAGCGGCGCCGATTTGTGAGACAGCCGCGGCCGGGCACAGATATTGACTGTGTACCAGCAGGGGGCTCTGCGCAGCTGCCGGAGGCGGGCGGAGCGGCCATTTTCCGGGAATCAGGGCTGCCCGCCGCCGACAAAGCCGCTCAATGGCCGGCCTAATTTTGTAAGGTGGCCGACTCCATCGCCGCACAAAGCCGGCGCGCGGAGTCTATTAAGCGCGCGTTTGCGACACTTTCTGAGCCCCAAAAGGGTGTCCGAGCCACGGCGCCGGCACGTTCCGCAGGGGAGGAAGGGCCAGCCTATTGAGCGCGGCTGGTAACTGCAGACAGCCGGCCGGCTCCTTACCTGCCCAGGACTCGCCTCTCGCGGGCAAAAACGCTGATTTATTGGCGCTAGGCAGCACGGGGGAACCGCCTGTTGGCGGAGGCCGGCGCTTTGCGACTCACAGCAGCGGGATGTTCGCGGCACAATGCGGAACGTGCACACGACACGCTAAATGGAAAAGCTGACAGCGTGCCGGCGAACTTCATTATCAGCTTCACAAATATACTAGACTAGCTGAAAACCCGCCGTTGCCCGGGTATTTATTTATTTATTCCTCCCATTTTTGGGTATATATTCATTTGTATAACGACTGTATGTCTGTAAAATCTCTTGGGAACACAATTAGAAGTAAAGAAGTAACAGATTAAAACTTGGTGCCGGCCGCGGTGGCTGAGGGGACTGAGGTGTTCCAGTCACGGTCTGCACGGCCACTACGCTCGGAGGTTCGAATCCCCCCTCGGGCATGGATATTTGTGCCGTCCTTGGTTCTTAGGTAGTTTGTAAGTAGTTTGTAAGTTTAGGGACTGATGACCCCGTAGTTAAGTCCCATAAGCTATACAAACATTTGAACATTTTGAAAATTTGGTGCGTTATGGGACGGTTTTCCATGAACGTTACTGTTTACGTGCTCACATCTCATGAACTACGTGTCGGTATGTGATACAATTTAGAAGCTACATTCAACTATATATGTGTATACAGTCTGTAAAATTTCCTGTCGCTACAATTTGTAATGTTCAAATTATAAATTGTAACGTCATACCGAGAGACGTAGTTTTACTCCATAAACAGCGGAAGAGTAGTAAGCGAGAAGATTTTTTCCTTTCATCATTTTGCTATGGTTGTCGCGAGAAAAAGTTTAATAAAGGTTTGAAATGATGTTTAAAGTTTGTTGCAAGGCGCTAAGTACTGTCATTCTCATACAGTGTATTTCCAAAGTCTCGCCGCATTATATAACATTTTTTGGGATTTCTATTGGTTATGACGTAATATCTTTTGAAACATGTGCCGTATGTGATTCTTAACCATGCAGCAATTGTTACCTCACGGTAAGGAATGTGTGTACCAAATTTGGTTGAAACCGGTCCAATGGTTTAGGAGAAAAAGATTAGCATTGTCGCAAAATGCAGCAGTTTTTCGCGCATCTCATTCTTTATTACGTCACATCTCGTGAACTACGTATCGTACGTGATTCTTACACTTACGGCGACCGTTCTCATGGATTGAAGCTTACTTGTATAAAATTTTAGAAAGATTGGATCAAAACTGTAGATTTGTATGCAACACGTACAGTACATACATACGGACACTCTGCTTTATATATTAGATGATGTACCGAAATGTTTTACACTTGTGAGAAAAGACACAAGGAGAAAATTTGGAGAAATAAAAACTTTGCATTTTCCCGATGACAATGTAATTCTGTCAGAGACAGCAAAGGGCCTGGAAGAGGAATGGAACGAAATGGACACTGTCTGGAAAGGAGGGTATAAGATGAACATTAACAAGGGTAATGGAATGTAGTGTTAGAAAATCAGGTGATGCCGAAGGAATTTCATGAGGTAACGACACAATAAATGCAGTAGGCGAATTTTGTCATTGGGACAGAAAAATAACTTTTGATGGCCGAAGTAAAGAAGACATAAAATGCAAAATGGCAATGGGAAGGAAACTATTTCCGAAGAAGCGAAATTTGTTGACATCCATATTAATTTAAATGTTACGAAATCTTTTCCGATAGCATTTCTCTGCACTGTAGCATTGTACGGGAGTGAAAGCCGGCCGCAGTGGCCGAGCGGCCTGCGGGGCGCCGGTCACGGCCTGCACGGCCGCTGCGGTCGGGGATTCGAAACCCCCCTCGGGCATGGATGTTTGTGCCGTCCTTAGTATTAGATAGTTCGTAAGTAGTTTGTAAGTTTAGGGACTGATGACCCCGTAAGTTCTACAAACATTTGAACGGAAGTGACACGTGGAAGATAAGGAGTTCAGACAGAAAGATGGTAGAAGCTCTGGAAATGTGGTGCTACAGACGAAATGATGGGTAGATCATGTAACTAATGACGTACTGAACGAATTGGAGAAAAAAGACATTTTGGCATGTCTTGACTAAGAGAAGGGATAGGTTGGTGGGACATATTCTGAGACATCGTGTAAATGTCGATTTAGAATAATAGGGAGGTGTGAGGGGTAAAAATCATAGAGGGAGACCGAGAGATGAATACAGTTAGCAGGTTGAAGTAGATGTAGGTTGCCGTTCTTATTCGGAGATAATGAGGCATGCACACGACAGGGTAGCGTGGAGAGCTGCATCAAACCACTCTGCAGACTCAAGACCACAACAACAACATTTGCGTATTGATCTTAAGAATATAATCTCAAAAGCACAATTCAGAAGTAGGAACAATTAATGCAAGTTGGTATTTTACCTGTTGTTTTGTCATATTTAGTACTATTTGTGTCTCCAAAATTATTTACGTGCAATAGTTTTTTTTACTAAGCTGCTGTCAAGAATAAAACAAGTTTTCATGGTCCTCAAAGTTTACTAGTAATATATGATCACTGAGGTAAGTGGCTAAATCTGTACATTCATAATCTTTGGTTTATTTATGTAGTGAGCGTAAGCCGCAAATCTACGGAGCTGTTTCGAAGCCGGACACACGTTTCATCAGAGTATAACTCACCAGTGTAAAATCCTATTTTCGATGTCCTGATTATTTTGTTGCAAGAAAAAATAATTTTTAATGTTTCGTGTAATTATTCGCTGAATTTAAAAATTTAAAATTCAATCACAATCTGATTTTTAAGAGAGAAAATCTTATGTTAAGTTTAACACTATGAGACAAGTACTACAATTAAAAACTGTATGTTTGTGTTGAAGCTGTCAGCATTGAAATATTTCAAGTTTGCGCATCCATTATTGGAAAAAGGTAACACTTTGCGATTTCAATATACTTCTCATATAATATGAAACCTTTGCGAAAGTTGTTCTCGCAGGCACTTCCCAAAAAATAATAAAAGGAAAAAGGTTTATCGATTACTAGATTTTCTTGGTTGTGTGGTCAGACTCTATCACCTGCAATGACGTTTTCATTCATAACTTATTAACTACTGCCTCTACTACAATTTATAACACACGTTGCAGACATCATCTACAAATGTCACACAATCCACCAACAGAAACCACTATGGCTAATCATGCTCAGGAAAAGATTTTCCTTTCTCCTGAAGAAATTTCTTAATTGGATCCAGTAATAGAAAAAATCTGTGTAGAACATTATCTACTAATACTCATCTCACTAAGCAATACCAAGACGTATCATCATGGGGAGAGGTCGTTATTGCTGATTTCTTCTATGAAGAATTTGAACTGACACTGTTTTTTGGCATTTGAGCGAATGAGGCTCACAATTTTTAGTACCATCCGCTTAACATGTAGATACTGAAAATAATTAAATGCTAAATGTTCTCTGTGAATAATACAGTGGACAGGTAGAAATTGAGGGTATGAAGTGGCAGCTGTAAAATCTGGCTCTAAGGTGTAAGATCCCTTTCGCCAACTCGAAGTTATTTGATACATCCCTCACAAATGTGGCAAGTTACGGTTTTTCATAGATACCAGAAGAGTTGTCCAAAACTAGACTTACTGGTGAAGAGTCACTTATATGTTTTTGCAAGTTACTTACAATGTCACCACTAATGCCAGATACTCTCCTCTCTATTGTATGTCTAGACGCGGGCATTTGGGCAACCTGTTTTTGCAGTTTCTTATTTTCGGGGTCTAAAATAGAAGCAATTTGTGCTGCATTGTTCACTAACTCCCCTTCTGTCTAAAGTTTTTTTTTATTTTAATTTTTTTTTTCAATATTAAAAGCCACGCCAAAGCCAGCTTCGGTTGTTAAACCTACTTCCCTAGTAAACAAAGTCGTAACACTACTCTGTGTTTAAATTTTTTCCTTTAATGCCGACAGTTTAGTTTTTCTCAATTGCGAAACAGAAAAATAAAAAAATAAAAAAATCTTTCCTGAAACCACCATATTTAGGGTCGTGATGGCTTTTGAGGTTGCTGGCTTTTTACTGTGACAATGTCATTTTACACAAAACACGTTGGTTTACCGTTTCTCTCTATAAAAACAAATTGTCCCTCCAATTCTTTATTAAACACTCTGTTCTCTTCTTCATATTTACGCTTCATAGGTAGCTTTGCAACTGTTAGGATACCAAAAATCACAAGTTTACTTACAGACTGTTACAGCACAGAGAAATGTAATCAGACTGTTAGCTAAGAATACGACTAACAACCCTAAGTGCCGACAGTTACTAACAGACGTTTTGCAGATAATGCATCACATGTAAATGTAGTGATTGTCGTCTGCTGTCTTACTTTGTTGTACTTCTCTGCATTTGGTCATTTTGCCTTTGTTGGCGAAACGTGTACGCAAATGCCGCAGTCAGGACCTTCATTAAACGTGTCAGAGGGTTTCAGTTTCGTTTAGGAACTACATTAAGGGCATTTTTTACTTCTGAACGTAGCTTGTGCTTTTGTAGGAGCATGAATCGCGGTGTTCGGTCGCAGGCAGGCGGAGTTTACCGGCCCCCTCTCCTTATCCCATAGCTGTGTGGCTCTTAAAGAATCAACCGGCTTAACAGTCATCACGACAGTTGTAGGTCTGAGCAGGGAGTTATATAATAAGTGTGAGTCGCTTTTTGCTTTTTAAAACAAGAACCGCACTGCATTAAAGCAAGAGCCCATGCGGCTCGCGAGCCGCATGGTGACCACCCCTATAGCTTTGACGTTCAAACAGCACTGCCTGAACATCAGACTTGAAAAATGTGGTCGAAACAACCATCGGCGGTGACTAGCGGGTTAGATAAATAGTGCAAGGCCAAAGGTTGTAACTTGTATCTTTGCTACTCCATTCCAGTCAAATGCCGAGATGGTTCCTTTCAAAGGGCACGCCCAATTTCCTTCCCAATCGTGTCAAAAACTATCCGAGAGTGTGCTCCGTCTGTAAACACCACGGTGTAGACGGGACGTTTAACCCTGATCTTCTTTCCTTCCTTTCTGTGCTACTAAATAGGCGAATACGCTATCCCATATTGTGATAGTCAGCACACATGAAACAAGTCGATGCCACCCTTCATAAATCTGTCACAATCGTTACAGGCTGTTTGCAGGCAACCCATGTAAATAAAATGTATCATCCGGCCGGGAATGCAGCTCTAGCAATTCGACGAGAAAAAGCAACCTACAAAGAGACGGCCAAAGGAAACTTTACAGTGTACGTTTCTCGTCAACTTAGTGTGATAAAGTGCTGGAAAGTGAAACAACATTTCAAAACATCGATATCTATTTTCAAGCGAAAAAATATACATATGAACACATGAAATTTTATTTATAAGAGCATAACTCCACTACGATTTGCCCGCTGACATAGTTAATACTACTGAACTACTACTACTATACTACAACTGAACTTTTGTCTTTCATTTGGACCCCCTATTCATTTAAAATTTTATTTAATAAAAATTACGTAATCAAATTACAATCTTATTGAAATAAACGTTTAGCTTCAGTCTGTTCTGTTAAGATATAGCAAAACATAAACCATTCTTCGGTTTCAGATATACGACCACGCTTTTAGGGGGACACTCAATTGAGAAAAATATTTAAGTCGCCATGAAACATTTGGAATTTACCACTAAACCAGTGGCGTAGCTATCACTGGCCTAGGCGGGGCAGTGCCCCGGGTCCCCCAAGATCAAGGGGCCCCATGGACTCCGTTGAGCGACGTTCGAAAAAAAGTTACAGTATAGCATCCTTTTTTCTTTCTCTCCCACCTTACCGTCCATCATCTCTTCCTCCTCTCAAGTTCGATTATCCGAATAAGCCGGCTTTCCGATAATCGATGTCCCCCAGTTACTTCGGTTAATCGTCGTTCTACTGCAAATAATATTTTAGTTGAATGAATGATTTTCGAAACTTTTTTGAACCCGGTCTAACAAACCTAGCCCAACAAAATTATTTTGCCATCTTGTCTTTCTACTTTTGAAGATAATTAATCTATCAGATCGCTTGCACAACCTGTGATGCCGGGTAATGTATTAAGGTACGTTTCTACCCGCACACTGTTTGTTTATTCTGCCATTTAACGGTTTACATACAATCACGGATCAGAAGTCTCATGTAGTTATTACTTTCTCACAATAGTGAATTCTGCATTCAAGACGCTGCCTTCTACCCCACTGTCACGATAATAAGCGAAGATGTGTACTTAACTATTTTACTTATTACTTTTTCCTGGACAGACATCATGAAGCCTGGTAGGGGCACGGCTCAATCCAAAGTGTTTCAACAAAAAAAAAAAAAAAAAAAAAAAAAAAAAAAAAAAAAAAAAGCCGTTTTCTTTTGCTGAAACCATCCTACACGAATATTTCCCCTATTTTCCTTCTTTGACTGGGCTGTCAACAAAGTTAGGCTGATCGGTACGGAGCAGTGAGCTAACAGCGCACTAGTTTAGCCAGAGTGAGTTGTTGGCACTGAAAACAGTCCGCCTGCTGTCACCGCGGACGTGCGAGTCCTTACTTGACTGTTACCGGTTTGCTTCGTGGCAGGGCTCCATGTTTTCGTGGTTGAGTCATACTTCATTGTTTATTTCTTACTAGCTTCTGCCTACGATTTCATTCGCCTAGTATGGAACAACTTCGAAAACTATCCCAAGGGCGTTTGATCTGTGTGTCCTACCCAGGTTAAAAATGTCAAACTCTATCCCTTTGCAAAATTTCATTCAAACCCACCCAGTAATTTTTGCGTTAAAGCATAACAGACAAATAAAATATCACAATTATAATTATATTAGAGAGAACGATTATATATTATGGGCTGCGTGACACATAATTTCCTTAGTAGTATTTAAGTTTGGCTTATTATGTCTTTCCAGTGGGCGGTAAGGAGCTGATGAAGTAGTTTTGCATCGGTATAGTTTTAGATTAAAGAGGGCTCCAATGTCATTTTCGCCCCCGGGCCTTTGATGCCATAGCTACGCCACTGCGCTAAACCGAAGTATAATAATAAAATAAAGATTAATAAGACACATTTGCATGTAAACTGTGTAATCGTCGACTACAACATGAAAATCGCGAGACGAAAATAGGTTAACTTCCGATTCCGACGACCATGCAGTCAAAACATTCTTCTCGAAAAAGCTTGACGTTGACGTGAGGTGAGGGTCCGGTGACGGACAGTGTGAATGCCTCCATTAGAAATAGATTTTGGAATACATTGTGATCATAAACTTGAACAAAACGCAAAATATGCGTAAATAGGAAGGAAAATGGTGGACTAACTGGAGCAGTGATTGCAGCAGGCAGCTACTAGCTGAAACGATACAACAAAAAATTAACGACCTAAGATATATTTTAATCGAGGAGCGTTTTTCTCTCTCTGAATCTTAAGCTACCTTCCCTTGTTTCTGTCTGACGAGAGAAAGAACAACGTTCCGATTCATCTGTCTATGACGTATCTATAGCAGCTCCTATTGTTTCATTTATCCAGCATGTAAGTAAAATGCTTTTGTGAGTTAAATACATCACGAAATATTTAAAAATTTAATATGACGGGTTTTTATTTATCATTCCGGTAATGTATCTGGCCTAAATAATTTTTCCCCTTGTAGTTGTGTGGTGGGTTTGGACGCCATTACGGCAGACAAGATATCGTGCAGTGATTGTTATAAGTTTTACCATTTTTCAGTCCTTATCAGTCCCCATAATAATTAAACGGCGTTTTAGAACCTGCAATCGCGTTTCCTTCTTTTCTTTTCTTTTTAATGTTAAATTTCGAGGTCCGATATTGTTCCGCGTAATATTTTTCCCGTAACTCCATTTAGATACTGAAATAAAAATTAACGCACGGTCCGCTGCACGAACAAATTACGTAACAAGTCCAACCCACATCACGACGGTGTCATACCTTTATAAATATGAATTGTTATATTGCAGCAAAACATGCCAAATGTTCCAGTAGGTAGGCCCCGTCTCTTTTTATAATGTAACTGCCGCCAACATCTACTCTTTAATCGTCAAAGATATTTAAAAATAAAATTAATTCCCCTGTTTATTTATGACTCATAATATCCGCAGTCAGTATTTACGTAATTTTTGGCTAATTTAATCCCATTGATATCTTGCTTACTATTTACGAAATTGATTAAATACTAAAAGTTAAACTCGCCTCTACAACCCCAACCCACAAGGCAGTTAACATTATGTAGCTCGCGCATGCGCAGTGAATCCGCTAGTACTGTATTTAGGACTGGGCCTATTTCTTTATCGCTACGATTATCGCAAGTCGATACTAGCGCGATCATACTAGTGAAGCTGCTCAAACGACAGACGGCCGCCATTAACGCAAATTATTATCAATCGATTACAAGTTTGTTCGTCGTTTAAAAGGGGCTTTAGTGGTCCAGACCGCAACACATGCGGTACGGCTCCAGAGCCGCTAGAGACACGGTCGCCTGTTCCTCCCTCCTCTCCCGCCACCCCTTCTACTCACCCCTTCCCCACCCCCCGCTACCCTCTCCGGCGAGTCGTGACCCGACATTTATCTCACCCCTCTGCGCGGGGGCTAATAAAGTGACTGCAGTCTCCATTGAGTAATCGCTTTAACGAGCGCGCATAACGCAGTCATTAGTTTTTGAATGCGAGCTGTAATTATTCAAATAGCGGGGCTTTACTGCACTGCGGTGCCGCAGTCATTTGTTCGGGTGATAAAACCATTAGCGCGGGTAATGGCGCGCGCCGGACGGCTTTTGTTTATTCATTCATTACACGAGTATTACTCGAGTTTTCATCTCTGCGGCGTCGGGGCCTTTCTCTGGGGAGCACGAAAAATGAGAGAGAGAGAGAGGAAAAAAAGGTTTGCCGAATGTAGGTCTCCCCCCCCCCCACCCCCACGAAAATCTGGACGGTGTAACGGTCAACGGGGGCGCAGCTGCCATTCGAAATGATTAGAGCAGTTAGAATTTGGAGAATAAAATAAAATATGGAGGCAATATCAAGGACACTGCCTTATTTATGTGTGAAATATGTTTATTGTCACTGGAGTCGCTGAGACTGAATATTATCAAGTAATACTAGAGGACCGCCGCGGTGCAGTAGCCGAGCGGTCTAAAGCGTCTCGCTGCAGAGCGCGCGGTTGCTCGCCGTGGAGGTTCGAGTCCTCCCTGGGGCATGGATGTGTGTGTTTGTCCTTAGGTTAGTTTACCTAGGTTTAAGTAGTTTGTAAGCTACGAACTGATGACCACGCAGTTTGGTCCGATAGATTTACAGACATTTGGACATTTGAACTAGGGGACCCGTACGAACACTTCGCACCGTCAGTGGAATAACAAAGAATGGAAGTTGAATGTTCACGCATAGCTTTCTTCAGAATCAATCAATGCATGTGTTTAAAAGCGGAAATGAGAGAACTTGATCCGCTGAGTGTTGTTAGGTCAAAAAGAACTGCATACCTTAATTAGACCCGAAGATATAGCAAAACAAACCGATTAAAATATTCAATGAAGGACATAAGGATACCGCGTTTCAATAAAAATAAGGGAGGGAGAGACTTAAGTCAATTCTGATACTTGATGACAGAACTGCGGATGAATTCCTTTCGTTTAAAACAAAAATGAAGGAAATCGGTGGGATAGAATGGCCTCACCGACTGATTTTAGTTAACAGCAAGGATATCCCCATAAGAAATATACAGAAGGGAATCGCGTTTGAGTATAGAAGAAGGAAGGCGAAAGTTATGTAAATTCAGAAGTGACTTCTGTTCTTTCGAAAAAGACGCCACATGTGTGTATATATAATATTTCAGTGACAGGTAATGATCCTTTCGTTAGTGGGGAGGAGTGGGCAAGTTTGTGGCCCTTACTCTTACGGGGATTAGTTTCAAAACTACGAGTTTGAGTACTGTGGGCAGGTTGAAGCTGGGAATTTGTATTTGACGGGAGACGTGCTTAGGTAGTTCTTGCAGGTGCGGTGATCACTGTGTCCCCAGTGGTGTAGGGGTCAGCGCAACTACCTAGAAAGCGGGAGACCCGGGGTCGAATCCCGACTGGGTACACATTTTCAGCTTTTCCCATTCGTAGTTGATTTCATATATTCTGTGAATATATATTCTGATACTTGATCATAATTTTGTGGATGAATACCTTTTGTTTAAAGCAAAAATGAAGGAAATCGGTCAGGTGGTTTGGTCTAGCCGTCTGACTTTAGTTTTGTAGATTCTTTTAATATATAATATAATGTAAATGTGTGTATTATCTATTATACTGAAGAAAAAACTACTATATTTAACCAACAGATTTTTTGTTCTATAACACGTAACTTTTAAACCAAGCAGTATCTCAGAAATATCGTAGCTGTAATGACAGTAGTAAGCCACCATTACAAATATTCTTCCTTAGGAGAATGCTCCTGTTACCTTTAGCTCTGTGCCTGCTGACAAATGACAACTTTGACCTCGAATGCTCGGGACCGCATGGAAAGGTGTTTATAACAGCAGCCGATCATAAAATGAAACAGTTGTCTGTGTCATTTCCGCGCAAAACGTAGCATTGTACCACAAGACAGAGAGACGAAAGATATTGGAATTATAGGAGGGATATTGTACTTAATTCAATGATGTCATTGTATATAATTACATTTCCAATTAAGTGCTAATAGTAATTATGTTGTTGTTGTCGACTTCATTCGGGAGACTGACTTGATGCAGCTCTCCAACCTACTCTCTTGTTCTCCCTCTGTTATTTTTACCCCACACACTTCCTACCAATCGATCCCTTTTCTTAGTCTCTCCCCCAGTTCCGTTCAGTAACTCCTCATTAATTAAGCTATTTACGCAGCTGATCTTCAGCATTCTTCTGTAGCTCCACATTTCAGAGGCCTCTATCCTCCTCCTGTCTGAGCTATTTTTCGTCCATGCTTCACTCCCGTACAAGGCTACACTCCACACAAAAGCCTTAGAAAAGACTTCATAACACTTAATTGTTGACAAATTTTTCTTTTTCATAAACGTTTTTCTTCCCATTGCCATTCTGCGTTTTATATTCTCTGTACTATGACCATCAAACGTCATTTTACTCCCAAATAGCAAAACTCATCTGCCACGTTTATTGTTTTGTCATCTAATCTAATTCCTTCAGCATCACCTGCTCTCCTGAGTCCGCATGCCATTAACCTTGTTTTGATTTGTTAATGTTATACACTCCTCTCAAGACACTGCCCATTTAGTTCATTGCTCTTCCAGGTTCTTTACTGTCTTTGATAGATTTACAATATTTTCAGCAAAACACAATGCTTTTTTTTTCTTCAACTTGATCCTTAATTTCTTCAAATTTATCCTTGCTTTCTTCCACAGGTTGCTCAATGTACAATTTTAACAACACAGTCTTACTCCTTTCGCAACCAATGCTTGCCTTTCAACTCCTTCGCTTCTCATATCTACTGTTTAGATTTTGTAGAAATTGTAAATGACCTTCCGTTTCCTGTATTTTACCTCTGCTGACTTCAGAATTTGAAAGAGTGTATTCCAATCAACATTGTCAAAAGTTTTCTCCAAATCTACAAAGGTCTGAAATTTAGGTTTGCCTTTCCGTAATCTGTCTTCTAAGATAAGTCGTTAGGTGAGTATTGCCTCCCGAATTGCTTCATTTCTCTTGAATCCAAACTGATTTTCCCAGAGGTCAGCTTCCACCAGCTTTTTCATTCATGTAATTATAATTATGCAAAACACACATATCCTACGCAGCTGATTACCCTTGTATTAATGATGTTTTGTCGAAACCTGACACTTTCAGACCGTGGCTGTGAATTCCAAAATAAAGTGCACTGAACCTGATAAGATTCAGTGATGGTCTTTCTGCTGACAGCGGAAGGGCTACGGAGATGCTCTTGTGAGGACAGCAATCAGCATGGTAGGTGCGGGACTGTCTTCTCTGGTACACTACTCCCACACAGTCACTAACAAACTAAAACTACAAGAGAAAAATGATGTCACGTGTTACAAGACCGTAATGACAACTTGTGAAAATCATGATTCACTTACTTCATTGTTCCTATACTTCACTATTTCTCCATTCTGAGTAAATATATTATTTCCAGAGATCTTTACTTCTGTCCAGTAATATACAGCCAGTTACTAGTCTAAGAAATTCATCTCTGAGGTTTCTATCCCCGTTGACTCGTCAATAAACGATGTTGAGACTGCCATCTTCATCTTTATACAGCATATAATGTGTGCCTGTGTTTGTGTTTCATACAAATCTACAGATTTATTCCAATCTTGAATGAATTTGGCATACATGACCTTTAAAACGAGAGCAAGGTCTCCGTGTACATAAAATTACGTATGCTGCATGACGGATACTTCACTTACAGACTTCAACAGCAACCTACATTTTTAATCCGACTTTTAATTTTTGACACTCGCCCATCAAAGCGAGAGGAAGAGTACGTATAAATAATATTTCGAACGGTGCATGACAGGCTACCCTAAATAAACTTTGACGCCGTTTTACGAAGCACCGTGAATGTTCGCTTATGTATGTGTGTGTTCATGGAGAAGCTTTTTATAATCCGCAAGCTACTGTATGGTGCTTGGAAGTAGGTACTTTGCAGTATATTTTTTTTTATTTGGTGGATCGTGTTAGTTATTTGATATTTTGCATTGTATTAAAATCTTAATATGAGGTGATAATTTCCTAATTCAGTAATTATTATGGATGTTTGCATGAAACTAAGTTCTCAACATGATATTTAGCGTATGGAAAACTACTTTTTCTGCTTGCTGTATAGTCCAACACTTATAATTATTAATAAAACTTTTTATATTTTTAGATCACAATACATACCTAAAGTAGTTTTTAGGTATACCAAGGCGAAAACCATCTTGGTGCACTAGTAATGAAATTTATGGCTTTACGTCAAGTCACCAATTTTACTCCATAATTTGATTCATACTGCAGTTGCAGAGGCTTGATGTAAGAAGAGTAGTGAGAAACAGACAAGAAGTGGCAACCCTGTGGGAAACTGCGCCAGTATTATAAGACGAGAATCTGACATACTCAAGGACCAAGTAAATTCCGATTTTTCTGTATTTTCTGTCAGAGTATATCAGCTCTCAAAATCAAGCTATTATACCGTTATTTCAAATAAACATTTAATTACAATGTTTACTAGGAAAGAATAAATTCATAAACTAAGCATTCGAGGGTGTTCTCTTGGCACGAAAAGGGCGGCCGACGCAGATTGACGAGGAGGTTGTCTTGTGTAGCAGCTGGACAGTAGAGCAAAGCAGGACAGTGCAGACCGATTCACTGATCATGGCCGCCTGACTTTTATGTCAGTGGTGAGTATTTAAGATGCATATTAAGAGCCCAAATCGCGTAAATGTGAATCAGTTTTAGAAACAGAACTACGTCAAGTCTATTCGTGTAATGACTTAGTCGTCTGATCTTTTGCAATAGTGTGTGATATTGTATAAAGTGCAGTTTGACGTTTTGTCAGAAACAAAAATTTGTGTGAAGATCCAGTAGACAGAAACCATCTGGCACCTCATATTTTGAGTTGAGTAATTATTCATCAAAATCGATAGCTTTACCACCATCATTTCTGTATCAGTCTCACATCAACAACGAGCATAGACTTGAGTGCTAATTCTGCGCTGTGACAACGACATCTATTGAAGATCACAAATTAGTGAATAATATAACTTTAGTCTTTAACTCAACGGGGTAGAATACAAGTACGTCCATCTTATCCAAATCGAATTATATAATTTGTGAAACATGAAGAAGAGAAAATAGGGGAAGTAAGAAGTAACTGTCGCAGAGTGAGCTTTGATGCACCTGAACTTAGTTAAGGCCAATTGTTTCTTCTGTTCAATGACGGAATCATCTGCAAACAACCTACGAGGGCAGGTCAGATTATCTCCTACATGTTATTACGAAAATGGAGAGGCAGGGTCATGAGATACGCTTCGTGAGTTAGGACTCTCACATATTAAACATGGCCATCATAATAAAATAACAGGGTTCAGAGCTCCAACGAATACATTTAGATGATAATTGCACAAGACAAATCATGGGATAGTGATTCACGCACGTACAGATTGCCGTAGTATCACGTATGCAGGGACGGTGAATTGACAGAATTGTCTTTTGTATTGTGGTGTTTCATATGCAAAAGTTTCCCAAGTCATTATGGCCTCACTTCCGGAATTAAGACTTTGAACGCGGCATAGTAGTTACTGCTGGATTCATGGCACATTCCATTTCGGAAATCGTTACGGAATTCACTATTCCGAGACCTACAGTATGAAAAGTGTGGCAAATATAACAGTTTTCAGGCATTACCTCTCACCACCGATTACGCGCTGTCCACGTCCTGCAATTAACGACCGAGAACTGTGACGTTTATGTAGAGCTGTCTGTGCTAACAGCGAACCACCACCGCGTCAAATAACTGCAGAAATCAATGTGGGAGGTATTCGTTACGGCACTGCGATGGGATTTGGTGTTCATTGGCCATGTCACCGAGTACCTTAGTTAAAAATACCACAGTGCATCTCCCGGGGTCGTTCCTATGTCTGTTGGACCAAAGATAACCGTAAATCGTTGCTTGGTCATATGAGTTTCGACATTAGTTGGTAAAAGCTGGTGGTATGGTTCGAGACGCAGACCTCAGGAAGCTGTGTGAGCTCATGGCGGCTGCATAATGGAGTCGACTGGGCCTAACTGCATCGATCATTGACTGTAAATAGTTACATTCGACTACTTGGAGATCATCTTCAGCATTTCATGTTCCCAATCAACGATGGAATTTTTATGTTTGACTATATGCCATGGCATTAGTTCACAATTGTTCGTGGTTGGTTTGAGAAGAAATAACTTGCTCACCCAAATTCCCTGACATTAATCGCATTGAAGATTTATGGTAGGTAATCGAAAGGTCGTGCTCAGAATCCTGCACTAGCTGCCCTATCACGCTTAAGGTCTGCTGTAGAGACAACAGATATTAATTCCAACGACTTGTTCAGTCCATGACACGAGAGCTATTCGCGGAACGTCGCCTAGTTTTCCCACGTGCTTTTGTACGAGGGGAAGTTGGAAATAAAGTTTCCCCTGTCGACTGTGGGCAGAGTTGTATATCAAAGGTAAAAAATACAATGAGACATTAAAAATAAGACATATTCTATTTTGTTCTACATAAATTCCAAGTAAATTGAGACATTTGTCAAAACCGCTTTATAAGATTCAAAAAGCCGTCCAACTAACAATAGGCTGTTGCGTAAGGAAGAAGCGTTGAACGGCTATGGGCGAAAGACGACACAGCAGGTGAAGCGCACGTACAAGACACCGACACACCAGTGGGTAGAGGTCGACCGCGATCAATCAGATGGCGCTGTTGTAGTGCCTGCTCAAAGCGGAGACCAGCCTCTCAGTCTTTCCCGGAGCTATGGAGAGAAGGTGCGTTTTGGAGTCGTGTTCAAAGGCGGAACTGAGAGCTGTTATCCACTATGAATGGGCACGTGGAATATCAGGAGCAGAAATTCATAACCGCCTTGTTGAGGTGTATGGACCAGGTGCGATGTCGAGGCAAATGGTGCGGAGATGGTGTCGTAAATTCAGTGATGGACGTCAGCAAGTGCAGGACATACCGAGACCTGGACGGACGTACACGGCCACTACAGATGCAAATGTCAGGAAGGTGGAGACATGATTAAAGCGAATCGGCGTATCACCATGAATGGAGTAGCGGAAGAGCTTGGAATCGGACATGAGCGAGCTCACAAGATCATGCACGACTTTCTTCGATACGCTTGGCTTTCAGCCTGGAACAGCTCGTGTGTTACCATGAATATGGCAATGAGTTTCTGTATCAGACTGTGACGCGGAATGAATGAATGGGTCCACCATTACACGCCCGAATCGAAGGCCGCATTCCTGGAGTGGAAACATCCGTCATCACCTGTCCGAAAGAAGTTCAAAAGCACTCCGTCTGCAGGTAAAGTGCTACTCACCATTTTCTGGGACGCCGAACGAGTTTTGTTGCTGGACTGTTTGTAGGATGCAACCACCAATGCTGCGCGGTACTGTGCCACTCTGTCGCAATTGAATGAGGTGTTTCGAAAAAGCTGCGTGGTCTGAATAGATATGGCATTCTGCTGTTGGATGGTAATGCTAGACGACACTCTTGTTTGGGAGCGCCTACACCATCAGTTATACAGTCCTGATCTCGCACGAAGTGACTTCCATCCTTTTCCAGCTTTGAAGAAGTCTCTCGCGGAAGGCGCTTTGGGAGCTATGGTGACGTCAGAAAGCCGTTCAACGCCTTTTCCGTATGCAAAGCCTTGGTTTTTTCCTGGACGGCTGGACGGCTTTTTGAAGCTTATAAAGCGGTGTGACTAATGTCTCATGTCATTATGTAGAACAATAAAAATAGTCTTATCTTTAATGTTTCATTCATTTTTTTTTTCCTTTCATACGCAACTCTAACCACAGTCGACAGGGGAAACTTATTTCCCAACTCCAACTCGTACACTGTAGGGAATAAATTCGACCCAATTACAGCAGATGCCACCTGGAGAATAGTAGATGATCCTTTCGGAGAATTGCCACCAAGCTCGAAATGTTGCTTCAGTTATGGAACGATCCTCTTTGCTATAATGACGAGAACATCCTCACACTCTTCTACAAGGTTCTCAAGTCCACGCAGTACAGACATCAAGATTGTCATGTTGTAAGGCCAGCAATGGTAAATCATAAAGCTACCAAAGAGGGTTTGTGAGCAAAAAGTGTGACACAGACTGTTGCCAATCGGTTACCAGCTGTAAGAGTAAGGGAATCACACTTGTTGTCCGCGAGAGCATTGATGTGCACGGTTGGGCAGGTGCCGTCAGTGGATCACTTGGAATGGAGGGCCGTGGTCTTCACCAATGAATACAGATTCTGTCCGCTCATAAGAGATGGTCGTTTGCACGTATGACGTAGACCTGGCGAGCGCTGTCTCGTATAGTGCAAGACACACACACTGCCCCATCCGCAGGCATTACGGTATGGGCAGTGACAGACTATAGATCTGGAGTTTTTGGAGAGAATGATGATCATCCCTCAACAAGTGCACAATGTTGTGAGACCCGTTCTATTGCCATTATTTCAACGGCAATGTAACGTGTCGTTATAACAGGATAATGCTCGTCCGTCTCCGGACTTATCTCCTATTGAGCAGGGGTGGGACATGATGAGACGCCGCGATGGAATGGCCGAGCGTTCTAAGGTGCCTAGCTGCGGAGCGCGCGGTTGCTCGCCGTCGGAGGTTCGAGTCCTCCCTCGGGCATGGGTATGTTGTCCAAAGAAAAAGAAATGTTCAAATGTTTGTAAATCTAAAGGACGTAACTACGTTGGTTATTAGTCCCTAGTCTTAAAACTACTTACATTAACTGAAAGTAACTTATGCCGAGGACAACACAAACACCCATGCCCGAGGGAGGACTCGAACCGCCAACGTCGAACGGCCGCGCACACCGCAGCTGGGCGCCTTAGTGCGCACGGATCTCCTTCCGCGGCTTGTGATGTCTTTAGCATTAGTTACTTTAAGTTAAAGTAGTTAAGTCCCTTAGATTCACAAAAATTTGAACATGATGAGACGAAAACTGAGATGTGCTACTCGTCAATCCGTAACTGTGGCAGAACTTCCTGAACAGGTCGAGAAGGCGTGGGATAATGTCTCCCAATACAGTATTCGCCATCTGTGTGATCGATCGAAGCCAGGATCAGCGCCTGCATTCCCATCTATGGAGGCTGCTTGTCCTACTAATATTAGTGTTTCAGCATGGATCGACACCTGCTGTTGAGCTGTAACTAAATGGCACTTAAATGTGATTTGCAGAGTATCCCATGTAGATGTAGATTTCACGTACTCCATGTGCACTGTTTCAAGGATAAATTCTGATCGATCTGGAAACCTCAAACAAGGAGGCCACTTACGTATCGGATTTGAGAATTTATTTATATTTGTGGTACGTTAAGTTCATAACTCAAATAATTGTCAGCCAAAGGCATTCGACGCAATTCTAAAAAATTCTCGACTTTGAAGTTCTTGCAACCACTGTACCAGTAATGAAAATTGTTCCAGCATCTGTCGTTGTAGCTCAGGTGCCAACGTTCTGACCTCACAACCTTAGAGTCGCTGGCTCGAATCCCACTGTGCCTTTTTTTGTTTGTTTTCGAATTCTGTTATGTAAAACTTTTGGGAGATATAATTCCACGTGTTGTGTCAGTTTTTGTTTCTGTGTATGTAAACTAACAGAACACCTTGTCGTCACCTAAAACGATGGTTGAGTAGGTTAGCTGCTTGGAATGTTCAAATGTTCAAATATTTGTAGAGCTTATGGGACTTAACTACGGGGTCATCAGTCCCTAAACCTACAAACTACCTATGAACGAGCTTATACTAAAGACGGCACAAACATCCATGCCCGAGGGAGGATTGGAACCTCCGTCGGGGAACGGTCTCGCGCATCGTAGCATAGCGCCTCAATGCGCTCGACCGCTCCGCCGCGGCGCTTGGAATGCCATTACTATCTATGAAGATGACTTTACAAAGAACAGCGTTGTAGCTCTTCACAAACTTAACAATGAAAGACTACCGTCGTCAAATAATAGTGCAGGTAATACTGTAAAAACATGTAACTTACGGTTTTTTTTATTGAAACCATCAACATTAACAACCTTTTGTAAGATATAAAAAATTACGAATATACAAAAAACACTTGCATTTTTCGTAAAAGTTACCATTAGATATTAAAATTGTATAGGTATTCAAACAAAAATATATAATTAAAAAATCATTAAAAGAGGGAGAAGCAGCTTTGGCCGCATTGAAACATGTATCTGAATTACAAATAGATTTCAGTCAGTGTCTGGCCATCTTCAGTGCTAGTGTCGAAACCCTGAGGGCGCCCACAGATACTAGCGGCTTGTGTGTTAACATTACACAAGAATAACTTACGTTAACATACAAACCACTAGTATATGTAGGCTCACAGGGTTTTGACACTAGTTGTTCTTGTGTGATGTTAACATAGAATCCGCTAGTATCTGTGGGCCCACAGAGTTTCGACACTAGCGCTGAAGATGGTCAGACACTGACTGAAATCGATTTGAAATTAAAATAAAGGTTTCAATGCTGCCAAAGCTGTTTCTTCCTGTTTTAAACATTTTAATGTGGTCGCTCTGCACCGGGCTCCATATGGAGTCGTCTAGAAACACACACATACACACAAGTAAAATGAAATAAAAATAAAAAAAGCCTCTCACGAACCTCCGACCGTATGGTTGTAAGGCCACAATGCTAGAATCTGAGCTACAGCGACAGATGCTGTCACTCATTTATTTGTACTTACGGGCACTTGCAAAATTTCAAAGTCGATTTTCTCGATAATTTTTGAGAGTTGCGTCGAATGGCTTTGGCTGATTGTTATTTGAGTTCTGAACTTCACGTACCAATGGTATCAAAAAATTATAAAATGCGATACCTATGTGGTCTCCTTGTAAAAGAGTGTACTAATTTTTACTTCCGAGAGTGTAGATGGTACGATCGAGAATAGTCCGTTTGCAGATGTGTGATAGCTGAGGCGAGCAGTTAAGTGTTGGTGGATATGCAGCAGTAGATGCAGCATTTGCAGCCAGAAGCGGCCGCCTGGCCACACTCAGGGCAGTGCTCGGCGGCTCTCGAGCAGCGCGTGGTCAGCGTAAGGAGCGGGAGTGCTGACAGCGGTAGCGCGCGCCACACTTAGCGCCACTTTGCGCGCTAAATTTATTCTGTTTGTGGAGACGTAATTCATCCGCCCGCGCCGGCCCCGCTGTGTATAATAAAGTTAAAGTGTTTGCTCTTAAGGACCGCTACTGCCGCCAGCTATCAAGATTTCCGTTTAATTTTAGGTGGAATTATTTCCCCGCCTCGCAGAGGAAGTGGGATTATAAGCGGAGCACACAAAATGTCAGCAGAGTGGTCTTGCCGTCACCACTTCCAAAATTGTTCAGTAAACACGACCCTAGAGTCCTGCACTTCTTTTCGTATATTTCTATCACTTGAAGATGTGTCAGACATTTTTATGGTTGTCTGTCTCAAAAAAATAAAACTGTGGGAATATTCCTCATCACGGCTTAGACCTATCGCCTAACGTGTCCCAGAAATCTTCAAACCATTTCTCTTACAGGGTAATATTTAGTTTTCCTTTGGGATTACTTTGCAAACTAACTTTACTGTGATGTCTTGCATATAGTGAACATGACCCCTCCTGTTTACTGTGTATTTTGCGGTGGAACAGTCGATTCTTCATTTATATTATACTTCAAGAGTAAATTTTTGTTCCAATTTGATTTAATCGAACTTCGACCCTGACCATTCCACTACAGTCGAATTAAAAAAAAAAAAACTCCATTCAGAGTATATAAAAAAAATCTTTTAATGTTCACTTCAAGGTTCTTGTGCTAGATATTACAAGAATAAAACTGTTCAAAAGAGATACTGCAAAAGTTCAAAGTCTAATAGGCACTTCCGTTAAATATTCTCAAAAGAAAAAAAAAAAAAAAGAATGTCTTGTTGAAAATTCCTAAGATAATCTTTTTCCATATCACAGATATTGCTCACTGAATCCGACGTAAAATATATCGATTAATGAGAGTTATATCACTGTCTTCCACTTAAATAAATTATTTCTGAGTCCCTACACTGCTATAAATCGGAGAAATTCTGTCAAAAGTTCCAAAATTATAAATTCATTTCAGTATTCAGATATCTTCTTTCCTTATTGGATGTAATAATTACTTTTCACACACTGGTACTTGAAGTAAAAGTTTACGTTTTTTTAGGAAAGTTATAAGTCCATGTAATACAACACATATAATCAGATCGTTCTAGTAGGAGCTCAACAACAAGACTCACTTTATTTTCTGAACATACAATACTGAACAACTCATGACAATATATTTTTTCTTTTAATTCTATTTACTTCATTGTGACGGTTGGCAACGGAGGTCTTCAAACAGGATCTTGTCTGAGCGTGTGACTGTCGACCCGCGACGTTTGGTGGCCAGGTACCTCATTTTGGCTCCAGCAGAGAAGATGCTATTTTCGTAGGTTGCTCCGTTGTCACCACACATGAAACATAAAAAACAACAGACATTTCTTTTAAGAATGAAATAAACTTATTTAGACTCAACATTATTAACAACAACATGTATAAACATGTTCTTTTACCTGAGAAACTGAGCTGACGTAAAGGTAGTAGCAGGGAATAATATTTCGTCCCACTACAATTTCTTTAGTAGTTGCGTAACAGTTGTACCGGCCATGGTGTGGCACCTGTGGAGCGGCAACCTTCACAGTACAATATTGTGTACCGAGAAACATACATACTCACTTGCACAGTGGAAGCGTGCTGGGCCCATAACCAGGGAAGCACGCTGGATCTCCCGGCCTTCATCTGCACACACTCCATGTCCTTTCCCAGGGCACCTTCCCCACACTTTCCTTGCCGGATGATGATCTTCGTCCCAATATCTACCCCTCCTATCAACCCTGATCCCTTCCCCATAGCATCAGCGCCCTTCCCTCTCTCCCGTCCTTTCCTTCCCCCAGCTTGGCTACCCCTCTCCCACGCCCAGAGTTTCGTCAATCCCTTTTCCCCTCCTTTTCTCCCTCTCACATCCCCACCTTCGTCTCCCGCGCTTCCCCCATCCCTGTCTCACCTTCTTCACCTACATCTCCCACTCCCTCCCCCCTCCCCGTCGCGGGGGGCGGTCTCGACCTTTTAAACGTGCACAGCGCTAGTGTGTTCAGTGACATCCGTCTGGATTTTAATCAGTGCCTCCACGATCAGTGTCAACGAGTTTCTAACGTGTGCGCCGTCAACTGTCTCCGTGTTTGTCTTTGTGTATCTTCCAATGAACTTTTAAACCGCCGCCGTGGCATTGGACAGTTTTACTAAATATGTGTGCTTTTATTACCGCTTGATTGTACCTCTTTAGTTCTCCCATATATGTCTGTCTCATTGTTCACTTCCATATTGTTCACTTCCATATTGTTCACTTCCATATTGTTCTTCCAACTCAGCTTGTCTATTGTTTTTAAGATCTCCCATTTTTATTCATCTGTCTTATGTTCTTCACATCATTTCAGGACATGTATTTCGCAGGGCCGTAGAGCAGCCAACGCAGCTGTTGCCAGCCTGCTGACTGTAACTAGTTGGCTTTAAAATGACAATAAAGAAAACAAAATAGCAGGATTTTTTTCCTGAGGGGGGGGGGAGACCAAATCGAAAATCTAATTTTACCGGATCACCGGTTTCGACGTGTGTTAGACGTCATCTTCTGATCTCGTGTACCTCTCAATGTTACATCTCGGGGCCTACATGACAGGTACAGCAGATCAGAAGATGATCTCTAAGAGACGTCGAAACAGGTCATCCGAATGAATAAAATGAGATCTTGGTGAGAAAGCTGTATAAATTGATTCTAGATCGCCCCAACTAACCATATTATTTTTATCAATTACATTATGTACCTAAAATATATTATTTTCATAATTATATCAATTATCATTTGTAGATTTATATCAGTCGTATTGACCACTGAGGCTCTGACAGACATACAAAAGACAATCAAGCTCACACAAATTCGATCACAACCAAGGGCACATACATCATTATTTCTCAGAGGGGGGCGGGGCAAGTCGGTAAGCTAATTTTACTTTCTATGCGTTTGTACATTATAATATAAATACATATTCTATTTAATCTTTTTACACGTCAGACAGGTAGACAAAAAATGGTTTGCTATTTTATTCGCCTTAAATGGTCCATAAACTTGTTAGTATATTTGTAAAACTAATAGTTTGGGTCCCTTACTCTTACGGTTATTCGTTTCAAAACTACGAGTTTGAGTACTGTAGGCAGGGTAAGACAGGAATTTGTGTCTGACGGTAGGCGTGCTTAGGTATACTTTACAGTTGAGGTGATCGCTGTGTCCCCAGTGGTGTAGTGGTCATCACAACTGTCTAGAAAGCAGGAGACCCGATTTCGAATCCCGTCTGGGTACGCATTTTCAGCCTTGCCCATTCGCAGTTGATGTAATATATTCTGTGAATATGAAAGAATAATAACTGCAGGCTTAGAAGTGACGTCTGTACTTTCGGAACGGACGCCACATGTATATAGTCAAATATTTATTTAATGTACAGGCTCAGCAGAGTTAGCTGCCAATCTCCACAGAAATTTTGTCTAAGTCATCCTGTATGTAATTACAGTCAATTAATGACGATACTCTCTCATACACTACAGCATCATCAGCAAACAGCCACAAATTAGAACTTTGTGCATTAGACCATTTACCAAGGCAGGCGACTGCTCTTGTAACTTCAGTGTTATTGCATAACGTTTCTACAGATGGGTTCCTATCCTCAATCTGTTCTCAAGCCATCCTGTACAACCACTTGAAGTGTATCATAGTTCTTTTTCACCCTGAGTACAATAGCACCCTACACCAAGGCCTGATCTTCAACAGCATTGACATTGTAAATTTGGTTGATACAAGATCAGCTTGCTAATATTACCGTTAACATACTAGAAGATGTTCAGTTACATTAATCGGATCTATTTGAGACAAAACATGGTTTCGTTCACAGTGTCAAATGCTACGAGATGAAGCTGTAGAAGTGAATATTAAAGAAATAACTAAATAAAACTAACAATAAACAAAATCTGAGTGGAAGTTAACAGTAAGATAACTGGATCAACACTTCCCGCATTTCTTGCGGTGTCAAATCTGCGCGCAGTCTCTAGATTTCGACAGTCTCCTCCGACGTTATCGTCAGTGCAGCAGGTCGTCTGCATTCAGACGACCACATTAAATATCGCTATTTGAGTCAAGCACTATCTCAGGAAGGCGACATCGCTGCCATGTTCTTCCATGATTAACGGTAAAGTAATCTCTTTCAGCGTTTGGAGTGTATTGACTTTGTGACGTCTTCGTGAGGTCTTTATTTTTATCTTTGTATCTGTCTGGCTTTTTATCTTTGCACCTCTGTTGATCATCGGGCCAGTGTACCCCTCGCAACTTTAAGCAACATGTTTCGTTTCCAAACCACCTTTGTATTGATGGGAATTTAATTTTTGTCTTAAGCGGTGTCATTTCCTTTTAGTTTATTAAAATAAAAGGGTGTGCCATTCAATCTTTTGTTCTGTGTTAAAGAGTTTTGGTGTGTTTTAGTCAATTATAATCTTGCTGTTTGCCTGTGGGGTCTGGGCGGGTCTTGCTTGCGTGTGCCTGTTTTGGTCAACGTGCCGACCGGGGTCTGAGCTTGTCTGAAGACAGATCACATCTTATAGGCACTACATCTGTGTTCAGAATGCTATGTATAGTTTCCGGTTCTAATTAATCTCTGGTATAATATTTTGTTATAAAGAAAGAAAAAAATTATCCATGTAAGATTTACTGATAGTCCCTTTTGCTTAAACTCTTGCATACCTGTTTGTAATGATGACTGGCTAAAGTTTATCCTAAAGGTGTTTCGTTATCTATGTGGAACACGCTTAAATGAATTTTGAGCGACTAAATTTTGTGATATTTCTTAAAAGTTTTTGTGATATTTTTGCTACAAACGTAGTGAGAGTTTGTTTAAATTACCTGTGAGCCACAGTTTGCTGGTGCCGAATTTATACTTGTAAAATTGTGCCGTCCAATAAATTTAAAGACGCTTTAAACGAACTACGATCAATTTCCCCATTTTTCTGGCCCAGTCCTCCTTAGTGTGTTACACCAAGCACACGGCGAAGTACTGTAATGTCGTGTACCACCTTCGAATAAGAGAATCGCCTGCATTCAAAAATGTTCAAATGTTTGTAAATCTATCGGACCAAACTGCGTGGTCATCAGTCCGTAGCTTACAAACTACTTAATCTAAACTAATCTAAGGACAAAACACACACACACACACACTCTCATGCCCCAGGAAGGACTCGAACCTGCGACGGCGAGCAACCGCGATTCGCAGTGAGGCGCCTTAGAGCGATCCGCTAATCCACCGCGGCTCGCCTGCATTGCCGATAGCAGTTACTAGTGGTGATGAATCTGCGCTTATCCTCAAAGCTTTTGACATAACAAGATCTTAGTACTCGAAATGGGTTCCCGTGATCTATGACGATCTCTTTTACCTAGCTTAGCTACCAGTTGCCGCGGTGGAGTAGCCGAGCGTGTGATATTCCTGGCCTGTGGACACTTCATATTTCTGGCCGCTGGCCGTTTCTTTGCCAACATCGTACGTGTCTTAAACGCGGAAGAAAGACAGCAGTGCAGCATATGTTGAAATGTGGGGTGGGGAGCGGTAGCATATGGCGCAGTAGGTGCTGGTTCCCGTGGGAAAGCCCGCCAATGTTACTGGTACTCTCATCGCATTGGCTGCTGCATTTCACGTCACGTGATTTCTTTTGAAATTAGTTTTGTTTATTATATACTAAATATTAATTATTCAGAGCTGAGAATTTGTAATAAACATCTCTCAAGAACAGGCTAGGTTTTGACAGTTTAAAAAGTTTAAGGTGCCTTCTCTTATCGTAACAAGAGAAGAGCGATTTTGCAGAAGGCGCGCGACGGCCCTGTTATGCCACGAAATAGAGCGTCAGGTGCTCTCTCGCAACACGCTGCAGTTTCAGTCTCGAGCTGACCACTATACGCGCCGGACCGCGCCGGTCATGAGTAAAGATTTGTATAATGGTGATAACAGTCGAGGTCTCAACATGAACAACGGGCAGCATAGGCCGTATCGGATTAACAAAAGTTGTTCATACTTGATTATTTATTTAATAAATGGCATCCCTGACAATTAAAAATCTCGCGAGTCGCTTCTTATGCTTCCATCATACAGAACTTATTTTAGCCCCACTTGTATGCTGTAGAAGAACAAACGACCTGCTTGCTGTCTTTTGCGCTGGGGACACAACTATAGAAGACAACAGGTTAGTTAGAACTCTATGCTTTCCATAAAGTCTTGGACAGCAACTACGGCACCTCGTGCGTACTGTAGGGCGGTACAAACGCACACTGCTACGCAACAGCATCCGCTAGGATGTGGAGGTTTTAGGGGACTTGTGGGAGGAAGCAGTACTAACTTCTCCGTCCGCAAATAAAAACCCTAGGAAGCTTGTAAGCGGTCTAAACCGTCACGCTGCGGAGCGCGCGGTTGCTCGCCGTAAAGGTTCGAGTCCTCCCTGGGGCATGGGTGTATGTGTTGTCCTTAGGTTAGTTTACCTAGGTTTAAGTAGTTTGTAAGCTACGGACTGATGACCACGCAGTTTGGTCCGATTGATTTACGAACATTTGAACATTTTGGAGCTACCAATTTCGGTAACAGTTAACTGGCACCAGAGCTAAGGCCACTTTGCCGCCACGCGGGCAGAGGTATTTGGACGAGGCGCGGTTTGTTTGGACGCGGCCGCTTTCACTGGCGCGTCCGGCGAGGCTCTTAGCGTGAGAGCGCGTTATACCGCTGCCGAGCAGACGCGGACTCAGTGGCGACAGCGCTGCCGCCGTCATCGCCCGCCATTAGGGCAGCCGACAGCCGAGCACCGCGTCCTGGCCAGCTGCTGAAGGACGGGCCGCTTCCCGCCATTCGCCTGCACGCCGGACGCCGAGGTGATGGAGAGGGGGGCAGAGGGGCGTAGGTAGCGGTACGACCGGCGGCCGTGTTGTCAACTGCTGCTTTTAGAATGCAGCTGCACAGGGCGAGCTGTTCATTAGCTTCCAACTACGCGCCAATGCTTCGCAGCTCAGGGCCGGCCCCGGTAGCCGAGCGGTGTGCGGCGCGCCAGTCACGTTCTGCATGGCCACTACGTTCAGGGGGTTCGAATTCCCCCTCGGACATGGATATTTGTGCCGTCCTTAGTATTAGCTAGTTCATAAGGAGTTTGTAACTATAGGGACTGAAGACCCCGTAGTTACGTCCCATAAGCTCTACAAACATTTGAACATTTGCTTCGCAGCTGGAGTTGACGAAGGGTCTTCCAATATGCTGTTTTCTGTTATAGTCTCAAATGGTCAAAATGGAAACCTTAAACAATCACTTTGCAACACTCGTGTCAGTTGGTATAGCTTTGCACCTGCATGCAGCCCAGATAATAATAATAATAATAATACACTATTGGCCATTAAAATTGCTACACCAAGAAGAAATGCAGATGATAAACGGGTACTCATTGGACACATATATTATACTAGAACTGACATCTGATTACATTTTCACGCAATTTGGGTGCAAAGATCCTGCGAAATCAGTACCCAGTACAACCACCTCTGGCCGTGATAACGGCCTTGATATGCCTGGGCATTGAGTAAACAGAGCTAGGATGCCGTGTACAGGTACAGATGCCCATGAAACTTCAACACGATACCACAGTTCATCAAGAGTACTGACTGGCCGGCAGCGGTGGCCGAGAGGACTGAGGCGCTTCAGTCACGGTCTGCACGGCCACTACGGTCGGGGGTTCGAATCCCCCCTTGGGCATGGATATTTGTGCCGTCCTAGTTCGTAAGTAGTTCATAAGTAGTTTGTAAGTTTAGGGACTGTTGACCCCGTTGTTAAGTGCCATAAGCTTTACAAATATTTGAACATTTGAAGTAGTGACTGGCGGATTGTGACGAGCCAGTTGCTCCGTCACCATTGACCAGCGCAGCAGTCGAATATTTTCCGTATCCAGAAAGGCCCGTACAGCACCTGCAACATGTGGTCGTGCATTATCCTGCTGAAATGTAGGGTTTCACAGGGATAGAATGAAGGGTAGACCCACGGCTCGTAACACATCTGAAATGCAACGGTCACTGTTCAAAGTGCCGTCGATGCGAACAAGAGGTGACCGAGACGTGTAACCAATGGCACCCCATACCATCACGCCGAGTGATACGCCAGTATCGCGATGACGAATACACGCTTCCAATGTGCGTTCACAGCGATGTCGCCAAACACGGATGCGACGATCATGATGTTGTAAACAGAACCTGGATTCATCCGAAAAAATGACATTTGCCATTCGTGCACCCAGGTTCGTCGTTGTGTGCACCATCGCAGGCGCTCCTGTCAGTGATGCAGCGTCAAAGGTAACTTCAGCCATAGCCTCCGAGCTGATAGTCCATACTGCTGCAAACGTCGTCGAACTGTTGGTGTAGATGGTTGTTGTCCTGCAAACGTCCTCATCTGTTGACTCAGGGATCGAGAAGTGGCAGCAGGATCCGTTGCAAAAATGCGGATAAGATGCCTGTCATCTGGACTGCTAGTGATACGAGGCCGTTGGGATACAGCACGGCGTTCCGTATTGCCCTCCTGAACCCACCGATTCCACATTCTGCTAACAGTCATTGGATCACGACCAACGCGAGCAGCAATGTCGCGATACGATAAACCGCAATCGCGATAGGCTACAATCCAACCTTTATTAAAGTCGGAAACGTGATGGTAAGCATTTCTCCTCCTTACACGAGGCATCACAACAACGTTTCACTAGGCAATGCCGGTCACTGCTGTTTGTGTATGAGAAATCGGTTGGAAACTTTCCTCATGTCAGCACGGTGTAGGTGTCGCCACCGGCGCCAACTTTGTGTGAATGCTCTAAAAAGCAAAACATTTGCACATAACAGCATCTTCTTCCTGTCGGTTAAAATTCGCATCTATAGCACGTAGTATTCGTGGTGTAGCAATTTTAATGGCCAGGAGTGTACTTTCAGGGCACCTCTCTAATTGCCCTGATTCCTCTTACGCTGTACTCTGTATCAAAGGTTACCTTCTCGCAGTGATTTCCATTCAGAGTTATCGATTTAGAGTTCTTTCTTTCAGGCTTTACTATGAACTGTAGCGCTCGGGTGGCCCTAGTAACGCATTCAAATTTTGGTTCACGTCGTCAGTCCATATTATCACTTTGCTTCGACATTTTCCTGAATTAAATGAGAATCATACAGACTACTGATCTGATATGTATGATCCACTTCATAACGCATCGTAGTGTTATCAACTCATATCTCAGCGTTTTCATGGTACCTATAAATTTACCACAAAGACTGATAAAGAGCACCACTGCATGCTCTGATGAGGCCCAACCCCCCCCCCCCCTCCCAAGGGGAAAGAATGAAATGTCTTAAAAAAGAAAGTAATCTTAAATGATTCGATTCTGCATTTTGTTACATTCGCCAACCGCTGCAATCGAGTACTGCACCGTATGAGCACTAGCATATCTAGAGCGGCAGCATTCGTGACGATTGGTAGCTATGAGTTCAGTTTTCAGTGCCCCACTTTGTTCACGCGTTTTCATTAGTTTTATAATCACCTGAAAATACTAATAATACGTACAAGTAATTAGCATAATCCAGTTAAAAAGATAAACTAAAGGATAAAAAAGATGAAACAACGTATTTCGCACGAAAGTGAACTCATCAGTTGCAACTGACAATTCTGTTATGAAAACTGCACGTTAAATCTTTTTCAATGTAATTTTTAACGACTGCACATCAAATTTTCAAATGGCTGTAGATTTGATAATAATTCATTCGCGTCATTACACAGTATTTTGACAGATGTAATTTTTAGTTTACGTCTAACAAAAGAATGTTGCTTATTCTAAGATTATATTAAAATGGAGTTAACAGTATGACAATCTGATACAGAAATTTAAAAAATGTAAAAAGAGAAACATTATATTCTTTAACGTGATGCAGTAATCACTGTTATTCAGGGCTCCTGTATCGATTGTGTATGATATTAGCAATGCTTGGCACTACCGTCAAGAGAATCATACAAAGCTTGAAAGAACCTCGGTACACCTTTGCTCGAAAGTGATCAATAGTGATTTATGCAGTTTATACTCGTAACCAACGCGAGTAATGAAATTTAACCGTACTGGTAGATTTAAGAATATTGCACTAGTTTGCACAACTCAGTTAAGTCCCACTAACGAGCCAACTATATATGAGTCTTTGCAGTTAAAGAAAATAATAAAACCGGCTTCTCATAGATACTTAAAAATTCTGACATATTTACTGTTGGGTTCATGCTTAACCGTCAGCAGTACGTCGTAAATAACAATAAAAAAATATAATTAATTTGCACTTAACTGTCAAAGAGCAGTTAGAAGTTATGATATTCGTAAGAGTTACTAGGGAGTATGTGTGGTCCGAAGGCTGATGGAAATACCTCATTTATAGGGTAACTTTATCCTTGCGCCATAACTCGGCCGAGATATGTGTTCCGCACGATTGCCCTCGGCTCGCCCCCGCGCTGGCTTCTTGTTCCCTTTACGTCCCCTTGGGGAAATGACCGGAACGACATAAACAACGCAGTTTAGTTCAGGGGTTTCAAAAGCCTCGCCTGTCGACGCAGCGCGGTGCCAAGAATCACCAGGCCAGACACACGTGCAAACGTTGGTTAACGCTCCGGAGATTTGGAGTAATACCACCTTGCTTGTCTTGTTTCCCTCTATTCTGTCAATGCGAAACGTAAATCTTCAACTTGGTCAGTCATAGTGTACGAAAATATATCTATCGTTCCCTATGAAAGTGTCGGAGGTCCTCAACAGATCCTAATCTAAAACACACACATTGTTGTATTTTATGCACGGCCATACCATACTTCCGATTACGATAAAACTTTGTCAACTCATTGCTTGCACTAGCGCGAAGGTTATAGGCATACTAAAATTAACTTGGTAAGGTGCATGGTGGAGGGTGCTTTACAATTAATTAATTCGTTTCTTTCGCCTCAACACTGAAATGGCTAACCGATAAGAATGAAATTTGGAACAGAGTTAGCTTATACCCTGATTAATACATGGGCTACCTTTTGTAAGCCACCGCATGGTGCGTGGCGGAGAGTACCTTACAGTGGGTTAATATGTTTTCTACTCCTTCATGATGAAAAGGATAGACAGATTTGAATAACATCTGGAGTGGAGAAAGCTCATAGACTGCATTAATACATGGGCTACCTTTCGTAAGTCACCGTACAGTGCGTGGCTTAGGGTACCTTACAGTGGGTCAATACGTTTGATTCTTTCCACGCTGAAACAGCTGGACGGATTTGAATGAAATTTGGAATGCAGCTAGCTTACACAATGAATTAACATGAAACACGTCCACTGATGGTGTGGTAGTGTTCCATTTTAATTTATTCATTAACCTAAAGTGTTTCTGCACCATTAATGTTATCTATCTGTGTGTTATTTATTTCATTCTTTTTATTAATGATCTATGTCCCATCTTTATATAAGTTTCCACCCATGTGATTGAACTTGTGTGTTCATGTGAATGTGAATGTGTGCTCTTAGTAATGACTGACTGCCGCACAATGGCTTATAGTCGCCGCCTCCCGCTTTATGCCTCGTTTTGCTGTAGTTAAGAATGCATGGCTTCGTTTGTCGTCTGCGCTGGCGTCTGCTGGCTGGCCAGAGACAAGCTTACTTGGCAAGGTGGCGAGGTGGCCGTGTTGTTAGTGTCGTACCAACCTAATCTTGGACAAAAGAGGTGACAGGAGATCTCTCTCGGAGCGGTTCTAGAGGGCATTGTCTGGGTCAGGTAGCAAGGGTTGGTAAACACTAGTCTCTGAACGCACTCTACGTTGCTTTTAGCGCGCTCTACATCCGGTGTATGGAAGGGGAGGTTTTTACATGGCTTTAGAGCTACACTCTTCATTCTGGCTCCAACGACTGTGGAAGTAAGTACTATGCCAAATCATGCTGAGGGGAAGGTATGCTGTTAGGACTTTGATTTCTTTGTGATCAGACAGTCTTGGTTTTTCAGTGATAGTTCTCTTGAGTAATTCTTTTGCTATGCGAGGCAAAGTGTTTCTTAATTTACAGAACTCCAGTAAATTCAGTGTAACTTTATTATTTGCATTTTCATTTCAGTGATGATTGTGTGTCTGGTTTTGCTCAAGTTAGAATACACGTGTGTGGCCTTCAGCCTTTGTGTAAACCTAGTATGTTTGAATTTCCTTCAAGTTTTTCACTGACTTTTGCTAAATATTTCTCAGATTTTCTAGCTTGAGACCATCGTTCCTGTCTTGTATGACCAATTGCACCATGTGTTTTTGTAACAGTCTTTACTTTGGTCTTCAGTAATGCTTTTCTTAATAGTAGCTTTCCTCTATACGAATTCTCACATGTGCTTTACTCGGTTATTCTAAATTAATTTCTGTTTGTAAATGTTATGAAATTCGGCATGGTCGCACACCGCATGGCACTTGAGAATAGTGAGCCGGTACCTCCCTGAACAAGAGTTCGTTTAGTGCATAGTGTACTTAATGCTGTAATGATGAAGACACCTGCCATCTCATCAAGATGCTGCCGACACCCCATTTTGCCACTGCTTTCAAGTGTTCCCAGAGAGTAATGTTCCACTAAGCATTATGCGTGTGTGAATGAATGAATAAGTGTGTGCTTGCAAATTTCCTCCCACATTACCTCCATATTCATAAAGGGCAGAAACAATTTTATTACAAGCAGTAATTATATGATTTAATTCACTTTTGTACAAGGTGTGTGCTTAATTTGGTCTCACCACATTTATTTGCTTGTTATTTTATTGAATAGATTATGATTTTAAAGTATCAAACCTCTGCTTTATAATTTCATACTCCCCGTCCCATGTTTAATTATCTATTCATTTTTTAACATTGATTTTGTGTTTGTTAAAACGTTGGCTGCTCCCTTAAGAAGTGAGCAGTTAGATAATTTTCTGTTGCGCATGTACTGTGGCCACTCATAAAGTAATTTAGAGCAGCAGTGAGCGTTTTAACTTTCATTTGCGGATTTGAACTGCCCGAGATCTTGCTTATTTTTAATAACAAGCTACTTTCAAACGCATGAGCTACCTTTAGGAAGTAGCTGTACAGTGCATGGCGAAGGGTACCTTACAGTGGGTTAACACGTTTGTCACTCTTCACGCCGAAGCGGCTGGACGGAATTGAAAGGAATGTGAAAACAAGATACCTTACATCACGAATTAATACATGGGCTACATTTCGTAAGCCTCTGTAAGTGCTTGGCGGAGGGTACGTTACAACAAACATCCAACTTGTTTGACTGGTCACTGTGAAAGTCAGCACATGCATGTATGTTTTTATGAAGGAGAGTTTTATAATCTGCAAGCCAGTGAATTTAGCATGGCGAAACCTTACGACATTGACACCTTTTGACAGAGAGGGAGGGTAGAGGAGGAGAATCAGAGAGGGAAGATTGTGACAGACCGGCGAAAGGAGAAGAAGAGAGGGAGGGGGAGGAGAAAATGCACAGAAAAAGTCACAGGAGGAGACCGGGAGAGGAGCAGGCGAACAGAGAGAAGGGAAAGGAGGTGATTGACTAATGGAAAATGGAAAACCTCATATATATTTGTTCGTATTTTATGCGCTGCCATTACGTTCATCTGATTGCGATAAACCTTTGTCAACTTACTTTTTGCTCTTACGCGAAGGTTATGGAAATACAACTTCCAGTAGGTGGCGCGCGTGTCGTACCGGCAAATGCATTTGAAGGGCCATTGAAGTAGCACATGTAATTAAACAAGCTAACACTTTAGATTTCAGACGCGCCGTGTACCAGCTAGTTCCTATATAGATACGCGAACACGAAAATTTAAGTACAGGTTTGAAATATTAATTATAGAAAGAGGTCAATGAAACCTATATAATTCAAAGAGGCCTTTGCGATAGATGAGGACAAAACAAAAAACATGTGTGTACGAGCCGTTAAGAGTGGTTACAGAAAGTAGAATTTTTCATGTGTAGGCGGAGAACCATAACCAGAGGCATTTAGCGTTAGATCGGGCATATTGTCAACAGTGGAAACCAAAACGTTACCACTAACGGAAAAAATATTTCTCCGCGTTATATAAATACGTGACTGTAAAAATCGAAGTACCATTACTGAATATTAATAATACAACGTGGCTAATGAAACTTAAACAATTCGGGAGGGGCTTTCCCACAGATGCGCACCAAACAAATATCATTTGTGTAGAGAACCGTTGAGAGTAGTTAAAGGAAGTGCATGTTTTCATATCTAAATCTCGTGTTAAAATACGATATGCCGCAAAGTCGTATATGTGTAACAATACAATGTTCTACCTGTAGAATGCATGGAACTATGAGGTCGCCCATGTAAGCAGTGGAAATCAAAATTTTCTGGAAACGGAATAACGTTATTTCTTACCGTATTATCTTGAAAAAATAACTTTGTGGTCATTTGCTACTACTAGCAGAAATTCATGTGTTCCAAGTTTTTAATTACTTCATCTTGAAAGATCCCAGCAATAAGATATGCGCGTATCCGTGTCCAAAGGTTTCCGATGTTATTATGGCCGCACGACGGAAAATAACGGACTATCAATACGTAATGGTAGCCAGAGAAAGAGGCATGGGCATTCCATTTCGTGAATAGTTAGGGAATTCAACATTCTCATAACCACAAAGTAAGTAATGCGGCGGTAATACAGAATTCACGCATTACCTGTCGGCGCGGCCACTACAGTGACCATTATTCTGCACTTCATGACTGACAGCAGTAGTCTTGTTAGTGTCAACAGACAAAAATTCCAGCAATAAAATATGCGAGTATCCGTTGGGTCTGCAAAGATGTTTGTATTAAAAAAAAAAGTTCAACTGTTAGTAAATCTATGGGACTTAAATGCTTTGGTTATTAGTCTCTAGGCTTACATACCACTTCAACGAAGTTAAACTAAAGAAAACACACTCCACACATTCATCACCGAGGAATGATTCGAACCTCCGTCAGCGAACAAACGCACGCTCCGCAGCAAGTTGCCTTAGACCGTTCGACCTCTCCACCGCGGAGCTTTTTTTCGTTCATCTAATTGCTATAACATTGCGATCATTGTTCATCTGATAGCGGGATGTAGAGATATCTATTAATGCTGCGTTTTAGGATATTGTGATGATACTTCGGTAAAGAGTTTCACCGCCCGAAGGCATTTCTAACCGAAAAGTCAAATACAAGTTTTATAGATAGACCGTCAAACTTCTTTTATTCAGCCCTATAAAGAAATTTTCCTAAAAATTTTCAGCTCCAATTTCAGCACTGTAGCCGCTGAATTTCCAAGATTCGTTTTCATTTCTAAGAAGCTAAATACACATTTTCATACACCTACCTTGCAAATGTTGTCGTAATAAAATACTTCCATAAAAAGTTTCACCTTCTATTTCACCCCCTTATGAATTGAATTTCTAACAACAGTGAAACAGATATTTAGTTATTTATAACTCAGAAGTCAGATGTGATAGCTCAGCTTCAATGATCACGTAGTAATACTATAACAATGATTTATTTGGAGAAAAATTTCACCAACTATTCCGCGTAAGACTGAATTTCGATAAGTGTTAAAACATGTATTTTTCTTTAAATTTATGACAAACACCAAATGGCAACTTACTTAACATTAGAGTTCCAAATTGATTTAATTTTGACACATTTTCAAATAAATTTAATCCCCTATTTCCCTCCCTTATGGAGGGAAATTAAAAAAATCCCTTCCTAAACGATTCCAACTATGCGATCAACAGCCTCTCGCCGCTCTTATACTTAGCGATTTCGGCTGAGTAATGATGAGTCAGTAAATTAATTAATTATTGACTCTATCAGTCAAAACGTTTTTCCTTTTATATAAATACAAACAATAGCCAATTCTCGAATAAAAGTAATTCTACGTAGCGGTATAAGAACGAATGACAGATACGTCGTTGTCCCCCACTCAACACATTCTCCTCCAAACTTGTAGAGTCACTATTGTCGTAAGTAAAACTCAATCTGGCACACACAAAGCATAACCTCTCTCTGTCTCTATTTTCTTACTCGACTCTCAATCAATCAAGCCACACAATATGATATTCACAAGATATGTCATGGTTTTAAAGTACGGTAATAGATCAATAAAGCTTAATAATGTAATCTATAATGCCGTCTGATGAGTGTACAGAGAATCACACGATCTTTCCTTTTTCATGCCCACTTTTTGGAACTGGCAATGTCAGTGTTCAATAACATCCTACTCTCTGAACGGCTCTGAGGAATTTAAGTTGACAACACATAATATATTTCACTAAATAAGATAGCATAATAACGTTCTTCGTAACAGTATTTTATAATACTGGAATTTGTACAAACCACGTGATTACGGCGCACATCAGATTTGGTTGTAGTTTTATGATTTTTTGCAAACATTTCGTACAAAAATAATAAAAATGTAAATTAAAAAAAAATTAAAAAAAGACCACGACTCTACAATTGTGATAATATCTATGCACTCAACACGTAATATTATTTCTGACCGTATTTTAAGAAACAGCCAAAATTATTTGATATTTGACTTTAGGTTTGACAAACATACTTTTTTTCTCACTTTTTTCCTATTTAAACTATTATTTTAATAACTCTCCCACATTTTCTTTATATTTTTCCACGAAAATATTATCACCTGTCTTGCCTTGGTAGTTTGCTCAAAGTTTATTTTCTTTGTCTTTACTATTTACGAATGACTATACCCTGGAAGAAACGTAGCGTAAATTTGCCGTTTCTTCACAGGGTACATACACTGACACAGTCCTAATTTCCTTGCACGTAAGTCGTTCCTTTACATACCTTATTGCAGATATGTTGGGTTCAGTTGCTTTCCTGACGAAAAACCCTACACACTACTATGCTCTTCCTGGACTCATGGCATGTAGATCTTGTTTTCTCCCACGTCTTCTTGACGACTTTGTCATGCACCTTCCTTTTATGCCCTATCTATGCTATTGGCATCTCGTTGTATATGGAGATGGAATGCAAGCTTGTATACCAACGACACCCTCTATTGAATTTGAAACTGCCCCCTACCGGCGAAAAGGCTCGGTTGGTGTGTGATGGGAAGGTACAAAGAGTCATCAGTGACACAGGGTCCCTGCGCTGGCTGCTGCAGGGTGACTTCTGAACCGCGTTCGTGTCGCGCCTCACCCCAGCCACAGGCACATCTGTCTGCGTTTAGGGGTTGCCTGACTCCTCCAATTACAACCCGGCCCGGTGTGACCCAAGATAAACCCGGCCTGCTATCGGAGGCTACCAGCAGGGTCAGCAGCGGCTGGGTGGGGGAGGGGGGTGGTGTCTGAGCGCGAGGCGTCCCACCTGTCACCTAAAGCCCCGTTTACACCGAAGCGAACACAAGCGAACGAGCAGCAGCGAACGAGCATTCGCTCTGGTGTAAACGCTATGCGCGCGCTGATCGGTCACTTTCGGCTCGCATTCGCAGGTGTTCGCTTGTGTTCCGCTGGGTGTCGGTTTCAGGGCGAACCATCAAAGGAAATTCGCCATCTCTCCGCTTCAGCGCTAGCGTCTGCGACAAACTGTGTATGCTCTCCTTGCGGCAGTGTGCTGTTTTCTCTTCCGTTCGCTCCGATGTAAACGCTTGTTCGCAAGTACCAGCCAATGCGTGCGCGCAAAGGCGAATTCCTGGCGAATGCGCATTCGCTTGTGTTCGCTTTGGTGTAAACGGGGCTTAACGGGCCTCTCCTCCCACTGGAAGCGTTGCTCCTCCTCTTCCTCGTCCTCCAACGGCTACTGTGCTAGCCTCATTAATACACAGTCATGCTTCAAGCAAGACAGAATCTGAAAAGAAGCGGTAGCACTGCATAATCACTCCTAGTTTTCACACTTGTATTTTCGGTACTGATCACGTACTTAGCGCAACCAGAGGTTTACATTGAGGTGACAAAAGTAATTGCATATCGATATAAACAGATGGCGGTAGTATGGCGTAAACAAGTCACACAAGGGTTGGTGTATTGTAAGGTCACATCTTACATCTGCAGCATTACTGCAGACAAGCACTACGTGAATCTGCAAACCCTAATAAATTTATATACTTTTTTTGTAAATTTTTACTTCGTGAATCTTGTTTAGTAACTTGTTTGATATGTTTTTTTAAATTTTACATCTCTTACGTATATGTATAAAGAGACTGAGCAAAGATTTTGTATATGTAAAAACAGCAGAATGATAGTAGAGCGCTATACTGCGTAAGTGGAATGTTAACTGAGAGGCACTCGAAGTCTGCGAGTGGGTCTCGTCGTGTGCGGACGTCGTCCGTGGGTGTCTTTCGGCTCGCACGGTACGCCACGTGCAATCGCCGACACGAGAAAACCGGACGGAACGTTTATTAGTAAGTTGAAAGAAGTATTGACTGTGAAAGTTTATTTTGAAAGTGCGGGAATGTCGTTTGTCGCAACAGTGTCTGCCAGTGTCAGACTCGGTTATCGCGTCGTACGTATGTGATCGTGTCGCGCGTGTAAAAAAAAAAGGAAACGGATTCGTATCGTGTCTCTGTCCTGAGACAAATTCGCGTCTCGCGGAATAGACATGTGGAATGTGGACATGTGTAGTGCAGTTGTCATGGTATAACAAAACCCACACCAAACATCAAAAGTCAGTTACTTTCAAAACGATAATCAAAGGTGTACATTTACAATCACGATAAAGCACACATAATTTCTTATGTTAATTACAGCTAAAAATGTTCAAATGTTTGTAGAGCTTATGGGACTGGACTACGGGGCCATCAGTCCCTAAACTTACAAACTACTTACGAACTAGCTAAGACTACAGACGGCACAAATATCCATGCCCGAGGGGGGATTCGAACCCCCGACCGTAGTGGCCGTGCAGACCGTGACTGAAGCGCCTCAGTCCCCTAGGCCACCGCGGCCGGCACAGCTAAATCCAGTTTGCATTACAATATATCCACCGGATATATTTATGACGTGGGGTGGTGAGTAGAATCTCCAGTGAAGTAACCAAATGCACTACAAATCAAAATTATTAATCAACTTGTACAGTTAAATTAGTGAACCGATTAAACTCTTCGATAGTAACAGGGCATATCTTTAGAATTGAACTGTATTTCGAACGTGAAGAGTTGACAGATAGTTACAATCTTCTATTAGTTATTTTTTACGAGTCTAAGAAATACTAACGATGGTCAATTATCTTTATTTACAATCAAAATTAATATTTAAACTCGTACCCCACCTCATACTATCAGCACAACTATCATTGGTAATACGGTGATTCACGTGAAAACGTCTTCGATGTGATTATGGCCGCACGACAGGTATTATCGAATGCAGAATGATACTTGGAGCCACACGCATTGGACACTCCGTTTCTGAAATCGTTGGGGAAGTCCATATTTTCGGATTCACAGTGCTGAGAGTGTGCCGAGAATGCCACACTTACATCCTACCACGGACAACGCAGTTCATCGCGGATAATGCAGTGCCCGACGGCCTGGCTCTAATAACAGAGAGCAGCGGCGTTAGCGTAGAGTTGATGATCAACACTGCGCGAAATGACTGCAGAAGTCAGTGCTGTACGTATGATGAATCTGGCCGTTAGGACGGAGCGGTGTAATTTGTTATTCATTGGCTGTGACAGCAGACGACCGACTCGAGTGCCCGTGGTAACAGCAGCACGATAGCGCCCGCAGCGCCTCTACTGGGCTCGTGACCATATCAGTTGTACCCTGGACGACTGCAAAACCTTGGTTTGGTCAGATGAGTTCCTATTTAATTTGGTAAGAGTTCGTAGTGCAGATCGAGTGAGACGCAGATCCCATGAAAACATGGAACCGAATTCTCAACAACGTACTGCGCATGCTATTTGTGGTTGTATAGTGGTGTGGAAGGAAAGAGGCGACGAAATAGTATCACAATGTCATTTGGGAGGACGGTGATTGAAGACCACCTCCGGCCATCCAGATTTTTCCGTGATTTTCCTAAATTACTCCAGGCAAATACTGGATGGGATCCTCTCAAAGGGCAAGGCCGATTTGCTCCCCCATCCTTTGAAGTGACAACTCTGTCTCTAAACTGAAGGGCGGTTCTTTTATAATTGTCACAGTGCATAGGCCCCCCCTCAGGAAACTTCCATTTATTCCTGGAATACTTGGATGCCTTGTTGTGCTATCTGTCAGATAGGGGGAAGCAAATTATTATCTGTGGGGATTTCAATGTTGATTCACTGCAAGAGTGTAATAAGAAGAATGACCTGGAAGTCTTACTCGGTTTTTTCAATTTGACATCTGTTATTGATTTTCCTATTCGGGTAGTAAAGAACAGCAGCACACTGATAGACAATTTATTTATAGACCAAGATAGGTTTAACAACATTAGTGCATGTCCTGTTGAGAATGGTCTTTCTGATCATGGTGCACAGCTAGTTACATTATATGATATAGCTCCTTTCTGTAATTTGAATGAGTCCTCCAAAGTTGTTCGTACAATTAATGATTCGACAATTAGAAATTTCACGGAAAGTCTTCAGCAGTTAGATTGGGATGAAGTCTACAAGGAACCTGATGCTAATTTAAAATACAATTTATTTCATTATACTTTTGTAAGGGTATTTGATAACTGTTTCTCCAAGAAATTAGTCAAATTTAATTGTAAAGAACCAAGCAAAAAACCATGGCTCACTAAAGGTATAAAAATATCTTGTAACCGGAAAAGGGAACTGTATCTGACAGCAAGAGAGAGTAGTGACCTAGAAATACTCAACTATTATAAAAACTACTGTTCTGTATTAAGGAAAGTTATTAAAAAATCCAAAAGCATGTGCATCATGTCTGAGATTAGTACATCAAATAATAAAATTAAAACAATCTGGAATATTATAACAAGGGAGACAGGGTAACCAAGAACACAGGAAGACAGCATTACCACCAGAGTGAATGAAAAAATTACTAACAAAAAGTCAGAAGTTGAAAACACTTTTAATAATTATTTTTTAAATGTTGTGCAGAATATAGGATCCAAATGTTCATTAGAAGAAGCTAGGCAGTTAATGGAACAGGGTGTACCTAGACAGTTTGATACAATGGAAATCCCACCCACCTCTCAATCTGAAATTAGGAAATTAATAAACTCTCTCAAGAGTAAAAGCTCTCATGGCATTGATGGCATATCCAGCAGGGTATTAAAAGCTTGTTCCCAAGAAATATGTAGGATTCTTAGCCACATTTGTATTAGCAGGGTATTTTCCCTGATAGACTGAAATATGCTATTGTCAAACCACTCCATAAAAAAGGTGATACATTGGATGTGAACAACTACCGCCCAATCTCACTTCTGACTGCTCTATCAAAAATTCTTGAAAAAGTAATGTATTCCAGAGTAAATTTCATATATTAATAAAAATAAAGTTTTAACAAAATGTCAGTTTGGTTTCCAGTAAGGCTTTTCAACAGAAAATGCAATACACATTTTCACTAATGAAATATTAAATGCTCTGGATAACCGTAAATCACCCGTTGGGATTTTTTGTGATCTATCAAAGGCCTTTGATTGTGTTAACCATGGAATTCTTCTAGATAAGCTTAAGTACTGTGGTATGAGTGGGAAAGTGCACAAATGGTTTAAATCATACCTAACTGGAAGAGTTCAGAAAGTTGATATAAGTAATTCACATAATATACAAAAAACAGCCGAGTCCTCAAACTGGGGAACTATCAAGCATGGGGTGCCACAGGGTTCGGTACTGGGACCATTGCTGTTCTTAATATATATTAATGATTTGCCTTTCTATATTCATAAAGATGCCAAGCTAGTTCTCTTTGCTGATGATACAAGTATCGCTATCACACCCGAATCACAGGAATTAACTGATGAAATTGTCAATGAAGTATTTCAGAGAATTATTAGGTGGTTCTCTGTAAATGGACTCTCTTTAAATTTTGAAAAAAAAAAAAACCCACAGTATATTCAGTTTCACACAATAAATGGCATCACACCATTAATTAATATTGACTTCAACCAGAAATCTATAGCTAAGGTAGAATATTCAAAATTTTTAGGTTTATGCATTGATGAGGGGTTGAATTGGAAGAAACACATTGAAGATCTGCTGAAACGTTTGAGCTCGGCTACTTATGCTATTAGGGTGATTGCAAACTTTGGTGATCTACAACGCAGTAAACTAGCTTACTATGCCTATTTTCATTCTCTGCTTTTTTATGGCATCATATTCTGGGGCAATTCATCATTTAGTAAGAAAGTATTCATTGCCCAAAAGCGGGTTATCAGAATAATTGCTGGAGCCCACCCAAGATCATCCTGCAGACATTTGTTTAAGGATCTAGAAATCTTCACAGTAGCTTCACAATGTATATATTCACTTATGAAATTTGTTACTAACAATCCAACTGAATTCAAATGTAACAGCAGTGGCATAGCTACAACACTAGGAGAAAGGGTGACATACACTATTCAAGGTTAAATTTAGCTCTGTCACAGAAAGGGGTTAATTATTCTGCCACAAAAGTCTTTGGTCACTTACCTAGTAGTATCAAAATTCTGACAGATAGCCAACTAGCATTTAAAAATAAATTAAGAGAATTTCTGAATGGCAATTCCTTCTACACATTAGATGAATTTCTAGATAAAAGTTAGTACTTCAGAAAAAACTAAAAAAATAAAAAAAAATAAAAATAAAGAAATAAATAAAAATAAAAATAAAATTAAAAAAAATTCAAATTTTGAGTGTCATGTAATATTATGCATAGACTCACTTCATTTAACTGACACGTTCCACATCATTACGAAGTGTCGTATTCATGATCTATGGAACAAGTATTAATCTAATCTAATCTAATGACGACGCTGTTGACACCTCAAGATTCCATCCTTATTTATACTGGTGCGGGTACTTTATATGTGAAATTAACTGGGTGTTTTGTTCCAAATAAACCGATCGCTGACTAGAAAAAGTTATTTTCGGTACTTCTATATCATTCTTTTTTACCCTTCATAAAACTCAGCAGTTCCTAAACAGTTGGTTTTGACCACCTGGTGCCTTTACTAACCGATAAGCGACAGCATCATCCGCGAACAGTCTGACAAAGCCTCTTACTCTGTCCCCTAAACAGTTTGGAGAGATAAGGAACAGTAGGGGCCTTATAACACTTAGTCCCGCTCGGTTAGCCGTGTAGTCCAACGTACCGGTTTCCCACAAGGGGAGGCGTACCGGCCCCGGTTCGAATCTGCCCGGCGGGTTAACGAAGGGGGTCGGAGTGCACGCCAGATTGGATTTGGTTTTTAGGCGGTTTTCCAAATCCCCCTAGATGATAAATACCGGGCTGGTAACCAAGTCCCGCCTTAGTTACACAATCCTTAAGCATTTCGTAATACTTTACACTTTCAAAGGTGCATATAAGATGAACATTACCAAGAGCAAAACTAGGGTAATGGAGTGCAGTGTAAGAAAATCAGGTGATGCTGAAGGAATTAGATTAGGTTACGAAGCATTAAAGGAGGTAGATGAGTTTTGTTACTTGGGCAGTAAAATAACAAATGATGGTTGCAGTACAGAGGATATAAAATGCAGAATGACAATGGGTAGAAAAGCATTCTTGCAAAAGAGAAATTAGTTAACATCGAATATTGATTTAAGCCTAAGGATGTCCTTTCTGAAGGCATTTGCATGGAGTGTTGCCTTGTATGGGAGTGAGACATAGACGATAAACAGTGTAGACAGGAAGAGGATTGAGGCTTTTGAAATGTGGTGCTACAGAAGAATGCTGAAGATTAGGTGGGTGGATCGCGTAACTAATGAGGAGGTACTGAACAGAATTGGGGAGAAAAGAAATTTCTGGCATACCTTGTCTAAAAGAAGGGATAGACTGGTAGGACATATTCTTAGACATCAAGGAATTGTGAATTTAGCATTGGAGGGAAGTGTGTGGGGTAAAAATCGCAGAGGAAGACCAAGAGATGGATACAGTAAGCAGATTCAGACAGATGTAGGTTGCCGTTCTTATGTGGAGATGAAGAGGCTTGCTCAGGATAGGGTATTGTGGAGAGCTGCATCAAACCAGTCTCCGGACTGAAGACCACAACAACAATACACTTTCACACATATATAACACTATATGCAGAAATTCGAGGTACAAATTTCCTCCCAGAGGGGGGGAGGGGCACGGCATGACGACAGGATAGGCATCCAGCCACACTGTAAATATCAACACGCCAAATTCGAATTAACAAAGCTAACCCTACATGTGCGGACACATAGTAAAGAGAAAAAGGGGCCTTTTAACACTTTCCTCGGATCGCCAGATTTTTCTTAGGAAAAGTCATATTTTGAATGGTTTTCTAGTTACCCTTCAGCTTTTGAACTGTTGTAGACAAATTTAATATATATTAAACATATTTTTCAGCGATGAAACTTATAATAAGCAATACGATGGTAGCTAAGAGGATTATGATTCACATTAAATCTTAATATTGCATATGGAATACACAGGAAACAATTGGCAAGTCAACTACACCACAAAAAGGAAGGAAGGAGCAAATCAAGTAACTCTAGAAAAAGTATAAAAATTTTTTATTACTTGATCGAAGAGTTATTTCGTAGCAGAGGCAGGCGACCACTGAATTGGCTCTAATTGTGCTTATGACGAAGTGTTAATCGTACAATGCCTTATTTTTTTTTTTTTTTTTTTTTTTTTTTTTTTTTTTTTTTTTACATAAACGATATTTAAATTCAGAATAATACAAAGTAAAAAGAGGGAGTATGAGCATGGACGATGCAATAGTTTCTAAAATGTTCTCCATGTTGGGGTGTATAAGCAAAATTCAGCGAGTGTTAGAAAAATCTACTATTATTTCCAGTTTAGTTGAAACCCGATCGCGTCTAACATCGTTCGGAATATTGTGATCGATACAGTGAAAATTATTAAGCTCACGGGCAGATTTAATTAAATAATTTACGCTATTGTGTGATTCTGATAGTGACGGGAACTGCAGTTCAGGGGACTAAGGCGCTTCAGTCACGGTCTGCACGGCCGCTACGGTCGGGGGTTCGAATCCCCCCTCGGGCATGGATATTTGTGCCGTCCTAGTTGGTATTTGTGCTGTCCTAGTTCGTAAGTAGTTCATAAGTAGTTTGTAAGTTTAGGGACTGATGACCCCGTAGTTAAGTCCCATAGACTATACAAACATTTAAAACATTTTTTTTTTTTTTTTTTTTTTTTTTTTTTTTTTTTTTTTTTTTTTTTTTTTGCTGTTTAGAATATTAAAGACGATTAGGAATCATTTCATAATGCCATGTCATCCAAAGAAACATTTGTTAAAATGTATTGTCGTGAAATTTTACTTAAGGGTCTGGACCAAGGAGGTTTGAATCTCTACAGATACCCTAATACCGAAAAAGTGAAGCAAGCAAAATGCGCACTCCAGCATTTGATTGTGCCCAAAACATTTGTTATGGAATATTCAAATGTTTGTAGAGCTTATGGGCCTTAACTACGGGGTCATCAGCCCCTAAACTTACAAACTACTTATGAACTAGCTGCAACTAAGGACGGCACAAATATCCATGCCCAAGGGGGGGGGGTGTTCGAATCCCCGCCCGTAGTGGCCGTGCAGACCGTGACTGAAGCGCCGCAGTCCCCTCGGCCACCACGGCCGGCTGTTTTAGTGTATGCGTATACTAGTTATAGTCATTGAAATGTACGTCATATTTAAGTAGATACTCCGATGTGACTGTAGGTTTAGTGAGTTTACGTAAAAAGGGCAATATTCACACAGGGTTTTAAGCGAGAAATCTTTGTTTTCGGCATAAAAGCCTGGCCTATCTGGCTTCAGCCAATGCCTGTTCTCAGCGTAGGTAACGCCACCTCCCTTTATTCTAACCTCCTTGGCCGGACATTATTTAGCGTGTGTGTCTTTGGTGCAAACCATTTCGAAGATATCTAATAATTTGAATTATCTCCAACACACTATAATATCCAGGGGAGGGGAGTCATAACTCTCCCAATTGCTGGTACCCCCCACTCCTTCTCCATTTGTTGTTAGTGAATCAGTTACTTGGATGACTTGGGATGGGTCACTACCCATGACCCAATACGTTTACTTTTTGCTATGTGTCTTTTTTAAATGAAACTGTACATCATGAGCTCTTTTAATTAAAAATACTTCTTTATTTCAATGACGATAATAATACAATACCTGTCCAATAATTCTAACCTTACTAAAATTCATCATTACTTTAATCCAAACTCCGACATCTTGTTCGTTAACTCTACCATGATTACGAGTTGTAGCAACAAATGGCATGTTACACGAGTAATACGATTTACCAATATCCTTGTTAAACACTTCAAACACTTGAAATGTACGATAAGCTATAACGTCTCTGTTATTAAAACTCTCAAGCCCACCTTGAGCTTTTAAAGTATCACCATTACCACGAACAATTGTAGCTGTAATCCAATCATTACCATGACTCGGAGTAGTATCAGCTCTACTAACAGTAAACTGGAAAACACCACCACAAAACACGATATGCCCTTGCAGAAACACTTGAGCTCCTACATTATTAGTCGTATTCTTAATGTCATTATTATCAATCGCCTTAAACACAGTAAGCCGCGAACGCCTTATTCTCCGTCTACGAACCATGCTGAGCGCCTATCCGATCCAGAATGACCACGAGAGCGCTCCCAACGGGCCCTCTTAAGTGTGGGAATGTTATTACGGGAACGTTTTAATGTTCAGTGCTGATAAATTTGAATAAAAAAATAGTAATCGCCACTGACAATTAAATTCAAACTGGGCCGGAGAGAGAAATGTGTTGATAAGTTACCCGAATTTACTTAGCGAATTTATCGCCAGGCGACGACAAACATTATCTTCGATTAAATAATGCAATCTAAATACGGACTAAAATTTCATGAATAAGTGTATAATATTTACTAAACTGTGAGGTGTTATGAACTTTAATTCAGCAAAAAATCGTCTTGGTTGTCCATCGTGTGTTATGACCCAAATTCAGAAACAATAAATCCAACGGCCGCACGTAAGTGCAACAGAAAGAAGGGGGTGACAAGTCGTTCGAGCGGAGGGAAGGTCGTTTCTGGTTATTGCTATACAAGTTGGACAGGCTGTGTTAGTTATGAAACGATAATGGTTGGATTGGCCACGTGAACATTCTCACACCCATAGAAGTGGTTCTGAACGTCCATAACTCGCCGTCGGAGGTTCGAGTCCCCCCTAGGGCATATGTATGTGTGTTGTCCTTAGATTAGTTTACCTTAGTTTAAGTAGTTTGTAAGCTACGGACTGATGGCCACGCAGTTTGGTCCGATAGCTTTACAAACATTTGAACATTTAACGTCCATACAGCACAGACATTCGCTCATATCATCGTACCGTAAGGGCAGCAGTGGCAGGTCATACAGCTACCGCAGCAAAGATAAGAGGATTGGTGACCTCAGAAGTGCCAACACGGTTGCCAACCTGTGGGACTACGCCCAAGCACACCTCGAGTCCGTCTCCACTCAAGACACAGTACTGACGTGCACTGCTCGACTGGTACAGTCAGAGGATCTTCTAGAATATGGGATAGCGGGCCGTGGTCCTCAGCGATAATAATGTAGTCTGCTTGTAAGCACGCGATGGCCATACGACATAGACCTGGCGAGCGTTGTATCGTAGTTCATTCGTCCAAAACAGACTGACCTTATCCTAGGCATTATAGTGAGGTATGCCATAAGTTATACTGCCGTTCACCTCCACAGTTTGTGAAGCTCGATACGTGCACAATGTTGTGACACCTGTTCTTTTACCATTATAGCAACAGGAAGGCAATGTGTTTTTTCAAGAGGACAATGCTCGTCCACACACTGTGCGTACACTCAACAGTTCTGCAAGACGTGCAGCAACTTCCACGGCCAACACAATCTCCGGAATTGTGTGCAGTCGAACATGTGTGGGATATGCGTTTTTTATACCCTTTATTACTTTCATTGGTCAGTATTTACAGGTTTTATAGTTGTTAATATATTAGTTCTGTTACAGTAATAGCAACAATAAATAAGTTAATGCTTTTTTCGTTCACAAAAAGAAGACAGTATATATTCCTTCGTATTTATCCTCTTGGTTTATATTTTTCCTTTTCAGGGTGTCCCTCCATATATCACAGGATTTTTGCCCATTTTCCAGATAGCAATGTATTTAGTATATGCCTATTCTGTTAAAAATTATATGAAGTGCATTTTGAAATTTCTTCTTGTGATCTTCATAATTACACAACTTGACGTACTCTGTGATTCCTCAATTTCTCCTGGCGAATAATAACTTCGAAAAACTTCCGGGTATATTGCCAGGTATCAAAATGGACGACGGCCGATATTTCGGCAGGAGACCACCCTGCCATTTTCAAGGCGAAACTGCAGTGAAGAAGCAATGTGCAACGATCTTTAAAACCTCGGTGTCCAATGAGTAAACAGGGAAGGCAAAACACATCGAGCAAGCAAGCACACAGCGCCGACACGACCAGAATATCGATAATAAACATCAGATCTAGACGGATGAGGTCGGATTACTTTTGTTCCTTTGTTTTTCGACAAGTGAGAGAGCAGGATCCCAAGTGGAATTTAAGCAGAACCCTCCATCCCTATTTATAAGTTTGTCACCTAGTTTCATTTCTATCGCTTCCTTGATAACGCAGTCCCAGTAGTTGGAAGTGCATGCCAGAATTTCCGTTTCGTTGTATTCCATAGGGTGACCTGTCACAAGACAGTGTTCGGCCACAGACTGTTGTAAACGTGTGTGACGTTTGTGCTCAATACAACGGTCCTCAACAGTCCTAATAGCTTGACCAACTTATGACATGCCACAGCTAGATGGGATACGGTAGACACCCGCCTTGTGCAAACCGAGATTATCCTTTACGGATCCCAACAGTGCCTTAATTTTAGAAGGTGGACGAAACACACATTTTAGACTGTTTTTACGCAAAATGCGGCCAATCTTGTTGGACTGCATGAACGCAGCCAGCGTGTGTCCTGTGGCTAGCCACCGCATGCCCGCTGCCTTCCTCCTTGTGCCGTTCTGCCGGTCTGGCCCGCTATCAGGCGCGATGCGTCACTGCTGAGAGCCAAGCAGCGCAGCTCAAGAGCTTCCAGACGCGCGTCTCAGCTGTTTAATTACGACGCCGCTAGGAGAGCTGCTCTCTGGACGCTGCCGAAAGCAGAGGAGTGCTAATTCAAGCCGTTCTGCCGGCACTCCCACCTGTCACCGTATAGCAGCCTGCGCTGCTGCGCATTAGTGCAGCATCAACGCTGCTAAACAACGGCGGCTTTCTTTCTTACGTATCATATAAGATATCTGTATGGTGTAAGAATTGGCAATTGGCTCTAAATAATGAGAAGTGTGAAGTCGTTCACATGAGTACTAAAAGAAATCCGTCAAACTTTCAAATGTTCAAATGTTTGTATAGTTTATGGGACTTAACTACGGGGTCATCAGTACCCTAAACTTACAAACTACTTATGAACTACTTACGAACTAGGACGGCACAAATATCCATGCCCGAGGGGGGATTCGAACCCCCAACCGTAGTGGCCGTGCAGACCGTGACTGGAGCGCCTCAGTCTCCTCGGCCACCGCGGCCGACCGTTAAACTTTGTTTACATGATAAATCAATCAAATGTAAAGGCCGTAAACTCCACAAAATGCCTAGGAATTACAATTACTTCTGACTTAAACTGGAAAGAACACGTAGATAATGTCGTGGGAAAGGCGAACCAGAGACTGCGTTTTATTCGCAGAACCCTTAAAACATGCAACAGAACTACTAAAGAAACTGCGTACACTACGCTTGTCCGTCCTTTCATGGAATATTGCTGCCCAGTGTAGGATCCTTATCAGGTGGGTTTGACGAAGGACATCAAAAGAGTCCAAAGAAGGGCAGCTCGTTTCGTATTGTCGCGATACACGGGAGACAGCGTTACGGAAATGATACAGGATCTGGGATGGGAATCATTACAACAATGACGTTTATCGCTGCGTCGTGGGCTGCTTACGAAACTACAATCGCCAACATTCTCCTCCGAATGCGAAAATATATTGCTGACTGCCACTTACATAGGTACAAATGATCATCAGAATAAAATACGAGAAATCAGAGCTCGAACGGAGAGATTCAGGTGTTCATTCTTCCCGGGCGCTATTCGAGAATGGAATGGGAGATAAAATAGTACAACGGTGGTTCGATGAACCCTCTGCCAGGCACTTAAATGTGATTTGCAGAGTATCCCACGTAGATATAGATATCGTCAAGTAATTGCTGTTTTAAAGTCTCGCTTCGTATTTGACCTCAGTTACATGCTGCGCCGTATAGTTCTGTCAGAAAGTGACCTTGTTACAAAGTGTATGATAAGCAAAACACAAGTAAGTGGAATGAAATAGAAATTAAATTTTTGTATATCAAATAGAAGAAAATGATATTTCTTCTATTTAATGTCCAGAATTTATTATGTATAAAGTTTACTTTAAAAAAGAAAGGGCTATCTCTTAATGTAATAAGTGTACTGATCATTTGACAATTTTATGTGCTTTTCATTTCCTTGACACACTCATATTGTTTATTAACGTATTGGTGAGGATTGGGACTATTTGCAGCTTAGTTCCAAGGCACAAGAATCACTGTAAGTAATGCATAATCGTGATCCTACGGGAAGTGAGTCCTACCATCCTACTACTAAATCTACAATCGTTGTTGTTGTTGTTGTGGTGGTCTTTAGTCCGGAGACTGGTTTGATGCAGCTCTCCACCCTACTCTACCCTGAGCAAGCCTCCTCACCTCGTCTTAAAATGGCAACCTACATCCATTTGAATTTGCTTACCCTTTTCATGTCTTGGTCTCCCTCTGCGATTTTTAGTCCACACACTTCCCTCCAACGGTAAATTCACGATTCCTTGATGTCTAAGAAAGTGTCCTAGTAATCGATCCCTTCTTTTAGTCAAGGTATGCCAGAATTTCCTTTCTTCCCGAATTCTGTCCAGTACCTTGTCATTAGTTACGCGATCCCAATTCTGATCAGTACCTTCTCATTAGTTACACGATCCACCCACCTACTCTTCAGTATATCTACCAATGGCTTTCCAAGCAGCTAGCCTACTCAACCAATGTGACAAGGTTTTCAACTCGTGTACGTACACATAAACAAAAACGTAAACACGAAAAAAAAAAAAAAAAAAAAAAAAAAGAAAAAGAAAAAAGAAGAAGAAGAAAAAAAAAAAAAAAAGAAGAATAAGATGTAAGGAAGAAATCACAGTGGGATTCGAACCACCGACTCTATCATTGTGAACCAGAATGCTAACACCTTACCAACAGTGACACATGTTCTTACTTCTTTCATTATTGGTGCATATGTGTAGTTTGCAAAACTTGAAAGTCGATTTTCTCGAGATTTTTTTAGAGTTGTGTCGAATGGCTTTAGCTTATAGTTATTTTAGTTTAAACTTCACTTACCATAAATATAAAAAAATTCTAAAATCCGTTGCCCATGTGGTCTCCTTGTAAGAAAAATAGGTTGGAGGAGAAGAGCATTGGATAGACATTTATGGAAGAGAAGAATCCAACAAAGCGACGACGAGCGTACGTGACGTGAGAAAAGTGTGAGATGAAGAAGATGTATAAGGATGTGAGACTGTTCCACCCTGCACAATGAGCAGCAGAGGTAGAGGTTGGTGCTCGTCGCATCCAGAGACTCGTCGTCGAGTGTGACGAAGGCGGTCGCGCCGGATGCATTTGTCAGGGCGGGCAGGGCAGCCGACGTAAAGCACGGCGCGCGCGGCCACGTCTCTTTCGGAGATAACGCCGTTAAACAAGCGGCCGCTGACGCGCGTTTAATCTGCATTTTAGACAGTTTTTACAAATTGCCGCGCGGGCCGCGCATGCTGATGCGCCGGCTGGCGGATGCGAGGGGCGCGACGCCCATCCGCGATGCGGCGCGCGTCTGCGCATGCGTGAGCCGGCGTGCGTCCGCCCACTGCGTGCGTGCGTGCGTGCGTGCGTGCGCGCGTGATCGTCGACGCACGCGGCGGCTCCACCCCGGCGGTCCAGGCGACGGCGGCGGCGACGGCGACGCGCGGCCGTCTCTGGTCGGACACCGCTATTACACCGCAGCCAGCGGAAGGCCCGCCCGAAGCGACAACACTGTCGCCTTTACGATCGAGGGAGACCGTACGTCCGGTTCTCCGACAACAGGAGCCCTGCTAGGTGTTAAATGTCGACATACAGGCTGGTCGGAAATTCCCGTTACATACTTCTAGGACCTCTTGAGGGTAATGAGCACTACGAGGCGCGTCCAGAAAGTAAGTTCCGTTTGGTTATACCTACATCTACATACATACTCCGCAATTCACCGTAAGGTGCGTGGCGGAGGGTACACTGTACCACTACTAGGCATTTCCTTTCCTACTCCACTCCCAAATTGAACGAGGGAAAAAAGAATGCCTATATGCCTCCGTACGAGCCCTAATTTCTCTTATCTTGTCTTTGTGATCTTTACGCGAAATGTAAGTAGGCGGCAGCAAGATCGTACTACACTCAGCTTCAAATTCCGGCCCTCTAAATTTACTTAACAGAAATTCACGAAAAGAACGTCGTCTTTTTTCCAGCGATCCCCAATTGAGTTGCCGGAGCATTTCTGTGACACTCGCGCACTTGTCGAACCTACCGGTAACAAATCTAGCTGCTCGCCTCTGAATCGCCTCTGTGTCTTCCTTTAAACTGATCTGCTGCGGGTCTCAAACACTTGAGCAATACTCAAGACGTGCTCGTACAAGCGTTTTATACGCGGTCTCCTTTACAGGTGAAGCACATCCTCCCAAAATTCTCCCAATAAACCGAAGTCGGCTGTCCGCCTTACTCACAACTGTCCTTACGTGTTCGTTCCATTTCATATCGCTCTGCAATGTTACGCCTAGATATTTGAACTACGCGACAGCATCAAGAAGCTCAATACTAATGCTGTACTCGAACATTATGGGATTGCTTTTTCTACTCATGCGCATCACCTTTAGATTTTTCTACATTGTGAGCCAGCTTCCATTCTTCGCACCAACTAGAAATTTTGTGTAAGTCATCCTGTATGCTATTACAGTCAGTTACAGACGACACCCTCCCATACACCACAGCATCATCAGCAAACAGCCGCAAATTACAACTTACTCTGTCCATCAGATCATTTATATAGATAGAAAATAATAGCGGTCCTATCACACTCCCCTGGGGCACGCCTGACGATACACTCGTTTCTGATGAACACTCGCCGTCGAGAACAACGTACTGCGTTCTATTACTTAGGAAGTCTTCCAGCCAGTCACAAATCTGTGAATCTCTTCCATAAGCTCGTATCTTCGTCAGCAGTCTGCAGTGTGGCACCGCGTCGAATGCCTTTTTGAAGTCGAGAAAAACACAATCTGCCTGTTGCCCTTCATCCATGGCTCGCAAGATGTTATGTGAGAAAAGTGCAAGCTGAGTTTCACATGAACGATGTTTCCTAAACCCGTGCTGATTCATGGAAAGAAGCTTTTCCGTTTCAAGGAAATTTACTATATTCGAACTGAGAATATGCTGTAAAATTCTACATGAAACTGATGTCAACGATATTGGCATGTAATTATGTGGGTTAGTTCTCTTTCCTTTCTTATAAACGGGAGTCACCTGCGCTTTTTTCCAATCACTAGGAACTTTGCGCTGAATTAAAGATTTGCGGTAAATGCAAGCTAAGTAGGGGACCAACGCCGCAGAATAGTCTTTGTAAAACCGAACTGGTATTCCATCCGGACCAGCAGACTTTTTCGTTTTTAGCTCTCTCAGCTGCTTCTCTACACCGGAAATACCTATTGCTATGCCCCCAATTCGGAATTAGTACGTTGATCAAATGACGGTACATTTGTGCGGTCCTCCTGCGTGAAAGATTTCTTAAAGGTTAAATTTAGAACTTCAGCTTTCCGTTTGCTTTCTTCTATTACTGCCCCGGAATGATCAACGAGTGACTGGACAGTGGGCTTTGACCCGCTTATCGATTTTACATAAGACCAGAATTTTTTCGGGTTCTCGGAAAGATCTTTTGCTAAGGTATGGCTGTGATAATAATTGTATGCTTCGCGCATCGATCTTTTTATAGACGCACGAACCTCTACTAACTTTTGCCTGTAGAACGGGTACAGATACAGAAAAAATATTGATTGTACAAAAATCTACAACTGCTAAACTACTTTTCTACATAGCTTCCGAAATTTTGTAGGCAATTGTCATAGCATGGCACAAGGTTTTGTGTGCATTTTTCATGCCTGTGTATTCAACCACGTGGCAACACGTTCTTTCTGCTCGTCATCATCGTTGAAGTGTTATCCACCACGGACAGATTTTAGGTGTAAGAAGAGGATTACTGTCAAAAGATTTTTTTTTTTTCACGATAATGCCTGACCTCACACACTGAATGTGACCAAACAATTCTTACGGAAATTTCAAAGTGACCTGTTTGATCATCTTCCATACAGCTCGGACCTATCTCCTTGCGACTTTCATCTCTTCTTACACCTAAAATCTGTCCTTGGTGGTCAACACTTCAACGATGATAAAGATCTGTTACCACATGGCTGAATACACAGGCGGCAACCTTCTGTGAAGGATGCATGCAAAAACTTGTGGCACGCTATGACAAGTCCCTACAAAATTTCGGCAGTTATGTTTAAAAGTAGTTTAAGAGTTGTAGAATTTTGTGCAATAAAAATTTCTTCTGTATGTGTGTACAATTTCATTTTACTACCAAACGGAAATTACTTTCTGGACGCGCCTCGTACAATATGCCTGGTAGAAATTTAACTTAAATGTCTCTTCTAATGCAATAAAAGAGTGCATTAAGAGGGGAGAAAATAGTTACTGGCCGAGAGCCAGTCTTTATTTACGATGTTAACACTGTTTAGTTTGAAAGTTCTTAACAGTCTCTCAGCACAATCTTCCACCCTCTTATAAATTTCCTTTGCTTTACCCTCATTCCTATTTTTTTATTTTTATTCGTCTCAGAAACATCATGAGTACAAAAGGTTTATAAAGGTACTAGCTGAAAACCCGGCGTTGCCCGGGTATTTATTTATTCCTGCCTTGAGTTAGTACTGCTCCTATCCCTTCTGTCTCTATCCATCCCCCTTTCTTTTATTATCATTATCGGAGAATATATAAGAAATAATGACGTTTTCCATTTCCGAGGCAAGTTGTCTTAATATGATCTATTAAAAGTAGATGTACTGTTGTAATATGTGTAAAATAACGCAATGCACATTTATCTCTGAAGTTTAAATAACAATTAAATTAATTAATTTCACCCTTTTTTGAGGAAATGTAGCTGATAAAGCGGAACTGAAAAATATTCCTATCAGATTGAAGAAGTCTATGCACTTGTCAAACGGCAAGTAAGTAGTGTAGATCAAATCACACGTAAAATGCACTCGTTTCGAAGAATCCAATCACGAAATTCAACAATAATGATTGCAATAATATCACAGATCGATCACTTGATGTAATGCGCGAAACGTCAAATCGATTTTTTAAAGAGATGTATTAAAATAAATTTCTTTTTTACAGCTTTATTTATTTATTCTTATATTTCCTTATTCGTTCGCTTATCCTTAAAGAGAAAGAGCTGAAGACATTGTAGCACTCAAAGACCAAAGATATGCTCTGTGGCATCACGTTTCGCTGTATGTAACCTTGCTATAGAGTCGCAAACGTCATCGCTGGCCTTCAGTCCGATTTATATTGACGACTTTCAACCATCATATCTTCCACCCCTTATACCTATCGGCATGGAAGTGCTATGGTGTACAACGGGAGACTTCGAACAACAATTACACACAGACCATTCATTTGCGTTCTATAGTTTTCGCTGCTGAGCGAAATATTAACAAACACACATAGAATTTTATATACACCGATAACTTTCCATCCCAATATACTCCATCCTTTTATCATTATCAACCGTCAAGCAACAATGTAACCAATAAAACCATTTTCAAAGAGTAATTATTGTTTCGCATTTCGCGTTATATTCTTCAAATTACTAAATATCTATCAGATCGCTATAAAACCGTGCCTAAAACCTTCCTCAGGTATAAATCAGTAACTGTACAAATATTTAAATATCTGCGTCTTGTCGTTCAGACGTGATATGCGTACACCGAACAGACATTCACATTAATATATATAAATAAATAGCTATCGGATCGCAATAAAACCGTGCCTAAAGCCTTCCCTGGGTAGACATTAGTAACTGTACAAATTTTTAGCTCTTTATGTCTTGTGGTTCAGACGTGATAAACGTACACCGAACAGACATTCACATTTATAGATATAGATAATATACAGAGATTACTTACACACATGTAAACTACGAACTATAAACAAATAGACAGAAATATTATATACATTTGGCCGAAAAGCGGGCTACGTTGACAACAGTTGGGGTTGCCAACATCAGATCCTCTAAGGTGCAGTGTGAAGGACATTCAGGGCAGTTATACATGTGCTGGGTCGTCTGCACGTTTCAGCAGTCACAGAGGTTAGATTCAGTAGAATATCCCCACTTCATAAGATTATCTCTTGACCGTGCATTGTTGGTGCGTAGCCTGCTTAGTAACTTCCAAACAGTCCAGTTCTCATTGTGGCCTTTTGCCAATTCTTCCATTGGTTCCATCCAGTACCTTTCTCTCGATCTCTCCCATTTGTCCACTCTAGATGCGGGTTGGTCACTGAGGTTGTCGGTTGCTCTGAGAAAGCTCCGTCTGGATTTCAGGCGTCTGGTGGCTGGCAGAATGTTGTGGAGGAGGTGGCTCTCAGACAACTCAGCCCTCGCTCTTTTACTGTAGGCTGCAGCTTTTCTATGCACGGCAGGAGGTCTAATGCCAGCAACGTGGTATAGCTTGTCGATTGGCGTGGGTTTCAGACATCCAGTGACGAGCCTGCAGGTCCTATTACTAGGGATATATACACTTATGATCCTATTTGCGTTAGGTAGCGCATATTGCAATGAGGGGCCGCAGATTTCAGCAATTCTTAAGACTGGTGAAACAGTTCTTTTATTTGTTACTGACCTTAGATCTCGAAATAGATTATGTTCCCCGCAGTTTCAGCATACATGTCGCAGATTTTTGATGTCTGAAGCTAAAATGCTGTGAAAATGATTCAAGGGCTCTAACTACGATTTTCTTCATAAAACACGGGTTGCCAGTGGACTTTAAATTTATTGTTCCAACGTTTACACACACTTAACGAAATCCACAAATCTAAGCGCTCCATTGAACGATAGTCACTTTACAATAAATACTAGTGCCATGATGATAAATGTACAAGTTTTGTAATGCTCCGTAAGGAGACAAGGTGCTACATGTTAACAGTTCCAAGGTCGGCACTGGACTGTGGTCGGCCAGGCATGGCTGCTAGTTGCTGCCTCTGTCTTTCTGGCGTCAAACGAACCTTCTAGATTTGTTTATATAAATTACATTGAACAAAGTACCAAATGGGTTCAAATGAAAGCTTATTAACAGAAAAGTGTTACAATGAAATTACGTTAATATCTAATGTTTACTTTCTTAAATATTAATACATGAAATATAGGAATGGTAGCACCGGGAGGGGAGCCGGCAGCCAACCGGATCACGTCTATACTACACTGCCGTGCTTTCTCACGGTCCATGTATGATCTGTTATGCTACTTTGTCTACTGACAGCCAGATAATTGGCTTTTATAAAATTTACAAATCCAAAATAAGATATGAAAACTCTGAATACCATTATTAAACTAATAAAGATGTAAAATCAGACTTGTCACAGTACATAACATTTTGAATAGGAACCCATTTCCGGAAACGTATCGTTTCCGTTCTACGACAGTTGCAATTCAGGTATTCAGGACGCCCATGTGATTGGACTATACCTCCTCCATCCAAGCTCACGGGTCTTAAGACACGTATTGGACCCGTTCTTAGAAAATGCGCCATGCGTGGCCGCCACGATCGCCGGCTTTCACCCCTATGGACTGCTTCTTGTGAGGTCCTATGAAGAGCCTGATTTATGAGACACAGGAAGATCTGCTGGCACGAGTTCTGGCCGTTGCACAAGACAATGAAGAGACAACAGGTGGAATGGAGAAAGTGTACCAGAACATGCTTCGGATGTGCAAAGTGTGTAACGACGTCGGTGGTCGCCATATCGAGCCGCTGTTGTAATGCATCAGTACGTTGCGTCTGGTGCCGTACATGCTGGGTTCTTGTTGTTGTCGACTAATGTAAACCATAAGATATAAATTGTAATGAAAATGCGTAAGTAATACGGAACGATTCAATATTCTTTTCAAATTGATTGCAACAATTGTACTAGGTCACGCCTAACTACATTCCTCAAGTAAGAGTGGATGAGATAATCATCTGAGTTGGAACCGTCGTGGAACGGAAACGATACGTTTCCGGACATGGGTTCCTATTCAAAACGTTATGTAATCACTATCCTCTACAAGTCATATGAGGTTGTAACGGGAATTTTCGACCATCCTAGGTGCGAGGTGCTTTCAAGTTGTAACATCTTGTGACGTACCGGGTCGTAGATCGGCGCTTTCGGTCACAATTGGCTGAAATTCGATGGGGTAAAATTAGTCTACTGCAAATAACGTAGGCGACACTTAGAAGTGCAGTTCACTGACACTTTAATGAATTACTAGTGCTCAGTTGTCCCCAGTATGCACATTCCTCCATACGTCAATAAAATAAATTGTCACAGTTCGTGCGTGGAATACAAAAATTCGAGGCGCACTTTATAAGGTGTTGTTTTCTATATTTTTTTAATTTTTATTTATTTATTGTTTTAAGATTATTTGATGGTGTTATTATTAGATTTGTTTGTTTCGTCAGGTTGATTTGAAGTCTTTAATTGCTTATTCTTCTGTTGGTCTTATGAGACTAGTGATTTGTGGGTTGATAACTATAAATTGATGAAGACTATTATGAAGAATTAGCTTTTAATCATAACGATAGAAGCACTTTCCACACAACTAACACGAAAGAACTTTTACATAATTATTTAAATTTGAGTTCAGAGTGACGTGGATTGTGCCTCTGTTCAAGGATTACATACAACTGGCCAGGGGCACCGACTCCGTGGGTGCTCCGGGGCTCGTGCACCCCCCAAGAACTTTTTGGGGGTGCTGAGCACCCACATAAAATTGAGGTGGAAAATGAAATTGAACAGATTTTTAAAAAATCGGGAAAAATCAAAACCTACCTTATGACTCAAGAGGCAATGCAAGACGTGACCATAGCGATAGACGATATTTCATACGTCAAAGAAATGATTAGTTTTGTAAGCGGGTCCCCAAGCGAGAAGTAATGAGTGTCCGTGTTTTACCCACTATGCTAGCTTTATTCATCCTGAAGCACATCGGTCCTTTTGAGCTTTCAGGCGTATGTATTTATGAACATTCAATTGTGTTCTGTCAGGAATTTAGCTTGAAGAATTTGAAGCTGATGCTAAAGTTAATCGTTTTTCATTTATCTTTGTCACTTCCATTGTTATTAAAATTATAGATTCAATTGAAATTTGTAATGCTTTTCTCTCGGGCTTAAAAAACACCTTGGACTATATTAATACTGTCAGCGATGTCATGACGTTATCTCGAAGTGATGAAAGTTTCGATGAAGTATACAGCTCTTGCTTGGAACTGACCGAAAAAGTTTGATGTCGGACTTCAAAATCTCAAAAGATTTCAAAGATTTATTGAAACCTTGGTGACGGTGTTCTACCAAACGCTTTTGTCAGAAATAATAGCTTCGCACAAAAAGTGTTAGTAGTGTACAGTGAAAAATTATTTCATTGGTCGTGTAGAAGTTTTGGGGTGTTACTTATATCGAAATATCCACTTCGGCCAATTAGATCGCTTTATTGTAGTGTCCTAATGCAGCCATGCTTTCCTTTTCTTCCTCTCCTTCTTCCTTCTATCTTTAAAAGGCCAGACAACTGCCTATTTACTTTTATCAAGTATTGCTCATTCAAAAATGCATGAACATGATTTTCAGTAGCGTTGGTTTCGAACATTTGTGAACCGTGATATACAGCACCCACACTGATTTTCAAAAGTCGGCGCCTCTGCAACTGGCTATAGTAAAAGGTAGCGTAAATAATACTGAGTAAATCGATATACAAATCTCGGTTAAATTAATATTGCCTCACTTTCAAATATATTTAAATAGGTTTTTAAACAATTACTTCCGAATAAACGGTAATGATACAAAAACTAATGAGGGTCAAGTTTTCTAACATTACTTGTAAAACATAATAATAGATACTTCAATATTATGAGAAAATAATTTAATTAGCTCTAACACAAATACTAATTAGCAAACTATTGGAACTACAACAATACGTCTCTTCCATGAACTAATTAATATTTGTTAATTACTTCTCCGGCGTCAAATAAAAGACTTCAGCTAGTTACTTTATAAAAAAGAATAACGAAAGTTATAGAAAATACTAATTACATTCATACATATTATTATGTAACACTGGTGTCATTAGGTTCAGTAATGCAAGCAGATGGGAATAGATCCCAACATGCTTCGTTACAGCCTCCTTTTGCGATGGCTTTTCGACAGCTCGAAATTTAGCTGAAAATAACGCCTTTGTTGTGAAAGGTGTTTATTTTATTGAAGAATGAAAGGTGTGAGTGGAAGAAAGAACTGAATTTTGATTTACGTGTTATTAACTGTGGTGGCTGTTGCTGTATGTTTGAGCAACATAACAAACCTGACCTTAATATCGTGGTTAGTTACGTTAAACTCGTGATTAATGCAAGTGGTGTAATTTAAATTTTGAAAATAATTAGCAAGACAATTAGTGTAATTAACAAAAACTATGGCCCTATCTGACAAACTTTTCAAAACATCACTCACCTTTCCTTTCCTTACAAAATCTCCGACGGAGACTGTGCACACACAGATAGCAGAAATTAAACTACTCCGTCTGTGCAATGCGTACGGATCAATTAGTACGCCAATGGTAATGATAATTTATAAAATTATGAATAGTAGGATATTTAACACCATGTGGTTGGCAAGTGGGTGCAGTCCAACCACTAAAGTCAGTATCTGATAAAATTAATTCTGTCAAGCAAATAGGAAACTTAAGCAAATCCGTCTTAATTGATGCTATGCATACGGGAAATGTACGAGTTTGGTTTTTTATAGGATAGATGTGGCGGTGGCTATTATTGTTGAACTTATCTTATTTATCAGTCCAGCGATGCGGTACTCTGCAGTCATATAAATGGTACATAAATTCATACTGAAATCATTTTGATGGTAGCTCCTCCTTTGGCAGCTTGCTAGCAGTTCGCCATGATGCTTCGCGAATCGCGTAATTAATCGCGACCGTTAGCGTCCGCGATGACGCTACCGCGTTTCGAACGTCTGGGACGGACGTAACAAATTTCTGCCTCAGCAGAACGAACGAATAAATGATTAATTAAGATCAATTTTTACTTCACTTATATTCACTGATTTCACATAAACTTTCATATTTTTGCACATAATACATAATCTAACTTAAACTTTGTTAGGTTAAGACAAAATTTCTTCGGGTCTAGTTGTCCCAAATGTTCCGTGCCTTTTACTCTCCAATGCAATGCATTCGAAGATTAGATGTGATGCAGTTTCATCACCATCATCACAGATCCTACATTTAGGATCCTCTTCTGTTATTCCCATTGTATGTAGGAGTTTTTTGAAATTCCCATGGCCTGTCAGCAATCCAACCATGAGTCTAATCTCTCTCTTGTTCAGGCCCAGGATTGCAGAGCTTCTTTTAAAACATGGCTTTGGCATCATTATCTTGCCATGTTTTTGTTGATAGACTTTGGTCCAATATTCTACGTGCTGTCTTCTGAGCCAGTTACGTAGCTCCAATTTGATCATTGCCTTGGTGATTGTCAGGACAGGTTCCGGTCCAATAAATGGAGTCTCTGCCCCCATTCTGGCTAATCTGTCGGCATGTTCGTTGCCACTGATCCCCAAGTGTCGGCATGTTCGTTGCCACTGATCCCCGAGTGGCCAGGGACCCATAATAGGTTTACTCTATTGCTTTCCCCTAGCTCCACCAGAACCCTGTGATATTCTGCAACAATTTTAGACCTTGTTGTAGGAGCTGCCAGTGATCTCAGGGCTGCCTGGCAGTCTGAATAGATATAGATGCTACGGTCTTTGTAGCACCTACGCAAATTCTCCTCCACACACGCCCTGATGGCAGTGACTTCGGCCTGGAATACTGAGGCCAGTTTCCCTAGAGAGGTGACGCCCTCCAGTCTTGGGTGCACTCTGTATACTCCGACCCCAACGCCTTTGTCTGATTTTGACCCTCAGTGAACCAGACAATATTCCCCGTACGGTGTCGAACTATTTCCTCCCTCTGCTCCCTACTTCCAATTGTTATATTGAAAGGCTTGTTGAAGCAGTATGGGGTTATAATATAGTCGGCTGGCATTTCCTCAACCTTTCCTAATTTACCTCACTCACTATTTTAGTGTGTGATTCTGGATATCCCAAAGAGTTCCAGTTTTTGCTAGTTTTGAGTCTGTATGCACCAGCCGCTGCCTCCATCTTGACCCAAAGGTGCCGTCTTTAGTATAAGCTAGTTCATAAGTATTTTGTAAGTTTAGGAACTGATTATCCCGTAGTTGTCCCACAAGGTCTACAAGCATTTGAACATTTTAAGATTTTGGTAACGTGGCACTGGACGCCTGGCGGACAATCCACTCTGCGTCAAACAGCGTCGAATGGAACGTGCGGGCACTGCTTGCTGCGCAACACACCGGACGTATACTGAAGCTGCTTATGCGAAAAAACCATAAGAAAGTACACTTCTAGTACGCCTCCACGGCCGTCCTTTTCACACGGCTCTTGCCGTTGGTGCTACTGTTGTCCGTGCGCTGAAATGATTGTGATGTGTGTCTCTCGTAGCTGCAAATGCAGGCTTCTAATTTCGCCTGATTTGGATGTAAACGGAGGACATAGCAATAGGCATAGCCGGTGTAGAGAAACAACCGAGAGAGCTGAAAAGAAACAAATGTCTTGGTCCTGATGGGATACGAATCCGGTTTTACAAAGTCTGCTCTGCGACATTGGCCCCTTGCTTAACTTGCGTTTATCGCGAATCTTTTATCCAGCGTAAAGTTCCAACTGACGGCAAAAATAAGCAGTTTACTCCCTTGTATAAGAAAGGCAAAAGAACGGAAACACATAATTGCAGACCAATATCATTAACATCAGTTTGCTGTAGAATACTTCAACATATTCTTAGTTCTAATATAATAAATTTCCTTGAGACCGGGAAGCTTCTGTCCATGCATCAGCACGGCTTTAGGAAGCAAGTCAGCTTGCCCTTTTCTCTCGTGGCATCTTGCGAGCTACAGATGAAGGGCAACAGGCAGACTACATATTTCTCGATTTTCGAAAGGCGTTCGAATCACGCCTTACTGCAGACTGCTAAAGATGGTACGAGCATATGGAATAGGTACTCATATATGTGAATGGCTCAAAGACTACTTAAAGTAGAACCCAGTACGTTGTCCTTGATGACGAGTATTCATCAGAGACTAGGATATCGTCATGGGTTCCCCAGGAAAGTGTGTTAGGACCGCTATTATTTTCTATCTACACAAATAACCTAACGGACAAAGTGAGTTGAAATTTGCGACTGTTTGCTGGAGGGTATCGTCATTCAATGGCTGAAGTAGGATGCACGATAATTTGGACAAAAATTTCTAGATTGAAAAATTCAGATTAAACAATCCCGTAATGTTCGAATACAGCATTAGTAGTGTGCTGCTTAACAAAGATGCGTCAATTAAATATCTGAGCGTAACGCTGCACAGCGATTTGAAATGCTACGAGCATATAAGAACAGTCTTGGGAACGGTGGATGGTCTACTTCTGTTTATTGCGAGAATTTTGGGAAGATCTGATTCGTCTGTATATCAGATCGCAAATAAAACTCTTGTGCGACCCCATATTGAGCATTACTCAACTACTTGGGATCCCCACCAGATCAGTTTAAAGGAAGATAAAGAAACAATTCAGAGGCGGGCGGCTGTGTTCGTTACTGGTAGGTTCGACCAATGCGCGAGAATTACTGAGATGCTTCGGGATCACAAATGGTAGGCGCTGGAGGGGAGACGACATTCTTTTCGAGAAACACTGCCGTAGAAATTTAGGGGGCCGGAATTTGAAGCGGACTGCAGAACGATTCTACTGCCGGCCACTTTTATTTCGCGTAAAGACCACAAAGACAAGATCAGAGAGATCAGGGCTCGTACAAATGGCATACACGCATTCGTTTTTTCCCTCGTTCTATATGGGAGTGGAATAGGTTAGCATTTTTGAACATAAAAGTTATAAAAGGTATTATACCAGCTTATTTTATCCCTATAAATAATAAACTGAAATTTAGAAATGTGGAAGAATCAAAAAATGAGTTTTTCATGCATTTCTTGTGATGGCTGCACTACTTCTTATATCGGCCAAACAGGGAGAAGTTTTCAAATAAGTTTCTAGGACCATGTTAGTACTTCTAGTGCTAGGCTCGGCTTGAGCCCACACTTGCAGGAAACAGGACATACAGTCTTGGACATTGCCAACAACCTAAAGGTACTTCATCGGGAGAAAAATGGAAATATTTCAAATATTTTATAAGAGACTGAAATATTTAAAATATTTAGAGCACTAAAGAGAACACTCAAACACCCTTAATTCCCAGACTGATCTACGCCGTGGAAACGCCCTGGAAAATCTTGAACATTTAAAAGACTGAACGTTTTATATATCTTCGTTCCTTGCAAAAGCTTTATCATGTAAATGAGTTTCCTTTTATCTAAAAGATGTTTTATTAAACTTAAAATGTAATTCTCGGAGCTTAATAATGCCATAATGGAAACAATGGCAGTAACAGTTTTGGGGAAAATGCCCTTTATAAATGTAATAGTTCGATTCTATTTTCCTGTTATTTATTGTAAAAATAAACGGCCATTCCCCAAGATTTAAATAAAGGCGCCACATGTTCAGTAACTGCGACTCTTCTCATGCGCAGTTTTCCCCTCCGGCCCTCAGCCATTGGCCGGATGGAGACCAGTAAAAACAAGTGCCACCCAAGATCATCTTTACAACAGATAAATGTAACAGCTTCCTGATAGCGCTTTAAACCTTCAGACGCGACTGGATTGCAATAGTTTGTTTTTAGAAAAATAGATTTACGTAATTGAACTGCCGCTCTCTACTTTGATACTTTTTACTGGGTTTTAGATTCGGGGATGGCTTAAAATCTTGCGACTAAGTTTTAATAATGGACACCTCCCCTGCAGATAGACAGTTTTTAAAGAATGGGAGGGTAGATGCCAATATCGCAATTTTTTATTTCTTTTATTCAAGGCGATCGGTTTAGACAGTCTATGGTGTTATCATTTGGTCTCATTGACATTAAACTGCTCCTTATAAAATCTGGTAGGTGTACTGGCTGATAGTTATATAGTCAGAAATAAAATGGATGGCCGGTCAAAATTAAAACAGTAAAATATACATATAATAATAACCGCCATAGTGCACATGTCTGGTTGAGCACCTGCATGAAACTCCCATTTATACAACAAGATCGCTCCCTAAGATGAGTAAATTATGAGTTTTTAAAGATATATGTATGTAAATGTTAGAAGCCTGGAATTAATCGAGAGAGAATGACACCCATCAGATTTCGTGTCGGATCTTTTTTATGATTTGAAGTAAGTAGACAAAGACAGTTACTACTTTGCATTAATGCTCACTATGCTTAAATTCCGACAGTTCTTATTCATTTCTAAATAGATAACACCTGAAGACGCAATTTTAAATTGTAAAACCGGTCTTATGTTCTTCAATAAAGGAATTTAACAGTGGCAGCGGACCTGTTCTTTCAAATAAGGAAATCAGGTAGCCAGTAATAGTAACACCTGCCCTCAGCCACGCACCTGTAGGTGAATTGTGAAGTTTGTATGCAGATCCTTCATAATGTTGCAATTTGGGCAGCCAGCAGTTTATCGTGTACTATGACAATCGTCACAAGCTGCTCTCAAATCTTGCTTTTGTCCTGACGACCTTTATCCTGTCACAACTATGGTTGGCAATAACAAACCAATGGGTGTTCCAACCTGAGTCGAATGGAGTCTTCAATATTCTATAGTTTTTGACACACAAACCATAAAGTAACGACGACTTATTCAATAATCGAACTGAACTGCCACTCTCGACAAACTACCCCTATTTAAAGGTTCGTTGTGTGTCTATGTTAGCGAGTATTATACACGCGGAAATGAAAGTCTTGTCATAGTACATTGGAGATTGGTTAAATGACACGAGTTCATAATATTTCTTTCAGTGGTCGTGCAATTAATCAAAAATTACTCAATTTAAACAGGTAATGTAGTTTATTCAAACATTTGAAATGTATGTAATTGTTTTCTTATCGGGAGTCTATATGTAGGTGTTGATTTTCATTAAATAAATTTTCATATATTCTGAAGTAATTCACCATGGATGATGAGTTTTGGATTGAGAGCATTTTTCACCTGTATATCACGTACGGTTTGTTTTACAAATAAGGTAACAGGTGAATAATCTGCAATAAATGAAGTAGCCTAGAAGACAGGTAGCCATACGGGAGAAGTCCACAAATCCCAGTCTGGAGATGGTGATAACCAGCATCGGTGGCCGCCGTGGCAGCAGAGGGCGCGGCCGCTATGGGACACTTCTCTTCTAGAACCTGTTGGTTGGGCCTCAAGGGTCCCAACAAGGTGCAGGAACTCACCGATAGTCATCACTCTCGACATTGAGGCAGAAGACTCATTCTAACTAGCCCTGCTACTCCACTGAAGGCTATAGACGGATGTCTCCCATCTCGACAGGTCTGCTGCAATTGGAGAACTAAACAGAAGGCTCACGGTATGAAAATGCACAAGAACATTAGTGGTTATTTTCTGTGACACCATGAGTCCTATTTTTTCCCGTTTGCCCAGCTCTCCTGCTTGCTCCAGGTTTTCGTAACTTTGCGTGTACGTTGTTACGAATATTTCCTTACGTAGGTAACTGTACTTATAGTTGTGAAATGCTTTTTGGATACCATAAATGGTGATAATGTCACAGTCACTAATAATCTAATTTACTCTTTTACGCGTCAAATTTTGACAGACTATGTCGTCTTTTCAAATATATGAATGGAATATTGTATAAATACATCATACACCACGATTTAATACATTTACTTATTTACTACTAAGACGCTCCTGTATTCCAGTCAGCTGAAAACAATTCCAGAAAGATGACACTGCTGTTGACAACTGTGAACCTACTGTGGAGCGTACTCGGCTGTAGGTGAAAGGCCGCGACGGATTAGCCGTGCGCACTGGAGCGCCGTGCTGCGGTGCGCGCGGCCGTTCGCCGTCGGGGGTTCGAGTCCCCCCTCAGGCATGGGTGTGTGTGTTGTTCTTAGGTTAGTTTACCTTAGTTTAAGTAGTTTGTAATCTAGGGACTAATAACCAATCTGTTGAGTCGCATAGAATTACAAACATTTGAGCAGTTTTTTGTAGGCAACCACCACAGAGTTACAGGGAAAGGAAGAGAATGAAACAGTGCACATCCAACGAATACCCATTATTGCCGACAGATCAACCCATTTAATTTCAAGACACTGTAGTTTCCAGTGAGACTTGCATTTTCTAATACGATTAATAAATCACAGGCCAACCTATTAAATACCCCAGAGTGGTTTGACATATCAATGTTTCTCACACAGACAACTACATTCGCTTGCTCAGGGGTGGGCTCCCCAAATAATTTATTCGTATTAGATTTTTGAAAACTAACGAGTAATACTGTTTACAATCACATTTTGTATTAAATGAATGTATTAAGGTCAGATATCATTTGCCTCTTGATGACTATCTTTCTTTGTTTGGATACTGCAGTTATTATTTTGTACATTATGCAAGACAGCCTTATTTTTTGAATACTTTCCCATAAATATAACATATTATTAAACAAAAGTGATGGACAGAGAGAGAAGGGATATGAGAAGTACTAACTCAAAGCTTGAATAAATAAATAAATATCCGGACATCTCCGGGTTTTCAGCTAGTTTCACATAAATTCCCTAAAGTTTAGTTTATTCTGTATTGTTCGTGGTACTCATATGACACGTTCCAGCCTCAATAGTGAAATGTTTGACCCATCCTGATTTACATTTTTCGTGTTTTTCCCTAAATCACTACAGCCAAATTTGTAACGTTTCCTTTCAAAGGGCACGATCGATTTCCTTCCCCATGCCTCACAAAAACTCTACGGGCGTATGCTGGTCGCTAATGACCACGATGTCTATGCGACGATAGGCCCTAATTCTCCTTCCTTATCATGCCAAGAACATCTGATCATCGGGGTCTTACCACAGTGATTGCCGACCGATAGTCACAAATAGCCTATATGGATTTGAAATCGGACGGAAAATTAGAAATTTGGCCGTGTATTTTTTAAATAATTAATAGTTTCTACATATGCCATTAAGGTACAAGAAAACAACGGTCATGAATTTATCCTTTTAATAATTACTACTTTTCGAGTTATAATTCGGTGAAGTTAGCGTTATTTTCCGACCGCGACAGTTTGTATGCAGTGTTTGTTACTCAATAACCTCATACCGGATTTCAGTGAACCACGGTTCATTTTGAAGCTGAATATCTGAAGTTGATGTAGGTACAAAACAAGAATATTACAAAATTCATTGCTGTAACCCCTGTTTTGCGTTTAGTAAGTGCATTTTTCGTAAGGATTAAATTTACATAGGCTTGAACATCTTATTATAACACGTTGACTTCCGTTTTAAGTATTATGAAGCCCCTTATCATCAAAGTGAAAAAAAAAATGAAAGTAATAAATACGTTAGCCCGCGCTGCACTTACAAGACAGACTGCGGCGGATAGCCGTCCGCCACTCAACAGGGGGAGGCGCCTCGCCTGGCAGTTAGACACGATTGGTTGACAGGGGGCTTCAGGACAGATTAGTTGTGGCGTAATACGGTGTAGCGCAGCTGGAGAATTTAGAGAAGTTTCTGGAGAATTTTTGTTTCTAAATCAAATTATCAACAATATGGCATGCATTCCATTACACGCACAAAAGAATTGTATAGACAATTGAAGAAAATCTATACAATAGTGCTTTCATTTTGTAATTTATTCGAAAGTTTTACTATTAATAGTTTCCGAGCTCCGAGTTTCATAATCGCGTGATTTCATGAAATTACGTTAGTTTCGGTCCTAAAGAAAACAACCGGATGCGTTTGCGTATAACAGCTGCGAGTTTGACAAAGACATTAATGTAACGTATACTATCTTCGTCAGAAAATGAAACCCCACAAAAAATGGAATGTTTGCTACTGTCCGATTTGAAATGGAACGACACATATGCCAGATATGTCGCAGAAGAAATATTTAATCGTCAGAAAATAGGCAAATAATTTCTTGTAGCAGTCCAATTTGCAGTTTGAAATTTCCATAATAAGAGAGTTATAGGATGTACTTTATAGAGTTCGGTTTTCCTTCAGACATATAAGGGTGGAAATACATGTCTGAAGAAGGGCACAAAGTGCCCAAAAATCGGTCGATAAAAGCTGTTTAAGGGCAACTGGTTACTGCTGTTTTAAAAATCAAGCGAATAATACTTGCTGAGATGGAGAAAATAATAATTATTTATACAGAGTCATCGGAACAAGAAAAATAAACATGGTTCCGTAAACACACGCGTTTATAGGAGTTCCACATTTCTTCCAGTCATGAACCGCTGCCCTTCGGCGTAAGAATGACGCCCTCTTTGAAGTACACACATTTTTTGTTGTGGTACTTGCTGGTACACTTTGAAGACGCGACCATGTTGCACATCGTTGATTGCAGTTGCATAGACCACTTGCCTCAAGTGTTGCCATAACCTGAGGTCTGGAAAACGAGCACGCCTAGTTGTGGGGCCTCCCTGGCCGTGTTGGTGCTCTGTCTGAGGAAAGAGTGCTGGTGCGCCATCATGCATGAACCACAAGGGTAATCGTTTCTGTCCACGTACAACTTCCAGCTAGGTAGGCACTAGAAAGAAGGAAGGAAGCTTAGGGTTTAACGTCCCGTCGACAGCGTGGTCGTTAGAGACGGATGTGGAAGGAAATTGGCCGTTCCCTTTGAAAGGACCATCCCGGCATTTGCCTAAAGTGATTTAGGAAAATCACGGAAAACCTAAATCTCGATGGCCGTAGGCACTAGAAAATTTAGATAATGCACCCCATTTCACTGTAGTGGTACCACATGTGACCCTATCAATCTACCTCCAAGTGGGCTGATATCAGTGTTTGAAAGCCCTTCATGCACACAGTGGCAGTCAAAACAATAGAGCCACCCAGAAAAGGTTTGGAATAAAGTGCACGTGTATTACTAGACATGTTTGTGCTATGATGGAAACAAAATTTTACGTTGTACAGGAACCATTACAACAGACTTACAATGTACCACAGTCAGTTATGTAGCTAACACAATACATAATATCCATAATACTCAGAAGATGTACCAGACCACAGAGTCAAAAAATAGAGCCAACTGACACAAATATTTTGTACTTGATCTCAGTCTTATGAAATTTACGGGAGCAGTCTTTTTTATATAGGAGTCCATTAGTACTTCGTGGGGTAACCCTTATTTTTGAGGATTGCCCTGCGCCTGATCCTATAGAGTGCTAAACGCCTGCTTTCGTCGCTACTGATCGCATACCACGCTCTCTGGATTTCTTACCAAATTTTATCTAAAGAGGTAGCTTTTAAGCGGTCAGTTCTCTTGTCTACGATCTCCCATAAGTTTTCAATGAGCGATGCGTCAGGGCATTGTTCCTCCGCCAAATATTAGGTTATTACAGATAAAGGAGAAGCAAGGAATTAAACGTTAGGAATGTGGTGGTCTAACGGTAAGACGTCTGCCCACTACGCATGGAGGTCCGGGTTCGATTCCCGGCCGCATCACAAATTTTAATTCATTGCTTGTCCTTTATCTGTAATGTCTTGGACATATTCGAGACGAAAAACCGTCTCAGGGTTACCTAGTTTGTATTTACATATTAGCTTTTTGTTCATTTGTCCGTGCAAGGCCAACTATTTACGAACATTAGCTTCTGAAACTTGTGACTTCCCTCTCGCAATGCGTCCATTCAATTTTGCAGATCTCAGTCCTCTTTGAATCGTTGATGCTGATGGTTGAAGATCATGTTCGTCGCTAAACAAAATGACTTCAGTCGTGGAGTTGACAACTATTTACGAACATTAGCTTCTGAAACTTGTGACTTCCCTCTCGCAATGCGTCCATTCAATTTTGCAGATCTCAGTCCTCTTTGAATCGTTGATGCTGATGGTTGAAGATCATGTTCGTCGCTAAACAAAATGGCTTCAGTCGTGGAGTTGACAACTATTTACGAACATTAGCTTCTGAAACTTGTGACTTCCCTCTCGCAATGCGTCCATTCAATTTTGCAGATCTCAGTCCTCTTTGAATCGTTGATGCTGATGGTTGAAGATCATGTTCGTCGCTAAACAAAATGGCTTCAGTCGTGGAGTTAACAAAAACGGGTCTTTCTTTACTTCCCTAGTGATGAGTCTGTCTAGACGAGGAGTAGCTACACGAGTCGCCCCCTGTTCTCCACCTGCGGCACCACATCATCACTTGTATGCTTTGCTTTGCCCATCTATAAGAATGTAAACGTCAATTTCTATACAAAACAACAGCAAACAATCAATTTGGACGGGATATCTGTAAAACGGCTCTATTATTTTGACACATAAGATTCTTACCTTTATGCATCTTTTCGCACGTTTAGGTCAAACGCTCCCTTTCGCACGACTGCATATAGCAGCGATGTCTTCCCTGATGTTGTCTAAAAGCAACTGAAAACACGGCACTCGTGGAGATTTCGCGAAGTAATAGATACTCTAGTTGTTAATCTCGTCAATAGAGGTTGCTCTATTATTTTGATCGCCACTAAGCAGTCAACAATCCGAAGATTGGTCTGAACACCACAGTGCTTTACTAGGCATGGTCCTGTTTCGAGGTGGTATGCCGTTGCCTTCTTCCGACCTTCAAACTGACTTACCCAGCCAAGTTAAAGGGGAACCTACAGTTTAACGTGGCTTCTGAACCACGGTGCTACTCGGTATTTTTCACATGAGCAATACCGCCAGAGGTGAAAGAAGTGGAAAGTGACTGATAAAACTCCTAGGACATGGCGGGGATCGAATCCGCGACCTTTGGATTTATTGTCTAGCACTCTACCACTGTGCAGCTGAGGCGCATCTCCAGAGTTACTTTCCTTCCTTTATGAGTACTACTACATGTAACAGCATTCGACACTTAACATCCAGAAAAAATGTCACAAGTAGTGGTGTCGCAAAAGCTAGGAACCTACTTTGGTGTGTTGGAAAATGAACGAGTGTATCCAACACCACCTAGAAGACAAGGCCTTACAACAGGCCGTGCCTACGTCACACTTAGAGGCCCCGTCCGCCATCTGACTGGCCGGCCGCTGCGCGGCGGTGGGCGTACCCCAGCCGACAGCCAGTGAGGTGGCAGCCGGGGCCTCTAAGTGTGACGTAGGCACGGCCTGTTGTAAGGCCTTGTCTTCTAGGTGGTGTTGGTGTATCGGGTAGTCCAATTTCTTAGACTCTAGACCTGGAAGTTGCTAGTTCACTAGCTGACTCAAGTTGAAATTGTTCCTCGTTTTACTTCGTTGAGGAAGCCTGTGAGAAAAGCAGTGCTGGGGTGTTTACGAGGAATAAAACTGGGCCTGGTGGCTCGGCACTCCTTCCCCTGTTAGTGCCGCTGCGAATAGCAGAGCTGAACTTGGCCCGCGGTCAGGTCGATAGTCTAGTCACGGGCGTGTCTCACATCCGTCACATTTGTCGTATGATAATAGCCGGGGAAATACGAGAAGTCCGCGCGCACACAGAGTCGCTGGATGCCACGGGGACACGCGTCTGTCGCTCAGAATCGACCACACATCGGCGGCGGGCGGACGGGCCCATTTCACACGCAGGGGGCTGCGCCGTGACGAATGGCCGCGCCGCGCCGCGAGACGCCTCGGCCCGCCGCCCGCGGCGCCACCGTCGCAGCCGTGCTGCGTGTGGCCGGCGCAGGCATGCAGGCGGTAATGACGGCGCCGTGACGCGCATGCGCACACCGCGCTGCACACGACGTTCCCAGAACGCTCGAGAACAACGCCAGGCTGCTTGTTTCCGCTGTCACGCAGCATCATCTCTCCACTGTGGAGCTTCAGTGAATGCTACCGTAATACTTGAATATGTAATACGGTATAATTGGTGCATTAGTTAACCCTTGTACTACCAAAATTATTTTACACTTTTCCTTTACCAAGGGGCATAATATAATTACCCTGTATTTACACAGCACAAGATTTTGTTCTAATGTGACATTCGCAGTGGCGGATCGTGCAAAATTTGACCAATGTGCTACAATATTACAAAAATAAACAGGAAACAAAATATATTAAAATAAAAAGCGTGACTGACAATGGAAATAACGGAGCTGAGCAATATCCCCACCACGTCATCTGCGTTCTACACATGTGACCAATGAAACTTCTTGGCTGAAAAGCGCAATTTCACTCGCATGTTGGCTATACATTACTAATTACAAATACATTACAAATTAAAAATTTGGACTCAAGAGGCATTTGAATACGAGCCTCACACAAGTAGGTTTGAGAGACAACGGGCAAAACACCTGAGCCAGCGCGCTATTTGACTCTGTATTCCGCAGTATTCGTCATATAATAGTCTTCCGCAACCGTTACACGAAGCGCGAAGAGAAATGTTGATCTGTTGCTGCAGTCGGTCTCAGCACACATGAGCCGTCAGGCCTGACGTCACGTCTGCGCATGCGCACTAGCGAACAGACGACTGCGCCGCCTCTCTGCGCACGTACCAGCGCGGCTGAATCCCACGTCAGCACACGGAGCTGGTTTCCAGCTGTCGCGGCGAGAGCGCTCCAAAATGCGTTTTCATCCTTATTACTAGCATTCTAATACGCATTGGAAGGGAACTGGCATAATTTTATTGTTATATCTGGCTCGCATTCCAAGAGAAAGGGTGTAATTTTACAGCGATTTCTCGCTAGCTTCCGAAGAAAAATGGCATAATTTTAGTAATATATTTACAGTGTGCTGCAGCACATTAGCACATTATCACCAGCTGCCACTGGACATTCGCTTACAAAATAACTCATATGTCAATTATTAACGTAAACTGATGATTTATTAAAACTTTGAAGCGATAATTGGCGGTTTATGTCCGAACATACAAAATGTAGGTTCACAAGTGCCACGCCGATGAAGTCCAGATATTGCCGAAGCGGGGTGGCTTGCGTGCCTCAACGACACAGTTAGCCGTACCGTAGGTGCAACCACAGTAGACGGGTGTCTGTGGAGAGCCATACAAACGTATGGTGTCTGAAGAAGGGCAACAGCCTTTTTAGAAGATGCAGGGTAATAGTCTGGATAATTGACTGAACTGATTTTGTAACATCAGCTAATGTAGATTTGCCTTACAGACACAGCGACCGACGATATGCAGCTCCAAATCAGGTGGTGCTGCTTCTGCCAAAAATCGTGTGGCATTTTTGGCCATTAGACCCCAGACAGGATCGTGTTCGGCCTGCCTGGTGCAAGTCTTTAGGTGACGCAACTTAGGAGACTTGCGCGTCGGTGATGATGAAATGACGATGAGAACAACACAACACCGTCCCCGAGTGGAGAAAATCTCCGTCCCAACCGCGATTCGAACCAGGGTCCCCTGCGTGGCAATCCAGCACGCTGTCTGGTGGGCTACGGAGGCGGACAGTTGGTGCTGAAGAAATTAGATTCGGTAACGAAACAATAAAGGTGCCAGATGAGTTTTGTTACTTGGGCAATAAAATACTACACTCCTAGCCATTAAAATTGCTACATCACGTAGATGACGTGCCACAAACGCGAAATTTAACCAACAGGAAGAAGATGCAGTGATATGCAAATGATTAGCTTTTCAGAGCATTCACAGAAGTTTGGCGCTGGTGACATGAGGAAAGTTTCCAAAAATCAAATCAAATGTTTGTTAAGCTTGTGGGACTTAACTACGGGGTCATCAGTCCCTAAACTTACAAACTACTTATGAACTACTTACGAACTACAACGGCACAAATATCCATGCCCGAGGGGGGATTCGAACCCCCGACCGTAGTGGGAAAGTTTCCAACCGATTTCTCATACACAAACAATAGTTCAAAGACGTTGCCTGGTGAAACGACGTTGTGATACCTCGTGAAAGGAGGAGAAATTTGTACCACCACGTTTCCGACTTTGATAAGTCTTGTAGACTATCGCGATTGCGGTTTATCGTATCGCGACATTGCTGCTCGCGTTGGTCGCTGCCCACTGACTGTTAGCAGAATATGGAATCGGTTGGTTCAGGAGGGTAATACGGAACGCCGTGCTGGATCCCAACGGCCTCGTATCACTAGCAGTCGAGATGACATGCATCTTACCCGCATGTTTGTAGCGAATAGTGCAGCCACATCTCGATCCCTGAGTCAACACATGGGGGTTTGCAAGACGACAACCATTTGCACGAACAGTTCAACGACGTTTTTAGCAGCATGGACTATCCGCTCGGAGACCATAGTTATGGATACCCTTGACGCTGCATCACAGACAGGAGCGCCCGCGATGGTGTACGCAACGACGAACCTGCGTGCACAAATGGCAAAACGTCATTTTTTTCGTATTAAACCAGGTTCTTTTTACAGCATCATGATAGGTCGCATCCGTGTTTGGCGACATCGCAGTGAACGCACATTGGATGCGTGTATACGTCATCGCCATGCTGGCGTATCACTTGGCGTGATGGTATGGGGTGCCATTGGTTACACGTCACGGTCACCTCTTGTTCGCACCGACGCACTTTGAACAGAGGCTGTTACATTTCAGATGATTTACGACCCGTGATTCTACCCTTCATTCGATCCCTGCGAAACCCTACATTTCAGCAGGATAATACACGACCGCATGTTGCAGGTCCTGTACGGGCCTTTCTGCATACGGAAAATTTTCGACTGCTGCCTGGCCAGCACATTCTCCAGAACTCTCACCAATTGAAAACGTCTGGTCAATGGTGGCCGAGCAACTAGATCGTCACAATACTCTTGATGAACTGTGGTATCGTGTTGAAGCTGCATGGGCATATGTACCTGTACATGCCATCCAAGCTTTGTTTGACTCAACGCACAGGCGTATCAAGGCCGTTATTACGGCCAGAGGTGGTTGTTCTGGGTACTGATTTCTCAGGATCTATGTACCCAAAATGCGTGAAAAGGTCTGTGCTAGTAAAATATATTTGTCCAATGAATACCCGTTTATCATCTGCATTTCTTCTGGGTGTAGCAATTTTAATGGCCAGTAGTGTATATTGTGAGATTACCGCCCAATAGAAATATTGGTAATTAATAGCATTTGATAATTAAACATGAAGTTCACTGCAAACATTGACCATGCCAATGCACTAAATGTTACACAATTTTGATCTTATTAATTATGGTAGCAATGTATGTACGCAGTTGGTACAATAGAAATAGGTTGAGATTTGCTGTGTGCTTGTAGCTGACGGGAGGCCAGCAAGCAGGCCGACGTTGGTGGCTTGCTCCAGCTTAGGATTTTCCAGGTTCGTTTCTGGTGAGTGGAGAGAGGGACAATGGCGAGTGCCAGGAGCAGTGGAGTGCACAGCGTGAAATAAAATATTCTAATACTACTGGCATTTGAAGTAATACGATGCAGTCAGGAACCTTTAAGGCCCTCATTACAAAATAGCCTGTTAACAAATAAACAATACATTAGCTGATATAGTCACATCTGGTGTAATATGTTTAATTGACAATGAAAAGTAATAAATTACCAATGAATACAAGACATTTACACGACTAGCATGGCAATGTTTGTTTATAAAAGTAATATATTAACTATTTCTCATTTTATTTTTAATTAATCTTGTGTATTTTATCTTGAAATATTCAGTTAAATCACTTATCTGTGATATAAGAAATTGCACGATTGTAATAAATAGTGCAAAGGATGTTTATACCAATATAAAAACATTATAAGAAATTTGTTTAATGTGTAGTGTAATTATTTTGATTTTAAGTAAAGTTTTAGAAATGTATTGGCTGAGCGCTGTACGTTGGAAGTCGGTTAGAACAGCTCACATGGGGAAGTTGCTGACGTAGGGAAAAAACCCGGACAGTTGAGATTTTGGCGCACGCGTGCGCGCTTTGGCAGGAAGTGACGAGTCGGGAGCAAGTGGTGTAGCTGGCCGGGCGGCGTCGCTCTGCAGCAGTCGGCATGTGGATCTCCAGGTGGAGACTATAGATTTCTGTGTGGCAACTGCCAAGTGTGGTTGCTCGTCGTAGACTGCACCAAGTTGTATCGAGTGCTACTGTGTGTTTTGAATATTTAGCTGGTGGAACAAGGTGTGCATCGCACAAAATTATAGTGACTGTGTTTTGTTAATGTAACACGTGTCGTCGCATAGGCATGAACATAAACGGTGTTTGAGACAGGCACATGGTGTGAAAACAATTTGCGACAAATATTCATTTTGTCTGGGGGCTCACGAGCTATAACTTTGATAAATGTGTCAACGTACAGACGTATCAGCCATAGGGTTCTAATATTGTGTAATAAACAACATAAAGTGAACTTCCACGTGTTTTCAAAAATAGTAGTTAGTACACCCTTTTTCTCACATGAACTTACTTTATTATGAATTTTTTTTTTGTTAATCATATGCAGGGAAGGAAAGCTGCGAACGTGTGATATCATCCCCTAGAAAACGAGTCAAACAGTAGCAATCACAGCTCCAATGTTTTTGCATGTTTAGGAATTTGGTTCGCAGCTGGTGGTTGTGAGTTTAAAAAAATTAAACTTTCCCTATTTTAAACTTTCACCCCGATCTTCACCCTCGCAATATGATGGTGGCTGTACAGAGGATATAAAATGTAGAATGGCAATGGGAAGAAAAGGAAGAAAAATTTGTTTGAAAAAAAAATTCTTTTTGCTAATATAAAATATTTATTTAAGTATAAGGAAGACTCTTCTGAATGCATTTGTGTGGAGTTTTGTCTGATATGAGAGTGAAAGAGGAACGATAAATAGTTCAGTCAAGAAGAATCAAATGTTAAAGTGTTTGTAAAGTTATGGTACCTGGCTGCAGTGGTCATCGGTCCCTAACTTAGAGACTCCTTAAACTAATTTATCCTAAGAACAACACAAACACCCATGCCCGACGGCGTACGGCCGCATGCACCGCAGCAAGGCGCTTCAATGCACACGGATATTCCGCCACGCCAGGCAGGAAGAGGGTAGAGGTTTTTGAAATGTGGTACTACAGATGAATGCTAAAAGTTAGGTGGGTTAGGTGGGTAGATTGCGTATCTAATGAGGAAGTACTGACAGAATCGCGAAGAAAAGAATTTCCGGAATACGTTAACTAAAAGAAGTGCTCGGTTAGTAGGATAGATGAATAGACATCAAGGAATCCTAAATTTAGCTTTGGAGGGAAGTGTGTGGGGGGAAAAATTACAGAGGGTGACCTAGAGGCGAATACACTAAGCAGATTCCAAATAATGGATGTGAGTTGTCGTTATGATGAGATGAAAAGCCTTGCTCAGGATACAGAAGGGTGGAGAGTTGCATTGAACTAGTCTCCAGACTGAAGAGCACAACAGAAACAAGTTTATTGTCACATTAATCCGATCGAACAATATAATCAACATTTTAAACTACTTCAGTCTTTTCAATTACAATTTACACAGAATAAAACAATTTATGGGAGTTCATTATCCCACGCCGAGTCCGACCCATCCATTAAAACTCCACTGTCGAGCTACCTACTGGTACACAAACTGATTTAAAGGATCTGGGTAACGAAGGCACTGACTGGCAACTCTCGAGTACGAATGTTCTCTGAGTAGATTTGTCCGATGCCCAGACCAACACCTATTTAAGCGGATTAGTAAGGTTCTGGGTCATGAAAGCGTTCTCCGCCAGAAGAAAGGACTCTCTTTTAGACAACAGCCTTAAGGAGACCACGCAGTATGATGGTGTATTCATACCGTTCCAATACTGTGGAATCGATTGCAGCGTTGTTCAGCTTCTAATAAATAAAAATAAAATAAAAAAAAAAAAAATAATAATAATAAAAAAAAATTGAACTGTCTCACTGCGACCTTCCTATCGGTACTCGACAATAAGAATTGGGCAATACATAACTCAGGTTAGTAAAAGGTTTATGGCTCGGTGTCTCTGTTCATAGGGGTGAGTTATGTATGTCAGCTTCTATGCCCTAAACAGCTACCCAAACTGTTGAAATAAGATCAATAATTAATCTGTAGTTTAGCCAGTCTATCAATCTGCAGATGGTGACGGGAAAAATATATTTAAATAACCAAAAATTAAAGCTCTGAATAACCAACAAAATAGAGTCTAAGATAATGTTTAGAAAAGATTTACTCACGAAGCGTTTATATAGTTTATTACTCTTTTTGGACTTTATACATCGGTAAATAACTGAATATTTCTCCAACTATTGTTAATGAGAGCACAATACGTATCACACGCACTGGAGAGTAAAAGTTACAAATTATCACTCGTAAATTAATGAAGTCCATCAAATATTGCAGTTCCAAATTTATCCGCGATTAATTACAGTATTTGTTATAAAACACAGTTTATCATCACACGAGTACACGATAACTGAATTATCACAGTGCGACAGCCCTAATACCGTCCATAGTTTACCACTAAGTTCTGCAGTCACATGCCTATCTCTTCAAACCACAAGTTCTAACGCGGCTTCAGACCGCCCAGTCACAGCTCCCACCACCGCTTCCAAGTTACGAGTCCCTTCCCAACCATTCGAAAGCGTGCTCTGCCTGCTCCCAAAATTATATCCTAACGCCTGTGATCATACTGCTGGCCCTCTCATCTCAATGTTATCGTACGATATCGTCTGCGTCGGACCCGGAATCGTGTGGTTCAGTAGTGATATATGTTGCGTGTGAAGTTAGTAAAAAACGAAATACCCAGCCTACGAATCAGTGGAGGACAGTGTCTCGGTGATACTGTGATTAAAACAAGTGAATAGTTTTCATTAATTAAGAGATTTGTATAAGACGTTTCAAGACAGGTCTACAAACAATACTTTTGTCATTGTACATTATTTCAATAAATAGACAGACGAAGGGTAAAAACTTTTATAAAACATAAAGAAATGAAAATAAATAGCATTGTATATATGTCAGGCTCATAAAAAAGTTGTGTTGATCAGCTTATTGTGTTTAATTAATGTAATAGTCGAAATTTCAATGTTGTGATCCTTTGTATATATTGACTGACGTGAGATTTTGAACCTATTTTGAGAATGGACAAGATATTTTATAGTTCAATATATGTTAGAAACATGTATGATGTACTCGTTAACTAATTAATTGACAATTAACATTTTGGTTTGTTGTCAAACAATAAGGACGACGATTTCGACTTTAAAAGATATGCGCCATGTAAAATTATTGTATGTATAGTTTTCATTTTATATTGTGATTATTTTTGTGTACATGAAATGTTTTACTTGTGTGTTCCTTAATTGTAAATTAGTATATTCAATTGTTATGAACAATGCGTAATGTAATGCCATTATTGTCGATGTTATATATTGGCCTCACCGCCTTGCGTGGGGGAGTTCGAGTTTTGGCTTTTCTTAAGTGCACTGGAAGCTATGTCAGTCTGTGATTTGCGATGGAAGTACTACCAGCTAAGTTCTGATGCTTTGTTTATGTTATGAAGTTGTAATGTTTTGGTGGAGAAGCAGTTTGATTGCAAATTAAAGAAGAAGTGAAAAATTGTACATACCGAGTATATTTTTCTACGACGACGCCCCAGGAAAATAATGTTGCAGCGAGCAGAATCCCCATACATCGTAATGTTGAAAAGATGAGTATAGTTTGAAAGTGGTAGAATGAATGTAATTACTTAAAATTCTAGTAAAACATTACACGCCTTATCTTTAAAACACAATTTCCCTTCAAAAATATTATAATTTAAATACAGAATTAAATGCTTTGACCACCTCCCTACAAATTTTATTTACATTTAACAAACATATATATATTAAACTATATTAAAATATCTTTGCATAGATAGCTATTAAGCGTGGCGTCTCACTGTTCAAATATACTGCCGCCGTCAAAATATAGTTACACAATTAATATCAATATATTCAGTTATTGTCCACAAATACTTATAATTGTTTATATATAAATTATCTGCTGCATATCTACTATTTTTAGTCGGCCATAAAATATTTAAGTGGCAGTCTACAACATAAAACGAACATTACTTAGAATAATATTAAATATAATAAAATACATATATAAATGTACTGCGCTTTGCTGGGTTCATGTTTTGTGTTTATGTGGTGGAATCTATTTTCTGACACAAGAAAATAACTACCTCAATGAAAAGCAGAACAAGAGAGTAAAACAAAGTTTATTGAAGGAATAGAGAAATAACGTGGTGTGTTTTTCACGATAGGTAGCGTGGTGCAATGCTGCCCACTTGCTTCTTAATTGTTACTGATAAACACTACGTATCAATAATTGTAAATATAAGTCTTATGATATTATTATTATAGTACTGAAATTTATCGGCTTTTTATCTGTTTGTCTGTAGGGGATATTGAAATTGTAATTACGATGTTTGATTCTCCCAAGTCTCGTGAATCTATTCATATAATTATATTTGCCGAATGATCGTTCGCTGATTTTATACGGATTTTTAGAATAATGTTTGTGGCTATATTGTATTTCAGTAGCAATCTGGGGTAGCCACCCTCGCTCACCCAAGACCGCCGTTTCCTGTTTCCGAGCAGATTATTCGCTAGGTCCAAACTGTTAGCCGGCCATCTGGGGAACCTAACAGCTTGCCAAAACTTGCTTTTCACATGGAAACAATCAGCTTCTCCCTGTATGCGTAATGTCACAACATGGTACTCCAGTTTATAAATGGGTTCTGCCATATTATTTTTGCCCCTTTTACAGCGTCCGGCTCTGGTGCATGCAGTTTTATCAGTTGTATATTGTGGCATGTGCATAATCATCATTTTTTTAACATCGAGGCCGACAGCGACGTTATAGTTTCTGAGTAATAACGACTTCGGACTGTTTCATTATAGCGCGAGCTCTGACAACCCAGACGGCGAGCGAGCCCAAACGTAGTTTGCGGTGAACAGGCCGGTGAGTCCTACTTCCGGAACATCCTGTCCACTACCTGCTATGTCCTGGTCCTCGGGCAAGTGACAACACATTCCCGCTCCGGGAAAGTGTTCCCCCATGGAAATGTGACAAACGGATTGGCGCCGATAAATTTTAATTAATTTTTACAGTCACATTCATTTTTTAATAAAATGTGGAAAGCCATGTTACCAGAAGTGTGTTTGTCTAAGCGGAGTGTCAACTTCTTTATTGTTAGTATTAACAAATCAGAATGAAATTTTTGTAGGAACTTGTCTTGATGTGTTTTCATACTTATATACACTAATATTTTCGAACCGTAATTTGTTTATTTTATCATCGTATTATGTACCAATAACTAAAGTAAATTTAAGCTTGATATTTGAAATAAACACTGAAAACAAATCTCTATACTTATGAGACGCATTTGTTGTCTGTTTGTCTGTTCTCTTATGAGTCAAGATCTAGACATCAAATAACGTGAAATTTAGTGCACGTACACAAAATTGCATGGGTAAGGTTCTTAAACAGGTTTCGTTCTATTTTTTTTGGAAAACCAACTGGAAAATTTGAGAAAAAGTGAAAGTTCTTTTTCAATGTGTCCGTGTAAATCCATATCTTTGCACTGATCTTGATGAAATTTTGTACGATTGACCTTCAATACAAGAGGAAGGGCACTGTCTACACAAAATTTCGTTCGGTGCATGGGGGAGAGTACTTTACTTATAGACTTCGTTTGCAATCTCTATACATATAAGACGCATTTTTGTACGCTTCGACAGAAAACTTTATTTTAAACCCAGGCAAAGCCGGGTACTTGAAGCTAGTGTTTAATATTTCTCATAAGATGAATGCACAGAATCGTTAAACTATATCTTTGGAATGTACCTACATAATCTTGCCATGTGAAAATTGTTAAGTGAATACAAAGTATTGGTTTTCTAGAATACTATTACAAGCGAATTAAAAAATCCTGGATTCGAAAACCAGTGAAGTTACTGACTTTAAACCTTACGTTCATCTTCACATAGTAGATGCAACTTTAAAAATCGGTTGCTGTCGCTAAATTAGAAGAAAATTTAAATTTTGGACTGGAGTCACTCTTTAAACACTTCCCTGTAAATAGTATATGTTAGTTTATTAGTCTACGCCAAATGTAATTCTGATCATTTCTCTGAAGACAGCACATTGTTTGCACTTCTCCTAATCTTCCAGTCGGCTGTGCCGTGCTACGTATTACTCGGGCAGTATATTGTGGCTCACAGTCGCGCCTGTAAACAAATGAGGAAAACAAACACACTTCTTTTTCGGCAGAAAATCATTTCACACAACGTAAGAGTTCGTTTCCCAAAGCAACTGACTCTGGGCGATACGGCTTTACCACTTCTGTACAATGGCACGAGAATATTCCGCAGCCGATTGCCACGTCATAGTTTCCGAGTAACGACGACGTCGGACCGTTTCATTTTAGCGCGAACTCTGACAACCCATTCAGCGAGCGAGCACAAAGGTGTCTGCAGCGAACAGGTCGGTGTACTCTACTTGTGGAACACTAACTGCAGTGTCCTGGGCTCCGGGAAAGTGTCAACACATTCCGTCTCTGGGCAAGTGTCACTTCGTGAAGTGTAACAAACTCGGCCAGACGGCTGGATGTTCTTTCTAGTAAAAATACTGAGCCAGGAACTCAACGGTCAACATAGAACACCACGTTCGAATCTGCCCAAGGAAGAAAAAAATAAATAAATAAATAAAATAAAATAATAAAAGAAAAAGAACCTAATAAGTTTGAATGCTTTGGTAAGACGAGTGTCAACAGCCGTCATATATTTCATAAAATTCATGTTTAAAACCATCGGCTGTTTATTAAAAACCTTATAAATTAACCAGTTCTTACCTTTTATGTTGTGTTGACTGATAGGTTTTATCTAAGATGACCACTGTATTTTTAATATTTCTAGTTATACTGACTCCTGTTTTTCTCAACTAGATGTATTTTATTTGATGCATTTTACCCTTTAGTTTTAACACCTTTTTATCTATGAAGCTGGTCTATTGACCGAAACTAACTAAATAAATCGAGCGGTTAGACTCTGGCTCAAACTCAATTTTCGATCGAAATTTTTTTCGTCACTGTTTATGTTATTTATTTTACTTGACTTTTGAGAGTTAATATAATTAAAAGACAAACACCATCTCTTCAACTTTTGTGAAGGTGTAGAACGCTCTAAGCGTCAAGGTGCAAACTAGTTCCGGATAACAGACTGGGATTTTGCGAATTATGACAGGCGTAACGTTTCAGGGAAACTCTATGCATTTCTTCATAAGCAGTCAAATGACACATGTAATTCACTAAAAAATTCATGCAATTTTTAAATAATATTACCTCTCAAATGCCATGTAAATTAAGTAATACCACCAGTGGTGATAAAACATAGATGAAAAACTAAGTTTGAGCAGGAGTTTAAATGTCGCTTCATCCTTTTTTTCCCTTCCCTTTTTTCTTTGTTTCGTGTTACCTTGTTTTAATGGCCTACTACAGGTTAACAAACTTTGAAGTAAATCTGTGTTCCCACCGAGCGAGGTGGCGCAGTGGTAACACACTGGACTCGCATTCGGGAGGATGGTGGTTCAAATCCACCTCCGGCCATCCAGGTTTAGGTTTTCCGTGACTTCCCTAAATCGCTCCAGGCAAATGCCGGGATGGTTCCTTTCAAAGAGCACAACCGATTTCCTTCTCCATCCTTCCCCCAAAATCCGAGCGTAAGCTCCGTCTCTAGTGACCACGCTGTCGACGGAACGTTAATCCCTAAGCTTCCTTCCTTCCTGTGATCCCAACACGGCGGCTCCCCCTGCCAGTGCGTTGTCCTGACGACCGCACGCAGCGCGCATTGGATGCCGGGAGGTGAGCGCTCCGTCGCCCGGTGATTCAGGGGCCGCGTCGCCCGTCTCACTGCCGCAGTACTACACTTAACATTCTGTCAAAGAAATTTCGTACTCACCAATGTCGTGCAAGGTTGGTGTTGGAACTGTCTGCTATTGTTTTCTACGCATTTGTGGCATCTACTCAAGAAATCACACTATGTAATTCCTTTTCATAAATTGAATTAACTGACTCGGAAATGTTATCCCTGACTTGTGTAACGCATGCGAATTTGTTGTTTTCTCTTCATCCTTTACTGCTGCCTACAAATTGAAACCATAGTGGGTTTAACGGGGACTCCGAGTGGGATAGATGTTGCTGCTAATGACTCTGTGATGGGACAATTAGCAAATTCCGTGCAAATAAATAATGGCCGTATAAGCCCATGCTGAATCCAGTCGGAAAAAAACAAGAATCTTCGTTCTCTTTCACTAAGTTAATTTAAAAAAATGTTGCAAAAGTTTTGTATATGTCTCTCATTGTTAACCGTATCATTAATAATTGGGCCTATTATTCTGTCACCAGTAACTGCGCACTTTATTTATTTATTTACATCGTGAATGGGTTCGTCTTGAAGCTGAATAGGTCTTAGGGCACTCCAATGTCGAAGGTTTGAGAATTAACATACCCGTGTACACGGAACCAGGACTGGTCTGAAAACAGAATAAGGTGATGAGCCATTCCACCGTCATGCACTTGTTTCAACACCCATTCACAAAACCTAACCCTGTGCGGGGCATCTCGAGGTTTAAGTTCTTCCACTACTGTTACTTTATTGGGCCTTAGCTAAGTAACTTAGTGGCTCTTCCTACAGATGTACAAAAAATTTGTGTTCGCTGTGAAAAACGTCTAAGAGACTCTTTAGCGGAATTTTGCAGGCGATATGAAATGTAATCCAGATTAGGTTCTGTGAGCACTGTACCCTGTGAATTACGCTTCTTCTCATAAACTTCACGAAATTTACTTACTCTTTCTTCTTCTTCTTTCTCTTTCGCCATGTTCCCGCACATGCAGGCTAGGCCCTGTTAAATCCGGGCTTGGCGTGTTAATAGTTACGGGGTGCCCGGATGCCACGAAAGTAACTCATTTTTTTTAATTTTTTTATTTTTTCAAATTTACTCGCTTCTCGGAATTTGAACATGTGCAAACTTATGTTCAGACAATCTACGATCAGTATGAACGGGCTCTGTACGCACATACGAAGCGTAAATAATCACTCGTTGGGGCACGGAGTGATCCTATGTTGCTACTATTGCGTTTGTAGACTTCACCTGCGCAGTTCCGGTGGCCAACAACTATAGCCCCAGCGTACATTCGTCACAGAAATGGAACACCCTGCCCCTACTGTAGTTCTGGTCAGGAGTTCGTAATACAAACTTCCCAAGCCAGATTGTTATTTCGTCTGATTGTAATTTAATTTTTCTTAGATGTGATTTATGCTACTTTTAATAAATTATTGTACATTTCCGAAACTTAGTTGACAAGTCTACAAATTTTGTTAGTCTTTTGTTTCCTTAAGCAGGTAAATTACAGTAAGCATCAAATTTGAAGACACTGTCTTTGTCCTCGTATAATCTGTAAGCAATTTTTCCGTCTTATAGGGACAAGCTATGAAACTTTCTTTTACTATTCAACTGAATTGAATGGTTCCTCTTAACCATAGTGCGTACACCAACGAATTTGTTGTAGTAATAGAAATCTAAGGTCAGTATATAGTTTTCCAGTTACACTATAATTTCCTACAAGACATGGGCGACTGGAACAATCTAATTCAGTACAGAATTATAGCGCGGACATTCTATGATACAAAGCAACAATCGATGCATCTCTAGAAATGCTATCATTGTGATTTGAATCTCTTCTGTTGGTCCATGTTTGCGTTCCAAATATGGACTTGTGGATCCGCCTTGATACAAAACACTTATTCTTTTCATACTCAAACTAGTTTCTGCGGAAATCCAGTCATCGTGAGTGGGTTTTTGTATTTAATGTAAAAGAATGCAGAAAAGACATGAAACTTCCTGGCAGGAAGTTTCATATCAGCGCACACTCTGCCACAGAGTGAAAATTTCATTCCAGAAAAGACATATTTACAAAACAGTGAAAACATATTGTAGTATAAGGTATACACTTCTTTTTCGTTGTATCACTGTATATACATTCATGTACGTACCTTTCATCATTCGGATGTTTTACACTTCCATACAGTCATCTGTCATCTGAAAGAGTATGAGCGGCTCTTGTTACTAAGAGCTGCTGTTGTGGAAACCTTATCAGCCTCGGGATTGTTTTTAGCTGTTATTTCAGTTTGTGAGGGTATCGATATTAGGCTGTGATAATATAAAATCGTACTCGCATTCGTTGGTCGGTTCTTTGGATGGGCTTTATAATATTACATCGCCGATTACATACGTAAGCGCCATAGACAGTGGTGTTACTCTTTGTTCCGCTATCGTTCTCTTTTCTCATCTCTGACCTTTGTTTTCCAATTCTATTATCTTTTCCTGGCAAGGAATGAGAACGGTGGCGATTTTTTTTTTTTTTTTTTTTTTTTTTTTTTTTTTTTTTTTTTGTCTTCTATGAGATCGGAGGCATTTAGTTGGCTGCTCTCAATTATAAGTGTTGTAGTGAGGAAAATTTATTTTTATTTTTCTAATAAAACAATAAAATTCAAAATTCACAAAAATTGGCGTTGAATATTATTTCATTCCTAAATATCAATTTTTTTTCATTTTTCTATAAATGACAATTTTCAGTAATTCTTTAGTTTAGTAATTGTAGGTTCATACCATTGTTGGGCGCCATTGTGCGAGCCATGAAGACTCGCGAGAATTTAGGCGAAATTTATCTACTAATATACTACAAAAGTAACAGTTTAAAAGGAAAAATATTGAACAGAGAATAAGTAAGTACATTTCCGCCTGTTATAGTGTTGCTCGCCAGCCCCTTTTACGTAATTTAAAGAAAAATAATTATTATAGGTTGCTTTACTTTTCTTGTTAGTAATGCCAACTGCTTTTGCTACGACGCGACGTAACGTGCGCCAATAATAAAATTTTATCCCTGTGTTACCAACCTAAATCCGGCCGCACGGTCGCGTATAGTGAAATTTAACCCGACTTGCGGCAAATCTTAAAATCACAAAATCTTGACAAACAATTGAGACGGGCAACGCTATAGCTTCATAGACGTTCTCGCGTCACAAGGAAACATATTCCGCTTATGACAGTTGTTTAAAATTTACGTCATTTTCTCTTGTGTCTCGACTCGCGAGATGTGTCGTATATCGCCAGATTGTTTCTGCACCTGTGGCGCGAGTTCTCATATTTAGTTTTGATACTTCGTGTTATGATACTGAGTATATAATACATATATAGTGTGTGTGTGTTTTATTGACTCCGTGTATCCTACTTAAGTTCATCTAAGGCATTGAATATTGTGTTGTTGGGAAGTGGCGAAATATTTTTCTTTGTGCCGCGATAACGTCTATAAGCCCATCCAGAGGACCGACCAACGAACGCGAGTATGATTTTATATTATCACAGTTTAATATCGATACCCCCACAAACTGCAATAACAGCTAAAAACAAAACCGAGGCGTAAACACACTGGAATAAAGTTTTCACAATAGTAATAATAATAGACGCTCATACTGTTAGGGATAACATGCTGTAGCCACATAAAAGGCAAAAAACAGTATGGAAGTGCAAAATAGCCTAACGAGGAAAGGTACGGAAATGAATGTTTATATAGTGATACGACGAAAAAGAATTGTATATCTTATACTACAATATGTCTTCACAGTTTTGTAAATATGTCTTTTCCGCATTCTTTTAGATTAAATACAAAATCCCACTGACGATGACGGGATTTCCGCCGAAACTAGTTTGGATATGAAAATAATGTTTTGCATCAACGTTGTTACTTATTTTTATTACTTCTGTGTTATTGGAATAGAAGATCACCGATCTTGGAGTATTTCTCTTTTGTTTCTCTCTTGTTTCACATCAACTGAGTCCAATGTTGTGCCACTAATTTCTGTAGAGTGCCCCTCCTCAGCAGTGTTTGGTGTCCGTGCTTGTACCCGCAGCTGCGCGTCGCTGGAAGTCGCCTGCGCCGTCTGTTTAACTCAGGGTTCCACCTCGCCCGGCCCTTAATGCCTGCTGTCAGTAGCTCGCCTAACAGATTTTCCATTACGTGTTGACGGACTGTGAAAAGGTAGGCGCTGGCGGCATGTGAGAGGAACACCAAAAAACTAGTATCCAGGCTCGCCGCTGAAGTGTAAACAGGTTAGCTGCAGATGTCTCTATGATCGGGCAACAGAGATCCACTTCCCTGCTTTTATAAACAAGAAAGCCGCGCTTAAGAGCTTGTCAACGGAGATCTCTATCGGTAGGGCACGGCAACGGCTGCCGTCTGTTGCGGTTCTCAGCACTTCCCTCAGATGGCTCAGCTGTGTAGCGATAGAAGGCCGCTTACGCTTTCATTTCCTTACCCGCTGAGAAGTAAATGTAAGAGTTCACACAAAAGTCAGTCTAGATCGCAACTAATTTTATTTTACGGTAATCGGTTTCGGCCTTTTAAACGGCCATCCTCTGAGCACTACAACCATAGTGTTGCCCACCGATTGCGCTGAGTCAGAGCTGCCTAAGTGATAAATGTCGACTGATAGTCACAACCAGTGAGTACCACAATGGTAGTAGTGGTCTGAGGATGGCCGTTTAAAAGGCCGCAACCGATTACCGTAAAATCAGTTGCGATCTGGACCTGACTTTTGCGTGAATTCAGTCATTCAGATCACTGACACTCCATATTGTTTTCAGAAATAAATGTGAGAGACTGATGAAAGAGTTGAACCCTTCACAAAAAATGTACTTTCATTTACTCAGGTACATTCAAAAACAACACCAATGTTAGGCAGAAATGTTTGCTGTGTTACTTCTCATGGATAAGAATGGTGCAGATTACTTAACATGTCAGCACGAATTAGTAACAGGTGCGGACATAATTTAATTTTCTGTGTTACATCTCATCGTAACAAGTAGATGCCGCGGCGGAGCGGCCGAGCGCATTGAGGCGCTATGCTACGATGAGCAAGGCCGTTCCCCGTCGGGGGTTCGAATCCCTGCTGGATGTTTGTGCTGTCTTTAGTATAAGTTAGTTAGTAAGTAGTTTGTAAGTTTAGGGACTGATGACCCCGCAGTTAAGTCCCACAATGTTTTACAAACATTTGAACATTTTTGGAGGCAAAGAAAGTGTCAGTTCCAGGTTTAAGAACATTTTGCATAAGTCGCAAACGTTTCCTGGAAAGAGAACGAAGTAAGTCATCGATTTCGAAACCCGGGAAAGATAACGAGGCTGTCGAAGAATCTTCCAAGGGAACTAATACGCAAAATGTCCATCTGAGAAGAGTTTCCCTTCCTATGGCTTTTAATAACGCGAAGAATCAGCATCTCAGATACCAGCATTTATTTTTTCGATGTGAAGTATATATCAGCAGCAAAGATACGTCCTTCAAACATTAGAGATTCCCTTCGCAAGCGTGGAAGAAACCTCAGTAACTGAAAGTAGTTACCGAGCCGCCGCGCGGGGGTAGACATGCCCTCTGAAGCCGTCCTCACACGGGACGTGCTGTCCCAACGTGCCGCAGGCCAGACGTGCTGTCTACCACTACCTAGCTACAGCACGCTCTGAAACGACCTGCTACATCCCACGGAACGTGCTGCTCATCATGATTTGCGATCACAGCGCTCTCTTGCCCCCGTTGCGGGATGGCGATAAGATAATTGTTTTTACAAAGATGGATGTGCGTATTGTATATTTCGAGAAGCACAAAGACGTTACATTTATCTGAAAGCAGTTGAGAAGGATAACAAAATGTACGATCAAATCACATTTAGCAAAAAATCATAAAAAAATTATCAACGGTGAAATAAGTCATCTGCACAAGCTCCACTTGTGTTGCTCTTCGTATATTCCACGTTGCACAGATTCTGCATATTCAAATTTTACTTTGGCTTCCTTCAGAGATACATTTTACTTGTTCATACACACAGGACAACGCCTCAGCTCGACAATGTTGGTTGTGATAATTTTTGCTTTTAGTATTGTACGTAAACACTGTTCCTACTGCACTGCATCTGCTTCCGTGATCAAGCGCTAGTCATGTTCTCTTTGTACTTTGACTGATTCCAACTGTGTACTGAACTGCAACAGAATAAAACCATCGTGGAGAAAACTGAGTGACGCAGGGTACTGTCTTGGTTTCTGTGCCCTAGCACGAAAACTTCAACGAATTCTCTTGTGGATAGAATTCTTTCTTGTTTTTAATAAATAACGTCGAATACCGGATATTATAATAGTATTAAATTAACAAGTAAGTTACAAAAACCGTAATTGAACCAAATCGTTAAAATATCTGGAAGGCAGTAGATGCAAACCTGTTATTTGCATTCTTTTCCTCCATATCTCCTGACGCTAGCCATCATGCTAATACGTCGTCTTAAAAGTAATCAAATTCAAATGGATGTAGGTTGCCGTTTTTATGTGGAGATGAAGAGGCTTGCTCAGGACAGGGTAGGGTGGAGAGCTGCATCAAACCAGTCTCCGGACTGGAGACCACAACAAAAAGAAATAACAACGAATATGGGATATTGTTCTTAAATTAGCAAAAAAAAAAAAAAAAAAAAAAAAAAAAAAAAAAAAAAAAAAAAAAATAAAAAAAAAAAAAATAAATAAATAAATAAATAAATAAAATAAAAAATGTCGGACGGAGGCAGACGCGAACTGTGACCGATAGTCATCGCTACATTACAGCTTGCAACGCTACCAACTGCACTATATACGACGATCATTTTACTAGATATACTACACATCTAAAACATGCTGCAATATGTTATTTATCTGTGACATAGCATTACAAAGACGCTCCTTTGATAGAATCGCGTTATACCGTAGCAAAGGAAAGATATTGTTTCATGGTAACACTGATACACGCTAACTACGATAACCTTTAAAGCTATGAAAATGTAGTTTCCTATAATTTATTGTAACAAATCGTATCCAAAATGACGCGGTTTCAAATTTTCCTCAATTTTCTGACGCTTGAAAAAATATTATATTTATACAACGTACGATACAACGAAAGAAGGAACGAAATACGATGATCCGTATCAGAGATACAGAATACCAGTACGGATACGTTACACGTGTAGAACGACGTACATCATGGGATTGTGGATGCTGAAAAAGTTGACCAAATGACTGAGGACGGAACATTACCTCTGCTTATCAGAGAATGATCTCATTTCAGTTAGAGACTATAACAGTACAGCGCGATCGTGGCACTAGTACCGAATGATCATATTTTAGTCATTATAAACCTTTTGTGGCGAGGCAGAGTAAATTTTATTAATTTTAAAGAAAACTCGGATAAAAAAATAAATTCCTAAGTAACGTCACAGTCTGAGATATACAGTCGCCACTCACTGCTGTAAAAACTTGTTACCAACTAGCAGTTACAACGACACTACCGCTCCTAGCGGTGGGCAAGCCGCTGAAGTAGTGTTGTTTGTTTATAATTATTTTTGTCGGTAATTAACGAAATATTTAGTATAATTCATTCGTGACCATTCATTACTAAAATATCAAGAGAATATTAACTGATTCAGTAGTATAAAGAACAACTTCGCCATGAACAAATACTTATGAATATGTGTGTATTTGCAGCTTATTCCGTTGAATATAAACATAAGACAATAATAAATTTCTATTATGTCTTTTGCTGCTTTGCTAGGCAGTTTTTTGACGTGTAGAGTGTGGAAAATGTTCAAATGTTTGTATAGCTTATGGGACTTAACTTGAATATAAACATAAGACAATAATAAATTTCTATTATGTCTTTTGCTGCTTTGCTAGGCAGTTTTTTGACGTGTAGAGTGTGGAAAATGTTACAAACTACTTATGAACTAGCTAATCCTAAGGACGGCAGAAATATCCATGCCCCAGGGGGATTCGAACCCCCGACCGTAGTAGCCGTGCAGACCGTGACTGGAACGCCTCAGTCCCCTCGGCCACCGAGGCCGGCTAGAGTGTGGAGTCTAATAACACATTTTTACATCTCACTCGTCTTTCTTAAACATGCATATTCTTTTGGGTGTAATTACTTTAGCTTAAAAAGCCAATGTTTTGTTGATTCTCGCCATTTGTGGTTTAGCAGTAGCAACAATTATAGAATTGGGTTCTTCTTTGTTGGAAAATAGATTCATTGTTTTCGTCGTTTTATTGCCATATTTTCCTTCAGCTAAAGCTGTTGTGGCTGATTTCGTACGTTAAATACTATATTATTGCATTCTATACACGTTTCCTACGTTTCACTGTTACCGGTTTTACTGAATTGTAATGATGAAATATTAACGTTCTTGCGTAGAAAATCGACGTCTCTCTGCTAAAGATCAGGTCTTCTTTTGCTTCCGAGCAATTTTTTATTTTTAATAGATAATTAAATTATTTATTTAAAGCCGTATGTTACAAGGCAATTGTAAAGAAACTGTCGTGCAATGTATCGATTCTTACCTTGTCAGGGATCTTAAGAAACCTAAGAAAGAGAAATGTGGAGCTATTTTTAAATTATCACCTATTTATATGGCAGAAAATAGAAGATTTAATCAGTAGGTAACTTCAGTAGAAGACAGATCACTTGGTCTGGAACTGTTTGAGAATATGACAGTCTGTGATTAGATTTTATTATTGTGTTACAAAGTAAATAAATGTGACAATTCTAGTTCGAGTTTATTAAATACCGTGTTATGTGTGTGAACTGAACAACTTTGTAAATACAGTAGCTTTCCCAGTGCAAAATTTGTTAAAATTTAATTTTATAGATAGAACCTAAAGATGATCTTTGACTTTTAAAAATAATTTTACATGGGTGTACGAATGAAGCGTAGGCTTATCAGATCATTGAAATATTAGGAAGTGATATCCGTGAAAAAAATATCGGTGAACTTGTAATTACGAAATATTTCAGCAAGGGCGAATTTAAAGAAAATATCAAAAACATTTTAATATACAGTGAGATCAAAGATTAAAAATGTTGGAACAGGCTTCACCACAGATCAGAACTAGCCGCAAAAGTCATGTTATTAGCTGCTTAAGCCTCTGAGAGAACGACTGTTATCTGCTGGCAGCAGAACAACCAGGACAGCCCAGCCCAGCCGAGTCCAGCACTGGCCACATGGGTTACATTTTGTTCCGAAAATGACCTACATCAGGTCGAAACCGGTCAATAAAAACTGTTAATTTTTGCGATCAAGACTTTTTTATGTAATATTAATGGATGTTTGTGTTGTCTTTAGTATTGGTTTATAAGTACTACGTGATTTTAGGGGCTGATGACCCAAGAGTTAAGTCCCATAAGCTTTACAAACATTTGATTTGTAACTTTACCGAAAAAAACACGTATTTTTGTTTATTCTTAATTTTCTGCATTTTATAAAAGGTTGTTAATAATGATAATTCAATAAAAAACATAAGTTACATTTTGGCGTCACTATTAGTTGACGACGGTAGCCTTTGATTGTTCAGTCTGTGAATAGATACGTCGCTGTTTTTGGAAAGTGATAGCTTTCCAAGCAGCTAACCTACTCAACCATCGTCTTAGGCGGCGACAAGGTTTTCAGTTCGTCCACATACACACAAACAAAAGCTGACAATACGTGCAATTAGAGATCCAGAAATGTTTAATATATCGGAATTCGAAAACAAAAAGTGCATGGCAGGGGTTCATCGAACCACTTTTGTGACATTTCTCTATAGTTCCACTCTATAATGGCTCGCCGAAAAAAAGAACACCTACATCTTTTCAGTTTTCCACTGTGATGGTCGATTATGATGGTCGTGTCTCCCAATGTAAGTGGGGGCTAACAATATGTCTCGCATTCTGAAGAGAAAGTTGTTGATAGGAATTTCCCTAATATATCGCGACGCAAGAAATAACGCCTTTCTTTTAATGACTTCCACCCCAACTTGTGCATCATTTTCGTGACACTCTCTCCCCTATATCGCGGTAATATAAAACGCGATAATATAAACGGTACAACCTGAGCTACACCAATAGATGGTGCTACTCTTTTAGTTATTGGTACTTACGTGTACCTACAAAACTTCAAAGTCGATTTTCTCCAGATTTTTTGAGAGTTGCGTCGAATGGCTTTGACTGATTGTTCTATAGTTCATGAACCGTAAACACGAAACAATTCTAAAATCCGGCACCCATGTTGTCTCCTTGTGAGTGTTATTTAAGTTCTGAAGTTCGTGTACCATTGATTGATGGATTTTTCCAGGGAAGCCAAAACCGTCTTGTTCCAACCCGCCACTGCCCGCACCGAAACTAAGTTTATTGTGCGGTATCGCTCCCTGTATATCTAGTAAAGCCAACCAATGCCCTTGAACAGTGCAAGGAGTCCCTTTACCAGTTCTTTATTAGACACAATTTCTTCGGGTTTGGTTGTCCCAAATATTCTGTGCCTTTTATTCTCCAATGCAATGCATTCGAAGATTAGATGTGATGTAGTTTCATCATCGTCATCACAGACCCTACATTTAGGGTCCTCTTCTGTTATTCCCATTGTACGTAGGTGTTTTTTGAAATTCCCATGGCCTGTCAGCAATCCAACCATGAGTCTAATCTCTCTCCTGTTCAGACCCAGAAATGCAGAGTTTCTTTTAAAACATGGCTTTGGCATCATTACCTTGCCATGTTTTTGTTGATGGACTTTGGTCCAATATTCTACGTGCTGTTTTCTGAGCCAGTTACGTAGTTCCAATTTGATCATTGCCTTGGTGATTGTCAGGACAGGTTCCGGTCCAATAAATGGAGTCCCTGCCCCAATCCTGGCTAATCTGTCGGCATGTTCGTTGCCACTGATCCCCGAGTGGCCAGGGACCCACAATAGGTTTACTCTATTGCTTTTCCCTAGCTCCACCAGAACCCTATGACATTCTGCAACAATTTTAGACTTTGTTGCAGGAGCTGCCAGTGATCTCAGGGCTGCCTGGCTGTCTGAGATCTTTGTAGCACCTACGCGAATTCTCCTCCACACACGCCCTGATGGCAGTGATTTCGGCCTGAATACTGAGGCCAGTTTTCCTAGAGAGATGACGCCCTCCAGTCTTGGCTGCACCCCATATACCCCGGCCCCAACACCTCGGTCTGATTTTGACCCGTCAGTGAACCAGACAATATCCCCCGTACGGTGTCGAACTATTTTGTCCCATTGCTCCATACTTCCAATTGTTATATTCAAAGGCTTGTTGAAGCAGTATGGGGTTATAATATAGTCGGCTGGCATTTCCCCAACCTTTCCTGTATTTACCTCATTCACTATTTTAGTGTATGATTCTGGATATCCCAAAGAGTTCCAGTTGTTGCCAGATTTGAGTCTGTATGCACCAGCTGCTGCCTCCATCTTGACCCAAAGGTGTAATGGGGGCATTTCCAGCATGGTTTCCACCCCAGCAGTTGGTGTGCTGCTAATTCCGCCTGTTATGACTAAGCAGGCTAATCTCTGCACCTTACCAAGCTCCTTAGCAGCAACCTGCTGTTCTACCTTCTTCCACTACACGACCGCCCCATAGGTGACCCTGGGTCTAATCACTGTGGTGTGGCCCCAATTTTTGCCACAAGCTCTCCTGGTACTCACAAGAGTACCTTTTGCCTTGGAGCAAATATTCCTGATGTGAGGGGTCCATGTAAGTTTCTCATCTAGGGTAACCCCTAGATATTTCACTGTCCCCTTCACAGGTAGCGCTGCATTGAAAAGCTTTAGATTCCAACTTGAATGTTGTATATGCTTCTTTGTGAACGTTACAACAACAGTCTTCTTAGGACTAACCTCCAGATCCTGTTTTCTGCACCAGTCTTGCACAATGTCCAACGCACCTTGTGCCATATTCTTTACTGCGTCAGCAAATTTGCCAATTATTACTATGACAAGATCATCTGCGTATCCTTGGCAAAAGTACGGCCTAGAGTTTAATTCTCCAATGAGATCATTCACCACTAGATTCCACAATAAAGGGGGAAGAACTCCTCCTTGCGGGCAACCCCTAGTGGTGTTGATTACCATTTTTTCATTTATCATGGTAGCTTCTACCTTTCTTCCACTGAGCATGGCCCTAGTCCACCTACATATAGTGGTCCCTAGGCCATGCACCTCTGCTGCCCTAACCATAGAATCGAAGGTCGTGTTGCTAAAAGCCCCCTCGATGTCCAGGAAGATACAGAGGACTATTTCCTGAAAGTGTAGTGCTTTCTCCACCTTCCTAATGAGTTGGTAGAGGGTTGTCTCACATGATTTATCTGGGTGATATGCATGTTGGTTTGAATGTAGAGGAGCCCTACTTAACCTCCTTTTCTCCAACATGCACATAAACCAGCTTCTCCAATGTCTTAAGAATGAAGGAGGACAGGCTGATTGGTCTCATTTCCTTGGCCTTGGTATGATCAATTCTCCCTGGTTTAGGAATGAGGACAACCTTCACTGCCCTCCAGGCATTGGGAATGATTCCTACTGCTAGGCTAACCCTGAATAACCTGCATAGGAATCTAATAAGATTTTCTCCCGCTTGTTGCAGGAGAGCTGGGAAGATTACATCGGGGCCAGGTGACTTGAACGGTTGAAATGTTCCCACCGCCCATCGGACCTGACTGAGATCGACACACTCCTTGGCCAAATCCCAGTCCTCTTTGCGAATAACTGAGAACCTTTGTCTCTCAGGAATCGCATTCTGGTCTGAGTTATCCCCCAGAGTATATTGAGGAAAGTGAGTCTTGAGGAGCAGTTCCAGCGTTTCATGTGCTGTCTTTGTATACTCCCCATCCTCCTTTCTCAATGTTCCTCCTGGATTAGTTGGTACCGTAGTGAGGATTTTATGAAGTCTCGCTTGAGCAGCCGTGCCCTCCACTTCCTCACAGAATACCTTCCCGTCTGATCGCAAGGTTGTAATTGACAAGGGCCTCACGATACTTTGCCCATTGTCCTTTGCGCCTCGCAAGGTTAAACAGTCTTCGTACCTGTTTGCTTTGCATTTCCAGGTTATTATTCCACCAAGGCACGCTCCTATTTGTGCACTTCTTGGTGATTGAGCAGTTGTCCTGGTATGAGGTCACTATAGCAGAGGTTACGGCCTCTGCTACTTCCTCAAACTCTGCTGGATTCCTTATCGAAGTTTTAATTTCTGATAGGCTGAAGTCAAGGTCTTTCCTATATGTCTCCCAGTCCGTTTTCCTGGGGTTCCTATAGGCCATGGTCTGTCTGGTTCCCATTTCAACCTTGAATTTAATATACATGTGATCTGGTGAGGATGGCTCCAGTACCACATGCCACTGTTCGACGTAACTTCCCATCATCATGGAACCAAAAGTTATGTCAATTACTTCTTCCCTTCTACTATTCCTGAATGTGAGTTCATCACCCCTATTCAGGATCTCCAAGTTGTTAGATAGGAGAAATTCAAGAAGGTGCTCACCTCTACTGTTGGTGTCCTTGCTTCCCCACGATAGATTGTGGGCATTGGCATCACATCCCACCACCAGTTCGTCACCTTGCCGATGGCAGGCTTCCATCAGTCTCATCACTTCCAAAGAAGGAGGAGAGCTGTCTTCGTAAGGAAGGTATGCCGAGACCATCGTGTACCATAAAAATCCGATACCCATGTAGTCTCCTTGTAAGACCGTTGACCTGGGCTGCTCATTGTGGAGTAATGTACTGAGGCAGTTGTGAGTACTAAGCTACAGGGAGAGTTGTGTGCCGGCCACAGTGGCCGAGCGGTCTGCTGCATGCCAGTCCACCACCACCTAGAGAGAAGGGCGCGGCGCTCTCGTGTGACGTCAGGTATAGTAGGTTGCGCGCGCATAGCTGGCTGGCTCGCTGCTTCGGCACAGTGGGCCGTGCCCCAGCGGTTACCCAGTCAGCTATGCGCGCGCAACCTACTCTGCCTGACGTCACACGAGATCGCCGCGGCCTTCTCTCTAGGTAGTGGTGGCCAGTCACGGTTTGCACGGCTGCTGTGGTCGGGGGTTCGAATCCTCCCTCGGGCATGGATGTTTGTGGCGTCTTTAGAATAAGCTAGTTCATAAGTAGTTTGTAAGTTTAGGGACTGATGACCCTGTAGTTAAGTCCCGTAAGCTCTACAAACATTTGAACATGGAGAGCTGTGTGATGTCACGGCAGAAGCCCCCACTGTTAAATGAAGATACACTGTGGCACGCGGAGTCGCTGACTAATAGGGCGTGCCGTGCGAGTGCCTCTGGAACGCGGTGTTGGTGGCGGTGGCGACCCGGGGCGTGCGCTGTGGCGCTGCTGCCTGTGCTGGGAACCGGCCTCATTAGGGGCGTAACAAATTATCGCAGTGCCGCCAAGCGAGCGTCGACCGCGCTGTGGGGGCGGCTGCTGGGGCGGCGACATCAAGCCACTTAGGCGTGCCGCCGCGGCCCCCCAGCGCCCCGCCCCCGGTCTGCCAAACGCAGGCCGGCCGCGTCTGGCTCTCTGGCCGGCATAAATCTTCACTCAACCACCAGGCCACGCCGCACCACGCCGCAGCCACGTGTTACGCTTCGCCAGCGCCTGCCAGAAACCGACACACGGAGACCGCCTTTTTGGGCCCGTATCTGGCCAGAAATCGCACGCCTGTAGATAGCGGACCCCACACACTCACAGCGGTCGCAGCAGCCCGCCTCCAGATCGCGCAATCTGTCCGCGTTAATACTCCGGGAGCCACCATATACAGTCCATACAGTACATGCATCTGTACGAGGCTTAGTTTCGCTGTTATCCTTACGTGGAATTCATACTATACTAGCTGCAAACCCGGCGTTATCCTACACTCACGTAGTCCACATCCCCACCTCCCCCCCCCCCTTTTCTCTCTCTCTGCAACCACCTTTTTCTCTCCCATGTCTTGGTGCGAAAATTAGCAATTGACACTAAATAAAGAAAAGTGTGAAGTAATACACATGACCACTAAAAGAAATCCACTGAACTTCAATTACGCGATAAATCAGTCAAACATTAAGGTCGTAAATTCTACCATATACCTAGAAGTTACAATTACGAACAACTTTGACTGGAGAGAACACATAGAAAATATTGTGGGGAAGGCGAATCAAAGGTTACGCTTCGAAGATGCACCAGCTCCACCAAAGAGACTGCCTACATCACACTTGTGCGTCCTCTCCTGGAGTACTGTTGCCCCTTGTGGGACCCTCACCAGGTGAGAGAGATATTGAGAAGGTTCAGAGAAGGGCAGCTCGTTCTGTTTTATCATGTTACGGGAGGGGGGGATGCGTCACGGAAATGTTGCACGAATTGGGGTGAAATCATTAAAAGAAAGACGTTATTCATTGCGGCGTGATCTGTTTGGGAAGTTTCAATCACCGACTTTTACTTATGAATGTGAAATATTTTGCTAGCACCCACCTACTTAGGGAGACATGACCATCCCAATAAAATAAGAGAAATCAGATCGAAAACGGAACGACTTAGGTGTTCTTTCTTCCCGCGCGCTATTAGAGAATGGAACGGTAGAGAAAAGTTATGAAAGTGGTTAATGAACCCTCTGCCAGGCACTTAATGTGATTTGCAGAGTATCTATGTAGATGTAGATGTCTCTGCTCGTTTCCACCTTTCCCTCTCTCTTTTTTGCAAGATACCCCTCCGTCATGTACCATACAAACATCTATGTACCCTGTGATCTTCCTCTTGGTTTAAAGGTCATCTGTGCAAAAATTCACAAAGATTGGACCAAAAATATGCATTTTGTGAAATTCCGAAAGTTAAGTCCCCTCCACCATGCACCGAACGTAATTTTGTACAGACAGTGACATTCCTCTTGTTTTTAAGATAGAGTGTGAAAAATTTCATCAATATCGGAACAAAACTAAATATTTCTAAGCAACAGAAACGCAGGGTTATATTGGAAAACGCACTTTGTTGTTCTCAAATATTCCAGTTTTATTTCATACAAACCTTGTTCGGATAATAATGAAAACAACAAAAAAGGATCTGTGGAATCGGTCCAGCCGTTCTCAAGTTATGGAGCGACCAAGGTATTTAGGGATCCATTTTTATGTTGCAAAGTAACCTCCCCCATGCAGCGTATGAATCTTAAGGTAGACGGTGAAATTTCGTGAAGATCGGAATGAAACTGTAGAATTCGTGAGTCTGTAGTAATAAATATGCTCCGCGATGCACATATCACAAAATACTTTCTTAGCTGGCGTTTTCTACCTATGAATTACATTCCTGCCAAATTTCAGCTTCACAGGTAAAGTAGTTTTCGAGATTTCGTGTATAGTCAGTGAGTGAGTGTCCTTTCGCTTTTATATAGATAGAGATTAAGCAAACAGATTGCTTAATTTTGGACCCAAGACAATTAAGGGAGACTTGCAGAGAAAAATAAACAGTAAAATGCAAATCTGTAATGCTAACTTTATTTGATACATGGTCATGCCTGATGTGACAGTATTACGGCATCAACAGCGAAACTGTTGTGAGCGGTAGACTTCTTTTCGTTTATCATTTTGTGTTTGTGTGTGTGTGTGTGTGAGGGGGGGGGGGGTTTCAGTTACAAAACGCTTCATAAACGTCCGAAATTACATGCAAATTTTGTTGCAAGTTCCTAACTAATTCCTTTTTCCAATAATTGATGCATAAATCTGAGTATTCTCATGTGGCCTCTCATTTATGACGTCATGTCTCCTCAGCTGTGTGTCGTGCTCTTTTGTTTTTGGGTCAGAAACCTTTTTGGGTATACGGTGAAGGTTCACCAAAGTTTCATTGCAATCGAATGAATGGTTTATGAACGCATAAATGATATACAGACAAACATTCATGAAAAGTGTCCGAACACTCCCAAAAACATCGTGCCAGGTATTCCATACCAGCGACCTCAGTAGTTATTAAAAGGACGGAAGGGATCTTAGGATTTCACCTCCCGTCGACTGCGTGGTCATTAGAGACGAAGCTCTCACTCTGATATTTGGGTAAAGATGAGGGAAGGAAATCAGCCATGCCCTTTGAAAGGAACCATCCCGGCATTTGCATGGAGTCATTTAGGGAAATCGCGAAAACCTAAATCTGGATGGTCGGATGTGGATTTGAACCACCATCCTTCCGAATACCGGTGTGTTACACTGCGCCGCCTTGGTCGGTATAGTCATAAGACATCGTAAGGAGCAGATTGGGGCACTTAGCGGAACTCAAGGACTTCCAACGTGGTCACGTTATTGGGTGTCACTTGCGTCAGATTTCTTTACGCGACATTTCCACAGTCCTAAACATCCCTAGGTCCTCTGTTTTTGATGTGACAATGAAGTGGAAATGTGAAGGGACACGTACAGCGCGAAAGCGAACAGTCGAACGTCGTCTGTTGAGTGACAGATACTGCCGACAGTAGAGGGTCATACATCTAATTGACAGGCATCTATCCAGACCACCACACATGAATTCAAAACTGTATCAGGATCCACCCCAAGTACTATGACAGGAGGGAGGTGAGAAAAGTTGGATTTAGTGGTCGAGCGGTTGCCCATAAGCCACACATCACGCAGGTCAATGCCAAACGATGCCTCATTTGCTGTAAGGACAGTAAATATTGGACGATTGAACAGTGGACGAATCACAGTACACAATGTGGCGATCCGATGGCAGTGTATGGCGAATGCTCGGTGAACATCATCCGTCAGCGTGTGTAGTGACAACAGTAGAATTCTGTAGTGGTGGTGTCATGGTGTGATCGTGTTTCTCAAATGTTTAGGAGACTTAACTGCAGGGTCATCAGTCCATAAACTTACAAACTACTTATGAACTACCTTATACTAAAGACGGCACAAACACCCATGCACGAGGAGGGATTGGAACCTCCGATGGCGGACGGCCGCGCGCACCGCATCAAGGCGCTCCAGTACGCGCGGCTAATCCGCCGTGGCGGTCGTGTTTCTCATGGAGGAGGCTTGCATCTTGGTTATTTAAAATGTTTGTAAATCTAAGGGACGTAAATGCTACGGCTATGTCCGTAGGGTTACAAACTACTTAAACTTATGATGACGACAACACACATACAAACACACAAACACACACACACACACACCCAAGACCAAGAAAGGACTCGAACCTCCGACGTCGAGCAACTACGTGCTCCGCAGCAAGGCGCTTTAGAGCGCTGGGCCACTCCAGTGCGGCATTGATGTTGTAAGCACCTTCTTCAAAAGCAATTGATGGGCTTCCTGCAAAAAAGAGATAAGACCATTTCTGGTCAAAAATGATATATGATCGGCATGAGATGTAACATCGGAACGTGCATCTTTTGGTGCAAGAACCAGACTTTTGCGGACTTATCTGAATGAGATATGCATGGTTGCCAACAGACACCATACATGAGCTTTTCAAAATACAGTTATGTTCACAAATACATATTTAAATGAATTTTATCCATTATGGATGTTGAACTCCGTGACTGTTCCTTTATAGGTTGTGAAAATAAAATCCGCTACCAGTCACAATTATTGGCGGTTTATTATAACACTACCGGTTTCCGGCTTGTGTCCATCTTCAGGCGTTTACATTCAGTGTTGTTGACTATTTAAAGAAAACGTAAATTACTTTGTGTTTATCATACAGTTATACATACATAGGTAACCTATAGATATACATATACATAAAACAAATATGGTATGTGGTGGAGTGATTTCTGATAAGGCTATAAGTATAGTCACATATAAGTAAAGTATCCAGTTCATATTCGTACATTTCTCATGGATATTATTTGAGAACATTGTAGTAACAGTAACATGATGCTAATTTGCACTCCCATGTTTCAGGTTTTGCACAGTACACAGTACACTTTATAACTGTCACCCAAACATCGCAATGTTTACATTCAGGCAAATGTTATTGTCAAAGAACTTAGCTGAAGATATACAGAGATTGTGCACACGCAGAAGTACAGAGATGCCACACACAGAACTATATCAGATGTTACTAATCCCAAAAGCGAGATTTGTTATACTATTGTCATGAAATTGGTTAGAAAGTACATTCCTACTGCAGATATGGGTTTCTATGAAAAACTGTTACCCTCTGCAGGAAATGATGATGGTTAATACAGCCTGAATGAAATAAAGTAAGAATATTTTAAAATGACCATGAAGTACTTTAACTGTAAATCAAGCAGGTCAACAAAATGTTTTGAGACTGTAGATTTTATAAAAAAATGTATATCGAGACAAAACATATTGTAAAATGTATATCGAGACTGTAGATTTTATAAAAAAATGTATATCGAGACAAAACATATTGTAAAATGTCTGGTAATTAATAAAAATTAAATTATGATTCATTATTTGTTGTTATTTTGTTTTCATGTTATTTATCTCCGATTTTGTTTGCATTATTTCAGATTTTTAAGTCTTTGGTGCAAAAACCAGGTAAGTCCAAATATTTATAATTGCGATTTGGATTTATTTATGTGTATATTTTTAATTTCAATATTTTATATATTGCACATAAAATACAGGTCTATAAGTCAGTAACATTGTCTTATATTGTCGCGTTGAAATGGAAACAGGCTTGACTTCTAAGGCAGCTTCAAATTCCGGCCCTTTATATTTCCTCAAAGTCTTCATCGAAAAGAGCGTCACATAGCAACCATGCTCCGAATTGCATCTACATCTTCCTTTAAACCGATTCAGTGGAGATCCCAATCACGTGAGCAGTGCTTAAGTTTGGGTCATATATGTGTCGTATTCGTCGTCGTATTTTCATATGTACCAGTTACGCCGGCTGCGTTGGCCGAGGGGACTGAGGCGCTCCAGTCACGGTCTGCACGTCCAATACGGTCGGGGGTTCGAATCCCCCGTCGGGCATGGATATTTGTACCGTCCTTAGGATAAGCTAGTTCATAAGTAGTTTGTAAGTTTAGGGACTGATAACCCAGTAGTTAAGTCCCATAAGCTATACAAACATTTGAACATTTTTTGTACCAGTTACTTAAATTCTCCCAGCCAACCGAAGCCGACCATCCACTTTCGCTTTACATGCTTGTTCCATTTCACATCGCACTGCCACATTACGCCTTGGTATTTAATCGACGCGACTGGGTCAAGCAGCTTACTAATGGTGTATTGCAACATTGTGGGACTGTTTTACCTACTTACCTCCAGTTTCTTACATTTCTGTACGTTTTAAGCTAGCTGCCGTTTATCACAATAACTAGAAAATTTTGTTTGTTTCCTATTATAGTTACTCAGCGACACCTTCAGGTAGACCACAGCATCTTCAGCAAACAGCTGCACGCGCTGTCCGTCAGTTCATTTATAAACACCGCCAGAAAAAAATTATTACGCCATCTTAGAGTTTTTACAATTATCTCAAGATTTATTGTTCAAACAGTGCATACGCAGTAAAAAATGATTACATGTACAGCTCAATAGCTCAAGCAATCCTGAAGTACCAGGCGTCGATCCACGCTGAAACATCTTAGGGTGACAACGCAGGCGCTGATTCTGACACCCATTCGATCAAACAGATGGCGAGTACAGACGTGGGATGCATTTCCTTTTCTGAAGCATAATGTCTGTTGCGTATAATCAGAAATACAGTTCTAGAATTGGTAGTAATCTCTAATTTCATACTTGTAATTTTCGGCGATTTATTTAATCTCCTCTTTTTTTTTTTTTTTTTTTTTTTTTTTTTTTTTTTTTTTTTTCCTGAAGTACCTCAGAGCTCTAATGACTTAATCTGCTGGTCTTTGTAGTTGTTCTTTTGTAAGCCGAGTAATCTCCAATTACTTTTAAAAATTGCTTTCTCATTTCCCAATAGGGCATTAGAACCTCCCATTTGGATAGTTATGTTGTTTTTGTGTACTTTAATGAGTATGTTTTACACATTTCTCCATAATTTTGCTAATTTATCTTGGTTAATTGTCTGTTCCACTAAACGAAGACAACTAACGGAGATATATTAGAAAAAATCTGTAGAAATTTATAAAACATACTCGCTAAGTGCACAAGAGCAACATAATTATCATAACGGGAGATTTTAAGCCCAATTGGGAAGGGAGAAAGAAATTTTTAAAAGTAATTGGAGATTACTTCCATAATATTTGTGCTTGTATTTGATTGTTAACACGGACTGTCTTTTCTTAAATGTTTGAAACTATTATATTTTTCATTACACTTTTGTGGACTGCAAAGACTAACTAGAAACTTTAATGTTTGGAAGACTTACTGCTGGTTCTACTTTAAAAATTCTGCAGTCTCTCAATAGCCATGGCCAGGCCACCGTTGTATTTTGTTTCTTGAATTGCTGGTATGAAGATGTTGTTACTAGTCCAAACATCTGATAGCTGTTTGTGTTTCCCTATTTTGCAGAGGGAATTTATGTTTATGGTTGCAAATGTGTGTTTTTGTTTAAATGTGAAGTTTCGTTTGCGAAGGTTTCCAGGAACCTTGGACATTTCCTTGCATGATGGTGCAGACTATCCAGAATTAGAATGTCTGCTTGTCCTCCCATCAGGAGTGGTTATTTCATGACACATCATAGTTACGTAAATTCTTAGAATGTTTGTAGACATTCATCTACTATAGGTAAAACTACACTACTGGCGATTAAAATTGCTACACCAAGAAGAAATACAGATGATAAACGGGTATTCATTGGACAAATATATTATACTAGAACTGACATGTGATTACATTTTCACGTAATTTGGGTGCATAAATCCTGAGAAGTCAGTACCCAGAACAACCACCTCTGGCCGTAATAACGGCCTTGATACGCCTGGACATTGAGTCAAACAGAGCTTGGATGGCGTGTACAGGTACAGATGCCCATGCAGCTTCAACACGATATCACGGTTCATCAAGAGCAGTGACTGGCGTATTGTGACAAGCCAATTGCTCGCCCACCATTGACCAGACGTTTTCATTTGGTGAGAGATCTGGAGAATGTGCTGTCCAGGGCAGCAGTCGATCATTTTCGGTATCCAGAAAGGCCCGTACGGGACTTGCAACATGCGGTCATGCATTATCCTGCTGAAATGTAGGGTTTCGCAGGGATCGAATGAAGGGTAGAGCCACAGGTCGTAAAAAATCTGAAATGTATCGGCCACAGTTCAAAGTGCTATTGATGCGAATAAGAGGCACCCGATAACTTCACGCCTTAAACCATTCAACAACGACTGTTTCAAACCAATGCAACTTTCGGTAAGCGCTGTTTTTCTGTGTTTTTCAGCCAACAACTATGTGTGATCTGCGACACCGCGTACCAACGTTATTCAATGTAGTGTCTCCGTACCTCATCGGAAAACGATAATGGAAATACGATTAGCCTACGTTTGTGAAAGAAAAAAATTGTCACTTTATTCTAAAGTACTTCAGGCTTCAGGACTTCATAAGCGCCATGGCGGATTAGCTGTGCGTGCTGGGGCACGGTGCCACAGAGTAACATATTTGTCTGTGTCTGTGCTGCGGTGCGCGCGGCCGTTCGCCGTCGAGGATTTGAGTCCCCCCTGGGGCAAGGGTGTTTGCATTGTATTTAGGTTAGTTTAACTTAGTTTAAGTAGTTTGTAAGAGGTACGGGCTAATAACCCAGCAGTTGAGTTCCATAGATTTACAAACATTTGAACATTTCTGGCTTCATAAGCAATCATAACTTTAGTACGGGCACTTGTTCATTCATTATTACGTTAGACCATCTTTTTCATATGCATCTATAGTGTATTTCGGAGTGTAGTTTCTTATGCACAATGACTCAAAGGAATTTACGACATAAGCTGCCAGTGGTTATTGAATAAAAACAGTGGAGAAAGTTAAAAATTTGTGTCCTGCCGGGATTCGAGCCCGGGTTTCCTGCTTACTAGACAGTTGCGCTGACCATTACGCGAATGTGCAGAATCACAAAGCTTTGACCTAATACCACATCTCCCGAACAATTTATCCTACGATTTTCCAGGTAGGTGTCGTGGAATATTAGTAAACCGACTGCAAAATGTGTTACGAATATACTCAGTAGTAGCGATGTAATTAATTATAACTTGGTGCATGGTTCTTCGGGCATTTTAATGTTTATGACATTTGTACAGTAATATAGGTTTGATGGTACTTTCAGTGGCATATGTGTATACTGCCTGTATAAAGTATTGCGAGTTTAGAAGTAATAAATTGTGAACTCATGCCGAATGGCCTAATTGTAATTGGCTAAGTGCTCTCATTTTCGAATATTAGCGAAATAAAATTTCGTTATTCACACGTTGCACGATGCGGCAGTTTTCCACGCATCTCAATGTTTATGACGTCTTATGTACTCACTACGGTCGGGGGTTCGAATCCCCCCTCGGGCATGGATATTTGTGCCGCCCTAGTTCGTAAGTAATTCATAAGTAGTTTGTAAGTTTAGGGACTGATGACCCCGTAGTTAAGTCCCATAGACTATACAAACATTTGAACATTTTGAACATCTTATGTACTGAAATAAACCCGTAGCTGTTTACTTACCCTCACATCAACTGCTGCTAGATGGTAAGGTGTATTTGTACGAAGTTGGTCGAAATTGGTTCAGTACTTTATGAAGAAATGTGATGACAATTACATACATCCTTTTATGCAGAGCGTATATTGTGTATGTTCCACATCTCCTCCTAAATTACTAGACAGATTTCAAACAAAATTGATGCACATATTTCTTACTGTCAAACAACAATCGATGTGGGGGTATGCTCTATCAGCGACACATAGTTAAGGAGATATGCCGTCATAAACAAAGAAATTCGTGAAAAATTGCCTCACGTACGACAATGTTCCTCGTACACTACTTGTACTTGACTATCAATCCATTCTGTGAAAACCAAAGATCAATCGCATTTTCCGTTTCCGCAATATTTGCGGTGCAAGCTTTAGGTGAGTCACCAATCGGGCGTATTACTTACAGCTGTGCATATTGACATTGGAAGCGTAATTCGTGATCACGTAGGCACGTGCGTGGCTGAGTCAATGCAAGACGCCGATCGGTGACAGTCGTCCAGTAATCTGTGCAGACGTTACTGAAATTCAGTTAAACATTGGGATAGAAACGACATTTATTGTCGCTGAACTGTGGGATATTTATTAATTTTATGGGGAGGCTAAAGGTGTTGCGAGGGCAGCCGTACGATGTTTTCGAGATCGTATCGCAGAACGAGACTTCCTTCACGATCGAAATTTGCTGCTGTTCGCCAAAGATTTGTGTCATCGTAATGCTCTACTTTAACGCGGTGGCATGCAATTATATCTTGGTAAAGTACAGTAGTTACCTCTACCTTTTTAAAATTAATGCTTTATGTGAAACTTATTTTCTGTTCTCATATATGCTTTCCTTTTCTCGTGACAGAATAAAACTTATGAATACGTATTTCATATTTTTTAAATTTACTGATACTGGCTGTTTACTAGCAGGTTCAGAAGGCAAAGGCCCCCATGCGTCAATCGTACATTGGAAGCTAAGGAACAAATTCTGGCCTGCATACAGATAGATCCTTCTGAGAGTGCTAGAAGCATCGACCGCTAGTGGGTGCATCGCACTTTTGTGAACGGAATACTTGTCATAGATGAAACGTGTTTCACAAGCGAAGTAATAACTAATTCCATAACATGCACATATGTTATTTACAGAATACTTTCCAAGTCGCAGCAACACATTTTCAGTATTGCTTTCCCATAAATGTGTAGGCGGCTATAATACTTGTCCACACTATGTTCTCTTACGTTTTACCTGTACGATTGACAGATAGCTCTATTGGAAACCTTGCTACCAACTTTGTTAGAAGACATCCCGTTAGGGATACGCCATAACATGTGTTTCTTCACGAGGGTGCTCCACCCCTTTTGGTGAGAGAGTAAGAAGATTTTTGGATAGTCGATTTCCACGACGATGGGATAGGATAGTTTTCTCCACGTTGATGGGCAGCAAGCAGTCCTGATTTAAATCCACTGGATTTTTCCTTTTGCGACCATACTATGGAACTTGTTTTTCCTTAGTAAGTAAACAGTGTAAACGAACTTACGAAGATGATTTTCGATGCTACCAATACCATAAAGGCTAATGTGTATGTAAGGCTGTCGCTATAGCCGCCGCGGTGGCCGAGGGGACTGAAGCACTTCAGTCACGGTCTGCACGGCCACTACGGTCGGGAGTTCGAATCCCCCCTCGGGCATGGATATTTGTGCCGTCCTTAGTGCTAGCTAGTTCATAAGTAGTTTGTAAGTTTAGGGACTGATGACCCCGTAGTTAAGTCCCATAAGCTCTACAAACATTTGAACATTTGTTATGTCTCCCTAGTTACGGTTGGCGGAGTAACACATGCTACGCAGAACTGCTTCGGATTACATGCCGTGCTTAAAGTGCTTGTGTTGTAAGTGATCATTTTCAATTGTATTTGATGCAGGATGTTAAGGAAGGTACATAAAATATGTTTATAAGTTTAGTGCTCGTAAATTGGTGCTCGATATTTGGTAAAAGTCACTTCAAAACGTAACTTCATAATGTCTTCAATTCACACATAGATCTATCTTAAATGATCGAAAAAGTAATGATCGCCGGAGATCCTGCGATGAACGATAGTGTAATACGTTGCGTAGGATGTCTTCCGGCAAAATGTACAAGAATTGTCTGCGACTTGTCGCGATTCTCGTTGTACTGTCACATTTACTGAGATCGTGCGCGGCGAGCGAGCTAGCACAGAGTACAGAGGTTCTGCTACGGGTACTCTATATCCAGTATGCGCTTTGAGAGTTAATACAAGACAGTGGTCGAATATCACTCGCCGCTTATATTACTTTTACGATGTTCGTTAAATAATGGAGTTGGCAAAATAGGAGAATACTGAATCATGTGTACATTTCGACAAACTACATATGTTTAAATAATTTAAATCTGCTTCTGTTTAGTATTACATAGCATTAATTTACCTACCAGGGTCGGGTGGCAAGCAATTAATATGCATTCAAAAAGAAATCTACAACATTGGTAAAAAATGACTTGTATTTGGTTTTGAAAAAGCAGCACCCAGTTTTGGAGGATAAAGTGGCTGAAAAGGCCAAGATGTATTTCAAAATACATTACATGACGTCAAAAATCTGTTTTGCAGTTTGAGATCAAGATATAAAGCATCTTCCAGAAAAATCGAACGATCTTTCAGCAAATTTTCTTCAACAACTTTTATAGTTAGTAAATCTATTTGTAATATCGATGATTTAAAAGTTTTGATGACAATTAGAATGTTGATTTTTTAAAATTTCAATTACTATTTAATGTAATATATGAATTTCATATTTTTCGTAGAATGCCTGTACTAGTGAATTTTCCATCGCACCTACGATTGGCGACCATACGCGGAGTTCACAGGTGCTAGAGATCAAACGAAAAGAAGAAGCTCTGAACAACTGCGTGTTAAATACAGCACAGAGCAGGTAGCATCGAAACTACAATGAAACTCAATCTGTTGTTGCTTTGTCTGACAATTACGAGTCAGCCTCAAACAACGATGCATATTAATTTTATAACGACAATTTTTTTGTACAGTTTCAAAATGAACACTATTGTCTTGTTACTGTAAAAACTTTTTTTCAATGTAATGAATCCTATACTTGTAATCAGCAATCCCAAATATCCTTATTTCACAAATTTACATTAAAATGGAACATGTTTTTATTAAATAACTTGGGTATATTCTAACCGCCATTTGTATTTTTTTTTTGCCATCAAAATCGAATTCAGCGGCACCAAAAACCTTTATATAGAAATTTCCAATCTTATCCGAACAATATTCGACTTTTGGCCAGCTTTTCGGTCGCTTCAGACCACTGTGCGCCGTCCCTATTGAGAATGTTATCACTGATTTGAATTTCTATTGCTTCGTTAATTACGCAATCCTCGCAGCAACGGTTTCTAGGAAGCAATAGAAATTAAAATCAGTGATTACACTCTCAATAGGGACGGCGACCTACAGCTCAACGCGGCGTGGGACCGGGCGATCGCGAAGTTGGAGCGGGCACGCCAGCAGCGGAGCCAAAACATTACCATATATGGAGATGGCACGGATACCAGTGACGTCACGGCCGACAGGCAGCGTATATAAGGCCGCACCAGCAGCCACCAGGCTTGACAATGACCAAGGAGTGCTTGGCCGGAAGATAGTGTTATTTTAAGCACTTGCCGCGGTCGAAAACCAGAGAACTTTTCATCATCATCATCATCAGAGACTGATTATGCCTTTCAGCGTTAAGTCTGGAGCATAGTACCTCTAATAAAAATCCTCCATTATCCCCTATTCAATGCTAACATTGATGCCTCACTCATCTGACGTTATACCTTTTACTTCAAAATCATTCTGCACCGAATCCAAGTACTTTCTTCTTAGTCTACCTCGACTCCTCCTACCCTCCACTGACGAGCTCATGAGTCTCTTAGGTAATCTTGCTTCTCCCAAGCGTGTAACATGACCCCACCATCTCAGTCTGTTCACTCTAACTGCTTCGTCTATGGTGTTCATTCCCAGCTTTTCTTTGATTTCGTCATTATGGCACCCTCCTGCCATTGTTCCCATCTATTGGTACCTGCAATCATTCTTGCTACTTTCATATCTGTAACCTCTATCTTATGAATAAGGTAACCTGTATCCACCCAACTTTCACTCCCATACAACAAAGTTGGTCGAAAGATAGAGCGGTGCACTGCTAACTTAGTCTTGGCACTTACTTCCTTCTTGCAGAAGAGAGTAGTCTTAGCTGACTGCATTAGCTTTGTTGCACCTCGATTCCAGTTCTTTCGCTATGTTGCCATCCTGTGAGAAAATACATTCCAGGTACTTGAAACTGTCTACCTGTTCTAACTTTGTTCCTTCTATTTGGCACTCAATCTGTTTGAATCTCTTTCCCACAGGGGGGATTGGAACCCCCGACAGTAGTGGCCGTGCAGAACGTGACTGGCGCGCAGGAGAACGCTCGGCCACTGCAGCTGGCACACTCTGTACATCGAAGAAACAATGACATTCTTTGCATTCTATCTACATAAAATAAAAGAATTTTGTCGAATGGAATGAAAAGTCTAATTAGGTCAGAATATGGATTTGCAAACGTAATTTGATCTCACTATTCTGGACTCCATGGTTACGCCAAGTCGTTGAAGATTTGCTTGCAAAGGTCCAAGCTGGCTGTCTCCTGATCCAACAGACAAGATGGATCTTTGAGAGAGTGCGTCAGAGTTTCATGTACCGTTGTTTTGCATGCATTGAGATTTGTGGTTGTAGCGTATAACATTTACTCTGTTTTTTCAGTGGCTTGGGACATCGATAATTTACTAGATCAGAAATGACTCCTGATCTCTCACTACTATAACCAATACACAACTATCATACAGTTTAAGTTACACGGAGTAAAAGTTTGTCGTGCTTAATAGCCCGTGGACTGACTTCGCTCTCTGGCCAAAGGAGGACAATAGTCGAAGATTCGCAAGCGTAGAAATCGATATGGTCGTATATTTAGCTACCTGGTGTTTGATATATCAAATGCCTATGACAATGATTTTGAAAATAATCCTGTCTGAAGCGTCACGTAACGTATCGCGCGTCGGAGGTTCGAGGGTTAGAGTCCTCCCTCAGGCATTAGTGTTTGTGCTGTCGTTAGTACAAGTACTTTATAAGCCTAGGGACCGCTTGACCCATCATAAATTTGTACCCGATGGCCATTCTGTCAACGCGAAAGCTTACGAGGGAGTTTTGAAACACATCCGGGAGGTTCGGCCAGAACTGTGTTAAGAGTTGTTAGTGGAATTTCCTGCCCGACAATGCCCGACCGTAAGCTGCGATCCGCGTGCTCAACTTTCTCGTTAAACGCAAGGTCACTGTGGTTCCTTATCCGCCAAATTTGGCACCGACAGACTTATTTCTGTTTCCCCGCCATAAATTAGCACCGAAAGGCTTGCGCTTCGCAACGCTTGCGGGAATCTAACAGAGCATGACGGCATTGCGTCGAGCTATTCCACAAGAAATGGTTTCTGACATTTTCCAGCAGCTGTACGACCAATATCAGAAGTGTATTATAGCCAATGATGATTACTTTGAAGGTCAGTAAAGGTGTTTCGTTTGTAAGTCTTATTTCTTATATTAGTTGAGACTATTCATCGATCTTTGGAGAAATAGCAGAAAGAATCCAACACTACACAAAGGAATGGCGCGGCCATCTAATGCATATGGACCAAAACATGGTACCAAGCCGCGCGGGAGTGGTCAAACGGTGTGGAGCGCGACGTTACGGATCAAGCGGCCTCCCGCCTCGGAGGTTCGAATCCTCCCTCAGGCATGGATGTGTGTGTCGTCCTTGGGTTAGTTTAAGTAGTTTGTAAGACTAGGGACTGGTAATCAACGTAGTTTGGTCCCATAGGATTACAAACATTTGAACACGATACCAAAGAAGACCTGTGACTACTGACCCAGGATAGAAGAAGAATAGGAAGTCCACAAAGAACGTGTTGCGATCGGGTTTAGATCGCTTAGTTTCGGAACAGGGAAACATGCCTAACGACGAAAATGTAACTGATGATGACGAGATAAAAATGTCAACATAGCCATCGAAGTCTATTAAGGGCCGACAAAGTACGCGACACACCAGAGGGCACAATTGGGAAATAAGTGAATCCGACGATTTTTCGCGATGTTAGTGTTTGGTGGCTGTCCAACCGGTGCTCAGCCAAATGTTCAAATACACTCCTGGAAAATGAAAACAGAACACCAAGCAGGGGAAAATTTTATTGGCAGATTTTTGAGGATGTATACAGCACACGATTATTCAAACAGAGCCATACGCACTTGAGTACAGTCACCAGAGCGTGCACAGATTCGACATTAGTACCGGGTATACTCTCCTTTGGTAGCAATGCAATCTGCTATTAAATCTGGAAAAAACCCAAATCATAAACTTCAGGACCAAACTAACTTCTCAATGTGTATCACAAATACAGTACTCAGGTAAAGAACTGACCACAATCGAATCTGTAAAATTCCTTGGGATAATTTTAAGTAAAAACTTATCGTGGACTGATCATATGGACAGTTTACTCAAGAGACTAAACAGCTTAGTTTATGCAATGAGGGTACTACACAAAATTATGGACTTAAAGGTGAAGAAAATTGTTTACTATGCTTATTTCGTAACTGTTATAAAATATGGAATAAATCTGCTTAGAATTTTCAAACTGCAAAAGAAAATAATCAGAGCAATGACAGGAACAAGTAGTAAGCCATCATGAAAACCATTATTTGAAAGCCTGGACTTAATGACAATCCCTTCAATCATTATACACGAAATACTCCTCTTTGAACAGAGAAACTCACATGTGTTCGAAGATAATGCATTCATACATGACTGTGACACAAGACATAAACCACAATACATACTACCTTGCCATAGACTCAAATTATACGAAAATACTCCATATTACTTGGCTATGAGGATAAAAAATAAAATGAGGACAAAATTTGGGGAATCCACACTGGGGACCATTGCTACATACCTTAAAAGCAAGTGTTATTACAGTCAAGAAGAATTTTTAAATGATTAAAATCAAATGATATTATAGTCTAGAAAAAATGTATATTCATGTTTATATATACTGGTAGCCATAAACTTATTGCCCAAATGGCATATGTGTATCTGAAATCGATATAGGTGGGTGAAGTTTTATTGTTAAATTTTGATGACATGGGAAACATTTATAATGAAATTTGGTATGCTTCCTATAATTCATAATGTATATACTATATATTTACTATAATCCATAAAGAAATGTAACTTTTTAGGTTAAAGACATGACGAGTCACCAATGTTCTCAATCAAACGATTGTATAACATGTTATGTGATAATAAAGTATCTTATCTTAAAATGAAACTTTCACTCTGCAGCGGAGTGTGCGCTAATATGAAACTTCCTGGTAGATTAAAATTGCGTGCCGGAACCGGGACTCGAACCTGGGACCTTTGCATTTCGCGGGCAAGCGCACTACCGACTGTGCTATCCCGACACGACTCACGATGCCGCCTCACAACTTTACTTCCGCCAGTACCTCGCCTCCTACTTTCCAAACTTCACAGAAGCTCTCCTGCGAACCATGCAAGACTAGCACTCCTGGAAGAAAGGATATGGTGGAGACATGTCTTAGCCACAGCCTAAGGGATGTTTCCAGAATGAAACTTTCACTCTGCAGCGGAGTGTGCGCTGATATGAAACTTCCTGGCAGATTAAAATTGTGTGCCGGAACCGGGACTCGAACCTGGGACCTTTGCCTTTCACGGAAAAGCGCACTACCGACTGTGCTATCCCGACATGACTCACGATGCCGCCTCACAGCTTTACTTCTGCCAGTACCTCGCCTCCTACTTTCCAAACTTCACAGAAGCTATCCTGCGAACGTTTGCAAGACTAGCACTCCTGGAAGAAAGTATATGGTGGAGACATGGCTTAGCCATAGCCTAAGGGATGTTTACAGAATGAAACTTTCACTCTGCAGCGGAGTGTGCGCTAATATGAAACATCCTGGCAGATTAAAATTGTGTGCCGGAACCGGGACTCGAACCTGGGACCTTTGCCTTTCGCGGGCAAGTGCACTAACGACTGTGATATCCCGACACGACTCACGATGCCGCCTCACAACTTTACTTCCGCCAGTACCTCGCCTCCTACTTTCCAAACTTCACAGATGTTCTCCTGCGAAACTTGCAAGACTAGCACTCCTGGAATAAAGTATATGGTGGAGACATGGCTTAGCCATAGCCTAAGGGATGTTTCCAGAATGAAACTTTTACTCTGCAGCGGAGAGTGCGCTGATATGAAACTTCCTGGCAGATTACAATTGTGTGCCGAAACCGGGACTCGAACCTGTGACCTTTGCCTTTCTCGGGCAAGCGCACTACCGACTGTGCTATCCCGACACGACTCACGATGCCGCCTCACAATTTTACTTCCGACATTACCTCACCTCCTACTATCCAAACTTCACAGAATTTCTCCTGCGAACCATGCAAGGCTAGCACTCCTGGAAGAAAGGATATGGCGGAGACATGGCTTAGCGACAGCCTAAGGGATGTTTCCAGAATGAAACTTTCACTCTGCAGCGGAGTGTGCGCTGATATGAAACTTCCTGGCAGATTAAAATTGTGTGCCGGAACCAGGACTCGAACCTGGGACCTTTGCCTTTCGCGGGCAAGCGCACTACCGACTGTGCTATCCCGACACGACTCACGATGCCACCTAGGCGAGGTACTGGCGGAAGTAAAGTTGTGGCGGCATAGTGAGTCGTGTCGGGATAGCACAGTCGGTAGTGCGCTTGCCCGCGAAAGGCAAAGGTCCCAGGTTCGAGTCCCGGTTCCGGCACACAATTTTAATCTGCCAGGAAGTATCTCATCTTATGCTATCACCACGTGGAGCAGATCGTAGAGGTGCAGAATCTAGTCTTCCAGAATGGTTCGCCATGCAATTTCGACGTGCCTCAGCTGGACCAGCTTCAGTGCGGTTCAACCGGCCTGTGCAGGATACGGTCCCCCATCCAATGATGCTGGGTGTCGGGCCCGTGTCGTATGCGCTTGAGATTCTGACCCTCCCCGCAGGACGCTACACACATGTATGACCATCATTGGCGCCAAGGCAGAAGCTAGCCTCATCACTGTAGGCCCCAGCAGCACCTCCCCGGCAGTTTCCGGGGCTGGCCGCCGCCGGTGGCCCTGGTCCAGCGTCCAACAGCCGCCTCCGCCCCCCCGCAGTAAGTCAGCGCGTAATGACGGAGGTGCGTGCCGCACGTCCCAACGACGCACATAGAGACTTCCGGCCGGCAGCCGCCTGTGATGGATGGCGACGGCGCCCCAGCCCAGCGCAGCAGCCAGGCCACAGGCCAGTCACACGACACGCCCGCCCCTGGCTCACGCCAAGCCGCTGCGCCTTCCCACGCAGACTGGAGGGCGTCCTCTCTCTAGGGAACCTGCACTCAGTATGTTCTTATGGTCTTCAGTCCGGAGACTGGTTTGATGCAGCTCTGCACCCTACTCTGTCCTGAGCAAGCCTTTTCATCTCCTCAAAAGAACGGCAACCCACATCTACTTGAATCTGCTTGCTATACGCGTCTCTTGGTCTCCCTCTGCGATTTTTACCCCACACACTTCCCTCCAATGCTAAATTTACGATTCCTCGATGTCTAAGAAATTGTCCTACCAAGCGATCCCTTCTTTTAGTCAGGGTATGCCAAAAATTCCTTTTCTCGTCAATTCTGTTCAGTACCTCTTCATTAGTTATGCGATCTACCCACCTAATCTTCAGCATTCTTCTGTAACACCACATTTCAAAAGCCTCTATTCTCTTCCTGTCCGCACTGCTTATCGTCCATGTTTCACTCCCGTACAAGGCAACACTCCACACAAAAGCCTTCAGAAAAGACTTCCTTACCCTTAAATTAATATTCGATGTTAGCAAATTTCTCTTTTTCAAAAATGATTTTCTTCCCATTGCCATTCAGAATTTTATATCCTCTGTACTGCGACCATCGCATGTTATTTTACTACCCAAGTAACAAAATTCATCTACCACCTTCATTGTTTCGTTACCTAATCTAATTCCTTCAGCATCGCCTGATTTCCTAAGACCGCATTCCATTATTTTTGTTTTGCTCTTGTTAATGTCTTCAACACGCTGTCCATTCCATTCAACTGCTCTTCCAGGTCCTTTGCTGTCTCTGACAGAATTACAATGTCATCAGCAAAACGCAATGTTTTTATTTCTTCCCCCTGAACTTTAATCCCTATTCCAAATTTTTCCTTGCTTTCCTTCACCGCCTGCTCGATGTACAAATTGAACAACATTGGAGAAAGGCTACAACCCTGTCTTACTCCCTTCCCAACTGATGCTTCCCTTTCATGTCCTTCGAGTCTAATAACTGCGGTCTGGCTTTTGTACAAGTTGTAAATAACTCTCCTTTCCCTGTATTTTATCCCTGCTGACTTCAGAATTTGAAAGAGTGTATTCCAGTCAACATTGTCCAAACTGCTTTCTCCAAATCCTACAAAAGCTAAAAATGTAAGGTTTGCCTTTTCCTTAACCTATCTTCTAAGATAAGACGTTAAAGTGAGTATTGCCTCAGTATTCCAGACCGAAATCACTGCCATCAGGGCGTGTGTGGAGGAGAATTTGCGTATGTGTTACAAAGATCGTAGCATCTATATCTATTCAGATAGCCAGGCAGCCCTGAGATCACTGGCAGCTCCTGCAACAAGGTCTAAAATTGTTGCAGAATGTCACAGGGTTCTGGTGGAGCTAGGGGAAAGCAATAGACTAAACCTATTGTGGGTCCCTGGCCACTCGGGGATCAGTGACAACGAACATGCCGACAAATTTGCCAGGATTGGGGCAGGGACTCCATTTATTTGACCGGAACTTGTCCTGACAATCACCAAGGCAATGATCAAATTGGAGCTACGTAACTGGCTCAGAAGACAGCACGTAGAATATTGGACCAAAGTCCATCAACAAAAACATGGCGAGGTAATGAAGCCGAAGCCATGTTTTAAAAGAAGCTCTGCAATTCTGGGCCAGAACAGAAGAGTTGGATTGCTGGCAGGCCCTGGTAATTTCAAAAAACACCTACATACAATGGGAATAACAGAAGAGGACCCTAATGTAGGATCTGCGATGACGGTGATGAAACTGCATCACATCTAATCTTCGAATGCATTGCATTGAAGAGTAAAAGGCACAGAACATTTGGTACAACCAGACCCGAGGATATTGTGTCTAATAAAGAACTGGTAAAGGGACTCCTTGCACTGTTCAAGGGCATTGTTTGGCTTTACTAGATATACAGGGAGCGATACCGCACAATAAACTTGGTTTCGGTGCGGGCAGTGGCGGGTTGGACCAAGACTGTTTTGGCTTCCCTGAAAAAATCAAATAAAATCAATCCCACGCCGTGGCACCACTTGTGTCGACCGCGCGGAGAACTCTATTGGGCCTCGGTGGATCTTGGGGTAAATTGCTCGACTGAAAACCGAAGGGTCGCGGGTTCGAAAGCCGGTCGTACTTCGAATTTTTTTAGTCTTCGTTTTAACTCCTTTAGTTGAGACGTTGCGTGGCCCGTGTGAATAGGGCTTTGATGTCACTAGGGTTGCTTGTCACTGAAGCACTCCACACCACACAACGTATCAAAATAAAAAAAAAAAAAAAAAAAAAAGAAAAAAAAGAAAAAAAAAGAAAAGAAAGAAAGAAAGATCTTGGTCGAGTTAATAGCAGCACGTTCTCCAATGTTCTTCTAGCAAATAAAGTGGTTGTTAGGTGAGAACGGATTTTGATTGAGTCTTCCATCAGCACTGAATACATCAGGTCTAAAGCTTACAACTTACAACTGCCATCAACTAACCCTTGCCGTCAGTAGCGGCATGTTAAATACATACATTTTGGGCGCCCAAGTCACGAATACGTCACTTGAAGTGACGTTTACAAATTCTGTTTCAAACAAATTGACTACAAATTTTGGAGGAATTTTTACAGTTCGATTTAGTGGTTAACAAATAACATAACTGGTTACAAAAGTTGGTGAAAAAACGGTTACAATTCACGCAATAAATTAATTATTTAATGGTAAGTGGTGCGTATTTCGCCGGCCGCGGTGGCCGAGGGGACTGCCGCGCGTCAGTCACGGTCTGCACGGCCACTACGGTCGGGGGTTTCGAATCCCCCCCTCGGACATGGAATTGTGCCGTCCTTAGTGTTAGCTAGTTCGTAAGTAGTTTGTAAGTTTAGGGACTGATGACCCCGTAGTTAAGTCCCATGAGCTATACAAACATTTGAATTTGGTGCGTATTTCACTACATGGCCGCTAGGTGATACAATAACCTTGGAGCTATCAGTTCATGTAAACAAACGAGTCCGCACCTGACTCTTATGATTGATCTTCAAATTTAAGATTTTACCAAAATTTTAAGGTAACGATAATTTACAAGAGAAATAATGTTATGAAGGTGTATGGTTTACAAAACTTAATAGATAACAAATCTAGTTTTTCGTAAATAGTTCGAAATTGATATAATCGTTACACAAACTGTTAGGTTCATAAAATTTACAATATTCCCGTTAAGAAAAAAAATATCTTCGTAGTGACTGTTTTATCGTGAATTTTTTATTTTATTTATTTTTTAACTCAGGCTCTTAAATATTTCCTATGAAGCGACACCTGAATTATTAAAAAAATTCTTACAGTTTTTCATGTCTTTAACACCCTATCTATTCTATATTCGAGCAAAATTAACAATTTTCATAAAGCCAATTAAATTAGACACTGGGCCTGGAAGGCAGTTAAGGATGTGAAATAAGAAGTCAAAAGTTATTATGTCACTCCGTATTTATTGGAGAATTTATATCGCAAAGTGGGAATTTCTGCAAAATTAATAAATTAATACATAAAATAGTTTCATCGACTGATATCATGTCTGACGCACTCCGCAACGGGTCAGCATTGTTAACTGTTTTACCTTGTAGCACGCCATTCTGGTGAAAGATGGCAGCAAGAGGCTACTGGGTCTGAAAATAAAGGGCAATCGTATAGTGTTTTAAAATTAGTACAACTTTGGTGTCCAGTATATTGGATGCCAGATCTGAGAGGGTTTAAACCAGACCTTCATTTCTCAACATTGTGAGGAGTCGCCAGAAACGGACACGTGGGTTCGGATTCAAATATAACAAAACATATTCTTGCCCTTTTTCATGTCTCTAACAGCCTATCTATTCTATATTGAGCAAAAATTAACACTTTTCATACAGGTTTTCCAAAATAAAAGAAGCCAAATAAATTGGACGCTGGGTCTGAAAGGCAGTTGAGAATGTGAAATAAGAAGTCAAAAGTTATTATGTCACTCCGTATTTATTGAGGAATTTATATCGCAAACTGAAATTTGTGCAAAATTCATAAATTACTACATACAATAGTTTCATCGACTGATATCATGTCTGACGCACTCCGCAAACAGGTCAGCAATGTTCACTGTTTTCCATTGTAGCACGCCATTCTGGTGACAGATGGCAGAAAGAAGCACGAAACTAAAAGCGACAAATGTCCAGTAAACATGTTACTGGGTCTAAAAGTAAAGTGCAATCGTATAATGACATTAGTACAAAGTTGGTGTCCAGTATATTGGACGCCAGATCTGAAAGGGTTAAACCCGTCCTTCACTTCTCAACGTTGTGAGGAATCGCCAGAAACGACACGTGGTTCGGATTCCACGTTAAGCTGTAGGTCCCCTTTCCCCGGTTGGATAACTGGGGTAGTCTAGGGACAGGCAAGTCACCGAAGTGGCGGCCAATTGAAAGACTTGCACCAGGCCAATGAGCCAATGAAATTATTATTAATAAAATTAGAGAAATTTTAAATTTTTACTCCTATAACATGTTTTAGATTTCGGGGAGAAGCTCACAATTGGTTCACATCTTACTTAATAACAGCCGAAGGTTTCACTGTTTTCTTCTCACCGTGAATCTTAATTCAAATCCTGGACGTGCCTCTTTGACATAGTTTCTTTGATGGACTGAGGAAACATGGGTGTAAAAGACTGCATACCAGTCTTAGTCCCGTTTTAATTAGTCCTAGTATTGCTTGTGGTCGAAAATCGACCAGTTGTGTTTGCAAAGTTATGAAAATAAAATAAAAATGAAAGTAATTGGAATTTATCGAGCACTGCAAATATATAGGTTTTATGTGAATGCTATGGTGAAAGAAAGGGCAAAGACGAAAGATGAGAGAATCAATGACAAAAATGAGGGAATTAATCTTTTCAGTCCTACCTTATGAATTCAGCTTTGGAAAAATTAAAATTCAGTGTTTTCTGTATTAATACAGTGTAGTAAACATCAAAGTATGTGTTTTAAAATTTTTGGTGTAACTATTGTCTTTTTATGTCATGTTTTTCATGCACAACGAAGACGTTTGTATTTAGGTATTTTATTACTTTGACGTTATTTTGTCGACAGTTAACACTGCCAGATCAAAAATGCTAGCATAATCTTGGTCACAGTATCGAAGACTGGACATTTCACAGCTGGAATAAAATAAAAGGGACCACACTCACGCTCACCCTCTCAGCCACGTACAGACGGCAGCGCAACACAACCTCCAAGATGGACAGATTAATGCCTTTGAAGTGGCTGCACGCCGTACCAAGCATGTTGTTCATCCACAAAAATGCAGCTTTGAGGATTGATGCTCAAAATACGGTATAAATAACTTTTAATACGTTGTTGTCCAGGAACAACAATGGGAATGAAAGAGTTAATTGCTTTATCTCCTATTTTAGCATTACAAAACTTCATTAAAAACAACATTTTTGGTAAGAATTCTTTCATCATTCGCTAAACGTCCTTGTTCTCTATGTTTATAAGTATAAAATTTCAAACTATCAAACGATCGAACTCTACTTGCTGCAACATATAGCTGACCATGTGTGAAAACTGGTTTTCTTAATAGAATCCCACCTTTCTCAAATGTTTGTCCTTGAGACTTAATAAAATAGTGCGTTCATAAACTGAACTGTTTAATTATATTTAAAAACTATATTTAAAAGTTAACAATTGAACGAAGAATTTTAAAAACTGGGGGCAGTCGCAATCGAACCCGGGACCTTAAAATTGGAACTCCACTGACTGAGCTAATTTTACGAATCATCCTAAAATTTCTTTTTACCACTCTTAACGGCTACGTGCACACATAATTTTTATATTTGCAACATCTATGTGTGACACCATAAAAGTCAGTAGTTTAATATTGCTATATTTCATCAATGTACAAATTTGTTACATATTGATTTTTTTCCATAATTGTATTAATGTATGTGTAGCAATGTTCTATGGATGAGGTGTCTTTGCACTCATGAAAGCTTTGAACATTTTTATATTTTATTAACGTATTTTAAGAATGTGTATTTTAATCTTGTGTGGATTGAAATGTTAATAATTTTGATATTACTTTTTTGTAATAGCTTTAGGCAATTTAAAAATGTATGTGTAATGTAAAAGCATGTGGAAAGAACTAAACAACGGAAAGAGCGTGTGTGAATGGAAAAGGTGGGAAAGCGCGCCAAAGCAACACTGTTGCGCGCTATGAACATTCTAGTTGAGAGAGTAGTGTCTGACACTTCGACGGGTGAGCAGCGTGCAGCTGAGGCAGTGTTTTATCAGGCAAATATTGCAAGATTTTATGGAAATGGCCTCGGATGACGAACGCTGCATATTGCTGCAATGGCGCAAATATTGGTGGCTTAATTGTTTTGAATTTCCGACGCCAAGAAGATTGCAAAAGCCACGCAGCACTGTATGGGCCCATACTTGTACGACTGCGCAACGGCGAACCAAGCACCTGCTTTTCTCTGCGAACATAGGCAATGCAATCTTTATTACTTTTGTAAGCCCTACTCACCTTTGTATGTATTATGAACAACAACCAAATTTCATTATAACCTGTGTTTCACCCGTCGGTTTCCTAAGTCACTGACCTATGTAAGTTCCTAACCTTGTAAGTGCAAAATATTACCCGAGTACCCCAAACGTTCAATAATGCAGTGAAGAAACTGATTTTATTTCTTATAACTGCATTCTCAACAAAAATACGTGTGAATTCTCTCAGACAGTCTAGACAGAAGTTTAAAGTAACTGATTTTGGTAAAGAGTAATTATTTAAATTAAAAATCAGATCATAGCTAGAATTCTTCATAATAGTGTTGATATGTTAGATATTCAAAGTCAGTGTTAGAGTTACGAATAATCAGCAATTTAGTTAGTTTGTACAGTGTGCTTTTTACTGTTTACTGATTCAGAAAGTAACTTACTCAGTTCAGGCTATTTAATATAGAGAACAACAGAATGATCTTTTGTAATTCATACTCTGTTCAGATTTGATATGTCAGTGCAGACCTTTTTGCTTTACAAATTAATTATCCTGCAGTCATTTGAATTTGCTGAAAGGTAACAATAAAAATCGTTAAAGATAATTACAGTCTTATACTGCAACTATTTAACCTGAAAGTCATCTTATTTGAATGAAATTTAAATATTTGTTCCATACAAGTAAATTATTAATGTAGGAAATGTGTTCTGTTACTAAAGTACTTAGTTTTTACGAAAAAATACAGTTGTCACTCATTGATACTAACAAGTTTGCTAGTGTTTATGCAAGCAGGCAATTTAGGGGCAGAATACACAAAGTTTGATATTTCCTACGAACCGCTTACACTTACTTCCAAATATTTAGTACATCTTAAGAGCAGTGTATATTACTGTGGGGCATATTTTTCACTTGCTGATTACAAAATTTACAATACAAATTAATTATTTTCAATCTTACTTTCATAACAGAGCGCATACTTGGATACTGACAGATTTTGCTCTTTTGTATGTCTATTCCAAAGTTAAAAAATTGTTCATATAGTTGATGCTACTGCTTATAAAATCATTTGAAACATTAATTTGACTATATAGTCTGGCGACCGTATTTATTACTAAATTTCTAGTACAAGGAAACATAAATTTTCACATCATTGTGTATTAGTTTATAAAGTTTTCCCTTGTATGAAATCTTAGAGAGACGAAACACAAGGTTTTAATGCCATTATCCATTAGTAAGCACACGGTAATCCTCTCGGAGGGGTGCGTCACGGTTCAGGAACTTTGCGTAAATGTGGGGGGCGGCTGGGTACGGTGCGGTAGGTGGAACTTTAATAGTGCGAACTTACTGCACGTAACTTGTAGTTTCCTATAGATTACTTCAGAGTATCCTGGATAGCAGGAGCGTTGCATATGACAAGCCATCTTTCGAATTATGTATGTTTCATCGGCCTTCTTGTATGATTAATATTAAAAATCTGTATCCTCAGTTTCGTGTTATTATTTTATATAACGATACTTCGTTCTCAGAGCTACATTCTTGCATCTTGGTTCTTGTACATATTGTAAATTAGCCATCATTTCCTAAGTTTATTCCAATTTTCTCACACTTGCGAATGTCTTTCACCAATCCATATTGCAGATAGTGTTTCTATAACGTCATACAACATGAAAGTGTCCTGATTTATTTACTCTATTCCTTCTCCCGTCAAGCGTAAAGTAAGAACTGCTCCTGGTGACGTTTCCTTTTCTAAAACAGACTAATCGTCATCTATCAACTCCTCAATTTTCTTTTTCATTCTTCTGCATATTAATCGCATCAACCAACTGCACGAATAGTCCGTTAAACATTGTATTATAGTTCTCGAACGTACTTACTTTTGAAACTCATGTCTGTTCTGCGGAGTGGAGATGACAACATTACGGAAACCGAAATAGTAATAATAGTAGAAAGTTGCCACAGAGGGGGATGGTGTTGACTGTGTTTACTCTACCAAACGAATTACACGAGCAGTTGGGTTCAGAAAATTTGCCACGGAGGAATAGCCGTGCGCACTAAGGCGCCTTGCTGCAGTGCGCTCGCCCGTTCGCCGTCAGAGGTTCGAGTCCTCCCTCCGGCATGGGTGTGTGACTTGTTCTTGTAATAAGTGAGTTTAAGTAGTTTGTAAGTTTAGGGACCGATGACCACAGCATCTAAAAGGACTCTTCAGAAGTGCGTCAAGTGCTCTTTGCTAACGACACCAGATTGGTAATGAAGAATATTGTTTGCAAGATCGACACAGTGTCAAATAATGTCGTTCAAAACATAAGTTCATGGTTGAAGAAAATGAATTTATGCTAAATTCCATTAAGAGAGAGTTTTTATAGTTTCTAACTCACAATTCAACAAATATGATATTTTGATTATACGAAACGGGGACGTCATAAGTCAGACTAAACAGTTTATATTCCTAGTCATTCAGATGTATAGCAAACTGTCGTGGAAGTTTCATGTTCAGAATCTTGATAAAAACTTAGATGCTGCGTCGTTTAGAACAGTATCTGAAGTAAGTAATACTTCACCATGAACAGTTGTCTAATTTACTTGTTTTCCTTAGCCAATGACGCATAGTGTTAATTTTTTTAGGAATTCTTCTGAATCAAAAAATGTACTTATGGCACAGAAACGAGCAGTTCTAGCAACGTGTGGTATTAGCTCAAGGACCTCTTCTCAACTCCTATCAGTACGCTAATAAGTCTGACATTCACCTCTCGAAGCATATTTTCTTTAATTTTGTTTGTTGTTAATAATATTATCGTATTATCAAGAGTTAGCAGATTTCTCTCAGTTACTGAGAGGCAAAAATCTGGATTTTGGTCACACCACCGCGACTCTCGTACGTAAGGCGTGCTATTTTCTGCTGCATCCAGTTTGAATATCACAAACAGTCGTCAAATTATATCTCTGCTTTGTCAGCATATTTTGTAATTAAAGTCACGGTCACGTAGAAAGTTGTTTGCGAAAGAAACGAGTAAGGTAGGAACGACACGGGTACTGTTAGATTTTCCCATCGGCTCAAAAATTGATTATTTTTTCTGTCACGTGGTGTGCTGGACACCTGCGGTAGAGTTCCAAACACGTTGATAGTGTCTGCGTTAGCATATTCTTATAAGTAAATGTTAAAATGTATGATTGCAGGCCGGAGCTATTCAATCATAACTAGACGACCCGCGCGAATACTTCGTACCGTTAGTGGAATGACAAAAAAGTTGGGTAAAAATGGAAGTACAGTTGAATGTTTACGCATAGGCTAGCTTTCTTCAGAATCAATCAATTCAAGTGTTTAAAAGCTCAAATGAAAGAGTTTGGTCACTGAGTGTTCTAAGGTCAAAAATAACTGCGTACCTTAAATAGAACTGAAGATATCGTAAAACAAGCCGATTAAAATATTCAATGGAAGGACAGAAGGATACCGCGTTTGAATAAAAATAAAGAATGGAGTGACGTAATGTTAATTATGATCCTTGATGACAAATACGAATGAATACCTTTCGTTTGAAGCAAAAATGAAGGAAATCGGCCGGGTAGTTTGGTCTGGACGACTGACTTTAGTTTCCGTAGATTCTTTTAATATATAAGATATCTTTGTTCAACATGGTAGACTTGTATACGGGAGGAGCTAAGATGTGGCCTCACTCTTCTCGGAATGTAGGTTCTCATAGTTTTCAGAAATACGCAGTCGCTTCCGTAATGCAGAGTACGTCTTTTTTTAGTGAGAGCACTGGAGACTCAGGAGCACGTTCGTAACGCTCGAATTCTTGCTAAGAAAACCGTGACGTAAAGCTTCGCATTTCTTTTTATCTCAAGCTGTTGTCTTAATCATACGTGTCGAAGGTCACAGCATGACGAGTAAAAGAAGAAAACGCAGCCGAGCCCCTGTGGATAAATCACTTCTTTCGTTGGTGAATTATATTTATTTACGATTTTTGTCTCCTAGTATCTGCTTGCCCTGCAGGTATTTTTTGCTGCCATTCCACACTATATCATTCCCATAGTTAGTTGTGCGTATTTTACTGTTGTTATGGTTTATAAATTTTTTTCAGCTGATGTAATGAACATATAACTGGTATTTTCACTTGTTTATGAGCAATATACACTGACGAGCCAAAGAAACTGGTACAGGAATGCGTATCCAAACAATGAGATATGTAAACACTCGCTACGTTTACATGCAACACGTCTTTCGGAAGACGAAAACCGTTTTCCGCTGTCGTGTTTACATGTTATATTTATCGGAGAATATATAAAAATAAGACTCTCTTCCATAATGTACAATATTATAAGTGCAGTATCCAAACAAAGAAAGATAGCAAACAAAATACAAATGATATAAAAGATTCGCATGCTCTCATATTTATTGAGTTGTACGTTGTACAGTTGTATAATTTTTCAGGTAGATATTCATTTGTAAAATTTCATTAACATTGGAAGAAAATTGTAGATTTGTATACAATAGGTACACACAAACATACGGACACTCTGCTTTATATATAAAGACATCGTCCGGCAAGAGCCTCAACGATCTTCCGACAGTATCCGCTACATCGTTTAAGAATTGGTGAATAGAAATGATACTATAACACTTGAGTGGACAGTCTGGAAAAGTCCATCTTTATATCTGACATCTGACAAATTCATCCCATTAAGGGAAATAAAAGTTTGATTGGGAGAAGGGGTTACCATGTACTGTCGTGTTAAGGGTGCCAGTCATGTTCGGTACGCCAATGCTTCGTAGCACTGTCACATTTCTTGTCTATTGTAATTGTAGGAGATATTAAAAGTTGTAGGTGGAACAATAAAAACGTTAGTGTATGAATCAGATACATTCAAATCTATGAAAAAACATGATCCACTTCTATTGTCTCAACTGATTTTTTTTTTCAGATAGAAAAAATAGTGGTTCAGTGGTACAGTACATCGTTTGCGACTTGTAATTTCTTATGTACCCTGGTTAGAAAACTGAGGACCTACAGTGAAACATGGAATCAGAAAATTCGAACCCTGCGACGTTTCTAGCAACTCCTAACACCACTGAAAATGAAGGTTAAATTAAAACGCATTACATAGCTTTACCGATAGACCATAAGTCCCGAGACTTTGAAGCTGTAGGTATCAGGTGTATGAAGTATTCGTTTTGTCTGGGAGAACTTGAGCTACTGACGTATAATTGACGTCTAGATAGATAAACACGAGAAACCGCGAAGGAAGTGGTGTGGAAAAAGCGACGTCTCGTGAGTGAGAAGACTGGCGGCTGCGTTGGACCCGATTTAGGTCGCAGCTGGAAGCCTGAATATCGCGATTTTTGCTCATTCCCGTTTCTCGACCGTGCCGCTCTCGGACACGGCTTGATCCAGTTCGGAAGCTGGGGACGGGCAGACTGTGCTTGGGCGAGGCGCGCTTCGTTATGCTGTGGTGGGCTCCACGTGTTTGCAGGCTGGTGCTGCTTCTCATGTACCTGCAACAGCTGATGGAACTACACTCACATAGGCTTGCTTACATCGTACACTGGTATCCTCATCGTAGAGTCTAATTGTTGATACGGTGTCTGTTCATTTTGGACATGTCCGAAAGAACAGACACGAGTAATTGACAGTAACGGCCGTAAATTTACGAAATCTAATATTTCAACATTTCGACCGTTTCTAGAAGATGAAATAAATGCAGCTACAAAGTTAAAATTTGTGCTGGACCGGGATTCGAACCCGGATTTTCCGCTTTGGGCCAGCGGTTGCCTTAAACAATTAGGCTATCCAGGCATGCTTCTCTTGAAAGTAGCCTGTTATTAAAATAAACAAGATCTCGGGCAGCTGAGATCCACAAATGAAAGTTAATAAGTTCACAGCTGCTCTAAATTACTTTGAGTGGCTACAGTACATGCACAATGGAAATTTATCGAAGTGCTCACTCCTTAAGGGAGCAACCGACGTTTTAACAAACACAAAAACAATGTTAAAAAACTACATGAACAGATAATTAAACATGGGACAGGGAGCATGAAATCATGAATCAAGGTTTGATACTTTAAAATCATCTATTCAGTAAAATGGAATAGCAAATAAATGTGAGGAGACCAAATTAAACACACACCTTGTACAAAAGTGAATTAAATCATATAATTACTGCCTGTATTAAAATTGTTTTTGCTCTTTATGAATATGGAGGTAACAGGGGACGAAATTTGCAAACACAAAGCACATTCATTCATTCACAGACACAAGCATAATGCTAGGCGGTACATTACTCGGCGGGAACACTTGAAAGCAGTAGCGAAACTAAGCGTCGGCGACGTGTTGACGAGATGACAGGTGTCTTGATCACAAATTTAATTATACTGTGCACTTAACAAGCTCATGTTCAGGAAGGCAGTGGCTCACTATTCTTAACTACCACGTGGTGTGTGACCACGCCGAATTTCATAGCATTTACAAACAGAATTTACAATAAGCGAGTAAAGCACACACGAGAATTCATATAGAAGAAAGCTAGTATTAACAAAAGCATGGCTGAAGACCGAAATAACGACCGTTACGAAAGCACATGGTGGAATCGGTCATACAAGACAGGAAAGACGGAATCAAACCAGAAAATCTGAGAAAATGTAGCATACTCGCGGATACAGACGTGACGTGAAAAGTTAGTTAAAAACACGAAGGAAATTCAAACATACTAGGTTTACACAATTCTAACTTGAGCAAAACCGGACACACATTCATCACTGGAATTAAAATGAAAATAATAAATTTGCACTGGATTTACTCGAGTTCTGTAATTTAAGAAATACTTCGCCTCACATAGCGAAAGAATTATTCAAGAAAACTATCACTGAAAAACCAAGAATGTCTGATCACAAAGAAAGCAAGGTTCTAACAGCATGCCTTCCCCTCAGCATGATTCGGCGGAGTACTTACTTCCACGGTCGTTGGAGCCAGAATGAAAAGTGAAGGTCTAAGGCCACCACAGGAAAAACCTCCCCCCGCCATACCCCGGATGTAGAGGGCGCTAAAAGCGACGCAGAGTGCGTTCAGAGACTAGTGTTTACCAACCCTTGCTACCTGACCAAGACAATTGCCTCTACAACCGCTTCCAGAGAGGTCTCCTGTCACCTATTTCGTCTAAGATTACGTTGATACTACTCTAAGATCACAGCCACCTCGCCATCTTGCCAAGTAAGCTTCTCTCTGGCCAGCAGACGCTAGCGCAGACGACAAACGAAGCCATGCGTTCTTAAATACAGCAAAACGAGGCCTAAAGCGGGAGGTGGCGACTATGAGCCATTGGGCGGCAGTCAGTCAATATTAAGAGCATCTTCCACATTCACATGTACACACAAGTTCAATCACACGGGGGGAAACATATATAAATATGGGTCAAACATATATAAACATGGGGCATTGATCATTAATAAAAAAAGAATAAGATAATTAACACACAGACAGATAACATTAATGGTGCAGAAATACTTTAGGTTAATGAATAAATCAAAGTGGAACACGACCACACATTCAGTGGACGTGCTTCACCCTTCCAACCCAAATTCTCAACATCTAGCTATCTGCCCATTGCTCCTCTTGCTCGCAGCCTATACTGGATTCCCGCAAGGGACCGAAGTCTGATGTGTCCGCATTGAAATTGTCATTGACTGTTGTGGGCATATTTACAGTTATTGATACCATGTCTGTTCTTTTCAGACATGTCCGAAAGAACAGACAGTGACAACAGACAATGACAATTTCAGTGCGGGCACATTCAGAACTCGGTCCCTTGCGGGAATCCAGTATAGGCTGCGAGCAAGAGGAATCAATGGGCAGATAGACATATGTTGAGAATTTGGGTTGAAAGAGAAGCGTGCTTGTATCGCCTAATTGCTTCATGCGACCGAATCCCGGTCCAGCATAAATTTTCAGCTTTGTAGCTGAATTTATTTCAACCCCTCGAAACGGTCGAAATTTTGAACATTTCGATTTCGTCTATCGCTTTAGAAAAAAAAGAGTATATAAATAAATTTTAAAAATGAAAACAGCTGGAAGTTTTGTAGGACACGTCAGTTGATTTGTAAAATCGCATTGTAATTTCAATGTCGCAACCGATATAGCCTACTTAAACTAAATTTCAACCATCTTAAGACGTCTGAAGGTATGCAGTGTAAGACCACCATTATTTGTAAAATTTATTATGACTGAAAGGACACAGTTAAAAGCTTACTATAAAAACATATAATTCTGACCGTAAAAAGCCAGTTCAAGGATTCGCGTGAACTACTGACTACTTCTTGCAATAGAATCTTGTTCCCCGGCCCAAAATTTAGAACTGACTCAAAATTTAGCATCAGGAAGACAAATATACGGTGGCCGACACACGTCGTAGAGCACGAGAATTACACACAATCATTAATATACAAGCCACTGAGAACTAAACCATTTCATGAAGGTGGCTATGAGAACATTTATGGCGCATCTTAATTTGTTCTAGTTAAATAAAATGGGGAGGGTATTAATTAACTAATATTCATAAGTAGGGTCAAATTTCACAGACAATAAATTATTTATTCAGTTATAACCATGAGCAAGTGGGGGAACCAATTTTGTTAAACAATAAAAATGCATCCCAATGAAAATTAACCTAAAATAATCTGGACATTGTCGGGGGGGGGGGGGTTACAATCAACAAGCATTCAGCCACTCACACGCGCGAAGCAAAGCGAAGCTCACCCAACTCTGTGTGCTGATACGAAGCAGAAGCAGGCGCCGCTATCGTGAGAGAAATTCACAGAACCAGGATGAACCACCCCACACAAGGACAAAAAACTTCATAGGTGGCTCTGGTCTGTCTTTCTTTACTTGAGATGGTACGCGATAATAACGAGATTAATTTCCATTTAAATCAAACCGTGAGCGTGCTGACTCACTGAGACACACGGCACGTGTCTGCTACTTTACAGGTTCGCACCCCAATGAAGGCGAAGTGCTTAAAGATCGTATTCATTTCAACAAAAATCAACAGAAACATAGATTACGAAGCAAGAATACACAATAGTAAGGCACTGGTATGTCATCAGTGCCGTGAACTCAAGTGACTAGCTATAAACCCTTGAAGTCGGAATTCGGATCTTCGTGGTTCCGAAAACCAGTAAAAATACAAAAATTCAATTTCCGAAAACTAAAAAAAAAAAAAAAAAAAAAAAAAAAAAAAAAAAAAAAAAAAAAATTTGCTACGGCATACAACACTTAGAAATACGTAGGATATCATATGGAAGCTGAAGAAATACAGTTAAACGCAACTGGAAATTTTTACACGGATGGACGAAGTCCAGTCTTAAAAAATCAGAAATATGGAATAAATTCAAAGTCGGAGGAAATCCTAGAAATACGTAGTATTTCATAAGCAAGCTAATAAAGGGGGTAGTATAAGGCTAGAAGAGAATTTACTGATGGAGTCTGAGTGCAAAGTACAAGTTTGGAAACGAAACAGGCGACAATAGGCGGAGAGGAGATTGCGATGTACTAAGCGAAATCAGAAAGATACATGCATAATTTCTTGCCTGAAGGGCATAGAAACATACACAGGGGTAGCTGAAGGCTTTGTTCTAAGAACATACCACGTGGAGTACATTTCACTCGCGGAAGGAGAAAACAGAAAGGAATATTTCACATGCACTACACAGAATAAAAATATTCCCGCATATTTTTCGCGTCCCACAAAGCTAGAAAAAGAGTTCGTACACTGCCAGCTAGTCTCACAAAGTTTACCGATTCCCAGCGAGCTAGTCTCACAAAGTTTACCAATTCCCAGCCATTATCAAACCGAATTAGTAACATATTCGTCGCGTTTACCTATGCGAAATTACCGAAATGAATTTGAATACACTTCCGTACATGACCGGAGAAACTTATTCCGAAAAATGAACCTACGTTCTGAAGTCTAACTTGAAAAAAACAGACAACGAATCGCTACATTCTCAAGGGAGGAAAAAAATCAGAACATCTTACCAGGTCGAAGCGCAGCCACAGAGTGAGGAGACCGCCAGGGAGTCGCCCGCCAGCACCGGAAATCGGTAACAACCCCAGAAAATCGAGGTGGTATGGAGAGCCGAGACTCGTACATCCTGTCGAGGCTCGCTACCGGGCATTTCCAACCCAACTCGTAACCAAAGGGTGCAGGAACCTCTTTGGTAGCATCAAAAGCAGAGGGCAGAGGTTGGTAACGATTATCTATCGACACGAAGCCAGAGAAACATGCAAAGCGAGCAGGCAGCAGCCGACGACGAAAATTCTCATACATACAGTCAGACTGCCATGCTAGAAGATGCTCAAACAGAATAAAGCAAGTACACATTCTCACGGGGACAGTGGCGTCACGGAGAAACCGTTCATATTGCCACATTCTTAGACACAATGATAAATTATTAGCATAATAAAATCCCAACAATATTAACACAGAATTACAGAAACTAAAATTTAAAAACATGAAATGAAATGCAAGTTCTCATGCCACCAAAGGAAAAAAAAATGTTTACGAATGCTCTTTTCCCCAGTATACATCTACATCTGATACTCTGCAAATCACATTTAAGTGTCTGGCAGAGGGTTCACCGAACCACCGTGATACTATTTATCTCCCATTCCATCCTCGAATAGCGCGCGGAAAGAAAGAAGATCTGAATCTCTCCATTCGAGCTCTGATTTCTCGTATTTTGTTCTGATCTTTTCTACCTATGTATGTGGGAGTCAACAATATATTTCCACATTCGGAGGAGAATGTTGGCGATTGGAGTTTCGTAAGTAGCCCACGCAGCAGCGATAAGCGTCGTTGTTGTAATGATTCCCATCCCAGATCCTGTATCATTTCCGTAACGCTGTCTCCCCTGTATCGTGGCAATACAAAACGAGCTGCCCTTCTTTGGGCTCTTTCGATGTCCTCCTTCAAACCCATCTGATAAGGATCCCTCACTGGGCAGCAATACTCCAAAAAGGACGGACAAGCGAAGTGTATGCAGTTACTTTAGTAGTTCTGTTGCATCTGTTAAGTGTTCAGCCAATAAAACGCAGTCTCTGGTAGGCTTTCCCACGACATTATCTACGTGTTACTTCCAGTTGAAGTCTGAAGCAATAGTAATTCCTAGGTATTTTGTGAAGTTTACGGCCTTCACTTTTGATTGATTTATCTTGTAAACAAAGTTTAACGGATTTTTTTTTTCGTACTCACACTTTTCATTATTTAGAGCCAATTGCCAATTTTTACTCCATAGTGATATCTTATTTCGATCGTTCTTCAGTTGGTTTTGATGTTCAGATGATTTTACTAGACGGTAAATGACGGCTTCATCTGCAAACAACCCAAGAGAGATGCTTAGATTTTCTCCCAAGTCGTTTATGTAAATAAGGAATAGCAGAAAACCAATAACACTACCCTGTGGAACGCCGGATATCACCTCTGTTTTAGTCGAGGCCTTTCCATCGATTACTACAAACTGTGTCCTCTGACACCATGATACAGACCAGCTTTTAGAAGGTACATATAGGCTACATCTACATGCGTAGGCGAATGACAAAGGGTACTCAGTACCAATACTAGTTACTTGCTTTCCAGTTCCACTCCCAAGCAGAGCGAGGGAAAAATGAATGCATCGGTACAAGATCTAGTCTCTGTGACATTATCTTTACGCGAAAGAAAAGTTCAGCAGTAGAATAGTTCAGCACTCCGCTTCAAATTCCGGCCCTCTAAATTTCTTCAACATCCTTTCTCGAAAAGAACGTCGCCTTTCCCCCAGCGTCTCCCATCTCAGCAACAATGGCGCTTTGATCGAATCTACCAGTTACAAACTGAACTGCGTAGCTGCCTCTATGTACTCTTTTAAAAGATCTAGTGTGGATCCCGAACACCTGAGCATTACTCGAGACGGGATAGTACAACCGTTTCATATTCGGTCTTTTTTACAGACGAGTCACAGCTTCCCAAAGTTCTCCAAGTTAACCGAAGTCGACCATTCGCCTTCCCCACGACTGTAATATGCTCGTTCCATCTCATATCGTTGTGCAGAGTTACGCTTATATATTTAAGTGACGCGACCCTGTCAACATGGTGCTAATGTTGTATTTCAACATTACGGGATTATTTCTCCTGCTCATCTGCATCACCTCACATTTTTCTACATAACACCTAGAGAGTTGGTCCAAGTCATCCTGCATCCTACTACAGTTATTCAATGAGGACACTTTCCTGTACACCATAGGATCAACAGAAAACGGCGGCAGATTGCAACTCAATCTGTCCGTCATATCATTTATATACACTACTGGCCATTAAAATTGCTACACCAAGAAGAAATGCAGATGATAAACGGGTATTCATTGGACAGATATATTTTACTAGAACTGACATTTTCACGCAATTTGGGTACATAGATCCTGAGAAATCAGTACTCAGAACAACCACCTCTGGCCGTAATAACGGCCTTGATACGCCTGTGCGTTGAGTCAAACAAAGCTTGGATGGCGTGTACAGCTACAGATGCTCATGCAGCTTCAAAACGATACCACAGTTCATCAAGAGTAGTGACTGGCGTATTGTGACATTCCAGTTGCTCGGCCACCATTGACCAGACGTTTTCAGTTGGTAAGATATCTGGAGAATGTGCTGGCCACGGCAGCAGTCGAACATTTTCCGTATCCAGAAAGGCCCGTACAAGACCTGCAACATGCGGTCGTGCATTATTCTGCTGAAATGTAGGGTTTCGCACGGATCGAATGAAAGGTAGAGCCACGGTTCGTAACACATCTGAAATGTAACGGCCACTTTTCAAAGAGCCGTCGATACGAATAAGAGGTGACCGAGACGTCTAACCTATGGCACCCTATACCATCACGCCGGGTGGTGCGCCAGTATGGAGATGACGAATACACGCTTCCAATGTGCGCTCACCGCGTTTTCGCCAAACACGGATGCGACCATTATGATGCTGTAAACAGAACCTGGATTCATCCGAAAAAAAAAAAAAAAAAAAAAAAAAAAAAAAAAAAAAAAAAAAATATATATATATATATATATATATATATATATATATATATATATATGCTGCCGCAAACGTCGTCGAAATGTTCGTGCAATGGTTGTTGTCTTGCAAACTTCCCCATATGTTGACTCAGGGATCGAGACGTGGCTCCACGATCCGTTACAGCCATCCGGATAAAATGCCTGTCATCTCGACTGCTAGTGATACGAGGCCCTTGGGATCCAGCACGGCGTTCCGTATTGCCCTTCTGAACCCACCGATTCCATATTCTGCTAACAGTCATTGTATCGCGACCAACGCAATCAGAATGTCGCGATACGACAAACCGCAATCGCGTTAGGCTACAACCCGAACTTTATCAAAGTAGGAAACGTGAGGGTACACATTTCTCCTCCTTACACGAGGCATTACAATAACGTTTCACCAGGCAACGCTGGTCAACTGCTGTTTGTGTATGAGAAATCGGTTGTAAACTTTCCTCATGTCAGCACATTGTAGTTGTCACCACCGGCGTAAATCTTGTGTGAATGCTCTGAAATGCTAATCATTTGCATATCACAGCATCTTCTTCCTGTCGGTCAAATTTCGCGTCTGTAGCACGTCATCTCCGTTGTGTAGCAGTTTTCATGGGCAGGAGTGTAGATAGAAACTAATGGCGGTCCCATCACACTTCACTGGCGAAGTACTATTTTTACTCGTTTTGTGACTAACTTAAGAACTGCATGTTATTAATAGTTTAAAGTCAGGCTAATATGCACTGTTTAATCCGTAAGTACTCGCACGTTATGTGTCACGCCAAGGAGAATATTTTCGTTGCAACATAACATCTGCAATTTTGCTTCCTAAGCGCTATCTTCTCAGTAATTCATTTACTATTCTGCGTTGTGGCAAATCAATGTCTTCGTTCTGTAATGTATTTTCAAACTACGTCATTATATATATATTACATCACCTGATATTCTTCTGCCATGCTGTCAGCTCGCCTGATAAAGCTTCCTTGATACTTGTATGTCAAAGAAACCACAAATTTTGACTACAAGATATACTAGATTTTATTTCATCGGAGACTGATCACTACTCATTACTACTTCATAATTACCGACTGAATGCTAATTAACTGGAGTACATGACTGACTGCTTACTCACTAACTTGAGTACATGACTACCTTGAGTGTAAGACTGTTCGCGTGCCATCACGCACGCATATATATAAACAATGGTGATTTCCAGAATGTTCTAGAATATCAATTTCCTAATTCAATCGCCACTAAACATAAGTAAGTCCTTTACAAACAAGAGATATAACAGATTACTCACTAGAAACTAAAATTATTTTTGAAGTTATTTACTTTACAAACCAAAACAGAAATTAGATGTGTATTCAAATTGTAATCAGAGCAGTGTCGGTTTGCTTACATAACTTAAATTGGATAATTTTATGAGAATAGCATAACTTTGTAACAAGAAGCCATGACAAAATGTTAAATGTATTTTAAATAACCTCAGAAAATGTCAGTAAGAAAATTCTTATGAAAACATGGGTGATTGCACAATACTACAACTGGTTGTTACTACGAAATTTTTACAAACAGAAGTAATTTAACAAAATGATCCAGACAACAAAGTTAATCGTATGACAAGGTATTTTCGTAATATATTGTAGTAATCTATAAATATATTCATAGTTGTAGATAGGTAAAGCTTCTGTTACACATGGTATCCGGATGTGTACTGGACCAAACAAATACGTTCCTTAAGGCTAATGTATTTTCAAACTACGTCATTATATATATATATATATATATATATATATATATATATATATATATATATATATATATATTACATCACCTGATATTCTTCTGCCATGATGTCAGCTCGCCTGATAAAGCTTCCTTGATACTTGTATGTCAAAGAAACCACAGTACAGAGAATTTGTCAATGTTTCCTTTCTTCAGCTTTTACGTATAGTCAGCACTATCTCCTTTCGTCTTTTAGGTAATTCAGATTTTGAATTCTTCTTCTTCCTCGTCCTGCAGTTCCGTTGATCTTCCCTTCGATTTCAATCCAGTTGGCCTTTCTCTGAAGATTTGTACCCAGAACATTTTTCTTCTCGCCTGCTAGTCTCAGTACATCATGATTTGTAACTCTTTCTCTTTTTTTTTTTTTTTTTTTTTTTTTTTTTTTTTTTTTTTTTTTTTATCATGGACAATGTGACTGATCCATACAACGCAGTGCTCCAGATTTAGTATTTCTTCAGTTGGTTTTTTAATGGAAATTTCATATTGATAAGAGGGAAAGTCCTCTTCTTGTTGAAAGCGGCTTTGGCCATTGTTATTGTTGTTGTTGTTGTTGTGGTATTCAGTACGGAGACTGGTTTGATGCAGCTCCCCACCCTACTCTATCCTGAGCAAGCTTCTTCATCTCCTCATAAGACCTGCAACCTGCATCAATTTGAATCTGCTTACTGAATTCATCTCTTAGTCTCCCTCTGCGATTTTTATCCCACACACTTCCCTCAATTGCTGAATTTAGGATTCCTTCATGTCTAAGAATGTGTCCTACAAATCGATCCCTTCTTTTAGTCAAGGTATACCAGAAATTCCTTTTTCCCCAATTATGTGCAGTACCTCTTCATTAGTTACGTGATACACACAGCTGATCTATAGCATTCTTCTGTAGCACCACATTTCAAATGCGTCTATCCTCTTCCTTTCCACACTGTTTATCGTCTTTGGCCATTAACCATCCAAATTGAAGAGGCTAGGTGATAAACTACCTACTTGTCAGACTTCCTATTTCCACGCTGTTTGTAATTCAGTTATACCATTATATTTTCTCAGGTACTAGTTCAGAATTAGTCTCCGGTTCCTTCCAGTTGATGCCAATCTCCTTAAGGATGCTCATCAATTTTGTCCAGTAGGCTCTGTCGAAGGCCTACTGCCAGTTATAAAACAAGCGCAACCTTCCCTCGTTAACAGCCAAAACTCTGATAACATCCTCAACATGCCGATGGCGTCTCTGGTTTCTTTTCCTTTTCTTTGCTTCCTCAGTTTTGTTCCAGTCGTCTGGTGAATCTTCTTGGAATGATCTTCGCTACATGTGATATAAGACTTTCTGCAATCACTACATTTCTGAGCTAGCTGTTTCTACTTGACAGCAACCATTGTGACGTTCAGAAAGTCCTTTGGCCACTCTCCACATAAATATATTTTGTTAATGAGTTGCGTCAGCGCTTTGCTTTCAAACCTTCATTTACGATTTCTTTCAGCAAATCCACCGGTACGTCGTCTTTCCCTATAGTTGTCCTCCTACTCATATTCTTTATAGCTTTCTCTACTTCCATTGTCTGTATGTTTGGTCCTTTTTCGTATTCATCATTCGCTTCCTCCGCCTTTATTTCGATGGCATGCAGATGATGTTTCTTATCGTAGAGCACCGAGTGAGGTGGCGCAGTGGTAAGACACTGGACTCGAATTCGGAAGGACCTCCGGCCATCCTGATTTAGGTTTTCCGTGATTTTCCTAAATCACTTCATGTAAATGCCAGGATGGCTCCTTAGAAAGGGCACGGCCGATTTCCTTCCACAGCCTTACCCAAACACACCGAACATAAGCTCCGTCTCTAATGACCGCGCTGTCGACGGGACGTTAAACTCCAAGCTTCCTTCCTTATCGTATAGCTCCTTTATATATTTTATCCATGTTATCAGCGCTTCCACTTGTTCAGTCGCCATGACTCCTACAGATACTTCTATTCCAACGATCCTTAATCTTTTGTTTTCGCTCTGTCCCAACTCCTTCGTTTTCTAGTACCTCCCTTTTCTTTGCAGTTCCTCTATTTCCTCACATACTCCTTCTATGGGGTGTTCCTTCACCTTGTCTCTCTCCTGAGGGCATTGTTAAATCTTTTGTATCCTCCTTTATTAACCTTTTTATACTTCATCTTTTCCTCCATCTTCTCTAGCATTTCATTAGTGACGCAGGGTTTCCTCACTTTCTTTGCTTCCCTCTCAACTTCAAAGTATTTAACCAGACTGACATTTCGACACTGTACTTCCGCACTTGCTCTTGCATTTTCTTCATCCCTCATTTCATTAAATTGTGGCTCTAAACATTCTCTTATTGACGCACTGATCTCTCTTAGATCATGCTGTCGGATCCTCTTCAACATTGTAATTATGTCTGCAGCTAAGATATTACGATCCGAGTCGATATCAGCAGCTGATATAGTCTTGGTGTCTTTGATACTGCCCGTAAACCTCTGTTTGACGATTATGTAGTCTGATATCTGTTAATGACTCCTGGGCTCTTCCATGTATACAATTTACTCTTCCTTTTCTTGAACCAAGTGATCATCAGCACCAAGTTGTTGAGCTAATTCTACCGCATCCTTCCTCTGTTGTTTAATTTTCCTAATCCATATTGTCCCAGGATGTTTGCATCACTACCTTGTCCAATCACACTATTCCAATTACTCATGATTACGGTATTTACTTTTCCTCTGCCTTCAGAGTGGATGATGTCTTCTACTCCATCATACATTTTCTCCACTTCTTCGTCGTCATAGTCTGATGTTGCCATGTACACTTGAAATATAAAAAAGTCCACTATTTCTGCACTTAAGAAACGTATAGGAATTAATTGATTTTATGATGTAACATCTCGAATACTCCAAGATCAGAGAAATCATTCGCAAATGTAATACGTTGTGGTTAAGGGAAAGAATCGTATACGTTTATTTTAAGAACAGAGGCCAATAAAAACATTCTGATGAATGATCATCGTTCGCAAGTAATTAGTATTTTTCTCTTACCACTAACAGTAATCCAAACTTACACTAAAACAAATCGACTTGCATTCGTGGCATTGACGCACCATAGTAATTCATATTTATTTGTGAATCAAAACCGTTCCCCTATCATTCCGAAATATTTCTTGGCACTTTCAGCTATATTTCGATAACTATAGCGTGGTCTAATGCTTTGTATCGATAACCTTCTCAATCTTACTCTTACGAATTATGAAGATAGGCTACTAAGAGAACAGATTTCACACTACCATGTATTAAAAATTAATAAACAAAAAAGATCATCTTAATAGGCGCGTAATTTAATTAAATTCGATTGAGGAACAAACTGATAAACTCATAAGACGAAGTTGCGAAGTCGTATGTAACTTCAAGCGGTTATACGACGTGAAAGTCGGAAAAGAGTTGACGCGTATGGTGTACTCGAACAAACGTCAGGTATATCGGACTTCTTTTTTTTTTTTCGCTGCCTCTTGCAATTATGGACCCGCTGCGTATACAATATAGCGGTTCAGGGTCTTCCACAATGGTCACTTAGGCGCCACAGTGGTTGTCTAGACATATAATGTTCAAAGGAGCGTGCAGTTCTCTAACAAAATTGTGGCTCTGATAGCCAGGTGAAAGAAGCGTATCTTTACTATTTTTCTTAATGGAACTGCACTTAATTAATCGACGATCCCCAGCTTTGGATCTTAAATAAAATAATAAATGGTGGCAACGGAGAGACTGGTTAGTTTTCTCTCCTCCAGAAGGGAGCAAGAGGCATTTGATCTGACTACACAACCTTTACAAAATATATAGTGTGGGAGAATTTGAATTAGGACAAAATGATTTATTGTCTAAGGCATAAACAACAAAGGGGGAGAGTCCAATTTAAATATAATAAACACACACCTTACAAGAGAATCCACATTTACATAAAATTATATGACCCTAATACTGCCCACCAGCAAAAGTAGTACTAGCGTAATTAATAACGATTATTTTTCAGAGGGTAGAAGAGTGGAATTGATACACATTCTCACACAGATTTAAAAAAAAAAAAAAAAAAAAAAAAAAAAAAAGAACAGCAACGCCAGCACTAGGACGCTCTACGGAACAGCAGGGCGGAAGGTTCACTCGCACACCAGTAAAAGAAAAATTTGGTTCCGTAGTGTATGGTCTTGTGGCTTAGGCTCAGGGTAGCTATCAGCGGGAACAAACGCAAGTGATAGAAGACCACGTGGCGTACGATACAGTCACAACGAAGTTTCCAGAGAAAATCAAAATATTGATTAAATAGGAAAATTCGCAAAATAATTCTTAAAAACGGTCGTTCCGATGCTCGTTTTGCACAGGGGGAAGAGAACTACTGAATGGTAAAGGTTTCAGTGAAAACAGCTCTCTACAAGGTCGGATCTAAGAATCCCAAAAATTAAATTAGCACAATTAAAACCGCGAGATAGGTCGTGCAACCATTCGTTCTACCGAGGGGATTGATATCTAGCTAATAAGCAACATTACAGAGGGGTAGGACATGCTACGGGGTTGAATCACAGCATTTGAACAGAGTGGATGAAATACTATTTCGGGAAAAATAAAAACGCGAGATAGATCGCGTAACCATTGCTTCTAGTCAGGGGAATAATATTTGGATGATAGGTAAGGTTAGAGAGTGATATGACATGCTACGCCGTCAGATCGCGAAATTTGAACAAGTTGAAAAATTCAATTTCGTAAGGAATAAGATCGCGAGATAGGTCGTATAACCAATCGATCTACTCAGGGGAATGATATCTATCTAATAAGCAAGTGTACGGAATCCTGCAAAATTTCGCGGGGTTGGATCACAATAAACTTGGAAAAAGGAAAAATTACAATTTCGAAAAATAAATAAATAAAAACGCGATATATGTCGTGTAACGATTCATACTACTCAGTGGAAGAAGAGATTTCTAATAGGAATGACTACGGTATAGAGCACGCTATTTGTCTCATACCGTCCACGTGTTCTATGGACAAAGGGCACACACCAGAAGTCTCGAAAAGTTCCCGAAAAACATCAATTTACCGACCAAATGAACATGAAAAACATTTAAACGTGATTAAACGTAGAAAGGATGGGCCCTACGGTGAGAGAGTGCAAGTATTCTGTTAACGAACACCAATGAGACAGCGAAATAAAACTTCGGCAAAAATCATCATAAAATTAGCAATCCTGAACAAAATTAAGTAAAATCTCACCACTACTCATTGCGGTGATATTATAGCCAGAACTAAAGATGCGAAAAAGCATTTTCAACTTACTATCAAATCCGAACAAAGTTTATCCACGTGCTCAGAACAGAGCCATCACCAAAAAGCAACTTACCCCACCAAAGACCGGACCCCTTGTGGCCGCCATTCCAGTTACCTAGGGTAAGGGAGAGGTGGGGGGGGGGGGGGCTCTGCAAAGGTTTCAGCTGTTCTCAGGTAAAGCTTTGCCTCTTGCCGGGAGTTGTCAGAACTTGCCCAGTGCCAGAGGCAACTGCAGCCATGCTGTTTGAACAGCAGACGACAAGAGCAACGAGGCGCGGCTAACGCTTGTTTAAACTGCTTTGTACCCCAGGCCCATTCATTCTGCGCAAGTGGGGTCAGTGGGAACGTATCACAGCATACGCCATCAAAAATAGACATTTAAAATTATGAAACAACCGAACTATTCCATATTTTCGACAATATATATATTGTTCATCAGGTATCTCGCATAGTGCGAATGGAGCATTCTGGTTCACTCAAAAAATGGGTGAAGCCATCAACATTTATTTAGTGCGATAAAATAAGTGGAACACGCTATATGGACGTGTTTCAAGGTGTAGAGGACCAGTGTGCCGTTGCCCGTGTCCCACCCCGTGGAGGTGGAACTAAGTTGTGAGAAGTCTGCAGTATTTACTCAGCAGCTACTGCATACTTTCATTCAATGAGTTAGAATAATAAAAGAAATATTTATAAAGTTACAAATTCATAAAACAAAACACATAAATGTAATAGTACATTTAGCGATATAAAATTCTTATAAGGAACATCAGTGTACTTAGTAATATAAAAAAGGATAATTCAACATTTAGTTACACTATCATAAAGATACTCATCATTATAATGACACACAGTCAGATACATCTATAGCTGAAATCAACAAAATGATACAATTTTTGCTTAATATCTTACGTTTACGGTATCTGATTTTTAATTGTAATTTACAATACAATCAGAGTTTACTTTTTAAGATTTCTTACAAGTGAAATCAAGTAATAATATGTGGGAAATACAAAATTTATGTAAGAAAACAATTTTAGTTGAACAAAATACAGCAATAGATTTGAAAATGTTTAGTTCCGTTATTAATCATATGTTCCTTCTAAACAAATTACTAGTAACAGTTTAATTGTGGTAATTCCTAACCGGTTAAAACAAATACTAGAAGATTATTTGTAACAGTAGTAAATGATTGCAGTTGATTATAATGTTATGTATGCATCCCGTATATGTCATATATAATTTTGGTTTATAATTTATAAATTATTTTGGAGATGCAACTCTTGTAATATTTTTAGTCTTTAAGTTAACTTTTTAGTAAGGTTGTAAGAATACAAAATGACAACTCTCATAAAGTGGTATATGAATAAAATTTGCAGAAAAACGAAAACGATGTTGTTACTAGGATATAGAGCAAAAATACAAAGACCGACTCTTTAATGATACGACTTTATAATCATTAGATACAATGCCTTGCCTAGTAGCTAACATCAACATGATTCAAAAATAATATGTAATTTGATTTCTAATTTGTAAGTTAGTTTGCGGATGCAACTCTCATGATATTTTTAGTCTAGATGTTAGTTCATAAGTTCTAAAAGATACAGAATACATTTCTCATAATTCTTTAAATCTAGAAATTAGCATATCAACAAATTTGAAATAAACAAACAATGTTATTCGAATTTGGAGAAGGAAAAACAATGACTGACTCTTAAGGATTAAATTTTGACATAATCATTACGGAGTTAGATACAATTTCTAGCCTAGTATTTATATTTTATATACTTTTATAAACTGTAGTATAAAAGAAAAATTATGAGAAACATAGTAATGGAATGGTGCCTAGTAACAGGATTCACAATTTTTGTTGGATTTTCTGTTTTGTTACAATCTGACGGACTGCCGACGGGGTCAAGGGCCTACCCGGAGGCGGCGGGACCTCCGGCAAGGTCCTCGGAGGGGCGTGATGGCCACGAGGCCCGCCGCATCACAAGTGGCGCCGCCCATCCCTGAAACGCGCATTCACCGCAGGCCGGCCGCTTCCGCCCTCTGCACTCGCTGAGGAGGCACAAATCACCGGCCGTCGCTCACCGACAATCAGAGGCCAGCCAACAGCGAGACGCTGGTTACCCTGCAAAGCGTCGCTGATAACGCGCTAGTTTAATCAATTCGCAAACGAGATACACAACTACATTATTTATTTAGCCCTTTGAAGCTTAGTGGCTTCATTTGCCTCTACCTTAGCTTTTATTGTTTTCAGGCGACTGACACAGTGGTTTCAACTGGAGCCGTCCTAATGCTTAATGCTGCCATCTGAGAATTTTTTGTAATTACGTCGACAGTATGTTTTGTTGTCATAATAAAGTTGGTAATAATTGTATTAGCGTCAGTTATAGTGGTTGCTGTTCAATTTACTCCAGATAATATTTCTTGAGCATATATAAAATATGTTGTTAGGTATTTATTTATGAAAACGTATATACTCTCAATTATACAACTACACACTACAATACATATAGTTAGCAAAATATCCGCATTTTCATAGTGTCTTCATGCGGGGCCACTGTTCTTGTGTGGCAGTAGTAGGAGAGCTAAAACAACGTGTGCTGTCTAGTTGTGGTGATCGCAAACGTTTGCCACAATTGAAGCATGATAAAGAACTCAGAAGAGGGTGATTCTGATTGGTCAGTAAGGAATGATGGAATAGCCTGCACAAAATGGAAATACAAACGTACTGTAATGTTTTCATCAACCATGAATTCTGCAGATGATGTTTCTGTTGTAAACAGAAAGGAGGCCGATGGCAGTATACAGCAAAGTGCTTGTCCCGCCATAGCTGAGGCATATCATGCGAATATGGGATGTGTTGATAAAGCTGACATGTTATGATCTTTCTACGCAACTGATTGTACAACACCGAAAAAGTGTAAGACTAAAAGTGTTGTGGCGTAAAGTCAGCGCCACACCCCAGACGTAAGAGAACGATCGTGGAGAAGGCAGCGATCGATTTAAAGCCAATCGCAAGCTGGCGCCGCGTATCCTGGAGGGAGTAACAGAAGATGCGCGGCCCTCGACAAGCGGCTATATCGGGGCCGACATTCGTCTGGACGGCCCATCAGTACTCAGACAGTTACTAGATCAGAACTCGACTACGAGCCAAGCAATCACTAGGTCTCAGCGCAGATAGCATCATATAGACGACGCCGCGAGAAGAGACATATTCTAAAGCTATCATTGTATCTTCAGTCAATAAAACTTGTAATACTAAGCTCTATAGAAATTTTTTAGCTGACCATTGATTCCTGCACCAGTACCTTTCCTCACAACTAGACCGGGACGAGTAATCAACTGATGGCAGAAAGAATGAAACAACAAAAGGCAACAAGGTCACAACAAAAGAATTTAGAAGGAATGTTGTAATTGATATACTAGGTACTAGAAATGTGACAGGTTTACCAGTTCCAGTGTGTACTACACCACCCCTAAGAGATTCAAATCATTGGTGCCCATGGAGAAGAGAAAGTCTGAAGCAAAACACATGCTGCAGCATGGGTCTCCAAATTTGCGTACTGTAGTACAAATAAGACTCCTCGTAGATCCAGATGGCATTGTAAAACATGTGGTGCAGGCTTATGTTTGTCATCTGACAGGAATTGTTTAATTCTTTTCCATAAGTAATTATTTTGAGACTATTCATGGTATGATGTGTGTTTTCATATTATTGTGAGCATTTGCATTATTTGCCAAACTGTCTTCAATTTAAGCCACACCCTAATTCAAATCAAATGTACGAAAATAATTAATAAATTGCTATTTTCATTTTCTTACAGTGTATTTGAACTATTTCAATCGTTTACACATGAAATTCAGTGGTTGTATGTTCTGTGCCTCAAAGGTTTAAACAACCGCATATGCAGTATCCACAACAGTGGTTGATCGCATTTCTTTCCCCACATGCTCAAAGAATTGTTCCTTGAGATGTACCTATCAGATAGTAGTGGAATACAGAGTACGAATGGCTATAGAGCAATTTGTGCAGAACTCAGGCTTCAGTTTTAAGAATCGTGAGACATGGAAGAGCAGCAGTGACTGAAAAGGAAGTGAGAGAGGCATGTGCTTAGCCCCGATGTTAATCAGCGGTATACAATGCGGTTGTAAGTTCTCTTATAAAAAATAAATCATTTATACGTGCTAAAGTGTGCTTATTTATTGTGTGGGACTGGAAAACACAAAAAAGTATTCCAGGGGAGTGAGTGCAAGGGAAAAACATTTCTGCGGATGCTCTGAACAGTAAGTAGCGACTTTAAGTTGCTATTACTTTGTAAATAATTTGCAGCAGATATAAGATCTTTTTGATTTTTTCTTTAATACACAACTCTCATACGTCTCTAAATGCAGAGTAAAAACTTCTTTTACCATCTGGTGATGAATTGCAAGGCATTTTGAAATCGGTTAATCTAATAGCTGGGTTACAAGCATTATTATATCACTTCTCCATCACGCGATTTTATGTTGTACATTTCCTCCTCAACCACTGGACCGATTTCAACCAAATTTAGTGCTCGTATTCCTTATCGCCAGGTGACAATTTCTGTAGTGTAAGAACCACCTACGACACGTAATTCAGGGAATGTGACGCATATGGTGTGTGGCGGACAATACTTTATCTACGGAGCTCGACAAAGTCTACAACTTTCATCCAATCTTAATGAAAAGAAGAAGAAGACCACTGTCATTCTCAAGCCCCTCGGGAATGGCCGCGCGGCCTGGGGCATTATGTTACGGCTTCCACGGCTAGTCCCGTCGGAGTTTCAAGTCGTTCCTGTGGAATGGGTGTCGTCCTTATCATAAGTTAGTTTATAAATTTAGGGACGCATGACGTCAGCAGTATGATGCCTTAGGTTCAGAAATATTTCAAATTTTTTGCCTACATCAAATTTCGTACAATGCATGGCGGAGGGTACGTTACAACATAGTTCAGTTCCGTGTGACCTATCACTGCCCTGTCATCAAGAAAGTAGGTACGTTTCAACCGTGTCTCAGCTCACCATGATAATTGGTAGATACATGTAATTTTTATAGACATAGGTTGAAGGAAGTGGACAGAGACAGTAGGAGAGAGGAGACGGGCCAAGAGATGGGAGGGAGAAATCAAGCCGGCCGCGGTGGCCGAGGGGACTGAGGCGCTCCAGTCACGGTCTGCACGGCCACTACGGTAGGGGGTTCGAATCCCCCCTCGGGCATGGATATTTGTGCCGTCCTTAGTATTAGCTAGCTTGTAAGTAGTTTGTAAGTTTAGGGACTGATGACCCCGTAGTTAAGTCCCATAGACGCTACAAACATTTGAACTTTTTTTTTTTTTTTTTTTTTTTTTTTTTTTTTTTTTTTTTTTTTTGGAGAAATCAAGAGGACTGGGCAAAGACGGATGTAGACAAAAGAAAGAGGTTGGCAGAATGAACACCTGAACAATGCCGGGTTTTCGGCAAAAAAGGCAACGCGTTCACTTTCATTTCAATAAAACTTAATTTAGATGTATATTAAAGTTCGGGGAGTTGTAAGAAATTTCAGTACATTAGAATAAATTAATACTTCTTCCATATATCATAAATACGACATTTCGCAATGATGTGGAACGTATCAGTTTAATAAATGATGTATATACATGGCACTCAATATTTTAAGAATTTTTAAATATATTTTTTAAAATTTTTAGCGGAATTACTAGGTTCTCTCAATTTCTTTTTAAATATTAGTTGGCTATGTGTCAGATTTTTTATCCTGGTTGATGACTGAAAACTTTTGTGAAAGCATAAATTACCCCTTTCTGTGCCAAAGTTAGATTCAACCTTGAATAGGGAATATCATCCTTTCTCTAGTGTTGTAGCTATATTTTTGAACTGGGTCAAAATGTTAATGCTACACTGAAGATCCCTAGATCCTTAAATAACTGTCTGCTGGGTGATCTTGGGTGGGCCTAGCAATTATTCTGATTACACGCTTATGAGCAATCAATACATTTTTACTCAATGTGGAATTGCCCCAGAATATGATCCAATATGAAAGCAGTGAATGAAAACAGCATAGTAAGCTAATTTACTGAGATGTATATGACCAAATTTTGCCTCTACCCTGATAGCATAAGTAGCTGAACTAAAACGTTTCAGTTTCCTTCAATTCAATCCCACATCAATGCAAACATCTAAAATTATTTATCTAAAAATTTTGGATATTCAACCTTAGCTACAGATTTATCTTCAAAGGCTATATTTATTAATGGTCTCATGCCATTTACTGTATGAAACTGTATATTCCGCGTGTTGTAAAGGATTAATGAGAGTCCATTTGTACAGAGCCACTTAAAAAGTGTCTAAAGATCATTTACAATTTCATTATTTAATTCCTATTTGTTAGGCGTGATAGCTATACTTGTATCGTCAGCAAAAATAACTAGCTTAGAATATCAAGGGACCCAAGACCGAACCTTGTGGAACCCCATTTTTAATAGATTCCCAGTTAGAGGAATTAAGTGTTTCTTGAAGTGTTCGGTCTGTTTTGTCTCTCCAGGTACTGTAGTTGTTATTATTATAGTCTTTAAAAGCTTTTTAAAGTTGTTATTTTACTGCGAAAAAATGTTTGTACCATGCTGCGGGTCGTCTGCGAAACGAAGACGCAACTACACAGCCCCTTTCTAGAAAAGTCCAATTATAGAGCTGGCAATTATTGGTCTGATTTCGCAGTGTAGAGGCGAAATAAGCTTTACTTTTGCAGAAGGTAATAAACGTTTCATATTAATTGTGAATAAGCTGCTGTTGTTGTGGTCTTCAGTCTGGAGACTGTTTTGATGCAGCTCTCCATCTGTTCTATCATGAGGAAGCCTCTTCATCATCTCATAAGGACGTCAACCCACATCCATTTGAATCTGCCTACTGTATTCATCTCTTGGTCTCCTTCTGCGATTTTTACGACACACATTTTTCTCCAGTGTTAAATTTACAATTTCTTCATGCCTAAGAATATGTCCTACTAATCGAACCATTGTTTTAGGAAAGGTTTGCCAAATATTCATTTTCTCTCCAATTCTGTTCAGTACCTCTTTATTAGTTACGCGATCTACCAATATAACGTTCATGTAAATATGCTAAAAACTGAATATTACTAAAAAAAATATCGTTATGAAGTGATTCGAAAATCGATTTCCAAAAATGTTATCAAAAATAATCATTTGACTAAAAATATAAAACTTACCTCTTTGGCAAAATGTAAAAAATAGAAATTAAAACCTCTCCTGCATTTCTAAAAGCTTTTCCTGAAAGAGACTTGGTATTAAATGTTAAAAAAGGGTTACTTTATAAGATGGCGACCCGTCTTGTTATCAACAAAGCACTGTGAAAACTGACGGTAGCGACTGCTTTTTAAACGAATGAATTGAGCAGCTGCACCAGTCATTGACTGCAAATTGTTACGTTCCGCTACTTGGAGGCCATGATACCAAGCAACGGTATACTTTTCATGGATGTTAATGTGTCATATCACCAGCGACAATTGTTCGTGATTGGGTTTAGGGGTTTCTGAAGAATTCCAACATTTATTGACAGACGACTCTATCTCGAGCTAAGAGCAGAGCGTCCACCTAATGACATTATAAATAATGCAGGAAACAGCTTTCATGCGACCAAAGTTGTTTCCTGCATTATTTATGGACATTTATGAGATATAATGGAGAGTTGTATATTTTTGCAGTGGCCTGTTCAGTCCATGTCACATCGAGTTTCTGACTTGAAAGTGCACAAGGAAGTCTGACCCGTTCTGAGAGAGTGTACTCCGACTTTTGCCACCCCCGTATAGCTGTTACAAGTAATGATATTAATACTCCTATTTTACCGCATTTTCAAGAACGACAGTGGTCAGTCTATATTAATCCGACTTGCTTCATTTCATGATCATCCAGTGACTTCTTGAGATGAAACAGGAAGCAGCAACAAAACACAGGGCTGTAGATTCCCAGAGTTAATCAGTGTTATTCATTGAGTAAGCAATATAGGAAATCAAAAGAATAATTTAAGAATCAATTAGAGTTCCCACAGAAGACATTAAGACTTTAATTCATTTTATTCCATCCCATGTGAAAATTACAGAACTATCAGAGTAATAAGTCATGGCTGCAAGATATTAACATGAATTATTTACAGACGAATGGAAAAACTGGTGAAATCAGACTTTGGGGAAGATCGGTTTGGATTTAGGAGAAATGTTGAACACGCGAGGCAATATTCACATTACGTCTTATCTTGGAATAAAGGTTAAGGATAGGGAAAACAACTTTTTTAGCGTTTGTGGACCGGGAGAAAGCTTTTGACAATGTGGACTGGAATAAACTCTTTCAAATTCTGAATGTAGCAGTGGTAAAATATAGGGAGCGAAGTGCTATATTCAACGTGTACAAAAACCACTCAATAATTATTAGAGCAGAAATGGATGAAAGAGTTTCACTGATTTGGAAGGGAGTAAGACAGGGTTGTAACCTTTCCCCAATGTTGTTCAGTCTGTACACTGAACAAGCTCTGAAGGAATTCAAGGAGAAGTTTGGAGAGGGAATTAAAGTCCAGGGAGAGGAAACAAAAACCTTACGGTCTGCTGATGAGATAGTAATTCTGTCAGAGACAGCAAAGGACCTGGAAGAGCATTTAAATGGAATGGAGAGTGTCTTGAAAAGAAGATACAAGATAAACATTGACAAGATTAAAACGAGAGTAATGGAATGCAGTGTTATAAAATCAGGCGATGCTGAATCAATTAGATTAGGTAATGAGACAATAAAGGAGTGGATGAGTTTTGTTAGTAAGGTAGCAAGATAACTTGATGACCGAAGTAAAATAGATATGCCTATAGGAAGAAAAGCGTTTCTGAAGAAGAGAAATTTTTGACATCCAATATTAGTCTAAATGTTAGGAAGTCCATTTTGAAAGTATTTGTCTGGAGTGTAGAATTGTACGGGAGTGAAACGTGGGCGATAAGGAGTTCAGACAAAAAGATGATATAAGCTTTCGAAATGCTTACAGATTAGAAAAATGTTTACAGATTAGAAAAAGCATTCCATGATGGCGGGTACAGCAATACTGATTTTTATTCGATTTAAAATCTTTTGAACCTAAAGGAGTCGGACAAGCAGTTCGACGTCATGGAAAGTGTCTTGAAATAGGGCAGAAAATTAATATAAAAAACAAAATAAAGGTATTGGAATGTATTGGAATCGAATCAGGCGATGATGAGCGAATTAGTTTAGAAAACGAGACATTAAATAGAAGAAGTGAATTTCATTATTTGGGCAGCAATACAACTTGGGATGTTCCTCACCCTACTATGGCTTTACTGTCAGATGGGTTTTCCCCAATCTGTACTGGAGATGTTTATATCACATATAGGAATGAACAAAACTAGGACAAACATTATTTAGCATACCGTGTGAAATAAAATCGTTGACTTCACAAAGAAAGCAACACAGGAGTAATTTGTATCTGTATTACGTCATTGTTTCGTCAGCTCCATTTGGAGCCTAACGAATCCCGACAACCGTGAAGTAAACTGAAATTACTCTTTTGGATGTAACTCACAGTTCTGGGGTAGTAGAAGAGGAGACATGAGCTTCGAAACGAAACATGAAATCTGTGGGGGAGCGTGGAACCACTGTAAACATTAGAAATCTGAATACGGGCTGTTTTATTTGAAACACAAGGCTATGTGTTATTAAATACACGCCGTACACTAACCTTTGTGTCTTTAGGTTAATTCCGATGGACCTTCTTACATATTGTTTGGCAAAAATTTCTTCATTGTAGTAATACCTTAGTAAAAAGTCTCTAAAGACCAAAAACTAAACCACATCCGTCAATCAGATCGCAATTAAACAGTTAAGTGACATTCTTGTTACGACCCTGGAGAATTTTTTACCTTCGCGTGGATTACAGTCACGTGCAAAACTGATCGTCAGTTTCGTACTGAATTTAGAATATTCGACGAATTGCTGTCCTTTCCAATTCAAAAATGTATTTCCTTCATCTACGGAATTACTTCGTTCCATACTGTGAGGAACAAATTGGTTTGCATTTGAAATACAGATTTTTGGACTGAATATGGAGAGCGCTGTATGTTCCTGTAAGTGCCGTGAAAATCAGAAGAGTATTCGCTGTTAACAGGATAGTAACGAACTCTCTGTTTGTCCAGAATTGAGCATGGATTAAGTTCAACGCAATTTCGATGTCCTGTCCGCTTTTATTGACTTTATTCCGTGTCGAGACCTTGATAAATGAATTCTAGCTGTTGTTTGAGAGTGATTTGATTTTATAAATTGCTTTCTCTCATTTATACCGTTTTTGATCCGAGAAGCTGTACTCAGCGCAGGAGATTTTAGATACTGCACAGCTCAATTTAATTGCTTTTTCATTAATCGCAGTGTTTGCTTAAAATTCGAGATTATACTGATTTAAAGAAACATCTCAGGAATTGCACTTATTGGTAGATAGGATCGCGGAGACTGTAGTGTGCGTACGTATTTAGTTATTCTCTAATTTTAAAAAATAGGCATTATTCATTCACTCCAATTATGCAATGTACAAATGGCGTTCAAACCGTTTTGCAAAGTCGTCTCCATTTATTTTTTTTAATTTTTTGCAGGATGACTAAGCGGTTCTATTTCAACACACTTGCCTGCAGAGCGCGCTAAGGAAGCAATACCATAGTGCACGTAGCATCAGCTGTTGAGTTATCGGAGAAATGCAAAATTCATCATCTTAGACTCCTCGTCAAGTTACCCGACCTTCCGCTATATAGTGACAATTATGTAACTTTAAGAAATAAAATCGTCATTAGTTCTGAACGGTTTGTATTAGGTTTTTCGACTGTATTGTTGACCGCGGTGCATGGTGGGAATTAGTAGTATACGCCTGTGCACGCTCTATGTTGTTGTGCTCCATTTGAATTTAAAAATGCCATTTTTTATTTGGATAGGTCCGTCAATAAGCAAAATTGGTGCGTTTTGGGGACGGAAATCCGTATTTCGCGATCGGGAAGTCTCTTCATCCTCAACGGGTGACTGTGATGTTGAAAGAAGAATCCTATTTTTTATTAAAAATGATGAAATCCTTTTAATAATGGAGCTCTGACACTACCAGTAAATTATTGCTTGTAGGGAAATTACTTATCTCTTATTATTTCACTCTGGAGGGAAGTGTATATTTTAACAAAAGAAGAACAACGGAATACTGTACCTGTTTAATTAGGAGTACTATCGAGTGGGGGGGGGGGGGGGGGGAGAGGGCTGCAAGAAAATTACATCTTTCAAATGATACAATCGAATAGCTTTAAGAAAAATGTGGTGAGGGGAATTTCGAATTTATCGACAAGGATTGAATTTTAACATACTGGCATTTATGTCAAAAGAAAGTAAATGGCGAGACCAATCTGTCATTGACAATCAAATCACACACCACTGATTGTATTATTTATGCTAGCAAAATTATTTGAAAAAATATAATTCCAGCTTTAACTTGGGAATAATAAGGAAAAAGAGGACACTTGCACACACTCATTTTCAGGCTAGGTCGCTGCGACGATAAGACAACAAGTGGACACGAGCGGCTGTGGCTCGGCGAATAAATTGCACACCGCTCTCGACTCACTCGAACACAAAATTGATAACAACGACAGATTGTATGAAGCCTTTATTGTACGACGAAGAGCAAAACGAAAGTGATACTAGGAGCATGGCTAAACGTTCTAATTTAGAGTACGGAATAATACTGTAGAGTGCGTGGTCTCAAGCAAAGTAACACGGGCGCGCAACTCATACGATACAAAATTTAATTAATTCTATAGCGTGAAAAGAAATGGAAATGGATCGGTCATATTTGTACTCATTGAAACAGTTACAAAGAGGGGGGCACATTGATGGCATTGATGTGGTGCTACCCTTACTTTCGGACCACGTGGAAGGAAACTACCAAAGCCAGAGAAATACTGAAACACAGAGAGTAAAAGAGACGGGCATGTGGTTTCACGGCTCATTCTACACAAGAGGCAAAGATTTGTGAAATGAGATGAGTTTCAGAATGCTAGAACATACTACAAAGTTCAACAACAAAATTTATCATGGCTAAGGAAATCAATTTTACGGAAAAAAAGGAAGTAAAACCAGTGCTGCAACTACTCATTCTAATCCTTGGATAGAAATGAAAAGAATAAAGGTGATTGCAAGGACTATGGGGTCGGATGGCGAAGGATTTACAAAGTTACCAAAATTCCTCTACTGATAAATAAAGATCGATGGAAGACGTTCAAGGTTGCAAAATTCGTGCAGTAAAGAGTTCTGAATGAAGGAGGTTTCGAATCAACAACGACTAAGTTTGTGAGCAAGTAAATCACAGAAATTCTGCCGAGAAAGAAGATTGCGCATATTAAAATTACTGCAGGGAAGAACAACCGAAATGCTAGAAGCCTGAAAGGTGAAGACGATTCGAGCTAGTTGAAGGTTTTGTGCCAAGTGTCTTCTGCGTGTTCATAGCCACACAATGAAAGTCCCTCCGGGAATTCAGAAAGCAAGTAAAAATCATTTCCGCGACCCAGGTAACATTGCAGAAATGATTCTAGGATACAATTTTTAGAGCCCGTAGATCGTCTAACAAGTACCAAGCTTTTTCGCGGAATTGCGAGGTTGTACATCCTGCAGAAATCTACAAAGTGACGCGGAAGTTAATTGGAAAACAATGCTAGACATTGCAACAGAAACTTAATGGGTAAACTGAAACACAGATGAGTCTTACATATTACAAAGTTCGCGCAGATAGAGGGAGAGGCACTCAGATAATCCGCACCACCATACTCCTGACACTGAGCAGTTGGCAGTACCTGCTCCAGTACTTCAGGTAGCAAGTACTTCCATGAGGTTTTGTCGCAGACGACACATTCGCTAGCAAAAAGCACGATGCAGAAGAGAAAAACTAAATATATGTCACACATTACTCATGGGGATGAAATAACATTAAATGGGGGAAACATCGACATAATTCATAAAATACAAATAAAATGAGTAGAAATATGACAATACATATCAGAAAAATGTAAAAATTGTTAAAGGGTCGAAAATTCTTGGTAGGGATGATGCTCTGAGATCAGGGATGCCCTGATCACTGAGAGCGGCGTTTAATTACAACAAATCAAATGAAGTACTGCGAACAGTCATCCTTCAGTGTGTAATGTCCAGTCACAGAAATATCGGTGTGGTAATATTCCTTGATGGCACGGTGACAACCGAACGGTAGGTGAAGGAGTTGGAAAATGATTTCATCCCCTTTAGTCAAAGTGAGACTACTTTCCGGAAGATGTGCTTCATACAAGACAGACATCGACACCATCGAAGTAAGAGAGTGAGGGTCGTGGAGTAGCAATGTCGGGAGCGTATTCTGGCTCTATCCAGAGGCGACTGCCATAGGCCTCGATTGGCCGCCATATTCTTTGGATCTGAACACATGCGACTCCTTTTTGTGGGACTACAGAAAGAAACGGTGTTCGGCTACAACCGCAAAACATCTGCTGACCTGAAAGCATCCATTCAGGAGGTCATGGACAGCATGGATGTTCCGACACTACAGCGAGTCATGCAAAATGTCGCTATTCGTCGGCCGTAATTTGAAACTAATTTATGTTTTGAAACTTCCTGGCAGATTAAAACTGTGTGTCGGAACCGGTACTCGAACCTGGGACCTTTGCCTTTCGCGGGAAAGCGCTCCACCGACTGAGCCATCCCGACACGACTCACGATGCCGCCTCACAACTTTACTTCCGCCACTACCTCGCCTAGGCGGCATCGTGAATCGTGTCGGGATAGCACAGTCGGTAGCGCGCTTGCCCGTGAAAGGCAAATGTCCCAGGTTCGAGTCCCGGTTCCGGCACACAATTTTAATCTGCCAGGAAGTTTCATATCAGCGCACACTCCGCTGCAGAGTGAAAAGATTCATTCTGGAAACATCCCTTAGGCAGTGGCTAAGCTATGTCTCCACCATATCCTTTCTTCCAGGAGTGCTAGTCTTGCAAGTTTCTCAGGAGAGCTTCTGTGAAGTTTGGAAAGTAGGAGGCGAGGTACTGGCGGAAGCAAAATTGTGAGGCAGCATCGTGAGTCGAGTCAGGATGGCTCAGTCGGTGTAGCGCTTGCCCGTGAAAGGCAAAGGTCCCAGGTTCGAGTCCCGGTTCCGGCACACAGTTTTAATCTGCCAGAAAGTTTTATATCAGCGCACACTCCGCTTCCGAGTGAAATCTTTCATTTTAATTTATGTTTTGTTTCGAATAATTCAGTAACGGTCAACGGTCTTGTGCCGAGTATCCCAACTGTGCCCTCACACTGGACTGATGAATCGTTTCCCTCTGGATGAGATGTCAGAGTTTCTGTAATTGTGGTGCATCTGTCCGTAATGTATGAACCAGAATCACTGCGCTACGTGCCAGCCGCAACGATTCGTCGTTCCCATCGCGTGAGAGAGGCGTGTGGCGCAGACGACGGCCGGGCGGCTCCCCTCTGCGGTGGGGGTGAGGGGCGAGTTTGCCGCCGAGTTGCGAGGGAGCGGCAAGCGTAGCGGGGTGGCGGGCGCGCGCCTAAGTGCCGCAATCCAATTACAGGGGGATGATACAACCCTCGGCAAACTGCCGGCCACACGCGGGGTTAACTGGTGCGGCCGCCGGGGGCGGGTGCCGTCTCCCCGAGCAGCGTCACGGTGATCGGGGGCGGGGGTGTGGGCGCGGGTGGGGGAATTCAGTCGACGGCATTTCCCTACTCGCCACGCGGATCTGTCTGCCGGCAGTAGCGCAACGTTTAAATCGGCCACAAGGAAAATTTATCTAAGCTATTTAGCTGTTTCGAAGACTGACAGGAGCATCGTTACAACTAATTATCACTAGAAGTACCACTGGGTCAATTTGACCCATGAAGGTGTTTCGAGTCCTCTGCCCCCTACCATATTCATCATAGGACCAATTCCTCTCCTGAATTGTAATCACTTGTACAGTAGCACAACCACCAAAATTTTATCCCTCTAGGCCAGCTAGTAGTACGAAAAATTTATCCGTTAAACCAGTAGTACCACGGTCATTTTTGACCCATACACAGTTTCTACATCTACACCTACATGGGATACTCTGCAAATCACATTTGTGCCTGGCAGAGGGTTAATCGAAACACCATTATACTATTTACGTCCCATTCCATTCTCGAATAGCGCGCGGGAAGAAAGAACACTTGAATCTCTCCTTTCGAGCTCTGATTTCTCGTATTTTATTCTGATGATCATTTCTACCTATGTAAGTGGGAGTCAACAATATATTTTTGCATTGGAAGGAGAATGTTGGCGATTGGAGTTTCGTATGTAGCCCACGCCGCAGCGATAAGCGCCGTTGTATTGATTCCCATCCCATATCCTGTATCATTTCAGTGACGCTGTCTCCCCTGTATCGTGACAATACACAACGGGCCGCCATTCTTTGGAATGGAGTCTGTTAAACCCACTTTATAAGGATCCTACACTGGGCAGCAATACTCCAAAATGGACGGTCAAGCGTAGTGTATGCAGTTTCTTTAGTAGTTCTGTTGCATCTTTTAAGGGTTCTGCCAATAAAACGCAGTCTCTGGTTCGCCTTTCCCACGACATTATCTACGTCTTCTTTCCAGTTTAAGTCTGACGTAATAGTAATTCCTAGGTATTTTGTGGAGTTTACGGCCTTCACTTTTGATAGATTTCTCTTGTAAACAAAGTTTAACGGATTTCTTTTCGTACTCATGTGGACAACTTCACACTTCTCATTATTTAGAGTCAATTGCCTATTCTTACACCAAAGTGATATCTTATCTAGATCGTTATGCAGTTCGTTTTGATCTTCAGATGATTTTACTAGAAGGTAAGTGACGCCGTCATCTGTTAACAACTTAAGAGAGCTACTTAGATTTTCCCCTAAATGAGGAGCAGTAGAGGACCAATAACACTACCCTGTGGAACGCTCGGAATCACCACTGTTTTAGTCGATGCCTTATCATCGATTACTACAATATGTATCTTCTCTGATAGGAAATCCCCTGTCCAGTCGCATATTTGGGGCGATATAACGTAACGATGCAGTTTGATTAAAAGCCGCTTGTGAGGTACGGTGTCAAAAGCCTTCTGGAAATCAAGAAATACGGAATCACACTTTGATGCCAGCAACGCCAGTTTTTAGGCATAAAATAATTTCTGGGCATTCGTTGACGTAATTCACGAGATATTGGAGTGTATTATGACAATTTAGTCCAAAAAGAACGTGAAATATGAAAAGTATGGCGGTCGGATGAATCCAGCTTACGTTTTTCTGTGGACTGGCGCCATGGAGACATATGAAGTACCAGCGGGAAGTTACTGAAAAGCCGCTCTTCGGTCTGACGGACGGGAAATAGTTCTGTGACACGAAATCAGAAGTTTCCTGTATATGGCAGCGACGTGAGATTGTTGTCTGTTATGGCGAGATTACGTCTTTGAAGCTACGATGGCAAAATAATGTGGTGTTACGAATGCCGAGATTCTCTACTGTCGACGTTTCACCCATGAAATAAAGTCACGAATCTGGCAGTGAGACCGTTGCAGGGAAGAGAGGCGATTTTTTTCAATGGAAACAGCTGACTCAAGTGATTCAGACGTATCAAATGAGCAGGAAACAATCTGAATCATCTGACAATGAATTACCTCTTGCACAATGTAAGCACGTTCGATTCTACCTAAGATTTTGAATCACTCTTTCTTCTACTCTACAGGGGTTGTATACATGGGTGTCCTTATTCTGAGTAAAATGCATGATGGATCAGGTCAATGACAATAAGGAGAAAAACATTCAGGAACTGTGTAGTTTTATAATGAAATCATGGTTGGGGTCGGTATAATTGACCAAATGGAAGACTTTACAATGTCCAGGCTCGCACCCACCGACGGCCTAGGGACATCATTTAGAACATTTTTTATCTTGCAATGATAAATTCTTTCACAATTTTTAAGTTATGAACATGTAATGAGATTTCATGGTGAGAATTTATTCTCAGAAAAGCAGATGAGCTTTCGACACCCTGCGAACTTCAGAGAGGAGACAATCTATCCATTGTAAGGACACGGCACTGATGATGGCCAATATGGAATACGTCAAATTTTTTATTCAAGCCCAATAAGTATGTGTGCGAGACCAGTGTCTGAACTGTGAGTCCACCCTAGAGTAGCCAATACTGTCAAATAGTTTTTCTAAATACTTCCAAACACTTATAATTATAGACTGAAATTGTTTGTTCTTATGTTTTTCTCCTGTGATTGCAAAAATCAAGTAAAAAATGTTCAAATGTTTGTAAAGCTTATGGGACTTAACTGCAGAGTCATCAGTCCTTAAACTTACAATCTACTTTTGAACTACCAGAGGGGGGATTCGCGCATCCTGGCATAGCGCCTCAATGCGCTCGGCCGCTGCGCCACGGCTTCCAATAATCAAGAAAAATGTTGCATTTTGACTCTTTTACAAATTCTCGGCATTTACCTTTAATGCCAGAAAAAGTAAAAATACCATTACTAGTCGCACAAATTGCATGTTATGACATTGTTCCAATCTTTCTATAAACATAAACGTTGCAAAATTGTTTCGTTTAGTTGTTTGAATGATGTTTGATACAAAACTTTGGAATTTCTTCCGTTAAACGCAAAATCAAAATAAAATTGTTTCTGATTATCTATTTTTTACTGCGTCATATTCATTTTAGGAAACGAATATATTTTTCTTGCACGTTACAGTCAATGTAATATCAACATGTAGAAATCCAAGAACACCACCCAAATACCAATAAACGGTAGTTTCCTCCTGTGGGCCATATAGACCCACGTGGTACTACTAGGGGTACGGAAAAGTCCGGTACTTCTAGTGTTAACAATTGTCGTGTCTGTTCTTTTGGACATGCCGGAATAATGCTGCAGCATTTATAAACTGTAGTTAGGTAAGTCAAAAAAATCTAATGTTTGTAAAGTCTATGGGACTTAACTACGGGGACATCAGTCCCTAAGCTTACAAACTACTTATGAACTAGCTAAGTCTAAGGACGGCACAAATATCCATGCCCGAGGGGGGATTCGAACCGCCGACCGTAGTGGCCGTGCAGACCGTGACTGGAGCACCTCAGTCTCCTCGGCCACCGCGGCCGGCTAGTTATGTAAGTGTTGCAATTAAACAACATAGACATATGAAAATTTGTGTCTACAATGGTACTCGAATCCAGGTCTCCTCTTGCTAGGCAATTGCGCTAATGCTTACACCGGCCAGGCAAATGCGCTTCACATACCCGCACGGACTACTCAGAGATGTATCCTGACCTGCTACTATGACCATTGTCATCCGTGGGTCACAGGTAAACCTGTATTTCCGCCAGGAGCCCGATTCTCGCGTGCGTCTGCATTGAAAGAACAGCTGCTGCATCACGAAACACCGTTATTTTTAACGTTTACAAACAGTACAGGCGCCAAACTTCTCAACTGTAATCCTCCTAGACGAACGCTTCTTTCAGTGCGAATGACATGCCGGACTCATGGCGGCATTACACGGCTAACTGCAACCCAATGAGTACAGTGGTCAGTGCGTATTCCTGAAAACGGTTAGAGGTGTCAGGTGAGATATCACACAGTATACATATGTAACGTACTTTATTCAGATATTGGTTACAGGTGTGATTTGTGTGTGACACAGTTCGATATTTCGCTGTCGCAACTCTTTACTTGGCGTTTACTTTCACCAAGACCCCAGAAATATGAGCATAAGTTAGATGCTGTTGTTACAAACTCGTAATAATGATAATAGGGATGATAATGACGAACAAATAATTGCAAGCGGTAGTGATACAGTAAGGGCGGGAAGAGGCGATGGAAGCAGTGGCAGTGAATACCAACAGCCTTTCGGGAAGAAGGTTAAAGTTGCAACTATCATCACGGCTTTTGATGACAATTCGCTAGACAACATGTACGATCATTATTACATAAGTTATAGTTAAGATATCTGCATTACGTATGGCGTCTACAATTACATCTACAGTGCTACCTAGAGCATGGTTGCAGAGCTTTGCAGAAAAACGACACCCACCAGCACGTAGAGATTGTGTAACCAAACGTTCATACAGATATGTTTGTTCGAGCCCATGTACTTTCCTTGTCAATAAAAATTAATTAAAACTATATAGCCAGTATTGTTGGTAAACCATAATTTCTCAACTTCTAATTAATTATACGTACATGAAACACACTTAACTGTAGCCTGTAATGTGTACTGCTGTTACAATAATTGCTAACGAAAATCTATATAAACCCAGCCATCGAGGATGTTGTGGAAACATTGTAAATGTGTCCCTAATGCTCTGAATAACAAACAAGGAAGAAATCTGAAACGCCACCGGCCGCGGTGGCCGAGGGGACTGAAGCGCTTCAGTCACGGTCTGCACGGCCACTACTGTCGGGGGTTCGAATCCCCCCTCGGGCATGGATATTTGTGCCGTCCTAGTTCGTAAGTAGTTCATAAGTATTTGTAAGTTTAGGCACTGATGACCCCGTAGTTAAGTCCCATAAGCTTTACAAACATTTGAACATTTTGAACTGAAAAGCCGTTTATTAATTTACATCTACCAGGTACATATTAAGAAACCGACATCTGCAGAAGTATGAAAAAAAAGGAGTACTCCAACTAATGGAAGCAGACATTAGTACTAATGCCTACCAACTACGCCTTAAACTCATAAAGACAACAGATTTGTAAAATGTTCACTCGTTGATATTTTCGTAAATTTTCGGGATATTAGAAGTTGTAAATAGATACTGTTATGATCATCTTGGGATGGTGCAACTATTTTGTCTTCCGTGCTTGCAGTATTAGATTTGTGGTTTATTCCGCCTTATGCAAGACACTTTTTTCTGTTTTAATACCCAAACTAGTTTTGGCACTTATTGTGCCATCTTCCGTGGGTTTCTGGTGTTTATTTTCTATAATAACATGGCACATATTTTGGTTATACAATCCTTTGAACAAGTCGTTTGGTTTGACAGTTTTGTTAGATGTTTTATGCCTCATTTATTCAAGGTACTTACATTGTGTCATTCTCAGGATTTGCATGTGCATTGATTGTAAAATGAAAAGTTTTGCCAGTCTGTCATATGCAAACAACAAGACTTTTTGTTTGCGAAAACTGATTTATTGTAGGCCTACATTAGCCTGGAAATTATATTGAAGTTATTTCGATGTGGTTATTTTGGCTTACTTACACTTAAGCTGTGATGTGCTGCTTGTTTGTTTGGGAGTGTTCTTATATTTTATGGTCTTCAGTGCGATTTTTGCTGTGAATCAGCACTGTTTACATCTTCATTTTTCTTGTTGTGGTGGCTGTATGGTGTTGCATTTGTTTGTGTGGTGTGTCTGTGATGTGGAGCGCGGCTTTTGAATGGTTTTGATACTGGCATTGTTATATGGGTGTATATTTGTGATCCGAACGGGGGATTATTTTACCTCTGGAATATTTTACATACATACCGTAGAGCTGCATTTCCCGGGAAAAGTAACGACTGTAGTTTCCCCTTGCTTTCAGCGTTCGGAGTGACTGCATAGCAAAGCCATGTTAGCTGACGTTGCAAGGGCAGATCAGTCAATCATCCAGTCTGTTGCCTCTGCAGCTACTGAAAAGGCTGCTGCCCCTCTTCAGAAACTACACGTTCTCTGGTCTCTTCACAGATTCCCTCCACTGTGGATGTAGCTACGGTACGGCTATCTGTATCGTTGAGGCGTGAGCCAGCCCACCTCGGAAATGTCTGTGGATCAAGTGCGTGCTGTAAATGGATAGATCCTATATTCGTTAAAAATGTTTGTAAATTTATCGGACCAAACTGCGTGGTCATCAGTCCGTAGCTTACAAACTACTTAAACCTAGGTAAACTAACCTAAGGACAACACACACACCCATGCCCCAGGGAGGACTCGAACCTCCACGGCGAGCAACCGCGCGCTCCGCAGCGAGATGCTTTAGACCGCTCGGCTACTCCACCGCAGCCCTATATTCGTATTCAGTCAGTACGACCAGTTTCGGGACGTAACTTTATCTTCAGGTGCGGATGAAAAGTATACGGATCCCACGATTCATATTGAAATAACGATAAAACACGTGGAGAACCCATATGGGTGTGGGATGCCGAGATTTGGACTCGTCAGCAAACAGAGACATGTAAGTTCTCGGGCTGCAATACGTCGTGGCCACCCAGCAAAACCAGCAGCCGCAACGCAAACGCAGTTGTGATCTACTATAGAAGCAGCGTGGTTGAATATTCGTGCAAAGATCATCCAACGACTTGCTGAGATCAAGCTAAGTCCACCCTTCGGCTTTCGGCAGCAAAGAATAAGATGTTAGGAGGTATCCAGTGACTTTCATCACCTCATTGTAATATATCGTGAGGGCTGAGTTAACATATGCATAAATTTAGTGGAGAAAGTTCTGGTTTACAAAATTTAACTACTTCATCGATCAAGCGCCATTATGAGTACTTAAAGCTAGTTAACATATGTTACAGTATGTCCATGGGCCAGAAAGGGTAAATGTCAGGTTAATGGTATGTAAATACGGTGGTATCAGGAAATATACTGTACTATAAAACTGTCGAGCACATGAATGTTATAAATTGTCATGAAGAACATGATTCAATCTTTACAGTAAAATGAGAAAAAGTTTAATTTGAGTTGATCCACATTCGTCCTTTTACTATATCAAAATAACAGCAGGGTTACTAGACTAATTTTGACAACTGTACGCTATGGGATATTTGGTACCGAAACCAGTGTGTTTCCATTGGCATAGGAAAAGTTGTACACGAAAATAAATTGAAAATAAATTTCGAGTCTGTTTTTGTGTTCACTGTTGATAACTCTAGAAGAGAGAGTGTTTAACTGATTTTCCTCAATCCCATGCGTTAGTTAGGCTATATATCACAATTAACAATTCAAAGGGCTATCAAGTAACAACAGCGCGTTACGCCACTTCGGAATTCAGTAAAATATTACGATATTTGCGTAACTGGTACGGTTTGAATAAATTAAGCGTTCTTCAAATGCGAATAATAGGTGTTTACTGAAACTGCCGGCCGCGGTGGCCGAAGGGACTGAGGCGCTCCCGTCACGGTCTGCACGGCCACTACGGTCGGGGGTTCGAATCCCCCCCTCGGGCATGCATATTTGTGCCTTCTTTAGGATAAGCTAGTTGATAAGTAGTTTGTAAGTTTAGGGACTGATGACCCCGTAGTTAAGTCCCATAAGCTATACAAACATTTGACCACTGAAACTACTTTCACGTGGACAGCGGGAAGTTATTTGACCAAATCTAGCGTTAGATTTATTTTTCACTGAGGCATATAAACCTGCGGATATATCTCAGTTCCATTACATTTCCTAAATCACTAAAGGTAACTGCCGGTATGATTCCTTCGAAAAATTCAGCACAGATTCCCCGTACTTTTGTAATGGAATCTTGTGCGATGGCTGAAATAACATATCCGTCATCGGGACGGCAAACTTTCATCTTTGTTCCTTACTTCCTCGTATAACACAATCCCACCGAGAAAAGAAGGCTGCTTTTTTTTTTTTTTTTTTTTTTTTTTCACCCTGTTTTCATATTCTCTCGCTCAAATCTTAACTTGCATTTTGTTGTTATTACGAGGCCCGTGTTCTTTTTTATTTATTTTCGTCAGTTTCTGATTGCACAGCATAGAGACCAGACGAGTGGCAGGTGAGCCGTGTGCGCAGTAGACGACTGCGCATCTCCCTCATCACACTCTCTGCTGTTGTCGCGTTAGTGACTTCTTTCTTTGCCCACAACCGCATTGATCAGTTCTCCCGCCAAGTGAAGTACGAAGCGTTATTCATTTTCTACAAACAGAAGGCAATAAATCCATCAAAGAATGTGCCTAGTGTATGGAAAGAGCTTTACGAGTGACGAAGTCGTGCATGAATGATTCAGAAAATTTAAAGATGGGCGAACTTATGTGCACAATGAAGGATGTCAAGAACGAAATATATGGATGGCCAGAGGTGGATTTGCACCACCGTACTTTCGAATGCGAGTCCAGTGTGTTACCACTGCGCCAACGCGCTCTGTGACAGACAGGATGACGGGTGGACAAGGGAAGGAGGAGGAAGAGGAGGACGAGGAGGAGGAGACGCACAGAAAAAAAGAGGAGAACAAAGGACTAACAGAATCATTATGTAAATACACTAACACGAAAATTGTGGTACAGATTACTAATTTATTCGTACAAGAAGGCCAATGAAAGTTATATAATTCGAAAGATTGATTGTCGTAGATTTCACGAATATAAATATTATGTGTGCATTTAGCCATTAAAAGTGGTAAAATGAAGTAGAAATTTTCCTGTCTACAGCTTGGATCAGCTACATTCTCCAACAATCATCTCACTGATTGGCTATTCGCCTCGACCAAAGACGCTGTAATGCAGCGCATCTGCAGTATTAAAATAAGTGAATATCGAAACATGGAGTGTTCCCAACTCTCTTTCTTGTGCCGTTCAAATGCTTCATTTTCGCAGTGATTAAGAGTGGTTAAAGTAAATGGATCTTTTCATATGAATGCCTATATAAATGATGATGCGCCGGGAGAGGCATGTAGCGGTGCACGTGTGGAACTACGAAGTCGACATGTTGTCAGCTCTGGAATTCTGAATATCGCAGTATCGAAATAACATTATTTCTTGGCGTTGTATAAATACATACGAACACCGAAATTGTAGTTCCATTTCAAACATTAGGCTAATGAAAGTTATATAATTCGAAAATGGCATGAGAAGTATATACTTTCGTTTTTATTTCTTGTTATTGTGTCAGGCACTTTCCGTAACACGTACTAGATACCGTTTCATACCTCCCAATGCCGGTTAAATTTTACCAAATATCCCAGCGGCCTCCTATGATAATGTTGGTAACAGATGCTGAATAGTGAGAATCCTGTGAGTCTTCATTTTAGCCAATCGCTTGACAACGCTGATGTTCTCTCATGGAATCTTCGCTTTACGAGGGCAATTATTTTTACTGAGCGGACGAGGGTACATACAAGAACCTGTCTACCATAAAGCAGGAACAGCATTATTTGTTTACTTCGTTGTCTGTACGATACACTAATCGAGTCATACTATGTGGTTCGAACAAATAGGCAAAGATTTTCTATCGTGTTGTTGATGTTGCCAACATAATCACGTGAGGCCGCCGACATGATACGTAAAATTTTACCCCCAGTGACCATTGTAAACACAATTGGTCGATTTTCGACCACAGGCAATACTAGTATTAAATAAATACCTGAGTTACGCCGGTTTTACAAGCAGATGATAGAAAGAGAGGCCTAAAAGGACAAAGAGGAAGCTAACAAATAGGCACAGAGATGGGGAACCAATGGTTCAGAGAGATTAGAGGAAGAAGTGTGCGACTTATATGCAAATCCCATTCAGAATTCACAATTTTAAAGCATTTCCTGATATCTGCCGCGGCGGAGTTGCCGAGCGCATTGAGACGCTATGCTCCGAAGCGCGAAGTCATTCCCAGTCGGGGGTGCGAGTACTCCCTCGGGAATCGATGTTTGTGTTTTCCCATAACCTTAACAAACATTTGAATCCTTATCTCAGAACAAAACAAAATGAAATAATAATAGTAATAAATATAATTTCAACTACCAAAATTTAACAAAAAATAAATAGAAACCAAAATAGAAACATCACGAATACGATTAGACAAAGAAGTTAACATAACAATATTTCGTGTATATCAATTTTCGTTCCAGTCGGTAAAGTATTCAGATGACTTGTTATCACCATTCCGATTTCTGGTCGTTGAATGATTTTAAAACGTCACACAAGTACTATTTTATAACATCAGTACTTCTAGAATTTTACAGAAACATATGTTACTATTAGAACAATAAAGCTTGTAACTCTCTTTCAAATATGAAACTTTTGCCAGTGAAATAATAGTGTAAGATCTTCAATATTTAACGTATTAACAAAGTCTGAATGTAATATATAATGTCTTCTCTAGTTTGAGGCACCTCTCGACGCTACCGTATCCTGTGCAAGCCTCTTCATCTCCGAATAAGAACGGAAACCTACATCCTCTTGAATCTGTTTACTGTATTCGTCTCTAGGCCTCCCTCCACAATTTTTACCTCACACAGTTCCTACTAATGCTAAGTTGATGATTCCTTGTGTCTCTGAATCTGCCCCACTAATCTATCCTCTTAGCAGGATATGCCAGAAAATCCCCCTATTCTGTTGACCACCTCCACATTAGTTACGTGATCTACCCATACAATCTTCATCATTCGTCTGTAGCAACACACGTCAAAAGCTTCTGTCATCTTTCTTATCGTCCACATGTCACTGCCATGCAATGCAGACTTATGCTTTCAGAAAGAACTTTCTAACATTTAAATTAATATTGGATGTCAACAAATTTAGCTCGTTCAGAAACTCTTTCCTGCCTATAGTCATTCTTCTTTAGTTCGGCCATCAGAAGTTATTTTACTACCCAAATAAAAATAATCATTTATTAATTTTATTGTCTCATTACCAAATCTAATTCTTCGATCATCACCTGTTCCTCTTTGAGTGCATTTCATTACTCCTGTTTTAGCCTTGTTAATGTTATATCCTCCTTGCAAGACACTGTCCATCCCGTTCAATTACTCTTCCAGGTCCTTTGCTGTCTCTGATAGTATTACTATGTCATTGGCAAACCGCAAATTTTTTATTTGTTTTCCCTGTACCTTAATTACCTCTTCAAATTTCTCTTGCATTCCTTCTCAGTTTGCTGAATGTACAGAGTGAACAACAGTGGGGAAAGACTACACCCATGTCGTACTTCGTTCCCAAACACTGCGTCACTTTCACGCCCTGCGACTCTAATAATTGCATATCAGGCGGACCTCATACCCAGAAAACTAAAAACGTATGTTTGCTTTTCCTTGACCTATCTTCTAATATAAGTCGTAATGTTTCCAGCTTGCCACACGTAATCAGTTCCAGTGAATGAACTTTCATGTTTACCAGTGGAAACTGAGCAGTTTTCAAGTGGCGTATTTTTCCGACATGTAATTAGAAGCCGCGGCGAAGCGGCCGAGCGCATTGAGGCGCTATCTGTGATGCGCGAGGCCGTTCCCCGTCGGGCCCTCGTGCCGTCTTTAGTATAAGATAGTTCATAAGTAGATTGTAATTTTAGGGACTGATGACCCCGCAGTTAAGTCCCATAAACTTTACAAACATTTGAACATCATTTTTAATTAGAGGAAAGCTTGCTTCTTTGATCATTTATTACTAAAAGCATGTAACAATTAATCCGAGGATGTAACATTTGCTGATGCTCGAATACGGTAAAGTCCGTTGCTTACGCTGTTGTATTAACACAGAGCATTTGTCTTCAACCGCGTCGTCCAACAACGCAATTTAGTCATTCAGAAAGAGAGTAGTGCCTACCTGGAAATGAAACACGCAAGTCTTCGGCAGTTAACCCTAACAAATTAGCGAGAAAAGAGGCAGAAGAGCTTAAAAACTCGTTTTAGTGGCTCCGAATTTTTACTGCCGGCCTATAAAGTAGCGGTTTACAGCACACACCTTGATTGCGTCCGCCGCCCTGTGACGTTGAGCTGCGGTGGAGTAGCCGAGCGGTCTAAAGCGTCTCGCTGCGGAGCGCGCGGTTGCTTGCCGTGGAGGTTCGAGTCCTCCCTGGGGCATGGGTGTGTGTGTTTGTTCTTAGGTTAGTTTACCTAGGTTTAAGTATTTTGTAAGCTACGGACTGATGACCACGCAGTTTGGTCCGATAGATTTACAAACGTTTGAACGTTTTGTGACGTTGACCCCCTCCCCCCCCCCCACCTCCAGTGGCGGGGCGTGTGACGTCACAGCGTGGAATGGTGGCACTGAGCAGGAGGTCGCGAGGCTATCTGCTAAATAACATCATTAGGGAGGGGCGGCCAGATGAAAGGGAAACGGGAGCCGACAGGAAGCGCGGCGGGCGATCAGAGAGTTATCTGGGGCCACGGCACACGTCGGACCTGTTGTCCTGCCGGCGAGCACTGGCCAGCACTCAGGACACAACAGCAGCGGCCACTGCTGCCCACAGTAACTAAAGTAACTTAACTTAAAGCAGAGAAATTTGTTTCCAAAAAGATCTGCTCTACGTAGATACTGTGCAAATCACATCCATGATAATCATCGTTGCTTATTTGCATATAGCTTCTATGTAAACGTAAGCATCTTAGTAGTTTACTGTCAAAATACATAACTGTCAAAAAGTACATAATTTATCAAAATAAAGATAAAAATACCACCTTATAAGTTTGGCAGTTAGATGCCAGAATACTACTGATGCAATATGGACGTCAGGCCCATCTTGACGTAAATAATTTTTTTTTTTAATAATCTATATCTATAAATGTGAATTACTGTTCGGTGTACGTTTATCACGTCTGAACCACAAGACATAAAGAGCTAAAAATTTGTACAGTTACCAATGTCTACCCGGAGAAGGCTCTTGGCACGGTTTTATAGCTATCGGATAGCTATATATATATATATATATATATATATATATATATATATATATATATATATATATATATATTCGGTGTACGCTTATCACATCCGAACGACAAGACGCAAAGACTTAAATATTTGTACAGTTACTTATTTATACCTGAGGAAGGTTTTAGGCACGGTTGTATAGCGATCTGATAGATATTTAGTAATTTGAAGAATATAAAGCGAAATGCAGAACAATAATTACTCTTTGAAAATTATATTTACTAAAAAAATGTTCAAATGTTTGTAATTCTATCGGACCAAACTGCGTGGTCATCAGTCCGTAGCTTACAAATTACTTAAACCTAGGTAAACTAACCTAAGGACAAACACACACACCCATGCCCCAGGGAGGACTCGAACCTCCACGGCGAGCAACCGTGCGCTCCGCAGCGAGACGCTTTAGACCGCTCGGCTACTCCCCCGCGGCTTATGTTTACTCTTTGAAAGTGGTTTTGGTTGCATTGTTGCTTGAGGGTTGATAACGATAAAAGGGTGGAGTATATTGCGATGGAATATTATCGGTGTATATAAAATTCTACGTGTGTAACTACAGAACGCAAACGAATGGTCTGTGTGTAATTGTTGTCCGAAGTCTCCCGTTGTACACCATAACAGTTCCATGCCGATAACTATAAGGGGGTGGAAGATGTGGTTGAAAGTCGTCAAATTACAAAAAAAATCTGATTGAAGGCCAGCGAAGACGTTTGTGACTCTATAACAAGGAGGTTACATACAGCGAAATGTGATGCCACAGACCATATCTTTGGTCTATGCATGCTACAAGGTCTTCAGCTCTTCCTCTGTAAGGATAAGCATACGAATAAGGAAATATAAGAATAAATAAATAAAACAGTAAAAAAGAAATTTCTTTTAATACATGTCTTTAAAAAAATCGATTTGACGTTTCGCGCATTACATCAAATAATCGATCTGTCATATTGCAATCATTATTGATGAATTTCGTGATTGGATTCTTCGAAACGAGTGCATTTTTACGTGTGATTTGATCTCATAGCACAATACTCAAAGATAGCTTATCTATCATAATCAACCAACACGCGAGCGGAACCGCGGGTTTAAGCTAGTCTATAATAAAATTGTATACGAAATTTACGAAATGAATTCCAATATTTTCACCGATGTTATTTCCACGTACTTGACAATGGCTATAAAAGCCGAAACAGCTGTAGTACATTATAAATAAATCTTTATAGCAGCAAACTACACCAATTATTAACTTAAAATGTAGCTAAAATAATTTAAACTCGAAATGAGCAAATCACTACGTGGCGAGCCTCAACGTGACCTTAACAGATCAGAACACAAGAAAAGGGCATTAAAATCGCGAAAAGATTATTTGCGATTAGAAAAACATGATTTTACTGAACTACAATAATTGCATTTCAGCTACTGCTTTCGGATATACAATTTTTTAATTACATTGTTAAATTTTGAGTACTTTTTGGAACGTTATCCTAAATGGTTGTAATTATACATAACATTATGTTATTATTTTAGTTCAGTAGACTTAGGATTACTCCCCGAAAATTTGAATACTCTACTTGAAGTGATTTCAGAGATTTAGGGAAAAAAATTTCTAGAACGGCTTCTAATGTTTCAAAAGACTGTAACTCACTCAATACAAACTTAATTTGCAAAGTTTGGTACGGTTTCACTTCATTCGAAAATCTATTACCATGAAACCCACGTTTCTTAAAAACCCTTCAATTTGTCGTCATACTTTAATTTTTCAGACATTTACCAATCTATTCATGACTTTTCCTCGGAAAAACGTTAGGACATCAACACACAACGCATGTTTATAGTATGAAACGATATATTTTGATTGCTGCATCTTACTGAAACAGAGGGACCATATCAGGGAAAAAATTGCTGACATCTACATCTACATCTACACAGATACTCTGCAAATCACATTTAAGTGCCTGGCAGAGGGTTCGTTAACCACTTTCATAAACTTTCTCTACCGTTCCATTCTCTAATAGCGCGCGGGAAGAAAGAAAACCTAAATCGTTCCGTTTTCGCTCTGATTTCTCTTATTTTATTGGGATGGTCATGTCTCCGTATGTAGGTGGATGCTACCAAATATTTTCACATTCAGAAGTAAAGTCGGTGATTGATATTTCGCAAACAAATCTCGCTGCAACGAATAACGTCGTTCTTTTAATGATTTCCACCTCAAATCGTGCATCATTTCTGTGACGCTTTCCCCCCCTATAACGTGATAAAACGAGCTGCCCTTCTCTGAACCTTCTCAATATCTCCCGTCAGTCCCACCTGGTGAGGGTCCCACACTCGGCAACAGTACTCCAGGAGAGGACGCACAAGTGTGATGTAGGCAGTCTCTTTGGTGGAGCTGTTGCATCTTCGAAGCGTTCTGCCAATGAAACCTTTGGTTCGCCTTCCCCACAATGTTTTCTATGTGTTTTTTCCAGTCTGCCGCGGTGAAACAGTCGAGCGCTTTGAGGCGCTATGCTACGATGCGCGAGGCCGTTCCCCGTCGGAGGGTCGAATCCTCCCTCGGGCATGGATGTTTGTGCCGTCTTTAGTATCAGCTAGTTCATAAGTAGTTTGTAAGTTTAAAGACTGAAGACCCCGCAGTTAAGTTCCTTAAGTTCTACAAACATTCTCTTTCTCTCCAGTCTAATTTGTTCGTAATAATAACTCCTAGGTATTTTGTAGAATTTACGACCTTAAGGTCTGACTGATTTATCTTGTAATTGGAGTTCAGCGGATTTCTTATAGCGGAAAAGGTGCATTACTCTACACTTTTCATATTTAGTGATAATTGCCAATTTTCACACAATGTAGAAATTTTGTCTAAATCGCTTTCCAGTTGCTTTTGATCATCTGTTGACTTCACTAACCGATAAACGGCAGCATCATCCGCGAACGTTCTAAGGTAGCTATTCAGATTGTGTCCTAAATCGTTTATAAACACAAGGAACAGTTGGGGACATATAACGCTTCCCTGGGGAACGCCAGATATCACGTCTATTTTACTCGATGACGTACCTTCAGTTACTAAGAACTGTGTCCTTTTTGATAGGAAATCGTGAATCCAGTCTCACAATTGGGTCGATATTCCTTTAGGCACGCAATTTCATTAGAAGCCGCTTATGAGATACAGTGTCAAAAACCTTCCGGAAATCCAGAAATATGGAATCGATTTGAGATCCCTTGTCGATGGCACTCATCACTTCATGTGAATAAGGGGCAAGCAGTGTCTCGCAAGAGCGGTACTTTTTTGAATCCGTGTTGTCTATTGGTTAATAGGTAGGTGATACTGAATGCTGTTCATAATACTTTGAAAATAAACTCGAAGAATATGCACATCAACGCTAAAGCCCAGTAAGTAACTCGACACAGAGCAAAAGATATTGAATATAGGGAGAGGCGTTCAATTTAAATTTGTGTTGCGGCCTTGGGTTCGAACCCGGGACTTCCTCCTGATTAGGTAGACGCTTTAAACGGCTTTAGAAGTTGATACGCCAGGTATATTAAAGCAACTTAAATCACTTAACATAAATAAGTCCCTCAATCCTGGTTGTCTACCAATTAGTTTCCTTTCAGGGTATGCTAATGCAATAGCCCCATAGCTAGTTATCATATAAAAGCCCCGCTCAGCGAAAGAATGGGAAGCTGTACAGGTTACGTCAATATTAAAAGAAAGGCAATAGGAGTGACCCGTGAAATTACAGTCCTATATCACTGACGTCGGTTTGTAGCAGGATTATAGAACATATGCTTCCCTCAAATATTATGAACTACCTCGAAGAGAACAACCTATTGCCCCACAGTCAACATGGGTTCAGAAAGTGTCGTTCTTGTGAAACACAGCTAGTTCTTTACTTACAAGATGTGATGAGTGTTATCGATAAGGGATGTCAAATACATTCCGTATTTCTAGATTTCCGAAAGGCACTTGACAGTGAACCTCACAAGCGTCTTCTAATAAAATTGATATCTGGCGTTCCCCAAAGAAGTGTTAAGGGCCCTAACTGTTTATTATTTTTATAAACGATTTAGGAGACAATCTGAGTAGCTCTCCTAGACTGTTTGCCGATATTGTTGTTATTTATCGGTTAGTAAAGTCACCAGAAGATCAACTGCACAAAAACAATCATATTTCATTCTAGTAATGACGCCGTCAAAACTGCAATAAAAGTCTTCATGAGACACTCGCACACAGTTTTCCTCATCGTTTTCATTTATGAATAATCTAGGCACCCAATGTGCTCAGGGTTTTGTGTACACTAGTGACTATACCAGTGATACCACACTACCCAATGACAAACGAATCATTTCAGCAAGCTGTCCTGTCGTCACACTTCTGTTATTTCAGATGATCTGATCAATGGTCTCCTTATTCACATCACCCACTGCCGTCGAAGCATCGTGGATTGCCCAGCAGAGATAAATCACCTCCTTTAAACCTCTGCAACCACCGCTGGATTGATTTGATTTGATTTTTTTAGGGAAGTCAAAACAGTGTTGGTCCAACCCGCCACTGCCCGCACCGAAACTAAGTTTATTGTGTGGTATCGCTCCCTGTATATCTAGTAAAGCCAACCAATGCCCTTGAACAGTGCAAGGAGTCCCATTACCAGTTCTTTATTAGACACAATTTCTTCGGTTCTGGTTGTACCAAATGTTCTGTGCCTTTTACTCTCCAATGCAGTGCATTCGATGATTAGATGTGATGCAGTTTCATCACCGTCATCACAGATCCTACATTTAGGGTTATTCCCATTGTATGTAGGTTTTTTCTTTTAATTCCCATGGCCTATCAGCAATCCAACCACGAGTGTAACCTCTCTCCTGTTCAGGCCCAGGATTGCAGAGCATCTTTTAAAACATGGCTTTGGCATAATTACCTTGCCATGTTTTTGTTGGTAGACTTTGGTCCAATATTCTACGTGCTGTCTTCTGAGCCAGTTACGCAGCTCCAATTTGATCATTGCCTGGATGATTGTCAGGACAGGTTCCGGTCCAATAAGTGGAGTCTCTGCCCCCATCCTGGCTAATCTGTCAGCATGTTCGTTGTCACTGATCCCCGAGTGGCCAGGGACACCACCGCTGGATACTGCTGCGATCCACTCTGTTCTCCCCATAAACAGGGAGCAACTTCCTGCGAATCGATGTAGCAGTCATCGCCGGTGTTGAAGAGGAACTCCGTCACCGACCCTTGTCGCAACCTGACTTCTACTTAACGGTCCATTATGGCTCACCTGTAAATAAAGGAAAATACTTTTATATGCCATCTTGAAGCTACATATTTGAAGTATTTTAACAAAAAAATAAAATAAAAAAGAATAAAAAAATAAAAAATAAAACATAAATGTAATTCTCATCCTGCAAAAAATTAAAAAAAAAAAAAAAAGGGACCAAACTGCTATGGTCATCAGTTCCTAGTCTTACAAACTACTTGAACCAAATTTCAAAATTACAGTAAGGACAACACACAGTCAACCATACCCGAGGGAGGAATCGAACTTCCGACGGCGAACAACCGCGCGACCCGCAGAAAAGCGCCATAGAGTTCTCGGCCACTCCACCGCGGCATACCAAAACTGTATAGCTGTGTGCTTTGTAGTTTTACATGTGAATGAAGAACTGACATTTTTACGTTGACGAAAGGTTAATTCATAGTTAACGGTGTTCTCAAATGTCATGTAGTAAATATCGTACACAATTGAGAACCTAAATAATAAGGAAAAGCGTCATCCAGTCACTTAAAATCTTAGACATTTCTTTGCCGAAGAAAATTTATACTGGCAAACACACCAAACATTATCAAAAATGCTATAAAGAGCGACATTTTACTTTATTTTTCATAGCGTGTTTCCTTCCTAACGGTCAAAATAATATCTAAAATAATTTTCTCATCTAATAATTCTGACTCTTTCACTGTTGAAACAATTTTAGTTAAAACACAATTATACATTAACGTTCGTATTTATGCATAGTGTGGGCTTTTCCCCCGTTAAACGAACATATATTTTTGATAATTTCGTCTCTTTTGTAAAACAGTGGTAGGAAAAAAAGAATACTAGATTCTAGTACAATAGTTTCGGTGTGATGAAAACACAAAGCAAACAACGTAATAAAGTGAAAGAAGATGCGAAAGCAACTCTGTAATGTGAATGAGGTCGACCAGAATGGGATAATAATAATAATAATAATAATAATACTGTTTTCTGTTCCGTAGGACCTAATGAAAGAATGAAAGTCCATGGTCATGGAACGAGTCAATACATGAAGTTTACACTATAATGGTTATATCAAAACTTAAAGTAGTCCTATGGACATGACAATCTTAAGCCTAAGTAAAATGAATCAATAACAAATAAAAGAAAGTAGATTGATTTTATTTTAATTTTTCCAAGAGTTCCTAGACAGAATAAAAGCAGTGAGACCATGAGGTTACTTCAATTTAGATTTAAAAGCGCATGGGTTAGTAGTACTAAGATTCTTGATTTCTTGTGGCAACCTATTGAAAATTGATGCTGCAGAATAGTGCACACCTTTCTGCACAAGAGTCAAGGAGGTGTGATCCAAAAGTAATAAGTTGATATTGTTAACAAACGACATTAAAGAAAATACGTATTGTGACGCCAATGTCAGAATTCCCAGACTACTGAAAAGAGGTCGACACGACATCGCGAATTTATGCCACATGCTGCAATATATATATATATATATATATTAATGTGAATGTCTGTTCGGTGTAGGCTTATCACGTCCGAACGAAAAAACTCAGAGACTTTAATAATTGTGCAGTTACTAATTCATACCTGAGGAAGGTTTTAGGCACGGTTTTATAGCGATCTCATGGATATTTAGTAATTTGGATAATATAACACGAAATGCGGTACAATAATTACTCTTTGAAAATTATATTTACTCTTTGAAAATGGTTTTATTGGTTGCATTGTTGCTTGAGGGGTGATAATGATAAAAGGGTGTAGTATATTGGGATGGAAAGTTATCGGTGTATATGAAATTCTAAGTGTGTGTATGTGTGTTAATATTTCGCTCTGCAGTGAAAACTACAGAACGCAAATAAATTGTCTGTGTGTAATTGTTGTCCGAAGTCTCCCGTTGTACACCATAGTAGTTCCATGCCGATAGCTATGGTGGTTGAAAGTCGTTAAATTATAAAATAAATTCGGACTGAAGGCCAGTGATGACGATTGCGACTCTATAGCAAGGAGGTTACATACAGCGAAACGGGATGCTACGGACCATATCTTTGGTCAATGCGTGCTACCAAGGAGGCGTAATACAATGTCTTTGTCCGGGTAGGATAAGCATATGAATAAGGAAATATAAGAGTAAATAAATGAAGCAGTAAAAAAGAAATTTCTTTTAATGTATCTCTTTAAAAAAATCGATTTGACGATTCGCGAATTACATCAAGTGATCTATCTATGATATTATTCCAGTCATTGTTGTTGAATTTCGTGATTGGGTTCTTAGAAACGAGTGCATTTTTACGTGTAATTTGATCTACACTACTTACTTTCTGGATAATATTGATAAAAAAATCATTTTTTCGATTTCCGTCGTCCTTAGTTGCATATGAAACTGTACTACAATATTATACAAAAATAACATGTATTACAGGCCACTGATGATGCTTCATAAATAAAGAAGCGAAACGCGTATGGCACACACAAAACGCCTTTCATTTAGTTGCTAAAGACGGTAATACACCTCCACCAATTGATAAAAAAATGTTTGTTTCTAAAGAAGGGTTTGTATTTCATTTCATCCTTCAAAACCAGTCTCATAGCACACTAATGACAGATAGCTTATCTGTCATAATCAACCAACGCGCGAGCGGAGCCGCGGGTGTAAACTAGCCATTTATATAACTGACAAACAGCAGTGGTCACAAAACAGACCCCTGGGGCACCCCACACTTGTTACCGTACGTCACAGCCATTTTCAACACAGTGGAGAATTACATGGACGCACTCGTAATGGGGTTGGCTGGATTGACACACAGGCAGGGAAAGGCGCACGCACTCGCAGTAGTCAGTTTCCAGCACAAAACGGTCGTGTAAATCTGGCTCGCGGCAGGCTGGTGTCTGGTGCCTGTGTGGACGGCAGCTGGCGCCGCCTGTCCCAGGCCGGTGCTGACGCTAGCCGAGCCCAGCCCGGCCTAATTGCGGCTGGTTTTATTGGCCGCGGGCGCCGTCGCCGTCGCCGGCAGCGGACGTCTTGTTTGATGTAATTATGACATTTTAATAGCGCCCTAATCACCGGCCCCATTGTAAATACGACCCACAATCGGCTCTCGGGAATCCGGAGCGCAGGGCTGTCCAGCGGCCGCCGCGGAAACACCAGGGAAAACGCTCAGCCGCTTATTCAGACGCTTCCAGGAACTCACTTTTTTGGGAATTTACTCTGATATATTTTCTGCACTCTACATCGAGAGAAAACAAGTGCTGCCTATAGAAAAAATCGCACTTACCTGTATTACGGCCCACTTTAGATTTGTAGTTTTATAAGTATTTGCAAACATTTTGGCCCAAATAATAATTAATTAATTAATAAGAGTGTCTGAAACCCTTTTAGGAAAAAAAATTGGTAGTTTGTAGTTTATTTCTGTTGTACAGGCCCTCTATATATTCCTTCCACAATTCAACTTTGCCCTCTTTACTTAGTACTGGTTTGTCGTCTGAGTTCTTGATATTCGTACAGCTGCTTTTCTAGTCTCCAAGTATCTCTTTTATTTTCCTGTAGGCGGTATCTATCTTTCCCCTGGTTGTACATTCTTATATGGCTCTCCATTTGTCCTATAGCCACACCTGCTTAGCCAGTCTACGCTTCCTTTCAATCTCATTTTGCAGACGTTAGTAGCCCCTTTTGCCCGCATTACTTGATGCATTTTCATATCTTCTCCTCTCATCAATTAAGTCCAGTAGATACGTAGCCAACACCGACCACAGCAGTACAGGCTTATATGAGGACTAGCTCTGCCGCTATGAAGAGATTCAATAAATGTATGAGCAGTTAAAGGAGACTAAAATTTAGTTGTGATGCGAAACTGGAATTCGGCAGTAGGAAAAGGAAGGGAAGGAAAAATAGTAGGTGAATATGCAGTGTGGAAAAGAAATGAAAGAGGAAGTCACCTGGTGGAATTTTGCACGAAACATAATACTCCTGGCCATACAAATTGCTACACCACGAAGATGACGTACTACAGAAGCGAAATTTAACCGACAGGAAGAAGATACTGTGATATCCAAATGATTTGCTTTTCGGAGCATTCACACAAGGTTGGCGCTGCAGGCGACACCTACAACGTCCTGACATGAGGAAAGTTTCCAACCGATTTCTCATACAAAAACGGCAACTGACCGGCGTTGCCTGGTGAAACGTTGTTGTGATACTTCGTGTAAGGAGGTGAAATACGTACCATCACTTTTCCGACTTTGATAAAGTTCGGATTCTAGCCTATCGCGATTGCGGTTTTCGTATCGCGACATTGCTGCTCGTGTTCGTCGCGATCCAGTGACTGTCAACCGAATATGGAATCGGTGGGTTCAGGAAGACAATGCGTAACACCGTGCTGGATCCCAACGGTCTCGTATCACTAGCAGCCGAGATGACAGGCATTTTATCCGCTTGGCTGTAACGGATCGTGCAGCCACTTCTAGATGCTGATTCAACAGATGGGGACGTTTGCAAGAGAACAACCATCTGCACGAACAGTTCGATGACGTTTGCAGCAGCATGGACTATCAACTCGGAGACCCTTGACGCTGCATCGCAGACATGAATGCCTGCGATGGTGTACGAAACGACGAACCTGGGTGCACGAATGAATTCGGATGAATCCAGGTTCTGTTTTCAGCATCATGTTGGTCGCATCCGTGTTTGGCGACATCGCGGTGAACGCACATTGGAAACGTGTATTCGTCATCGCTATACTGGCGTATCGCCCGGCGTGATGGTATTGGGTACCATTGGTTACACGTCTCGGTCACCTCTTGTTCTCATCACGGCACTTTGAACAGAGGCCGTTACATTTCAGATGAGTTACGACCCGTGACTCTACCCTTCATTCGACTCATGCGAAACCCTACATTCAGCAGGATAATGCACGACCGCTTGTTGCAGGTCCTGTACGGGACTTTCTGGATACGGCAAATGTTCGGCTGCTGCCCTGGCCAGCTCCAGATCTCTCACCGATTGAAAACGTCTGGTCAATGGTGGCCGAGCAACTGGCTCGTCACAATACGCCAGTCACTACTCTTGATGAACTGTGGTATCGTGTTGAAGCTGCATGGGCATCTGTATCTGTACACGCCATCCAAGCTCTGTTTGTCTCAATTCCCAGGCGTATCAAGGCCGTTATTATGGCCAGAGGTGGTTCTTCTCGATACTGATTTCTCAGGATCTATGCACCCAAATTGCGTGAAAATATAATTACTTGTCAGTTCTAGTATAATATATTTGTCCAATGAATACCCATTTATTATCTGCATTTTTTCTTGGTGTAGCAATTTTAATGGCCAGTAATGTAATTTAATAAATATAAACGGTTTAAGAATCACGAGAAAAGGTTGTATATGTGGAAGTGGCCAGGAGACACCAGAAGGTACCAGATATATTTCATAATGGTAAGGCACAGATTTCGTAAACAGGTTTTAAACTGTAAGACATATCCTGGGGCATCTATTGACTCTGACCATATCTTATTGGTCAACAGTTGTAGACTAAAACTGAAAAAACTGCAGAAAGGTAGGAAAATAATGAGATGGGACCTGGATAAATTGAAGTAACCAGAAGTGCTTGAGGATTTCGGAGGGAACTTTAGGCAACAGTTGACAGAAATGGGGGAATACAAAACAGTAGAAGAGTAATGGGTAGTTTTGTGAAAACAGCAGAGAACCAAATAGGTAAAAAGGCAAGACCTAGAAAAAAACTCTTGGATATAAGAGGAAATACTAAATTTAATTGATGAAAGGAGAAAATATAAAAATGCAGTAAATGAAGCAGGCAAAATGGAGTACAGACAACAAAGAAATGAGATTCCAGGAAGTGCAAAATAGCTAAGCAGGAGGAGCTGGATGTCAATTGCAAGCCTGTAGAAGAATGTATAAGAAGAGGAAAAGTAGATACTGCCTACAGGAAAATAAAAGAGACATTTGGGGACAAGAAAAACAGCTCTACTAATATCAAGAACTCAGACTGGAAACCAGTTCTCAGAAAACAAGGGGAAGCTGGAAGGTGGAAAGAGTAAATAGAGGAGCTCTAAAATGGAAATTAACTTAAGAGACAATGTTGTACGAATGGAAGAGGATGTAGATGAAGATGAAATAGGAGATACTATATTGAAAGATGAATTGGCAGAGCCCGTAAAGACCTAGGTCGGAACAAGGCCCCGGGAGTAGATGACATTCCCTCAGAGCTACTGAAGTCTCTGGGAGAGCCAGCCATGACAAGACTATTTTACCTGGTGAGTAAGTTGTATGAGACAGGAGAAATACCCTCAGACTTTAAGAAAAATGCCATAATCCCCATTCAAAAGAAATCAGGAACAGACAGGTATGAAAATTACAGAACAGTCAGTTTGATAAGTTGTGGTTGCAAAATTTTAACATGAATCACTTACAGGAGAATGGAAGAGCTGATAGAAGCACACCTCGGGCAAGATCAGTTTGGATTCGAGAGAAACGTAGGAACATGGGAGGCAATACTCACTTTACGACTTGTCTTAGAAGATAGATTAAGGTAAGGTAAACCTACATTTCTAGCTTTTGTGGATTTGGAGAAAGCTTTTGACAATGTTGATTGGAATACACTCTTTCAAATTCTGATGTCAGCAGGAGTAAAATACATGGAAAGGACGGATTTTTACAACTTGTACAAAAGCCAGACCGCAGTTATTAGTATCGAAGAGCATGAAAGGAAAGCAATGGTTTGAAAGGGGGTAAGATAGGGATGTAGCTGTTCTCCAATGTTATCCAATTTGTACATCGAGAAAGCTGTGAAGGAAACAAGGAAAAATTTGGTATAGGAATTAAAGTTCATGGTGAAGAAATAAAAACATTGCGTTTTGCGGATGACGTTGCAATTCTGTCAGAGACAGCCAAGGACCTGGGAGAGCAGTTGAATGGAATGGTCAGTGTGTTGAAGAAAGCGTATAAAATGAACATTATCAAGTGCAAAACAAAGGTAATGGAATGTAGTTTTTGAAAATCAAGCGATGCTGATGAAATTAGATTAGGTAACGAAACAATGAAGGTGGTAGATGAGTTTTGTTACTTGGTTACTAAAATAACATACGTCGTTAGCAGTACAGAGGAAAAAGAGAAATTTGCTAACATAGAACATTAATTTAAGCGTAAGAAAGTCTTTTCTGAAGGCATTTGTGTGGAGTGTTGCCTTGGACGGGAGTGAAAGTTGGACGATAAATAGTTCCAACAGGAAGAGGATACAGGCTTTTCAAATGTATTGCTACAGAAGAAAGGCGAAGATTACGTGGGTAGATCGCGTATCTAATGAAGAGGTGCTGAACAGAATTGGGGTAAATAGAATTTTTGGCATACCTTGACTAAAAGACAGGATCGATTCGTAGGACACAATCTTAGACATCGAGGAATCCTAAATTTAGCATTGGAGGAAAGTGTGTGGGGCAAAAAAATCTCAGAGGGAGAAGCATATAGTAAGCTGATTCAAATGGATGTGGGTTGCCTTTCTTATGAGGAGATGAATAGGCTTGCTCAGAATAGAGTGCAGAGCTACATCAAACCAGTCTTCAGACTGAAGATCATAATAAGAACAACAATAAGGGGCATGAAATAATCATTACGGACAGTCAAGAGGAAAGCCTGCTTGTTCCGTTGTTGACTGTAAAGACCGAATTGAAGATGGTTATATAACGCTTGTGTTCCCAACGAATGAGGAAAGACCGAAACAGTCAGCGGTGAAAGTTAAACGAGAAGGCGGGAACTGTCAGGCGACTTATGGAAAATAACATATTATTCCTTTCTGTGTGAAGTAAGTATTTTCTGCTGCTCCACTCCCAGACAAATAAGGCCTTGATAAAAGTTACTAAATAAATTACTGTTACTTTAATTTTCTCGTTGCTTGAGGGTTGCGTACTGAGTTCGTAATTTAAAGGTAGCTAGTTCGATTCCGGTAAGCGGCAAAACATTTTATGAAGCCTTTATAAGTTTTCATTACTTCATGAGTTTGATTTTGGCCACGACATGTTGCACAAAATGTTTTAACATAGCTACGAAACCGCAAGTCAACGCATGTTCGAAAGGCTCCTTGCCCTTCCTTAGTTGTGTACTGTTGGCTATTCAGTATTCTTTAATTCGTTACGGACTATTGAATCTTTGTGAATATCCAATTACCTATTTTGAGTCAATTTATGCTACATCAGTATAGAAAGTATTGATATTTTTCTGATGTTCTGTGGTATAGTTTTACAGAAAGTATGTAGAGAATGATCTTTTTGGTATTTCCCAATGTAGAAAAATGTTATAAGATCGACAGGAATACACTTAAAATGCATCATATGAATCGCGGAAAGGGATAAGCGTTTACCCATTTTCAGCGATGATTATCCAGACAGAGAAAATGAAATAGCATCGTTTTCTTTGAGATACAACACATGGCACTTTTCTTTTTTAATCATCAACTGCCAATTGTCGATGTTAGCAAATATCGTAAAGTATGGCATTCGGGAGACATAGACACTGCTAGACGAGACTTTCATTTGCTCACAAATTTATTAGGCCTACATAAACGTAGTCAATTGGCATTTGTTGAAACGAGGTACTAAGAAGATATACTTGGGTTTCATACGTCGAACTGATACCTTATTTTTAACTTTAAGTGGCTGCGTTTCTGTTTGGGTCGCTATCTACATGTTCGTCCTGCACGCAGCCTGGTAAAAATATGGCGGACGGTGGCCGACTGGCTACTCTCTCCCTGTATAGGGTCTCTGAGCTGCGGGTGCTGGCAGGTGACAGTGTCTAGTGAACCGCAGTTAGCGTGTCTCTTCATTGTAAAAGTGATTTTCTTGTTAACGCTTAACACTTTTTCAACAATAATTTAATTCCTTGAGACATACATTGTCTCATTATACTAAAGGTATTAAAAATAACGAGAGACGTTGAATTAACATTTGTGCTGTGACCGGGATTAGCCGAAGACATGCTGCTTACTAGGCAGACAGACGCTTTAAAACTCTCAGCTAACTCAGCGTTATGGATAATGCGCCTACACAGACAGTCTTCAAGTACGTCTGCCTGAATGTTCCCTACGAAATACGTATCAAGTTGCCAAGGCTGTCCTGACTTGGAATAGCACCCCAGGAAAGAACGTGAATGGGAACATTTCCGCCTTGTCTCCCAGGCATAGGTGATATAAATATCAACGTACATATTTCACGGGGAACATTGAGGCATAATTAAAGAGAGAGCAAAATGTCCAATGAACGTATAATGAGGGCATTGCTGCTAACAGCTAACAAAGTATTTGTTATGAGACTGCTATTAGGGACGCTATCTTCTGATGCAAGCGCCAAATTATTAGTTACTGTAAAATGTAAATAAAAAACGGCATTTTCTTGATGTAATTTATTTTTTTTATACTGGCGCGTTACGACTTTTTTTTTTTTTTGGCAATGTCAGTGAGTGCTGGTAATTATAGTTTTTCTTTAGATGAGCTATACGTACAATTCCCATCATTTTTTCTAAAGTAAATAATTCAAGTTTTGATTTTGCTGTTCGTTCCATATCCTCACAGACTGAGGTCAGACAATAGTTGCACTTAAATACATTTTTGTGCGTTTATTTTTTAACTTCTTCAAATTTTTATGATATATTTGTCTCACAGTGTTGCTGCTGTAATTGATTTAGTACTTTCCATTTTACATTTGTTTTGTATGTGTTGCCAAATAAGTAGTTTTTATGTTGACTATACGCATTAGGTATGTGTGTGTGTGTGTGAGTGTGTGTCTGTGCGAAAAAAGATACAGTAGGGTGTTTTCTAGTCTGTGCATGTGTTGTATGTGTGAGAGAGAGAGTGCAATCTCTTGTAGTAGTATACATTTTTGGTGATTTTAGTTTTTTATTGACATGTTTTGTGGAGGGTTAATGGGAAGACGTGGGGAATGAGCGTTTACTTACTATTTTATCTATTATGAATTGTTTCATATGTGTACTTGATCTTTTTTTTCGGAGGACATCCAGCGATGTCCTCCCAATGTGAGTCCAATGTCATGTACCACTGTCTCAGAAATAGTAGGCATGAGAAAATTACCATACAAGAAGACACCATTGTAAGAAACTTTCAACATCTGTGGATCCATTGACAACAAAGTGAATTAAGGCAATCGAGAAGCACTTACAAGGTAAGTACTTGGGCTCGTACAAACACATATACACCAAAATTGTATGAGAGATAATGTAAAGATCCCTTATTGCACTAGTGATACTTCCGCATATGCAAAAATCTGCAGTCGTCCTTTAGAGGCCTCTGCGAGTGCCATGCCGCATTGCACTTTGACCTGTCGGTTCGCCAGTAGGGACGGTGCAGTGTGCCTCTGAAGTTTCGTTTTGTGATGTTATTTGTGTGGTGAAGCGTCAGATGAGGCGGCGATTGCTAATCAATCCTGCTAAGGTATTGCGATTAGTTGAGATGAAGTTACGAAGAACCCTTCTTCGTGAAGATGGTATTAGTGTAGAAGATGAATCATTTGCATGCTTTCTCGTATCTATTATGGTACAGAAATATGAGCATAAGTTAGATACTGTTGTTACAAACTCATAATAATGATAATAGGAATGATAATGACGAACAACTGATTGCAAGCGGTAGTGCTACGGTAAGTGCGGGAAGAGGCGTGGAATCAGTGGCAGTAGATACCAACAGTCTTTCGGGAAGAAGGTTAAAGTTGCAACTATCATCACGGCTTTTGATGACAATTCGCTAGAGAACATGCACGATGATTATTACATAAGTTATAGTTAAGATATCTGCATTACGTATGGCGTCTACAATTACATCTACAGTGCTATCTAGAGCATGGTTGCAGAACTTTGCAGAAAAACGAAACCCACCAGCACATTGAGGTGTGTAGAGATCCTGTAACCAAACCGTTCTGTTCATACAGGTATGTTCGAGCCCGTGTACTTGTTAGATAATCTTTTCGATCTCCAGAGGCTGGCTGATTGTCATCCTGTAATTGCAAATGTTTGTTTATTGGCTTGTTTGTTGTATTAGGAAGGAGTGAAGAATTCCTTACATCCGACGAAATTCATTACTATTCTATTTATTTAAATTAAATAAATAGCCTTTCCACCTGCCGCACAAAGCGGAGCAGACGCCGCAGTACGGTGCCAGGAGACGAGGCGGAGGCAGGAGGTAGCGAATGCTGCTGCAGCTGCTGACAGTACGCGCCACCTCTCACTGCTGCTGCTGCCCTGGGCGGCGGCGAAGGCGACTTCATCACGCAGCACCTCCAAGCGGTGCCACGGGGTTACTTACTGTGTGTGTGCCTGTCTGTGCTTGTCACTCACATTAGTGTTAGTTAAGCTATCTCACACACACAGACAGATAGATAGTGATAAAGAGAGAGAGCGAGAGAGGGAGAGGGAGAGAGAGAGAATCATAAAAACCACTTCAAATTTATGTGTCAAATCATAAACAAGCCACAAAAGAAAGGAACACAAACAGGGAGCACTTCACGACAAATGGCGTCATAAACAGTGCACTTTCAAAAAAAGAATTATATATATAGGGTACTTTCATTATAGTCGACATGGTCGATTGGGTATAGGGTAGCTGGGATAGCGTAGCTAACTGGCCGAGTGGCTATCCCCTGGTGCATGGCCCACTGTCTCATGACCACCAGCCAGTGAGCTACGCTGTCGTAACCTCCACCCCCTAAACTTTGAAGGGTGTAGCTCCCAAACTAACAGTGATAGGAATGTAGTTTAAATTGATTTGGACGAAGCTGGTTTCAACGAATCCAATGCACTATAGAGAAAAAAACTATTGTTCCATTTAAAAAATTATATCTTTGTGTTGTACCTCTCTGGAAAATGATACAATAAACTATGTTCTTAGCTCCGCAGAAAATGTAACATTTCTTGTGTTGACCTACGGTATTAAAATTTCCCGTGACCTATTATTTTATAAGTTACAGAGGCAAACACACTTAGTGAAACACCCTTTAATAACGAAACCAAAGAACACGACAGCACAAAAAGTAAATAAGGCCCCAAATAGGGCTGTATGCCTGTATTGTAATATCCAAGAGAAGGGACAATAAAAACATGTTTTGTTGTTGTAGATGACAAGGCAAAAAGCATATCATTGAACATTTAAAACCATACACAAACTCTTCCTTAACTTTATGTAAGGTATGTAAACAAATGTAAGCCAAACATGTATCTTAGTTCCTAAAAACGAGAAAAAGAACGAAAATCACTGAAGAAAATGCTTTAGACATATTGTGAATGAACAGGTAACTGATACACGAAAAAGCTCTGTTACTTTAATAAAACTAATGTAAAACGATATTTTTGCATTTGCTTCGCTATCAACAAATGAAACAATGTTTACATGAAGCGCACAAAAACTGTAGCATGTAACAAACATACCCACTTATAATGAAAGGGTTCAAATACAAAATCTAACATCGAAATATGAGCCAGTGATTTAAATCAAATGAAACGAGCGGCTTTGAAGATGCTAATGGAGAAGTCATGTGGTGTTAATGAGGACACAAATAACAACTCGATTGAGTAAAAATTTCAAAAAATTCAATTATATAAAAATATTTCAACCACATCGAGAAGTAATGCTCGTGCCTAGGTCTCTCTTCTATCAGGTCATTCACTGCATAACATTGTTGTCGTACATGGAACATGTGGAACAGTGGGAAGGAGGAAACAACCGATCACACACACAGACAAACACACTCACACACACCCTCGTCATTTACAACTGTGGGTCGTACAGAGGAAACACAGAAATCCTAAGAGACGCTGTATAGTCCAAGTTCATGTATATTAGGCCGAGAGAAATAAGTTCCCTGATGACACTTATTCAAAAATACAGAAGGTTACGAGCGAATATAATTAAGATAAAAGAGTTTGGTTCCTGCTAAATATTCAGAATAAACGTACCTAAAATAAGTTTCTTTTCTTTCGGGCCTGCAACATAAATATGTCAGAGAACGATATTTTAAGTTAATAATTAGTCCAGTTTGCTGCTATAAATATTTATTTATAATGTACTACAGCCGTTTAGGCTTTTATACCCATTGTCAAGTACCTGGAATTATCATTGGTGAAAGCAATGGAATACATTTCATAAATTTCGTATAGAATTTGATTATAGATTATTAACACATTTTTTACTTACGTCTAGATGGGCGTGGCGTTCATATACTGTCATCTAACTGTAAAATTTTTAAGGTGATAATTTTATTTTTATTTTGATAAATTGCGTACTTTTTGACAGTTATGTATTTTGACAGTTAACTACTATGATGCTCTATGTTTACACAGAAGCTATATGCAAAGAAGCAACGATAGCGTTATTATCGTGGATCATATTTTTATTGTGCGTTATCTTTGATTATTATGGAGGCCAAATAAATAAATCTGTGGTTGTTAATATTGTGTTTCTAATCAGCCGTTATCGTCTTCATTTCCATCGTGAATTTGATTTTTGGGTGTAAATTATTCAATGCCTTGTGAATATTTTGGATGTCTGTATCTCTACTGTCAATTAACCTGAGGGTATCGTAAACATATCTGTAGTAGTATATGATAATTTTTGGTCATAAATTGGAGGTAAAAAAATTTCTTCGAGGGTATTTAAGAATATGTCTGCTATTGTTCCAGCTATGCTATTCCCCACATCTAACAAAATTTATACGCAGAAAGATGGAAGAAAAATGACAGAAAAATGGAAGAAAACGTTTCATAAACTATCTAGAACTTGCAAATGGCAAGAATAGCAACCAACACACATTTGATATTTGTAGAAAACCTACCACTTCAGAAAACATTATAAATGCTAATTCTTGCCATCTCAATTTGCATAAACTTGCATACTTACGTTCAGTGATTAATAGATTAGTTAACTTACCATTAGAAAAATCATCAGTACGAAAGAACTAGACACACTTCGTTACATTGCTCACAAAAATGATTTAAATCCTGAAATAGTCATAAAATTATTCACTGCACAAATCAAGCCTAAACAGTACATACTGAAATACGCCCAACAAGAGAAACACCACCAAAACAAAAAATAAAATACATTCCGACAATCTATCTGGGTCAAATAACCAACAAAATTAATGTATTAATCAAAAATAGTAACATCCAATTTGCATTTCGACTAACAACAACCTTCGAATAAAACTTCACTCACGCACATGTATGACGTCTAAATATGATAATCCAGGCATATATAAAACAACCGGTAACAACTGCAATAACTTTTACATTGGTAAGACAGGACGAAAATTTAACGTCAGATTTAAAGAACATATCAGAAATAGCGACAATAATCAATCTAGCTTTTTTCTTCAGCTGGAAACAAATCGCCATACAGCCGAGAAAATTGAAAATACGTGACAGATTCTACACAAAATATCAAAAGGTCTCACTATCAACATTCTTGATGAATTTGAAGTCTATACACGCATGAAGAACTATCCAGTCTTATATTAAACAAACAAAAAGACCTCAAACTTAAATACTACCTAAAATTTTTATTGACATAGTAAGCGATAACGGCTGATTAGAAACATAAATATTAACAACCACAGATTTATTTATTTGGCCTCCATAATAATCAAAGATAACCCACAATAAAAATACGATCCATGATAATCATCGTTGCTTATTTGCATGTAGCTTCTATGTAAACAAAGAGAATCTTAGTAATTAACTTTCAAAATACGTAACTCTCAAAAACTACGTAATTTATCAAAAGAAAAAGAAAATTACCACCTTATACGTTTGACAGTTAGATGACAGAATACTACTGATGCAATATGTACGTCAGGCCCATCTAGACTTAAGTAAAAAAATTGTTAATAATCTATAATCAAATGTATGCGAAATTTACGAAATGTAGTCCAATATTTTCAACAATATTATTTCCAGGTAATTGACAATGGCTTAAAGCCGAAACAGCTGTAGTACTAAATAAATGAATATTAATAGCAGGAAACTGTACGAATAATTAACTTAAAATGTAGCTAAAATAATTTATACTCCAAATGAGCATATCATCACGTGGCAAGCCTCAATGTGGTCTTAACAGATCAGAACACAAGAAAAGGACAGTAAAATCACGAAAATCCCGACGATTTAAAATTTAGTGATTTTTCCTGTATTTGCGGAACCACTGTAGCCATTGACATAAAATTTTTACAGGACATTAAATTAAGTTCTGAGTCTACTGAACTACAATAATTGCATTTCAGCCACTGCTTTCGGATATATAATTTTTTAATTACATGGTTAAATTTTGAGTACTCTTTTGTTACGTTATCCTAAATAGTTGTAATTATACGTAACATTATGCTATTATTTCAGTTCCGTAGACTCAAGATTACTCCCTGAAAATTTGAATACTGTACTTGAAGTGGTTTCAGAGATTTAGGGGAAAAAATTTCTGGAATGGCTTCTAAAGTTTCAAAAGACGGAAACACACGTTTCTTAAAAACTCTTCAATTGGTCGTCATACTTTAATTTTTGAGAGATTTACCAATCTATTCGTAACTTTTCCTCGCAAAAAAACGTTAGCAGTTCGACGCACAACACATATTTATAGTATGAAAAGATATATTTTGACTGCTGCAACTTACCGAAAGAGAGGGACCATATCACGAAAAAAAAAAAAAAAAAAAAAAAAAAAAAAAAAAAAAAAAAAAAAAAAATAGCTGACATACGAGGAGAATGGCCCGTCAGTAAATTTGATTTGGTACATAAATTCTCTACAGACTTGCACAATTTCTGTAATTCAATAAGATTTTCTGATATGTAAAATCGTGTGGTTTCTTTATGTAAAGCGACAAATAATGTACAGCCAAAACGCTTTCTTTCGTAAATTCTTTCAACTTGTGTACTGTATTACCTGATGTAACAGCCTGAATTTAACCATCAAACATCATTCAACACACCACACAATATCTAAGTTACATTACTAAAGCAAAGTTGAGGAGTACCTCCTTACCTCGTGAAGTCCCAGCGAAGAGTGAGGTTGCGCAGTATCAGACAAAGCTCATCAGTTAGCACCAGAAACAGAGAGAATGTACTCTAACGACCTGTACCAAGCCTATAACAGTTCTAAATCAGTGACAACTGATGTTCTGTGGCCCACTATAGCTCATCCTAAGCTCTACCCAAAATTTTTCTAAACTGCTGCTTACAAAAAGCCCAAAAACCAAACTACACACAATGAAGTACACATTCACAACACACAAACACAAACATACACACACACAGTAGCTCACCTACTCTATTAGGGGTCAAGCAATACTGACCTGCTTCCATATCATTTTGATGTACGTAAATTGCATTGTCATGTTTTTCTGAGTGACTTGATACCACACATATAATTCCGATGGTAATTAGACAGTAGTTACTGCACTTGCAGAAGTCATTGCATTTAAGTAAACTGCATGTATTAAGATGCTGCTGCTGCACAGATATTTTAAACTGTGTGGCGTGGCATGGAAGCTATATTTGTTTTGAGAAAGGAGCTGTTTTTTCTACCTTTCAATAAAGCAATGCTGAACCCGACCTGCAGGCGGTGTGCAGGGAGCGGCTTTTAGTGGACAATAGTGGATTTACAATGCTCGGGGTTTTTGTGTAGCACTCTGACTCACCTCATCCGCCTGCATGCTGTGTATGCACTATCCTGGCGCCAGATACAGTTGCGTCACATTTAAAGTGTACCATAAGGGTTTGAAACCTCACCTGTCATTGGAAGGACACGATGTGGAGAAGAAACTGACACATTGGTATGGAGCATCTCATTGGCTGTATGTAGCAGGTGCGTCTCAGCCACAAACTTGGAAAAATACCAAAAAAATATACGAATGACCGAGCTACGAAAAGTCAGAGGGTCTACTCCTTTCAAGAATTAGTGATATACTGTGGTTTTGCCTAGTGCCACAATGACAGCAGTGCATCGCACTCATTGTTCAGTTACAGGCTTCAACTGTAATTAAGAAACTTTCACAGAGTGTGCGGTGGACATTTTTGCCCGTCTACAATAACTAGTTCATGTCCAAGGTTGTTGTTGTTGTTGTTGTTGTTGTCTTCAGTCCGCAGACTGGTTTGATGCAGCTCTCCACACTACCCTGTCCTGTGCAAGTCTCTTCATCTGAGAATACGTCTGGCCATCTACATCTTTTTGAATCTGCTTTTCGTCCCTCGGTCTCCCTCTACGATTTTTCCCCACACGCTTCCTTCTGATGCTAAGTTGACAATTCCTTGATGTCTCAGAATGTGTCCAACCAATCTATCCCTTTTCTGAGTCAGGATATGCCAGAAACTCCTTTTCTCCCCGATTCGGTTAAGCACCTCCTCATTAGTTACGTGATCTATCCATCTAATTTTCATCATTCGTCTGTAGCACTACATTTCAAAAGCTTCTGTCGTCTTTCTATCTAAACCGCTTATAGTCCACGCTTCACTCCCATACAATGTTACACTCCAGACAAATGTTTTCAGAAAGGACTTCCTAACATTTAGATTAATTTTGGATGTTAACAAGTTTCGCTTCTTTAGAAACGCTTTTCTTCCCATAGCCATTCTGCATTTTATATCTTCTTTACTTCGGCCATCAGAAGTCTTTTGGTACCCAAATAACAAAAATTTATCTACGACTTTTATTGTCTCATTGCCTAATCTAAATCCTTCAGCATCGCCTGATTTTCTAACATTGCATTCCATTACCTTAGTTTTACTCTTGTTAATGATCATGTTATATCTTCCTTTCAAAACACTGTCCATCCCGTTCAACTGCTCTTCCAGATCCTTTGCGGTCTCTGACAGAATTACTATGTCATCAGCAAACCGCAATGTTTTTATCTCTTCTCCCTGCACTTTAATGCCCTCTCCAAATTTCTCCTTCCATTTCTTCCCTGCCTGCTCAATGTACAGAGTGAACAACATTGGGGAAAGGCTACAACCCTGTCTTAGCCCCTTCCCAACCTCTGTGTCCCTCTCTTGCCCTTCGCCTCTAATAACCGCTGTCTGGTTTTTGTATAGGTTGAATATAACTCTTCGCTCCCTATATTTTACCCCTGATACCTTCAGAATTTGGAAGACTGTATTCCAATCGACACTGTCAAAAGCTTTCTCCAAATCGACAAATGCTAAAAACGTAGGTTTCCCTTTCCCTAGCCTGTCTTCTAAGGTAAGTCGTAATGTGAGTATTGCCTCTGTTCCTACATTTCTTCTGAGTCCATACTGATCTTCCCCAAGGTCGGATTCCACAAGTTTTTCCATTCGTCTGTAAATAATTCGTGTTACTATTTTGCACCCATGACTTATTAAACTGATAGTTCTGTAATTTTCACCCTTGTCTGCACTTGCTTTCTTTGGAATTGGAATTACAATATTCTTCTTGAAGTCGGAGGGTATTTCCCCTGTCTCATACATCTTGCATACTAGGTAATACAATTTTTTCACGACTGGCTCTCCTAACGATATCAGCAGCTCAGACAGAATATCATCTACTCCAGGGGCCTTGTTTCGACTCAAGTCCTTCAGCGCTCTGTCAAATTCTTCTCGCAGTATCGTCTCTCCCATCTCCTCTTCCTCCACTTCGTCTTCCGTTTCTAGAATACTCCAAGTATATTTCAGTTGTACAGGCCCTCTATATATTCCTTCCACATTTCAGCTTTCCCCTCTTTGCTTAGTACTGGTTTTCCGTCTGAGTTCTTGATATTCATGCAGCTGTTTTTCTTGTCTCCAAACAGCTCTTTTATTTTCCCTTAGGCGATATCTATCTTTCCCCTAGTTATGCATTCTTCTACGGTTCTGCATTTGTCCTCTAGCCACTCCTGCTTAGCCAGTCTGCACTTCCTGTCAATCTCATTTTTCAGACGTTCGTACTCCCTTTTTCCTGTTTCACTTGCTGAATTTCTATATTTTCTCCTCTCATCAATTAAGTTCAGTATATCCTATGTTATCCAGGGATTTCTATTAGGCTACCCATTCTTCTTCTACTGTATTACTTTCCACCGTTTCAAACAATGCTTGACTAATGCTTCCTCTGAAACTCTCAGCCGCCTCTGGTTCCTTCAATTTGTCCAGGTTCCATCTCATAACCTTTCTACCTTTCTGCAGTCTCTTAAGTTTTAATCTGCAGTTCATAACCAATAAGTTATGGTCAGAGTCTTTATCTGCCTCTGGATATGTCTTACAGTTTAGAACCTGGTTTCTAAATCTATCCCTTACCATTATAAACTCAATCTGGTACCTTCCAGTGTCTCCTGGTCTCTTCCACGTATACAGCCGTCTTTTATGATGACTAAACCAAGTGTTGGTGATCATTAAATTCTACCAAGCGATCTTCTCTTCATTCCTTTTTCCCAGTCCATATTCACCTACTACATTTCCTTCTCTTCCCGCCGGCCGCGGTGGCCGAGGTGACTGAGGCGCTGCAGTCTCGGTCAGCACGGCCACTACGGTCGGGGGTTCGAATACCCCCTCGGGCATGGATATTTGTGCCGTCCTAGTTTGTAAGTAGTTCATAAGTAGTTTGTAAGTTTAGGGACTGATGACCCCGTAGTTAAGTCCCATGAGCTTAACAAACATTTGAACATTTCTTCTCTTCCCTTTCCTACTACCGAGTTCCAGTCCCCCATCACAATCAAGTTTTCGTCTTTCTTAACTTTCTGAATGATTTCTTTTATCTCCTCATAAATTTTTTCGATATCCTCATCATCGGCCGTGCTAGTTGGCATATAAACTTGCACTACTGTGGTCGGTGTTGGCTTCGTGTCTATCTTTACTACAATAATGCGTTCACTATGCTGTTCATAGTAACTTACCCGCATTCCTATTTTCTTATTCATTATCAGACCTACTCCTGCGTTACCATCGACAGATTTTGTATTGAAAACCGTGTACTCACCTGACCAGACATCCTGTTCATCCTGCTACCGAACATCACTAATCCATACCATATCTAACTTTAACATATCCATTTCTCTTTTCAAATTTTCTAGTTTACTTACGCGATTAAGGGTTAGACCATTCCAGGCTCCGACCCGTAGAATGCCTGTTTTGTTTTTCTTGATGACGACATCATCCTGAGTAGTCCCCGCCCGGAGATCCGAATGGGGGACTTTTTTACCTCCGGAATATTTTACCCAAGAAGACGCCATCATCATACAGTCATACAGTAGAGCTGCATATCCTCGGGAGAAGTAACTACTGTAGTTTCCCCTTGCTTTCAGCCGTTCGCAGTAACTGCATGGCAAAGCCATGCTAGCTGATGTTACAAGACCAGCTCAGTCAATCATCCAGACTGTTGCCCCTGTAACTACTGAAAAGGCTGCTGCCCCTCTTCAGAAACCACACATTTGTCTGGCCTCTCCACAGATACCCCTCCGCTGTGGTTGCACCTACGGTACGGCTATCTGCATCGTTGAGGCACGCAAGCCACCCCGCCTCGGCAATGTCTGTGGTTCATGGGGGTGGCATGTCCAAGGACGATAGCAATAATACATAATAGTGGACTGCTTTGCTGAATCACCATCCCTGCCATATTACTTTTGACTAGGGAATTTAGCGAGACTTCATCAAGATTAATAGTAAGTTTTGGCTGATTTAGTTCAGCTACAGATTAAACCAGGTAGTTCTCTGATAGGATTTAAGAATCGCAGACGCAGCAATCGCTGTAGCAGTCAACGATAATTTTGTGTTGACGCAAGGCTAATTTTTGTTTCTGCAAGGTCACTGCATGTAATGCCATCGACACCAGTACAAGATGTCACTGCATTTTCCAAGGCAGTCTGTTCTATCTCAATTCAGTTGTAAAATTAAATATAGGCACGATATCAGCTATCCTCTAATAGATACTTATCTTCTGATAATTGTTTTGTTTGTATTTGCAGTTTGGGTTATCGAAACGATACCTTTAGCGGTCGAATCCTGTCCTTCACTATAATCTTTTATGTCTTATTAATGACAAATTTATTTGCCTTTCTTTTCCGATTTTTGAAGGAAATAAACCACATTTACCTCTCAGCTAAACAGCACTTTACTGAGACAATGCTTAATACCACACTTATGTACCCAGTGAGGTCATTTAGTAGTAACTATTTTATTTTCTAGTTACAGGAGTGGTCATTCGGTTCATTCTGAGCACAGTTAAAAACTTCTTATCTGTCTTGGATTGAAACGTGCACTGCTTTCTGATGTCTATCCTGTGTCATGGGAGATTTGTTCCATCTGCAGTTCCAACCGTTGCAGGGTATAAAATGATTGCAGATCAATTCTTGCACATTATACAAGACGGAGAGAATCGTCTGTCAGGATTTTGAGACTGGCCAGTGAAACGTAAACATGAACTTGCTAGAGTTCTCACTAGCGGACGGAAAGTAAAGGAAACAGGAATAAGTGATAAACAAACAAATATTGCATAATACATAATAAAAGATTGTAGTTGTCGTTAAACAGATCATAGTTGGATATGTGACTAACAAATAAAATAGCAATTGAAATATTAGTGTCACAATCACAGAAGCTGTGAAAGGCAGCACTCAATAGATCACCTTCGTTTGTTTGTTTGTTAAGCTTAAGGGACTTAACTGCGGGGTCATCAGTCCCTAAACTTACAAACTAATTACGAACTAACTTATTCTAAAGACGACACATACGTCCATGTACGAGAGGGGATTCGAACCACCGACGGGGAGCGGCCTCGCGCATCGCAGCATAGCGCCGCAGCAACAGATCATCTTTCTCCCAGAATCCAAGTATAGGAAGACCGAGGAATGAGAGGTGCTAGATATAACATGAAATCTGAATCAGATGAATGAAACTAAATGCAATGGTTTACATTGAGACGTTTTATCGGAACACTGCAATAGGTGGCCAATACATTGCATCACGTGAGATTTTAATTTACTATACAATTAATTTATAGAAACCGTACACAGAATAACAAGCTGAAGTTAAAGGAGTTTCGCGTGTAGCAAATTTACGTCTTGTGATATTCAACAAGCGACAGTATTTCCCACACGAAGTGTATGCATATTATGTTTAGTTGAAAGCTTCTTATTAATAGTGACAAATTGAAAATTAGATTTCAGTGGCAAGAACTCTGTTTAGTTACGGTCCTAATTTTTTTTTTTTTTTTTTTGTGAAAGCAAATGAACAATATAAACAGTACATCCAAGGTATTTCATAAAACATATGCATATAGGATGCTAGGTCGCAGCACGCGCCACAGCGTGAGCGGCACCTGACTCAAGTAACGTTTACACGCGCCAGAGCGTGAACGGCAGCGAACGTGCACAATTAATTAAGAAACAGTGCGTTTAAACTGACTGAAAGCACAACGGCTATTTAGGTGAAAGTTTCTGATTTATAGTGACTAATTGAAAGTGATCGCTAGATTGGAAATTAGATTTCAGTGGCAAGAACTGATTACTTTACTGGCACGTGAACATTTACATTTCAAGAAACTCTCAAACTCAACACGTACCATGCAACATGAATAGGAAAATGGCACCATCAGGAAAATGAGGGACTAGATTGAGCTGAAAAAAGAAAATTAGTAATCATTAAATTATTTATTTTTGCTAAAGAAACATACCTTTGTTGTTGACTTGTCACTAATGGTGATTAAAATGGGTTCCATAAAAATATTCTCTTCCTCTTAATACAAAATTCCTCTTCCAATATCAAATGAAATTTCATCACGCTCTGGCGGGATACATTCATAGGTACATAAACCAGACAGCGAAAACAAATTCGGCACGTGCATCATAGCCGATCAACCGAACCGTACAACACGGTGACTACCATGCGACTGTGCTGTCTTGCACTCGACCCTTTTACTAGCCTATTCTCCACTGCCCGCCTCAGCGTTCAAAGATGCTACATCGCAGTTACAGAGATATTATAGTGTTCAGTGGTTACAAACATCAAATAAGATTATCGAAGCATATAATAGATGAATTTTACATACAAATAAAGCCGTAAGGGAAATACATGTCCATATTTACAATATATCTCAGAAAAATCCATAAATTATGTTATTCAGCCTATAGCTGCCTACTATCATAGTATATGGCAAAGCCGGTTCTAGGAGAGGGGCCCATCGGGTTGTCTTCCCTGGGCGCCAAATGATCTCCAGCAAGTAGCGACGGCGACGGGGAGGGGAAGCGCGCCACTATTATGTGTGTACCAGGTCGAGAAAAGTTGTACATCTGGTATCATTGACCTCTCCCTGTAGTCCAACCCAGGTGGTGTGGACGTGGCTAATGTGGGTGGACTGTACAGTTGACCACGCTGCCCCCAGACAGATAACATCATTCTTCAAAAGGGATAGGACTCCATCACTAAATATGCAGCAGTCAACACTGCCTTGACTTGGGGCGAATACGTACAGAATCACTGCTGTCTCGGCAATAAACGACTAAGCCTTCTGTACTGGTAATTGACACCGTAAGGCAGCTGCAAACGGTTTGTACATAAGCTGACAGCCGCGCATCGGCTTGTACTGTGGCCAGAGATATCGTAGGATCACTGATCGCTTGTTGCGCGATCCATCGACCCACTCGCCTCGGCTCGGCGTTAGATAGAATGTCTATCTCCCTTGGAAGCGCCATAACTTGAGAACAGCTCAACCGATTGGTCTGATTTTTTTTCGTAAAACAAGGTTTGTAAATAATAAGGTATATGCGAAATTACCAAAAAACTGGAGCAGATGAGAAAAACAAAGTATTTCTATTGCATACAAATCTGTAGTTTTGTTCCAGTCATGACGAAATTTTGCACACTTGTCCTTCAAAACAAGAGGAAGGTAACTGTCTACATAAAATTTCCTTTGGTTCATGGCAGCGGGTACTTAAGGATGTGAGATTACCGCCCAGTAGAAATACCGGTAATTAATAGCTTTTGATAATTAAACAGTATGAAGTTCACTGCAAACATTGACCATGCCAATGCACTAAATGTTACACAATTTTAATCTTATTAATTATGGTAGCAATGTATGTACGCAGTTGGGTGACAACATTTATAGTTAGGCCAAAGGTAGAAATTCTCCACGTTGAGATTTGCTGTGTGCTTGTAGCTGACGGGAGGCCAGCGAGCAGGCTGACGTTGGTGGCTTGTTCCAACTTAGGATTTTACAGTTCGTTTCCGGTGAGGGGAGAGAAGGACAATGGCGAGTGCCAGGCACAGTGCAATGCACAAATATTGTAAAACTACTGGCATTTGAAGTAATACGATGCAGTTAGGAACCTTTAAGGCCCTCATTACAAAATAGCCTGTTGATAAATAAACAATACATTAGCTGAAACGTAATATGTTTAATTGACAATGAAAAGTAATAAATTACCAACGAAGACAAGACAGTTACACAACTAGCATGGCAATGTTTGTTTATAAAAATAATGTATTAACTATTTCTCATTTTATTTTCAATTAATCTTTTGTATTTTATCTTGAAGTATTCAGTTAAATCACTTATCTGTGGTATAAGAAATTGCACGATTATGATAAATAGTACAAAGTATGTTTATACCAATAAAAAAAACTTAGAAGAAAATTTATTTAATGTGTAGTGTAATTATTTTGATTTTAAGTAAAGTTTTAGAAATGTATTGGCTGAGCGCTGTACGTTGGCAAATCGTTTAGAACAGTTCATATGGGGAAGTTGATGACGTAGGGGAAAAAACCCCGGCAGTTGACTTTTGGCGCACGCGCGCGAGGGCAGGAAGTGACGAGACGCGAGCACGTGGTGTAGCTGGCCGGGCGGCGTCGCTCTGCATCAGTCGGCATGTGGATCTCGAGGTGGTGACTTGAGATTTGTCTGTGGCAATCGCCACGTGTGGTTGCTCGTCGTAGACTGTACCAAGTTAAATCGAGTGCTACTGTGTGTTTGTGAATATTTAGCCGGCGGAACAAGGTGTGCATCGCATTGAATTAAAGTGACTGTGATTTGTTAATGTAACACGTGTCGTCGCATAGGCATGAACATAAACGGTGTTTGAGACAGCCACGTGGTGTGAAAACAATTCGCGACAAAATATTCATTTTGTCTGGGGGCTCACGAGCTATAACTTTATTTGATAAATGTGTCGACGTACAGACGTATCAGGGTTCAAATATTGTGAAATAAACAACATAAAGTGAACTTTCACGTGTTTTCAAAAATAGTAGTTAGTACACCCTTTTCTCTCATGAACTTGATTTTATTATGAATTTGTTTTGTTGATCATATGCAGGGAAGGAAAGCTGCGAACGTGTGGTATCATCCCCTAGAAAACGAGTCAAACAGTCGCAATAACAGTTCCAGTGTTTTTGCATGTTTAGGAATTTGGTTCGCAGCTGGTGGTTGTGAGTTTTAGAAATTATTCTTTCCCTATTTTAAACTCTCACCCCGACCTTCACGCTCGCAAGGATTTTGACAAAATCCACAAATTTGCTTCGATGTTGATGAATTTTTGGATATTTGACCTTTAAACCAAAAGGAACAGGTTTTATTATAATCCGCAAACCATCCTATGGTGCATGACAAAGGGTACCTTGCAATAATATAAGTGCGACATAAAATCGCGATAGAGACAGGCGACCATACCCCAGAACAACTGGTAGTGCTATAGGTATGCTGAATAGGTCGCAAAACGTTTTCATAGAAATCATTCTTTTATGACGCGTTTCTGAGATTCCATCATCAGATTTGTGTCTGTTGGTGACTTCAGCCATTCTCACACAAGATACCTTTACATGGATGTTACAAGCTGTTTGTGTCATAGACATGTGCTTGTAACTTCCATGTAAAGGTATCAAGTGTGAGAGTGGCTGAAATCACCAACAGGTAAAAATCTGATGATGGAATCTCCGAAACGCGCCACTAAAGAATGATTTCTATGAAAATGTTTTGCGACTTATTCAGCATAAACGCAGCACTACCAGTTACCTTTCAATAAAGTTGGTCTCTGCTTTATTGATCACTACAGAAGTTCATTGTATAATAAGTTGTCCCAGATAACGCAGAGGGGAGGAAATGAGCCGATGAGGCGGGAGAGAGGTGGGGAAGTGAAATAAATGGGTCGAGAGTAGGGGAGGGGAAGATGGAGGAGGGGAGGGGAGGTGAACTGCATGGCATATATTAAATAAATACTAGGGCTACGCTGGGTTTCCCGCTAGTTCTTTCTGAAATTCTTGAACTAACGCAATAATACTATCTGTAGATCTCTACAAAAATAGGCATTATCTGAGATTATTTTTATTTTTGTTCTTTATGTTACGAGGTATCTCCTCAACTACATCTTTAAAAAAAATCTAATTCACCGTCTAATGGAAGAAAAGGAGCATGCTCACTGACCGCACAGTTTCGACTGTGTAAAACAGTCTCAATACCGCGATGTTTTATGAGAGAGACAGGCGTTACATTTCAATTTACAGGAAATTTCTCAATAAGGATATCGTTTAACCCTTTCAGACCTGAATTTTTTTCGCTATCTAGGGAATTATTTTTAATGCTGTAATATTCTTCAGTTGAATTTTCAATGATTTTAGAAGCAAGATTTATGCAATTATATGCACCCATTTTCATTCTACAACACTGCGTATACTGAAAAACAAGGCCTTTTTTACGGACTAAATTAATTAATTTTGTAGTACCAACTGTTTTACTAAATAAACTGATCGTTCAATAACTACATCGCAGAATAACAACGTCTACTTTCAGTTATACAGTGGAATACACAATTTCCGCGTTCTTTGAAGTTCGCAAACTGCTGCGCAGTGCAACACTCGCTTCTTAATATTTTTATAGTGTTCTTCCGCAGGTGGCAGTAATTGTGCATGATGAAGTGATTGAACACTCAGGTGTCGTATACATGTTCTTTCCATTGAGAAAAAATGCTTGTGAACCATCTTAGACACCGAAGAAGTTGTCTACAGATTTGTAGCCAGTGGGTCCGAAAGGGTTAATGTAACTATTAACAAAAGTGTCAAGCAACACGTGTGACGGAAGAAGTTTTAAGGACTGGGGGCCTTTCACAGATAGGTGCTTGTTTACCTGAAATGTTTGACTTCAAAAACAGTTTCTGTAGTTTTCAGGAAGAAAATTACTAAACATCCAATACAAAATATTCCTTAGAGCGAAGCTAGAGACTGTTACTATGGTAAAGTAAGAAAGAAAAGCGAACTTATCAAGCTCTGGGGAGATGTAACCTGCAGGCAACTGCTTCACTACGAGGCAAGACTGAACGAACAGCTCCGTCGATAGCTAACCTAAAGTCAACTGTGAGAGACTTCGGTATGAAACTCATTCTTCTGATTGAACAATTCTGTTTAATATATATATATATATATATATATATATATATATATATATATATATATATATATATATATATATGGAACTAGTTTACTCCTGTAGTTTTGCAAAAACAATAAGAAGCATTGCACTCAAAAGTTGAAATAAATTATGTTTATTACCTGCACTTGTTTTCTGAAAGTCTGTAGGCCGTTTCACAGCAAGTGCCTTTTAGATAAAAATAAGCAAATTAATGAAATTGATAAATTGAGCCAACCAGTAGCAAGAATTGTTTTAATAATAAATTACATGGCTTATTAGAACCACAACTATTGCAAATGGTTGATAATTTTATTAATTTGTCTTCCTTATAATGGTGCGACGCAGCCATGTTTGAAATATTGAATTACACATTATGCACCAGCTCCGTGCTGGATCAGTAATCTGAAAAATGCAGTCAGAAGTACTCAGTACGCTTTAGGATCGTCAGAGACGAATTCAGTTTGTTTGAGCGAAGAATTGATGGAAAATCTCCGTGGTTTTAGTCAAATGTTCAAATGTTTGTAGAGCTTATGGGACTTAACTACGGGGTCATCAGTCCCTAAACTTACAAACTACTTATGAACTAGCTAATACTAAGGACGACACAAACATCCATGCCTGAGGGGGGATTCGAACCGCCGACCGTAGTGGTAGTACAGAACGTGACTGGCGCGCCGCAGACCGCTCGGCCACCGCAGCCGGCTGGTTTAAATTGAAGGCAGATGTGGCTGTACAAATAATTTATTACTTCACAGTGTACGTACGACAATCGAAGGCATGTTCCTTTTCTTCGGCTTCGTGTTGCTTTAACTGTACTTGTAGACCAATGACTGTCGCAACCCAAAAGCAACAACACTTTTCTTGTGAGTTCTGGCAAAAAGGAAGAATTTTAACTACTCCACTAATTCGAATATAAATGCCGTTTAATGGCGCAATTTAAGAGTAATCATCTTTTCTTTACTATTATGCAAATCGCGCCATGAAGACCCCTGTGGCAGTAAAAGAGTATCTTAGGTAAGTGGTTGGGAGTGCAACTTCACGCAAGATGGATGTCAGTAGCAAAATGATGGTCGCGAGGGCGGCTTTACAACCCAGCCGAGTTGTTTGGAAAGTCGGTAAATCAGTCGAATACTCGCACACGCGCAGAGGGAGGGAAGGTAATAAAATTTCACGTCGTACGACGTCAGCGTTCTCGGTAAACAGTCGGAAAGTGCACGTTATTAGAGACTCCGCGGGTTGCGGTACAAGCGAGCCAACTAATTCGTTAGTTAATGCGCCGAGGTAACGGACGTGGATTTAAAAGGTCCGACTCGTGCGTAAATCCATTGCGCAGGTGGGGCTCGCCGGCCGTTAGGCAAAAGCTACCTGCCATTAGTGGCTGCCCTGAGGCCAGGGGGACGCGAGGTTGCCACCATGTTGCACAAAACGCTGCCCCCGAGTGTACCGCGTTTAAGTGTAATTTGCATGTCGTTTGAAAATCGTTTGCAACGCTTCGACCGAAAAGTAATAATTACCGCGGCAATTCTTTTCTTTTCTCGGAGGAATATTGCCGACAGAAAGGAGCGTAGTAGCTGCCATCATCGCTTTCGAGGTACACTCGCGTCCCGTGCAAAGATGGTTGCAGTTTTCTCCTGACTCTTTGAGAAAGCATTCGCAAAATGTTTTCATTACTGTGCACTTCATTTTGGCTCTATGGATTCACCTTCACGTGTTGGATACAACTAGACCATACGACGTATAGTATTAATTAACAGTCATAATTTTCAACAATCGACCAATCTATATAAAACATACCTCTGTGAATATTGGAAACACTGCTCTGTTGCACTGTGTCTTGGCTTCGTCTTTGGAAGTATCGCATAATGGGGAGTCAATTTAAAATCACTCAGATGTCAAACAACTAAGTAAACTGTTCATTATTTACAAAGTATTTCGTAGGGCATGAAAGGGACGCAGTGGTTGGGAAGAACGTAAGACAAAGTTGTAGAGATTCTCCAATGTTATTTAAGCTGTACATCAAGCAGCTACGAAGGAAAACAAGGATTTTACGGTTTGCCGTACCACGACTGATTTATTTGGTATAAACCTCTCGGTTGATACTGATATTATGTCTTTGAATGCAAGCCACAGCTGATCTACACTCGCATTTTTAGTTTAAAAGACTCGAGCTTATCACCCAGAAAAGCATCTGCTCTTTTGAATAGACATATTTTTCGTTCATTTTTGGTGCATTTCGGAATTTCGATATTCACTCTCGCTATTACAACTCTATGTTCTTTAATCCCTGTATCTGTTTTGATGCTCTTTAATAGTTCAGGATTATTTCTTGCCAGGAGATCAAGGGTATTTTCGCAACAATTTACTATTCTATAGGGTTCATGAACTAGCTGCTCGAAGTAGTTTCCAGAAAAATCATTCAGAACTACTTCGGACGATGTTTTATTTTTTCCGCCGGTTTTGAATACGTATTTATGCAAACATATCGAGGGTAAATTAAAGTCGCCACCGATTATAACAGTATTCTTCGGGTACCTGTTTGAAATGTGATTCAAGCTTTTTTTGAACATTTCCGCAATTGCGTGGTCTGAGTCAGGGGGTCGATAAAAAGATCCAATTATTAATTTATTTCGGTTGTCAGGTATAACCTCTACCCATACCAACTCACAGGAAGTATCTGTCTCAATTTCGCTAGAGGATAAACCGTTTGTAGCAGCAATAAACACGCCACCCTAGTTTTTATTTATTCTATCCTTTCTGAAGACCATTTGGCCCTTTGTAAAAACTTCGGCCGAACTTATCTCTGGCGTCAGTCAGCTTTCAGAACCTATAACGATTTGTGCTTCAGTACTTTCTATCAGCGCTTGGAGCTCTGTAACTTTCCCAACACAGCTACGACAATTTACAACTGTTACACCAATGGTTCCTAGATCTGCATTCTTCCTGTGTCTGACCTGCGCCCATTGAAACCCATTTTTTGTGTTCCGAGGCTCTCTAACCTAAAAAACCGCCCAGTTCACGCCACACAGCCCCCGCTACCTGTGTAGCCTCTTCCTGAGTGTAATGGATTCCTGACCTATTTAGTGTAACCCCAAAGCCGGCCACGGTGGCCGAGGGGACTAAGGCGCTTCAGTCACGGTCTGCACGGCCACTATGGTCGGGGGTTCGAATCCCCGCTCGGGCATGGATATTTGTGCCGTCCTTAGGATAAGCTAGTTGATAAGTAGTTTGTAAGTTTAGGGACTGATAACCCCGTAGTTAAGTCCCATAAGCTTAACAAACATTTGAACATTTTTTTTTTTTTTTTTTTTTTTTTTTTTTTTTTTTTTTTGTAACCCCAAAACCCATCACCCTTTGGCGCAAGTCGAGGAATCTGCAGCCCACACGGCTACATAACAGTCTGAGCCTCGCTCCACTCGGCTCTGAACCAAAAGTCCGTACTCAGTCCTGTCGACTATGTTGCAGATGGTGAGGTCTGCCTCCATCTTACAAGCAAGACTGGCAGTCCTTACCACTTCTGATAGCCGCTCAAACCCTGAGAGAATCTCTTCCTATCCAAAGCAACACACATCGTTGGTCCCGACATGAGCCACCACCTGCAGCTGGCTGCACCCTGTGCTCTTCATGGCATGCGGAAGGACCTGTTCCACATCTGGAATGACTCCCCCCGGTATGCAGATGGAGTGCACATTGGACTTCTTCCCCTCCCTAGCAGCCATATTCTTAAGGGGCTATATCACCCAACTAACGTTGGAGTTCCCAACCACTAACAAACCCAGCCGCTGTGAGTGTCCGGATCTTGCAGGCAGAGGGGTGACTACAGGACAAGCGACACCATCTGCGTCAGGAACATCTTCTGCCATAGATAGTGCCTCGTATAAGTTCGTAAGACTAACCCGGGGAGGCCTCCACTTCTGTCCCCCGGAAGTCTTACGCCGCCTGACACGCACTGAGGAGACCTCCCAATCCACCACGGATTGGGGGGCGATTCTCTCGCGGGCAGTGAGCGGGCTGGTCACAGCCACAGGCCGATCGGAGGGCACAACAGACGCACAGGGCGTCTGCAGCTCCCCCGCGAGCGGCCCACAACAGTGGGCCCACCCACCGCAGTCTCAAGTGTTGCCTGCGGACCCAACGCCGCCTGAAGCTGCGAGCGAAGAGTCACCAACTCGGCCTGCATCCATTCGTAGGAATCATAGTTCCTAGCCATTCTACAATCCTATATATGTTCCAAATAAGTGCGACTGTTGTGATTTAATCTCTGGAAGAATACCCTAAAACGTAACTATGACGCGGATCTAAGTATACGCATGTGAACACTAAACTGTTACTTTCGTGCGAAGCTGACTAAATATACGATCGAGGGCATAAAAGTTTTATAAACAGTGAGCTTCGAAAAAAATGTACCAAACAATAAACTGCTTATTAACGGCGAATCTGGAAAATATATACGCGAGCTAATAAATCAAAATATCAACACTGATCTGTCAACTAAGAGCGATTCTTAATAAATAAACACGCGAGCACACGAAAGTTTGATGATCTGTAAGAGAAAGAACGCAAGAAATGAAAATAAGTGGCTTCTAGTAAGAAGCCGGTTGACTTACAGTGAAGAACTGCCTGCTGCGCGACACGTATGTGTATTAGCGCGAAACCCTTGTGCCAAATACAGGGCAAACTGCGAGCCATGGAGTACAATGGTCGAAGTAGGAAGCCAATTTACATTTTGGATTGGGCGGGTTATGTGCTTTTGTTGTCCACGTGCAAGGGTGTTAAGCCCGTGTGCCTGGAGTAGCGAAGCGGTTTAGTCCCGGTTTCGAATCCCGGCTCCTGCACGAATTCTCGATGTCCATGGTAACCCTTACCACCAGCTGAGACTCAAGAGCACCAGATGAAATCTGCATTAAGATCGACTATTCTTTCGATCAAGCTTGAAAGACAAAATGTCGCAATTCTTAATTGATGTTTATATATTTATTTATTAACATGGCGTACATGGTCATATTACAGTATTATTTAAAAATGTTCATATATAAAGGATTACGTATACAAAAACTATATACAAGTACAAGTAACAGAAACAAAGAAAAAGACAAACCAGAGAAAATACTATAATTGAATATCTAGGACTCTTAACCACTCTACAGCTCTTCTTGTCACCAAATGCAGCTCAGAGTCCTCCAGGAAATTTTCCGTAGTGCACACTCTTCAATCAGGTGCTGCACAGTTTGCACAGGATCACCAGAGTCACACGATGGGGCATCTTCGTATCCCCATTCATACGAGCAGGCACTACATCTTCCATGCCCTGTGCGGAATCGGTTCTGGGACTTTTCTGGGAACACTGAATCCATTCACACGTTTGTTAAAGTCAGTTGTAAGGTGAGAGTGGGAGTGAACTTTTGCAAACCTCTTTCCATTTTTGAGAGAGATCATAGTCAAGGGGCGCACTCGCATTGGCCATGGTGGTTTTCTGTTTTTGCTGGTAGGTATACTCTCACGTTGACGGTACAGAAGTGGGTTATGGTGAGTGGAGTTCTTGTGGAACTCTCTTATTTCTGCTTCTTCTCGTCTTATTGATGCAGGTGGAATATTACACAGTACAGGTAGCCATGGAAGTGCTGTAGACTATGTAGTGCCACGGTTATTCTCATTTCTTGATGCAGTTTGATGCTACTTAACGTACATGTGCACTATTATTCCATATTGGAGCACAGTATTCTGCCTTGGAGTAAACTAATGCCAATTAGCAGTACGAAGAGAATCTGCATTTACACCCTATCCTGACCCAGCCAGTATTCTGACAATGTCGATTCTGGTGTTCACTTCTTTTTCAACGTATTCTAGATGGTTCTTAAAGGTAAGAGCCCCATGTAAACTTACCCCCAAGTATTTTGGGTGTGGGTTATATTTCGGGGGGCATTTTCGAAGATCACATTTAATTTGCGATTTTCCTCACGGTTATTAAGGTGGTAAAGCGTTTACCACTGTTTTACTTGGATTTGGCTTCAGTCTCCACTCTTGAAGTAGTCAAGGTTCCCTCACACTATTCCAAGTTTCTTGCTTGATAAGCTAGCACTAGATCGTAGGCAAATTGTGTGATTTTAGCGCTAGATTAGATTAGAACGTCTTCCATAGATCATGAATACGACACTTCGTAATGATCATCAGCAAAAAGAACCAGCTCTGTATCTTCATGAATATAGAATGGCAAGTCATTAATATATATTAAGAACAGCAAAGGGCCCACGACCGAACTTTGTGGCATGCCATTTTTGATTGTTCTGAGGAATCAGCTGTTTTGTGCACAGAGACTTGCGGTATTCCATCATTCAGCCTTCGCCAAATTCTCCCTTCGTCTCCAAGGAATGCTTGAAATCGTCTATTGCTGAGCATACCATCCATTAAATTAATCACCTTTTGCCGCGGAATGACTTCTGCCAATTTAAGCAGCAGATTCAAATGCGGCCGTAAGATCAACAAATGCTACTGCAGTCTTTTATTTGCGTTGATACCCTGTTTCGATAAAAGATGTTAACGACGATACTTGGTCCCAGCAACTGCGACTATTTCGGAAACCTGCTTTATACAATGATGTTGCTCTGTCAATTAATGATTGGATTCTGCTTAACAACATTCTTTATAACAGTTTATAGATTACACTCAGTAGTGATATTGGTCTGTGATGTGATGCTTCGCTACTATCTTGGCCGTTTTTTTTTGGCAGTTATTACCTTTGCTACCCTAAATGTTGTTAATTTTCCAGTAGTCAGTATGATAAAAAGTAGCTGTAACAACGGCTGCTTAGTTTACGGACCCACATTTTTCAAGAACTCTGGATAAATTTCATCAAAACCAGCGGCTTTGTCTTTATGCACACTTGCCAGAGCTTCCTCCAGCTTCTCGGTTGTGAACTCGGCTGAGAGTCCTGAATGGGGGACTAGCTGAGACCATTTGGATTGTGTCTTCGCCAGTCTAGTGCGCTTCATGATCATAGCTGCTTTAGAGCTCTGCAATGAGTGTGTCGTGACTGCATTTGGTAGGAAGCTATGATTGTATCTCTCAGCATTAGTCTACATCCATTTTCTTTAGTAGCTTACACGCTTCACAACTCAATAAGAGAAGTCGAGGCTCTCTATAGCTTCTTGCTATCCGTCTACTGTGCTGGTTCAAAGCTTGAAGAAGTTCGTCTGCTGTTTTATTTGCATGTGTAAGTTTATATTCCTCGTATAGCTCATTGGACCATTTTGGGATGAACTGTTTACTGTTTCCTGTGCTACCTGTCATAGTTCTTAACTTGCTGTTGTTATCAAATAAGAAAAAGGAAGAACCGATTTAACACCGAATTGATTGGATTATAAGTGTAATTTTATGTCAGAGAATGAAAACTGGTTGTTGAGGGAAGGCCCTATCCTTGTTATATCCAACTATATGCCGCATCGTCGAACCGAATAGTGGAGACGCGTGCTTTTCTTCGAGGTCCAAAAATGTTTAGACACTTTGGGAGAGATCGGAACTAAATGATAAGAAAGGAAAGAAACCTGGGGTGTAATGCCCCGTCGACTGCTTGGTCATTAGAGACTGAGCTCACACTCGGATTTTTTCAGTAAAGATGCGGAAGGAAATTGGCATTGCCCTTAACAAGGAACCATCCGTCATTTGCCTGGAATGATTTAGGGACATCACAAAAATCCTAAATTTTATGACCGGAAGTTGGATTCGAAGCCCCTTCCCCCTGCATGCAAGTTCAGTGAGCGGTGCGGCACCTCGCTCAGAACTGAATATGTAAGGGCCAACGGAACATCTCCAACGAAATCGAAACAGCACCATTCTGTTGAAGAAATTTGCTCTCTAACATGTTGTCAAGTTTGTTTTGATTATGCTGTAAGATTTTTAATGGGAAACTCCTACACACCTTCAATACAATCTTAACCTCTCAATGTCCATCAATCTGCGTAACACGAAGAGTCGCACCCATGGTTCCAAAGGCTACAGAAAACATTTTTCCATAATGACATTGACCGCCTTGTTTGATAATAGGATAAACTTATTAACAGTTACGGCCATAACTTTTGGAATGCAAAACAGTTTACTAACTTTTTTCCCATCCGTGTCGTTTTAATTTTTCTGCCTCTTGTACTGTACATTGGGTTATCATGATTACAACATTTCCGGCAATTTTTTGGATATTCTTCGAAAGTATGGGACAGTACAGTGCTATTTACAAACTTCGGAAGGAATTACACATGTAACTATGATGAAGAATTGAAATCTGCGCAAAAAGAAGAGCCAGGTTAGCTTATTAAAAAAATTTACGTCAAACTAGCTTCTAGTTTTATTGACACCGGTTAGGTGAGTCTATGTTGCCCTTTTTAAATCTCTTAATATTCAAATATCAGATGGTAATATTTCGTCGCGTTTTACTTGCAGTCTGGACATTCACATGGGAATACCGAAAATAAAACACCTTAATGTCCAGGGTAAAACATGCACAGGTGTTACAAGCCAACACATAATGATGTTTTATTTGGGATTTGTTCATATCAAAGCCCAGGTTGGAATTTCAAAGTGACTAAATAAATCGTGTAATACTGGTATGTTAAACTTTCATTCCCACACTAAGAATTCAGGTTTCTAAAAATAAAAATTCATTATTATCTGTAGTAACAGAGTGCACTGAAACTCAAAATATGTGTTTTAAAATGTCTGATCGAACAATATATATATATATATATATATATATATATATATATATATATATATATATAGTCAAGTATTTTATTCACAACACACACGTTTGTATCAAGGTATACTGCTCCTTGGGATGCCAAAGCACGAAAGATGAGACAGTTCACTGTTGAAATATGAACCAGACTCACGCTCGCACTCACATCGACATACAGACGGCAACGTAACACAAGCTCGAAGTCGGATAGATTAATGCTTCTGAAGTGGCAACACGCCTTACCAAACAAGAAAATGTCGTACTAGAAGCATGTTGTTCATCAACAACAATGCGACTTTGAGGATTGATACACATAATACGGTATTAATAAGCTTTTCATATGTCGTTGTCGAGGAACAACACTGGGAAAGAAAGGGTTAACAATTTGCAAGATGAGAACATAGAATTGATGAGATCTGTATCGATAAAATTTGAAGAAAAATTCCTTTAAACTTTTTTAAAATATGTGATTTTACCTTATCGCAGATTTCCGTCACAAACAGTTAGATCGCGCCAACAGCTTGTATAATTTCAAACAGATAATCAGTGAGGAGTATACCCAGATAAGCCAGAACATTATAAACAGCAGCTTACCTATCTGTATATCCACCTTTGACACGCGGCGACGCTTCTTTTCACGGAAGCAATGAGAACTTGATAGGCCTCCATCACACACCCAAGTCAACCAGTTGAATTCCGGAGAGGCTGCCGATCAGCTCTGACGCCTCGGTCAATCACAGCCCAGATGCGGGTTTACGTCATCGTGCATACTTTGGCATCCAACATGACGGGCGTTACGGAGCTTACTTTGTAGCACGACTAGTGATTACCATTTCTGTTCCAATCTCAAGCAGCACGAGGGGAATACGACCGTCTATATACTTCTCCTAACGCCTACTTGAGACTTCAGAAAAATGTTTGATAGAATAAGAAAATTCCTGAACGCGTTATAAAGTTTGTAAGATGAAGAAAGATGTTAATGTGATCGGTAATGTTTGTATATTTCATCAAAAATGTTGTACATTATTTCGCCAAAATACTATACGAACTACAGTGTAGAAATTCAACTCTAAAAGAACATCACTGATTATCTAACGTCTGTGGTTATTGTGAATTAATATATCGCGGTGATTATGCTGTGCCTGTATTTTGTGTGTTTTTTTAGGCGCTACTGTAATTGTGGTTATGAACTGTAGATTAAAACTTAAAAAGCTGGAAAAGGTAGAAAATTAAGGCATGAAACCTGTACGAATTGAAGGAACTAAAGGTTGTTGAGAGTTTACGGAGAGCATTAGGGAAGGATTGACCGAAACGACGGAAAGTAATTTAATTGACTGGGTAGTTTTGAGAGACAGTAGTGAAGGCAGCAATGGATCATATATATAGGACAAGGCGTAATAGAAATCCCTGGATAAACGGGAGCTACTGAACATAATTGATGGACTGGGAAAGTATAAAAATGCAGTAGAGAGGTAGGCAAAAGGGAGTATAGATGGCTTAAAATGAAGTTGGAAAGAAGTGTAGACTGGCTAAGCAGGAGTGGTCAGAGGACAAATGCAAATCCGCAGAAGAATTTATAAATAGGGCTTGATAGATACCGCCTACACGAAAATAAAAGAGACATTTGGAGACAAAATACGCAGTTGGAGGAATATCAAGAGCTCAGATCGATAATCAGTACTAAGCAAAGAAGGGAAAGCTGGAAGGTGGAAAGGGTGTATAGAGGGCCTATGCAAAGGAAATGAAGGCAGTAATGTAGAAATGGAAGAGGAAGTAGTCGAAGATGAGATAGGAGACACGATACTGCGAGAAGAATTTGACAGAGCACTGATGATATTCCGTCTGAACTGCTGATTCCGTTGGGAGAGACAGTCATGAAGAAATTATTTCACCTGGTATGGAAGATGTATAAGACAGGGAAAATACCTCCGACTTCAAACAGACTATAATAATTCCAATTCCAAAGAAAGCAAGTTGCAGACAAGTGTGAAAACTACACAACTATCAGGTTAATACGATTTATTACAGGCGAATGGCAAAACTCTGGAATCCGACGATGGTGAAGATCAGTCTGGGTTTAGGAGAAACATAGGAATACACGAGCCAACGGTCACGTTATGATTTATCTTAGAAGATAGCTTAACGAAAGGGGAACGTATGTTTTTAGCTTTTGTAGATCTGCAGACAATTTCTGATAATGTTGACTGGAATACATTCCTGGAATACAATGTCCGAAGTGAAGAAGATATAAACGCAGAATGGCTATGGGAAGTGAAGTCTTTCTGAAAAAGTGAAATTTGTTAATATCCAATACGTTAGCAAGTCCTTTATGAAAGCATTTGTCTTGAATGTAGCATTGTACGGGGATGAAACGTGCACGGTAAGGAATTCAAACAGAAAGATGATAAAACCTTTCGAAATGTGGTGCTACAGGCGAACGAAGATGATTAGATGGGTAGACCACGTAACTAATCATAAAGTGATTAAATGATTGGACCGGATTTTGACTGTAAGGTATTTTATTTTCACAATCCGGATTTCGGGTTTTAGGCCATTATCAAGTGTACAAATAGTCCAATTATTTGGTATATGTGAATGAGCAAAATATTTTTTTTTTTTTCAAAATATGCTTGCATATACATAGAGATACATTTTTCAAAATATGCTTGCATATACATAAAGATGCAAGTAAGCGTCAAAATAACTGAACATATATGTATTGATGTAAAATGGATATTTAATCAGAAAGTAACAGAACTGGGGAGAAAATGAATTCCTTCCATTCTTGAATAAGATAATGGATATGTTGGAGGGACACATTTTAAGACATTATGTAACCGCGAATTTAGCGTTAGAAGTATGTGTGTGGGGGTAAAAATCGTAGAGGAGACCAAGTATGATTAAAGTAAGAGGGTTCAAAAGGATATGGGTTGCCGTTCTTATTTGGAGATTAAGAGAATTACACTGAACTGTGGATCGTGCAGAGCTGCATCAAACCAGTCTCAGGACTGAAGACCACAAGAACAACACCAACTGAAATTCTTTCTATCTACATTAAATGTGAGTCATTTTTAAATCCTTCTATCGTTTCGCTTATTTTTCAGTTTTGCAGATCGGGAATTCAGGAGGGTAATCAGGAACACACAGATTTTCACAGTGTTCTTTGATGAAATTGATCATTATTTAATCTGCAGTGAAATTGGTTTTGTGAAACCGAAAGTACAGAATGTCAGGTCCATATGCAAAAGGATAACAGAACAAGGAAATTAGGCACAAATATATAACAAAGATCTCAAAAAGGTATCAGTTAGTTGAATGTAGCCATTTACAGTCACTGGAAAGGGAGTGGACAAGGTACAGGGACACACTACAAGAAGTGGCCAGAGAAAGTCTTGGAACAGTAGTGTGTAAAGGCAGAAAGAAGCAGACAGCATGGTGGAATGACACAGTCAAGGCACTCTGTAAAAATGAAAAGAAGGCAATTCAAATATGGCTCCATACTAGGAATCAGGCAACTAGAGAATTTTATGTTGAAGAAAGAAACAAAACGAAACAGATAATTGCAGAATCCAACCAGAAACCTTGGGAAGACTTTGCAAATAAGCTAGAAACTATGGGTCAAGCCGCGGGAAAATCATTCTGGAGTGTAATTACCAGTCTTCGAAATGGAGGGAAGAAGGAATTGACAAATGTTTTGAACAGGTCAGGAAAGCTGCTAGTCAATCCTGTGGATGCCTTGGGCTTACTGCTAACTGTAAGTGAAACGTTGAACGTTATGTTATTTTTTGAGGTATAATGAGATACGAATAATGACGGAAACATGATCACATTTGAGGAAGTGGAGAGAATGGTCAGTAGATTGCAGTGTAATAAAGCTGATGGGGTAGATGAAATTAAGTAAGAACTCATCAAATACAGTGGAAGTCCAGGTCTGAGATGGTTACACAGGATAAATGAAATGGCGTGGGAGTCGGGAGAGGTTCCCTCTGACTGGAACAAAGCAGAAATCTCGCCAATTTTCACACATGTAAACACAAAAGATTGAAAGTATCTCTTTAATTAGTGTTGTGGGCAAAATATTCTCAGGTAGAGTTGAAAGGAGAGAGCGGATAGTAGTTGAAGACATCTTGGATGAAAATCAGTGTGGATTTAGGCATCTAAAAAAAAAAAAAAAAAAAAAAAGTTTCTGGATTGTGGCGTCGCACAAGTCTGAAGTGCGCGCCACGTACTTTCGCCGCGCGCCGCCATGCACGCATGGCGCTGCATTTTTACGACGTCAGCCACGAGCGCCCTGTGCTGCAACCCGCTCGTGGCCACAACTGAACTGCATCGGTCACTTGGCTATAGGATAGGCACTAGTAAAGTTTCTCATCAATAGGCAGGCCTCTATCTAGTTAAATTATGTATCTGCAATCCACTAGTCTTCAGTTAACAAAGTGAAGTATGGTACTATATCTACGAAATACATATCTTGTTCTAATCTAGCTTAGTGTTTCTAGTTTCTGATGTCGCACTGGCTGGTCACCTCAGACTCTGTGCCCGCACACGCGTGCATCCTATTTCCCTGTGTCGGTCTCTCTAGTCGGCCACCGACACCTAGGATGAACTAGCGGCAACGAGACACAAAAAGTGGCGACGAGGATGCGATACAAAAGGATCAGATCTTTAGCTTACAGCAGATAACGATGAAGTGCTATGTTTGGAACAGGGAATTGTATCTATGTTTTATAGATCTAGAAAAGGCTTATGATCATTTTTCTTGGAGGAATCTACTGTCAGTTCTACAAGATTATGGGATAGGAAGCAAAAGTTTGCAAGCAATTAAAGTTCTTTACGTAGACTCTCAGGTAGAGATTAAAATAGACAAAAACAAAGACTGCAGTCTCGCATATGCGGATGATTTAGTTGTTATGGCGGATTTGATTGAAAGGTTGCAGTCTAATATTCCAGAGCTAGATCAGAGGTGTAATGGTTACGGTATGAATATCAGCATCCTCAAACCGAAAGTAATACCTGCGGGAAAGAGATTTAAGCAGATTGAGTGGCAAATAGGAGGAACACAGTTAGAACAGGTGGACAGTTTCAAGTACTGCAAGAAAAAAGTTGTACCAAAACTAAGTTAGCAGTGTATCGTCCTATCTTTCGAATACAGGTGAATGAATACAGGTTACTTGTTAATAAGATTGAGGTTACAGATATGAAAGTAGCTAGGATGACTATTACTGCAGGTACCAACAGATAGGAAAAATGGAAGGTGAGGGCCATAATGAGGAATGAAAAAAAAAAAAAAAAAAAAAAAAAAAAAAAAAAAAAAAAGTGAGGCATGAGCGAACAGGCTGAGGAGCAAGGTTACCTAAGAGGTATTGTGACCTAAGACCTGACTGGGTCGGGAGCGACTAGCGACGACCGACCGATCAAGCGTCGCCGCTAACGAGAAACACTCCACGAAACCACAGAGACGACAATAACAAAAACTAATCGAAAAAACAAAAGCCAAATCGGAACCGTGACAGAGCAGAGTACGAAGCCAGATAACCAATAGCGAAAGTAAACGGAGCGCAGTCAACAGCAGACTGAGGAGCGAGCTGTGGCTCCGGCCCTATATAGTGCGGCGCGGTAGGCGCGCCACGGCGTGCAGCGCTCTAGTGGCGATGGCAGCGCTAGTAGGTTGTGCGCGCCGCCTAACGGCTGCTGTCATAGTCCATGTGGTCTGGCGGGCTCTCGAACATGTCGTACCGGGATACCAGATCCCTCCCCCCCTGAAATGGGCGCGTAGGGACGGAAGCGCCCAGGACGGTGCTTTGGAAGGTGGACCGATGGCACGAGTGGTGTCACGGGTGGAGAGCCCGCTAAGTCAAGGTACGGATGTGGGGCCTCCGTAGAGGTACAAGGATGCGGTGGTGTGGAAGGCGATTGCCGAGAGGGTGAATGTGGAGGCGAGGTCTCTACTTCCATGCCCGTGTCCCCTGGGATTGCCGATGTCGCCGAGGTGCACATGTGGCCCCGGTGGTGGGGGTGTGTCAGAGGGTGATCTGCCCTGTGAGCACCGTTGCGGCTGAGAGTGTGCCATCGCTGGGTCTGCATCGACAGGAGCCGTGGACAACGCCCGAGAGCGCAGATTGTAGCCATGTGATCGAGGAATTGGCGATAGCAGGGGCTCCGGGTCTGGCTGTGCTACTGGTTGGGATGAGGCAGGGAAACGAGGGCGAAGTTGGTTAGTATGTCGGCGCTCCAAACCCCTCTGAGTGTTGACAGAGAGGAGGCGTCGCCCGTGAGTGGCCACTACGGTAGCCGGCACCCATGAGGGCTTCGTACCATAGGAACGGGCCCACACAGCGGATCCTGGTGCATATTGCCCAGTATACCGCGTCCTTGGTTCCGAGGGCTGTGGGGCCAAGAGATGGAGAAGGTTGCGTGGCTGGCGGCCATGGAGGAGTTCTGCCGGGCTACGATCCTGTAGGTACTCAGGAATAATGTGAGGGCTGCTGTGGTGGTGGAGGTGCCCACAGATTTCAGCATTTGTTGTTTAAACGTCCGCACCATCCGCTCAGCAGCATCATCAGAGGCTGGGTGGAATGGCGGACTAAACAGGTGTTTGATGCCATTTGCATCACAAAACTGCTCAAAGGCTGCCGCTGTAAACTGGGGCCCATTGTCAGAGACGATGGTACGGGGAAGACCCTCGATAACAAGAATTTGTGTGAGGGCATTGAGTGTGGCAGTCGTGGTGGTGGACGCCATGCAGACTACATAGGGGTAGTGGTAATAGGCATCAATGACAATAAGCCACATAGATCCCAGAAAGGGGCCCGCAAAGTCAAGATGGATGCGGTCCCAAGGGCGACGTGGAGCAGGCCAGGGAGAGAAAGATTGGGCCAGAGCAGCCTGGTGCTGAGCACAAGTGGAGCAATTGCGGACGATGGCCTCCACGTCTTTGTTCAGACCTGGCCAATAAACGTGTCTCCTGGCCAGGGATTTCATACGTGACGTACCCCAATGTCCCCGATGGAGAAGATCCAGAACGTGAGGGCGTAAATCAGGTGGGATAACCACCCAGTGGCTATCGCCCTCCGCATGGGGCATAAAGTAATATGTGCCTCAAAATTGGTTGCACACCCTGGACCCGGTTCGAACAGAGACGCAAAAGAGGCACAAAGGTCGTCGAGTTCCTGGAAAGGAACAGTGTCAGAAATGACCTGCACCTCATCGGAGATGGAGAACCCAAACAGTGAGAACGCATCGAGGCTGAAAATGTTGCCAGCTGAGTGGCTATTGACCACAAAGAGGGTTACAGGACGTGTAACCGTTTTGTAAGTTGCCAATGTGGTAAACTGACCTTTCAGAGGAATCGCACTGTCACCATATGCTACCAACCTGCGGGAGGGCGGGTCCAATTCTGGGTAGCCGAGACGGGCATATGTCGGGAGGTTCACCAGGGAGACTGTCGCCCCTGTGTCCACCTGGAAGCGGACGTCATGGTTAGCTATTCTGAGATCAATAAACAATTTGGTAGCGGGAGAATCACCCTGGGGAACAGTAGCCTGCAGTTCATGAACTGTCCCCTGACGCCAATAAGAATTCGGGGAAGACTGTCCTGCCGTTTGCCGACAAACCGAATGGAGATGCCCATCTTTTCCACAACGACTACAGTGGGCCCAGCGGTCTGGACAGTCCGCCCGTTGGTGCGCCGTAAAACAGTCGGGACAGGACGGTAAACCACGTTGCCTACGCCGACGAGAAGTGACCGGTCGTTCAGAGGCCATGGACACGTCAGAGAGGGAAGGATCACGACGCTCCCGGCGGGGCAAGACCTTCCGAACGTTACGTCCCCTTTGCGGCGGTTGTACAGTTGCTACCTGAGGACGAGCCATGAGGCGCTCATTCGCCGCCTGCGCAATCTCGAAAGAATGTGCAATCTTCAGGATGTCCTCCAGAGAGGGGTCGTCCAGCTTGAGGGCCGCCGTCCGCACTTCTGGATCTGGAGCCAACTGAACGACTACATCACGGATGAGAGAGTCAGCATAGGAGGTTTTACAAGACGGGTTGGAGCACGTGAATTCGCAACGCCGACTCAGTCCTTGCAAATCTGTCACCCATGACCGATATGATTGACCTGGCTGTTTGTGATACTGATGGAATTCGAGGCGCGATGTGGCAACGTGAAATCGTTGGGAATAATAATTCGAAAGTAATGCGCACATCTCCTCGAATGTCAGTGCCACCGGATTGGAGAGGGGGGCCAACTTTTTTAGTAAGAAAAACGTCTCAGGGGAAGCCCAAGAAAGAAAAAGCGACCGTTGGAGAGCGTCATCAGAGACCTGAAAGGCGTCAAAGTGCTGTTTCAGCCGCTATAAGTAAGTATCCCAATCCTCTTTGGCGTCGTTAAAGGGCGGAAACGCAGGGGGGCGGAAATCCGTCGACGACGTGACAACCGCTTGGACGGGTTGGGAACCCTGAACCTGTAAGCGTTCCGCCAACAGTTGAATTTCCTGTCGTAACAAATCAGTTTGCTGTTGCTGTAGGAGCAGCTGTTGTTGTTGCTGCTCCACGAGTTGCACAAGTCGTACGTCCATGAAACGTGATGGAACCTGTTACCTCGTCGCCAATTATTGTGACCGAAAACCTGACTGGGTCGGGAGCGACTAGCGACGACCGACCGATCAAGCGTCGCCGCTAACGAGAAACACTCCACGAAACCACAGAGACGACAATAACAACAGCTAATCGAAAAAACAAAGATCCAAACGAAAGCCAAATCGGAACCGTGACAGAGCAGAGTACGAAGCCAGATAACCAATGAATAGCGAAAGTAAACGGAGCGCAGTCAACATAAGACTGAGGAGCGAGCTGTGGCTCCGGCCCTATATAGTGCGGCGCGGTAGGCGCGCCACGGCGTGCAGCGCTCTAGTGGCGATGGCAGCGCTAGTAGGTTGTGCGCGCCGCCTAACGGCTGCTGTCATAGTCCATGTGGTCTGGCGGGCTCTCGAATATGTCGTTCCGGGATACCAGAAGAGGCTCATGGGTTGATCAGAGGAGGGTAAGGGGAGTCGATGTAGACTTAGGAGAAAGTACTTGGATTCGATCACGAATGATTTTGAAATAAAGGGCTTAACATCAACCGAGGGAATCACGGAGGAATTTTATTTGGGGGATTTTGCTCCATACAGAACGCTGAAAGGTATAACCAGTCTCTAATGATGATGATGATTAAAATAAATAGTAAGATGTCAGATGTGCATTACTAGTTTCAAAATATTTTAACTGAGAAAAATTTTAAAAATATCTGGCTGTACACATAAGTCGTTATGGAGTCTTCGTAGATTATAATTCTGTGTTTAGACAGGCGATTATTTAAGGTTTAATTGGCAATGGTTAATCTCTTATCTTATTTTTGTGGTTTTTGCATAATACATAAGTTGTCGGAAGTACAACCGTTTTGCAATCTGTTTCAAATTTCTTCTAAATTTCCAAATTTCCTCAACTGCTTCCACCGGGTATAACGTCTCCTTCCGTCTAACGAATCCCATTTGAGTTCCCGAAGGATCTCTGACACTAGCGCAGTGATCGAACCTACCAGCAACAAACCAACCAGACCGCGTCTAAATTGGTTCTATGTCTTCTTTTAATAATAATGTTTGTTAAGCTTATGGGACTTAACTGCAGGGTCATCAGGCCCTAAGCTTACAAACTATTTATCAACTAATGTATACCAAAGATAACACGAACATCAATTCCCGAGGGAGGATTCGAACCTCCGACACGAGAGGCCGCGCGATCCGCAACGTGGCGCTCCAGACCGCTCGGCTACTCCTGCGCAGCTATACTTTGAACTCCTAGCCACATTGTTTATTTGTTTAATACCTAGAACTTTGGTGTATGTGGACTTCTTGTGTAATGGCGAAAAAAATATTGAAATAGTGTATATAAATGTCTTGCGAAATTTCTGATTCCCATCTAAGGTCAATTCGCTACCTTCTTCACATTGCGACCACAAAAGTTCTCAACCTTGAGTGTAGATTTGCTTCTCAAGCGATGGGGAGTAGCTAACGACTGGTGACGTGGAGGGTTTTCGCAGAGGAGGAGGAAAAGAATTGAGGAAGGGAGGGCTGGAAGGGACTTCACATTCACGTATGGAAAAAAGGGGGAGATAAGATTTTCCCAGCAGAAGGGAGAGATTGAGAGGGAAGTATGGACAGCTGGACAGACTCACACCTTACAGGGGAGGGGAGGGGGTTTTCATATGCAGGTCTGAACAGGCAGGATGTGTAGACAGCCATATGTTGGGCTTGAAAAATATTAACACAAATGACCAGAGAGGAATTCGCAAAGACTTTGTTGTATGGAAGTTGAAGTTGTTTAAACAAAGCTTCTAGTAATTGTTTAATACTGTAAGATTTCGATGCCCCGGAAGGAAATTTTTAATTTATTCCATGTGTTGAAGATGTTTAAATGAAAGGTGCTAGAAATTACTTGAGGCATCGATGTGTGGAGGTCCAGGTAAAGGGAATACAAACCTTGTTGTTTGGTGAGGACATGGAGTCTTCACAGATTATAATTCAGGGGTTAGAGAGACAGTTATTTAAGATTTAGTTGGCAATGGTTAATCTTTCATATTATTTCTGTGGCTTCTGCATGAATGTTGCCGGAGGTAGTACAACCGTTTCGCAATCTGTTTCAATTTTCTTCCAAATTTCCTCAACTGTTTCCATCGGGTAAATCGTCTCCTTCTGTCTAACGATTCCCATTTGAGTCCCCCAATATCTCTTCATTATTTATGCAATGTAACCATGTGAACCTTAGCATTCGTCTTTAGCAGCACATTTCAAAAGATTCTATCCTCTTGTGTTCTGGATTATTTATCGTCCATCTTTCACTCTCGTAAAGTCAGTAGATTCAAGGGAATGTTTGCTGTCGTCCTTATGTGTAGATGAAGAGGTTTGCAGAGGAGAGCTACAGCAGACCAGATTGAACTCCACAACAACAACAACAACAACAACGGTATTCCCACTTCCAGTAGCCTTGCGACATCGTAAGTCGCTGGCTGCATCCTATTCGCTGTGCCACCGATGGATCAGCATGGCGCTGCGATGATAAGGTGTAGAGCAGGTAAATAAGAGCGACCCGTGTTATTTGCTTCATCAGCGAACCTTTGATAAGGACGAATATTTAAATTAATCTTTCTCGTCTAACGAGGGTGAGTTAGTAAATAAGTCACAAACTGAGGTAGACACGCCAGTACTGCGTTGAAAATTGCTTCACTTTTCAGCTCACTCCACCTGTAACTTCAAGCACTCGTCCCATCGAGAAGGTTTTAAAAGCCTTAAGCTTGGAATTTTTGTGCCAGCGGTTGCATCCTACACGTGATGCTATTTTATTTCGTGTGGCAGATTTGGCCGTTATACCACAGCTAGGATCGTGTTCGGCCTGCCTGGTGCAAGTCTTTAGGTGATGTCACATGGGCGACATACACGTCGATGATGATGAAATGATGATGGGGACGACACAGCTCCCAATCCCCGAGTGGAGAAAATCTCCAACCCGACCGGACATCGACCCAAGCCCCCCGCCTGACAAACTACCACGCTGTCCACTGGAGAACGGAGGCGGACGCTCTTCAGCTGTAACTTTATTTGGTTCCCCAAAAATGCTGCAACCCACAAGAGTGGGTAGAGATATACCCCTACAAAGCGCGCAGTACTGCCGAGTCTACCTGAAACTTATTAACTGATACCGTCGTAGTTTTTCTAGCGTCACCATTTCAAGTATCACCTTAGCTTAGCATTCTGTAGTGTCGCTATGACTGTGTCACTTCGAGTAGGGTCCATGTATAGCTGTTGAGCTTTAACCTGAATTCAGATACAATTTGTGTCATTCAATTTTATCGTCTAAGTAGAAACAGATTTCTAGCAATCAGTAACTATTAGAAGATGAAACTCTCCCGCTGTTCTTTTGGCTGTTAACTAGCCGTGTTTGTGAAGTTAACAATTGACTGCTTGCTCACAAAATCTAATTACGGCGATATTCACACAACGACGGAAGTATACAATTCCCTTAAGCAAAACTCTGATTCTATAAGTTAAGCAAACAGTTCTACCTTTATTGTAATCTTTAGAGGAAACTGCACACAATTAAATAATGATCCGCAGTCATGGATCTAAATCAAAAATAAATGTTGGCAACGGAAACGCAAATATTCTCTACTCCAGAAGGGAGCAGAGACACAAGATACATGAACAAATTACCCCACATTAATCCAAAATAAATGATGAGGGGAGAATTTAAATTAGCACAAAAGGATTATAGTTCAACAAATGGATTTATTGTTCAAAACAAGAACAACAAGGGGAGAAGACCATTTTTTAATTACAATAAAAACACACCTTACAAACTATTCAAAATATCCACAATTATATGGCCCTAAAATTACCCACCTGCAAAGTTGAGTACAGGTTAATTACGATCACGTTTCATAGGGGGAACGGAGGAATTGCAGCACATTCACACACAGATTCATACGCCAAGCCATGCAGGTACTTACCAAGCACCCGACACCAATACACCAAGACGACAGCCAAGCAATGTGGAGAATGCAGAGCGAAGGTTCACTCGCACACAATGAAATAGTACTTTGCTTCCATAATGTGTCAAGCTAGTGGCTTAGGCTCCTGATCAACTATCAGAAACAAACGCACTTGGTTTAAGACTACAAAGTGCGGTGTACAGGTGGAAGTAAAAGTTTCCCTAGAACTTCTAACTATACATTAAATCAAGATTTCATTAAATAATATCTAAAAACGGTCGCTCTGGCGTTCGTTTAGCACAGGGAGAAGATAACTACAGAAGGTTAAAGTTGTTAGATCAATACAGCACTCTACTAAGTCGGAACACAAGATATGCATAAAGTTAACAAAAACAATTTCGAAGAGAATAAGATCGCGAAATATATCGTGTAACCATTCTTTCTGATCAGAGGAATGATATCTATTAGATAAGCAAGGTTACAGATTGCTACAGCACAATACAGAGTTTGGTCACGTAAATTCAGATAAGTGAAATAATTCTATTTCATGAAAATTAAAAACACGATAGACACCGTGCAACGGTTCTTTCTACATAGAGGAAAAAGATCTATTTAATGGTAATAACCACAACAGGGAACACGCTAATTGGTGCACACATGGGCTAACAAGTACACAGATTACAAGTTAGAATGGACAATTTTCGTGGAAAATTATCACGCTACACTCACTAGGAAACACCTTAGCAAATTAGCTATACAATTATTAATCACTCATGTGCACTGAATGATGGAAAAGCTGAAGGCTTAGTCTGATATCGTCCACGTGTTCTGTCGACAAAGTACGAACAGTATAGGCACTGTGAAGCCCCGAAAATATTAGCATTCAACTACGATAAGAACGTGAAAGACATTGAACATATTTGAACAGGCAAAGAAGTGATTTAAAAGTTATAAAGTGCAAGAACTATGCTAATGAAACACCATCACATCCTCGGAATCAGATTCCAGCAAAAATCGACATAAAATTAGCAATTCTGCAGGAAATTAAGCAAAATCTCACTACTACACATAGTGTAGCTGCTACTCCCGGAATTAAACTCGCGAAAAGGCATAAGTACGACTATGGAGCCTGAACTAAGTCAAGCCACGAGGCCACAGCAGAACCAAACCCAGAGGTACTTACCCTACCAGGAACCAAGAAGCGAATGAATAGCTCTCTAGACCACTGCCTAACCGTTACCAAGGAGGGGTAGTGGAGAGGAGCGCAGAGAGCATCACCGTTCGTCAGGCAGGTAACCTGACCTACCCCCAGCCAAGGAGGTTAAGAGCAAGCTACATTAGGAATCTTTGCTATTTTGGATTCTGCTCAGCAGTTGCAAACCTACTTCTCGCCCAGAGAAATTCAACACCCAGCGTTTGAAAGAAACGACGACACAAAACAGACGAGGCGCGCCTAGCACTTCCTAAACTTTCTTACATACAAAGTTTCATTCATTCTGTGGAAGCCAGGGCCAGTGGGAGCACATCACAGTACACACTAATAGATATTCGGGGCCTCATGTACAACATAGTCACTTAGAATTTTACATACAGATAAAACTAAATCAATATATGATGCCTGGTATCTCGCATATTGCGAGTGGAGTGTCTTGCTACACTAAAAAATATGTCTGAAGCTCGTCAACATTTGTTCATGGGGAGTCAATTAAATGGAACACGTTATGTGGACGTGAATATGTCAGCCACATTACCTTTGAACAAACTATAGACGATCGTTGTTTTCAAAACTACAGTTAAGTAATTGTGTTTTGTTAGTAGATTTAAACGTGTGTAATTAATCTATTGGAATTGATGAGACAGAAGTCAGTCTCCTACTCCACTGAAACGTAAGCGTGCAATACTTGACCACGTAGGAAATGACAACGTTCACTGCAGTTTACACTGCCAGAAGTATTAGTGCATCGTCTTAGAGTTTTCCAGTTGACTCGAGATTTATTGTGGAAACAGGTCATATGGAATACAGAAATGATTACATTTGCTGATCAATGGCTCAAGCGGTAATGCGGTACAAGGTGTTGATCCATGCTCAGATACTCAAATTAACACGTGCCATAACCTCTACAGACGGCAATGCAAGGCGCTGATTATGGCGTCCATCCGATTATACAGATCGCAAACACTGCATTGGTTCAAATGTTCAAATGTTTGTAGTGCGTATGGGACATAACTACGGGGTCATCAGTCCCTAAACTTACAAACTACTTATGAACTAGCTAATACAAAGATCCATGCCCAAGGGGGGATTCGAAACACTGACCATAGTGGCCGTGCAGACTGTGACTGACGCGCCGCAGAACGCTCGGCCACCGCGGCCGGCGCTGCGTTGGTATACATTATTTCACGTCTGCTCGAGCTGTTCACGTCTGCAAGAGTTGCGGACTCAGGAACCGCACGTGTCGCTTGTCGCCCCAGCGTAACCGACACTACTCAGTTGTAGACAAGTCCGGAGATTCTGCTGGACAGGAAAGTTGTGTTGCGTCTTGCTGACCACGTTGAGCTTCTCGCGCAGTGTGTAGGCGACTATTATCCTGTTGGAACAACTCATTACTGACCATCTAGTAAAATCATCTGAAGATCAAAACCAACTGCAGAACGATCTAAATAAGATGTCAGAATGGTGTAAAAATTGGCAATTGACTGTAAATAATCTGAAGTGTTAAGTCGCTTACGTGAGTATGAAAAGAAATCCGTTAAACTTTGTTTAAAGCATAAATCAATCGAATGTGAAGGTCGTAAAGTCCACTACACTAAATACAAACACATAGCTAATGTCGTGGGAAAGGCGAACCAGAGACTGTGTTTTATTGGCGCACCCTTAAAAGATACAACAGAAGTACTAAAGAAACTGCATATACTACGCATGTCCGTCCTTATCTGGAGTATTGCTGCCAAGTGTGAAATCCTTATCAAGTGGGTTTGACGGAAGCCATCGAAGAGTCCAAAGAAGGGCCGCCAGTTTTGTATTGTCACGATACACGGGAGATAGCATCACGGAAATGAGACAGGATTTGGGATGGGGATAATTACAACAACAGCATTTATCGCTGCGGCGTGGTCTACTTACGAAACTACATCGCCAACAATCTCCTTCGAATGCGAGAATATATTGTTGACTGCCAGTTACATAGGCAGAAATGATCATCAGAATAAAATACGAGAAATCAGAGCTCGAACGGAGAGATTCAGGTGTTCTTTCTCCCCGCGCGCTATCCGAGAATGGAATGGTAGATAAATATTACAAAGTTGGTTCGATGAATCCTCTGCCAGGCACTTAAATCTGATTTGCAGAGTATCCTATCTTAGATGTAGATGTAAATGTATTGCAAGAAGGGCAACAGACTGGGCGGCTTAATTGAAGACCGTGACACAATGGCTTTGACCAATGACGTCGTATCTGAGTCTCTCAAGATACGCTATGTAGATATACCAAGTAGCAAAATAAACACTGTCAACGAATATAAACATACGGGATAATATCGTAATATTTATGTGTTGTAGATTACGTGATTATCCTCGTAAATTACAGACCACCACAACAGAATGTACCATCTATCACAGGTCTCAGCCCAAACTAAGATGTCATTGGTCAAAGCTGACGGATCGTATCGCGGACTTCATTTGACCCGAATGGCCCGTACGACATTCTGCGTGTACCGAGCGCTGGGGAACGTTTCCTCGCCAAATACCAAAGGAGAACGGGAGTTGTAGCTTACCGCACCTTAGACCGTGAGGTTTGGGGCGTGGTCACTGTATCTGGGACGAATGCTCTCTGTGGGTCAGAGCTCGCCAAGTCCATGTCGTACGTGAAAACGACGTCAGCTGCATGCAGGTAGAAATTTGTTTTCATCGCTGAAGACCACGGGTCCCAATTCCATCTTTTCAGACGGCACCAGTCGGCCCGCGCACGTTGATGCTGTGTCGTGGGTGGGAAACGGGCTAGAGGTGTGTATGCCAGCAGATTGCTGGTAACTGGCTGGCAACAGTTCCTATTGACACCTCAGGGCTCACAAACGCTATTGTCTGTGTTGTGGTAGTTGTAGACCTGCCAAGGCTGTGCGAGGTGTTCTGTATAGTAGAGAAGGAATTTATTCTCGTCTCCTTCTAGGCTCCGTGCGCGTCGCACAGCCTCACAACAGATGGAATTTTACTATTTTATCCAAATTCAATACGTAAACTGATTGTAAACGCTGATAGGTATCTTCGAAACTGTATTTATGAAAATGTTATTTAACAAACTGCTAAATGTAAGATAAGTCGAGATGCTTTTGGTTCTGTGTTTAGGTATCGAATTATCAAATTCAGGCTCCTTTCCAAGCTCTTTTACTTTCTTATTTATTTTATTACCAAGTCCTCGGCGTTCCCCAGAATTCCGTAAGGCATTGTATTCTTCTTGCTTCACCCCGTGTGACGTCAGAAATCCACACCGCCGCACGAAGCCGAAATGAACACCACGAAAAAGAAAAATAAAGAAAACAGACAATCTACAACAGAGTACCTTACACTAAAAAAAGAAAATATATTAAAATTTTAATTTTTATGAATGGCTATTGATAAGCGACTGTACTACATCTATTACATTCTTAAAAAAAATTAAAACATAAACTATAGCCCTCAGTCGCAAGTAAAATTTTAAAATGTTTCCTAGATTTCAATGTCACAAAGGACATCTTCGTTAGACAATAAGAGAAGGGTTAAAATTAAGTGTCAAATCTTAAAAGAAATTAAAATTACAATAACATATCTGCTCTGAACAGATAGTCAAGTGAACAGATAGTCATACCTGAAATAGGAACTATATATATATTAAAATTTCCTCCTGCAAAATACTTACTAGCCCGATACTTGTTTCTTTAATGTTTTAGCTAAAATATAAGGTACTGAATTGTAACTTTTCTTCCCTTTTTGGCAGAACAAAAATTCTAAATGACTTTACCATTACAGCTGTCCTTACAATACGACGATCTTGGGCGACGTCTATGCTGTGTGGACGTACAGAACCTCATCTCGACAGTTATAATATTCACGTGATCATCGCAACCATCATCGTTGAACAGTTGACACACCACATCCAAGGACCGACCATTTGTGATGGACTTATGGAATGTTCAAATATTTGTAGAGCTTATGGGACTTAACTACGGGGTAATCAGTCACTAAACCTATTTATGAACTACCTTATACTAAAGACGGCACAAACATCCATGCCCGAGGGGGGACCCGAACCCCTGACCGCAGCGGCCGCAGCACGCCGCAGAGCGCTCGGCCACCGCGGCCGGCTGGACTTTTGACACCAGGAAACTTGATTTTAAATAACGCCTTAACCGTTTATCTGAGACGAAAATTGAATACACGCTTTTGTAGAGGATAAAATTCTCAACAACTCTGCTTTCTTGTGTTATTTCTATAACTCGCACCGTTTCAGAAATATTTACAGAAATAACGGCGATTTGACATTGTCACTTGATTTTACGTAAATGAGTACAGGCGAAGTACATGAATTTGAAAAAGAGGAGAGACTACCACAAGACAGATGATGATATTTTAACGGAAAAAGATAATGAAAATATGGGAGAGACATTAAAATAATATTTTAAAGAGGTAAAAGTTCACAAAATGTTGTTTATCTAAGCTAAAAACAAATATCAAACAATTATGGCAGTTTGTTAAAATACGTCCAGAGAGAATATTACGTGTTCATTGCATAGATATTATCAGAATAATAGAATAGTAATCGTATCGTCCATGATTTTTTATTATTTATGTTCTTATTATCTTTTTGTATTCATCTGGCCCACTGCGTCATTATGTCGTATAATAAGAAACTTCGCTGTACTAAGACGCTGCTATATGAAGAAATTATTTATCAACGATAGGGCTGTTTCAGCTCTTCAGGTTTCTGTGAAGATATACTATTCTGCCAAAGAGATAAACAGATAAGCGAAACCTAGACCATAGCAGAGATCATACTATTTGATATATATATATATATATATATATATATATATATATATATATATATATATATTGTAATTTAACAAAAGCTACACTGACAGTATAATTAACACCAATAAAATAGAAACGATTGGAACTAAGTAACATCACTGACTGAGCCGTCAAAATAGCTGTCAAAACAAGAAAAATGATTAAAAAATAAATTTTGATATATAAGAACGATACTGTGTTCACGATTAACAGCAATAAAATTGTTAAATCATCATGACAGCAAATAAGACAACGACGTTACAACTAAGTAAATATTGATGTACGTAAACGTATGGCACTTATATTATGTTTATATTATCACGTTAAAAATTGCAATATTATTTCTATTTTTATATATGTTTGACGACTTTAAAGCGTCAAAGAATGAAATAAATCGCAATTTGCGATCAGTTATGGCTTCAGTGTACTAGGTTTAGATGGAATGCCAAAGAGCGCCGAATTAAAATTTGCGCCCGTCCAGGATTCGAACCCGTGTTCTCCTGCTTACTAGGCAGACGCGTTGACCAATCCGCCACCGAGGACACAATGACCAGCCCCGCTGTAGAGGACTCTTCCCTGCACTTCTGCTGCCACACCATCATTTTCCTACTACCACAGCCTATTTGTTCTGTAATGCTTGCAGCCATAATACTGTATTTACGCATCAGGTAGAAGAGACCACGAGGTTGTTGTTGTTGTGGTCTTCAGTCCAGAGACTGGTTTGATGCAGCTCTCCACCCTACTCTATCCTGGGCAAGCCTTTTCATCTCCTCATAAGAACAACAACCCACATCCACTTGAATCTGCTTACTATACGCGTCTCTTGGTCTCCCTCTACGATTTTTACCCCACACACTTCCCTCCAACGCTAAATTCACAATTCCTTGATGTCTAAGAATGTGTCCTACCAATCTATCCCTTCTTTTAGTCAAGGTATGCCAGAAATTTCTTTTCTCCCCAATTCGGTTCAGTACCTCCTCATTAGTTATGCGATCCACCCACCTAATCTTCAGCATTCGTCTGTAGCACCACATTTCAAAAGCCTCTATCCTCTTTCTGTCCACACTGCTTATCGTCCATGTTTCACTCCCATACAAGGCAACACTCCATACAAATGCCTTCAGCAAGGACTTCCTTAGGCTTAAATCAATATTCGATGTTAACAAATTTCTCTTTTTCAAAAACGCCTTTCTACCCATTGCCATTCTGCATTTAATATCATCTGTACTGCGACCATCATTTGTTATTTTACTGCCCAAGTAACAAAACTCATCTACCTCCTTTATTGTTTCGTTACCTAATCTAATTCCTTCAGCATCACCTGATTTTCTTACACTGCATTCCATTACCCTAGTTTTACTCTTGTTAATGTTCATCTTATATGCACCTTTCAGCACACTGTCCATTCCGTTCAATTGCTCTTCCAGGTCCTTTGCTGTATCTGACAGAATTACTATGTCGTCGGCAAAACGCAAAGTTTTTAATTCTTCACCCTGAACTTTAATTCCTTCTCCAAATTTCTCCTTGCTTTCCTTTATAGCTTGCTCAATGTACAAATTGAACAACATTGGGGAAAGGCTACAACCCTGTCTTACTCCCTTTCCAACCACTGCATCCCTTTCATGCCCTTCAACTCTGACAACCGCTGTCTGGTTTTTGTACAAGTTGTAAATAACCTTACGCTCCCTATATTTTACTCCTGCTTGCTTCAGAACTTGAAAGAGTTTATTCCAATCAACATTGTCAAAAGCCTTCTCCAAATCTACAAAAGCTAGAAATGTTGGTTTGCCTTTTCTTAATCTATCTTCTAGGATAAGCCGTAAAGTGAGTATTGCCTCCCGTGTTCCTACATTTCTCCTGAACCCAAACTGATCTTCCCCGAGGTCGGCTTCTACCAGCTTTTCCATCCTTCTGTATATAATTCGTGTTAATATTTTGCAACCATGACTTATTAAACTGATGGTTCTGTAGTTTTCACACCTGTCTGCACCCACTTTCTTTGGAATGGGGATTATAACATTTTTCTTAAAGTCTGAGGGTACTTCACCTGTCTCATACATCTTACACACAATGTGAAACAATTTTGTCATGGCTGGTTCTCCCAGAGACTTCAGTAGCTCTGACGGGATATCATCTACTCCAGGGGCCTTGTTTCGACTTAGATCTTTCAGTGCTCTGTCAAATTCATCTCTCAGTATAGTATCTCCTATTTCATCATCATCTACATCCTCTTCCCTTCCTACAATAGTGTCTCGAAGTTCATTTCCTTTGTAGAGCCCCTCTATATACTCTTTCCACCTTTCAGCTTTCCCTTCTTTGCTGAGAACTGGTTTTCCATCAGTGTCCTTGATATTCATAGAGCTGTTTTTCTTATCGCCAAATGTTTCTTTTATTTTCCGGTAGGCTGTATCTATTTTTCCCCTATTTATACATTCTTCTACATCCTTGCATTTGCCTTCTAGCCATTCCTGCTTAGCCATTTTGCACTTCCTGTCAATCTCATTTCTTAGTCGTCTGTACTCCATTTTGCCTGTTTCATTTACTGCATTCTTATACTTTCTCCTTTCATTGATTAAATTTAGTATCTCCTGTGATATCCAAGGATTCTTTGTAGGTCTTGCCTTCCTACCTATCTTGTCCTCTGCTGCCTTCACTATTTCATCTCTCAATTTTACCCATTCCTCCTCAACTGTTTCATTTTCCCGTGTTTCTGTCAATTGTTGCCTGAAGCTCCCTCTGAAATTCTTAAGAACTTCAGGTTCCTTCAATTTACCTAGGTCCCATCTCCTTATGTTCCTACCTTTCTGTAGTTTCTTCAGTTTCAGCCTACAGTTCATAACCAACAAGTTATGGTCAGAGTCTATGTCTGCCCCTGGGTATGTCCTACACTTCAAAACCTGGTTCCGAAATCTATGTCTTACCATTATAAAATCTATCTGGTATCTCCCGGTGTCTCCTGGTCTCTTCCACGTATACAACCTTCTTTTGTGATTCTTAAACCAGGTGTTTGTTATAACTAAATTATGTTCCGTGCAAAATTCTACCAGGCGGCTTCCTCTTTCATTCCTTTTGCCCAGACCATATTCACCCACTATCTTCTCTTCCCTTCCTTGTCCTACTACCGAATTCCAGTCTCCCATAACAATTAAGTTTTCCTCTCCCTTAATTGTCTGAATAATTTCCTTTAGCTCCTCATATATTTCTTCGATCTCCTCATCATCGGCAGAGCTAGTTGGCATATAAACCTGTACTACTGTTGTCGGTGTTGGCTTCGTATCTATCTTGACAATGATAATGCGATCGCTGTGCTGGTCATAGTAGTTTACCCGCATTCCTATTTTCTTATTCATTATCAATCCTACTCCTGTGATACCCCCAACTGATTTTGTATTTATAATCCTGTACTCACCTGACCAGAAATCCTGTTCATCCTGCCACCGAACTTCACTAATCCCCACTATATCTAACTTCAACCTATCCATTTCCCTTTTTAAATTTTCTAATTTTCCTACTCGATTAAGGGATCTAACATTCCACGCTCCGACCCGTAGAATGTCAGTATTGCCTTTCCTGATGATCACATCCTCCTGAGTAGTCCCCGCCCGGAGATCCGAATGGGGGACTATTTTACCTCCGGAATATTTTACCCGAGAGGATGCCATCATCATATGTTCATACAGTAGAGCTGCATGTCCTCGGGAAAAATAACGGCTGTAGTTTCCCCTTGCTTTCAGCCGTTCGCAGTAGCTGTGTGGCAAAGCCACATTAGCTGATGTTACAAGGCCAGCTCAGTCAATCATCCAGACTGTTGCCCCTGTAACTACTGAAAAGGCTGCTGCCCCTCTTCAGGAACCACACGTTTGTCTGGCCTCTCCACAGATACCCCTCCGCTGTGGTTGCACCTACGGCACAGCTATCTGTATCATTGAGGCACGCAAGCCACCCCACCTCAGCAATGTCTGTGGTTCATGGGAGTATCGAGACACAATTAATTGTCGTCAGGAGCCCAGCCTCGGCTTGTATACAATTATATATTTTTGACGACTTCACAGCGTTCAAAGAATGAAATAAATCGCATATTGCGATGAGTTATGGCTTCACTGTACTAGGTTTAGATGGAATACCAAAGTGCGGCCAATTAAAAATTGTGCGGGGCCGGGATTCGAATCCGGGATCTCCTGATTACTTTTTTTCCTCTATGTATAGTTCTGTTCATTGCGGACGCTGATCGTATTTGTTCGTTGATGTTCGAAGTGTTCTTGGCTCAGCTTTTTTTTATTACAGAGGGCGTTGAACCCCCCTGACCGGGCGCGCTGAGCTACGGCGCCCGGTTTTACTAGGCAGACTCGTTGACCACTCCGCCACCGAGGACACAGTGACCAGCCCGACTGCAGAGAACTCTTTCCTGAACGTCTCCCGCCGCAATTGGTATTCCATCTAAACCTAATACAGCGAAGCTATAACTGATCGCAAATTGCGATTCATTTTATTCCTATTTTATTTATATTATCTTCACTGAAACTTGAAGATGGCAATTGTGCTGAAACAGGCCTGTGATAATAAATAAATACTTATTTTCATATAGCAGCATGTTTGATTCAGCAAAGTTTCTTACAGTTTATTATATTTGTCCGAAATGTTTGAAAAAAATCGTGAAACTACAGGAACACTTGAAGCGGGTCGTAAAACAGGCCAGTGCGATTTTATGTGTTAATTCTGTGGCGACCGCCAGGCGTTTCGCTGGGCGGCTGGCGAGGGCCCACTGGTGTGGGAGCGGAGCGTACCGCCCGCGTTAGCACGTCGCGCTGTCTTTGCACTCGGCGGGTAATGATCTCCTAATTCCCGGGTAGGCGCGCGCGGCGCGAGCGCGGCGCCCGTCACGCGCCGACGCCGAAATAAGCACGTACGGCCAAAATAAACAGGACCCTCGCGTCCCGAGGAGGTGCCCGAAAGCCGAACCGGCCGCCAGCCGTCCGTCGCGCCTCCTCACCGAACCGCCGGCCCGGGCGATAAATTTCGGCGGCGGCCAGATTTACGGGCCGCGTCCCCTCTCCTGGCCTCCTCGCGCCGCTTTTTGTTTCCGCGGCGATGCCCGACTGGCCCTGCCCTCTCCCTCTCCAAACAGCCGGCCGGCCTGCAGTGAGCTCGCGTTCAATTATGCCCCGCGTTTATTAGCGTCGCGTTTACGGCGCGCACTCCCGTTACGTACTTCCGCTCTTAACAAATGAACGCGGCCGGGAGCTGCCCAGAGCCAAGGGGACGGCGCAGCGCCAGGGATGGACAAGGCGGCAGCCCACTTAGCCAGCATTACCCAACGCTATCCGTCAGCTGGCGTTAGGCGCTTCGTACACGTCACCACTAACCACGCTCAGTCAGATGTTCAAATGTTTGTTAAGCTTATGCGACTTAACTACGGGGTCATCAGTCCCTAAACTTACAAACTACTTATCAGCTACCTTATACTAAGAACGGCACAAATATCCATGCCCGATGGGGTATTTGAAGCCCCGAACGTAGTGGCCGTTCAGACCGTGACTGGAGCGCCTCAGTCTCCTCGGCCACCGCGGCCTGCACCACGCTCAAAAAATGTTCAAATGTTCAAATATATTGTTGACTGCCACTTACATAGGCAGAAAAGATCATCAGAGTAAAATACGAGAAATCGGAGCTCGAACGGAGAGATTCAGATGATCTTTGTTCAAAATGTTCAAATGTTTGTAGAACTTAAGGGACTTGACTACGGGGTCATCAGTCCCTAAACTTACAAACTACTTATGAACTGGAATGAAACTTTCACTCTGCAGCGGAAAACGGCACAAATACCCGAGGGGGGATTCGAACCCCCGACCGTAGTGGCCGTGCAGACCGTGACTGAAGCGCCTCAGTCTCCTCGGCCACCGCGGCCGGCCACCACGCTCAGTCTCCATACACACACACACACACACACACACACACGCACACACACACACACACACTCACACAAACAGCCACACGCATAGAAAGTGCCTTGTTCCCTTGGTTACCCAGGCGATTATCAAAACTGGAAGACCGACTCAAAATACCCATGTGCTCCACTCCCAGTTTCCTGAGATATCTGACTGAAAAGACACAGCGTTACATAATATGTTCAATCTCAACATATAGGGGTGCCAATAAATGTCTGAAGAACGGCAACTAGTGCCCGGAAGCCAATCAATAAAACCTACTTCAATGCAACTGGTTGCTGCTATTTTAAAAAGCATTTCAATAACTGTTGCTGTTATGGACTAAATCTATATCTATAAATGTGAATGTCTGTTCGGTGTACGATTATCACGTCTGAACCACAAGACATAAAGAGCTAAAAATTTGTACAGTTACTAATGTCTATCCGGGGAAGGCTTTAGACAAGGTTTTATGGTGATCGGATAGCTATTTATCTATCTATATATTAATGTGAATATCTGTTCGGTGTGCGCTTATCGCGTCCGTACGACAAGACGCAGAGACTTAAATATTTGTACAGTTACTAATTTATACGTGAGGAAGGTATACGCACGGTTTTATAGCAATCTGATAGATATTTAGTAATTTGAAGAATATAACGCGAAATGCAGAACAATAATTACTCTTTGAAAATTATACAGTTTTACTCTTTGAAAATGGTTTTATTGCTTGCATTGTTGCTTGAGGGTTGATAATGATAAAAGGGTGGAGTACAATGGGATGCAAAGTTATCGTGTGTGTGTGTCAATATTTCGCTCTGTAGCGAAAACTACAGAACGCAAACGAATGGTCTGTGTGTAATTGTTGTCCGAAGTCTCCCGTTGCACACCTTACCAGTTCCATGCCGATAGCTATAAGAGGTTGGAAGATATGGTGGTTGGCAGTCGTCAAATTATAAAAAAAAAGAAAAAAAATCGGACTGGAGGCCAGCGATGTTTCTTAGACTCTATAGCAAGGAGGTTACATACGGCGAAACGAGATGCCACAGACCATATCTTTGGTCTATGCGTACTACAATGTCTTCAGCTCTTTCTCTGTAAGCATAAGCATAGGAATAAGGAAATATAAGAATAACTGAATAACGCAGTAAAAAAGAAATTTCTATTCATACAAATATCTTAGTTTACCAGAATGCCCTAAAATCAAATTAATGTGAACTTGGAAATTACTCTCACCATACGTGTTGAGATATTGCAACACCGGCTATGAGGAATAATGTATATATAATTTATTGTAAATCATTAAGCACTTCACATAATTTAATTTTTTTATTTGAATGTTGATTAAAATGTTTGTCTATAAAATGTTCAAATGTTTGTATAGTCTATGGGACTTAACTACGGGGTCATCAGTCCCTAAACTTACAAACTACTTACGAACTAGGACGGCACAAATATCCATGCCCGAGGGGGGATTCGAAGCCCCGACCGTAGTGGCCGTGCAGACCGTGACTGGAGCGCCTTAGTCTCCTCGGCCACCGCGGCCGGCTTGTGTCTATAGAAGGTATTGTATTTCATTTAATCCTTCAAAACCAGTCTCATGGCACACTACTGAAAGATAGCTTATATATCATAATCAACCAACACGCGAGCGGAGCCGCGGGTTTAAGCTAGTACAAAATAAATTTCGAACCGCAGATTAATTATTATGCAACTCAATCCGTAACACATCATTATATCCGCAACAATTATACTAAAATAACATATTTCTGCCGTACCTTGACTGAAAGAAGGGATCGATTGGTAGGACACATTCTTAGACATCGCCGGCCGCGGTGGCCGAGGTGACTGAGGCGCTCCAGTCATGGTCAGCACGGCCACTACGGTCTGGGGGTTCGAATCCCCCCTCGGGCATGGATATTTGTGCCGTCTTAGTTCGTAAGTAGTTCATAAGTAGTTTGTAAGTTTAGGGACTGATGACCCCGTAGTTAAGTCCCATAAGATTTACAAACATTTGAACATTTTTTTTCTTAGACATCAAGAAATCGTGAATTTAGCATTGGAGGGAAGTTTATGGGCTAAAAATCGCAGAGGAAAGACAAAGAGATGAATATAGTAAGCAAATTCAATGGATGTAGGTTGAAGGTCTTATGAGAAGATGAAGAGGCTTGCTCAGGATAGAGTAGGGTGGAGAGCTGCATCAAACCAGTCTCTGGACTGAAGACCACAACAACTACATACGAGGCGCGTCCAGAAAGTAAGTTCCGTTTGGTAATAAAATGAAATTGTACACAGATACAGAAGAAATTTTTATTGCACAAAATTCTACAACAAACTACTTTTCCACATAACTGCCGAAATTTTGTAGGCACTTGTCATAGCGTGCCACAAGTTTTTGCATGCGTCCTTCACAGAAGGTTGCCGCCTGTGTATTCAACCATGTAGTAACAGCTCTTTATCATCGTTGAAGTGTTGACCAGCAAGGACATATTTTAGGTGTAAGGAGAGGTGAAAGTCGCTAGGAGAGACGTCCTAGCTGTATGGAGGATGATCAAACAGGTCGCATTGAAATTTTCGTAAGAATTGTTTGGTCACATTCGGGTTGTGAGATCAGGCATTATCGTGGAAAAAAAAAAAAAAAAAAAAAAAACTTTTTACAGTAATCCTCTTCTTACACCTAAAATCTGTCCTTGGTGGACAACACTTCAACGATGATGACGAGCTGAAAGAACATGTTACCACATGGTTGAATACACAGGCGGCAACATTCTATGAAAAAGGCACACGAAACCTTGTGCCTTGCTATGACAATTGCCTACAGAATTTCGGAAGCTATGTAGAAAAGTAGTTTAACAGTTGTACATTTTTGTACAATCAATATTTTTTCTGTATCTGTACCCGTTCGCTTTATATAACCAAACGGAACTTACTTTCTGGACGCGCCTCGTATTTGTCCAGGTGTGTACATTGGAATTTAGGAATCCGTCTCGAAATGTTGTGCTAATAGACTTAGTAGTAAATATGTAAAAACTATAAACGGATCCTTAACCAGATGACTCTCTGGACACTTTCTTGTTTATGACGTATACTTCCTAAACTACGTGTCGCACTATGATATGTGTTTCAAGGTTCATTCTACATTCTACATCTACAGATACTCTGCAAATCACATTTAAGTGCCTGACAGAGGGTTCATTAACAACTTTCATAATATGGAATGCCACCTCTTTGCTTCACATATTGTAACCACACTGACATTATCGCTGTAAACTTATACTATTACGGCACTCTGACAGCTATGCTCTCTGTCGTCAGACGACGCTGAAACCATTACTACTTTTTTCCGGCAATTTAATTACGAAGAATATTTAGTGGTATATGCGTATACAGCCAGTAAAACGTCACGTAAATACATTGTGGCGTCATGCCGATTTCCATAGTTTTACTGCATGAACAGTAAATAATTATTTGCGATAAACTTTTTTTTCCCCTTCATCATTTTTCTGGGTATGTCAGCAAGGGGCAGTTTGTCCAACGTTTAAAATTATGTAAAAAATTCGTTTCAATTGGCTAATTTGCCTCTTCCTCGAGTAGTGGTTCCTCGTATGACGCCGCAATTTTCCGCGCATCTCATTGTGTTTGACGTAAAATAAACTGAACTACGTGTCATCGGCCGTTCTTACGCCACAGAAATTGTTGTATGACGGTTTAATTGAAGTCTGTCTAGTTGATTAGGAGGAGATGTGGAAGATACACTCGTAAATATATTTTATGGTATTTATGAATGACAGGGGAGGGTAAGGGGGAAAGGAAGTAGTATTCACAACAGCCCAGATAAAAAGGTGAGTTAACATTAAATTATCAATCAATTTTGAGGTACCTTCAAAGTTTCAAGTTGCTAGTTCATCGGGAAGCTAGTTTTCAAAACAGTTGCAAAAAATCTGCTGAAACAGAGGGAAAGTGCTATCTGACAAACACCGTGGAAAAGAGTGAATTAATATTGCAATATCATCTATTTCTGAGTTGTGATGAAATTTCCAAATTATTTAAGAGCAATAGAAAAATTTGTACCGATCAGACAAATATAAGATACCATAAACAAATAAGAAAGTGTTCTCATATTACTTTACGCCTCTTTTCGCAACAGCGGAGGCTCCACTTTGACTTGTCGACTCTACGAGCTGGCAAGTCGATCTACGACCTTTTGTGTAAGCGCAAATCTAACTTCAGTTCTTAGCTAGCGGGGCACTCCCAACCCATCACTGCAAGTGGAGAAGGGTTTGTTCGATATATCATACCAGCACCGATTTAATTTGTTGCAATAACTATCACGAAGGTCCACTATACAACAGCGAGTCACCGCCGAAGACCAGAGACATAGCAGCAGTAGGCTTCAAGTGTGCCGCTGCCTCACGCTTCAGGCTTATCACAATCCAGAAGTGGCCATGATTTGCCCACAGCTGCATATCGCCTCCTCAGAACTACGACGCACTGTCGCTAAGTTACACGCTCACATAGAACAACAAATATACGAGGCCATAAGGTAAGACGACTCTATGGAGAGCACTCAACACAATAACAGATAAAATCTCGCATGCGACTATGACGAATACAAAGGGAACAGACCATACAGAAGACGACAACGTGTGCGTCGAGCAAACACAGTGCATAAAGTGCACCAGCAAAGGAACCGAAATTGGAAACGGGGCAGGAACAATGACACGGACACCAGCACACACAGGGACACGGACAGTGATCATCATTTAATAGTCAGTAATTAGTGTAAACAGATAAGTAAGAACAAATACGAAAGTCTCAGCTAATAGTCGCTCTTTGTCACTGGCAAAACGGCACTATAAACCTGTTAATAAATAATAACAAAACAGAAGACCACTAATCTTCCTCAGTTTTAATCTGTATTGGCAGTTAGCATAACGTAAGGATAATACTAACGATGGTTGAGGGCTGACGACTAGATGAGCATGCCAAGTCCTTGACCCCCAAGCATCACAAGGTGTCGGGCTCCATCGGTTAATAATTTCTCTCTCCTATAATTTTTCTTCTGTTGAATATAAGTTCATGGTATTCTCTGTACTTGCTCTGTTCTTTAAATCTTCTTAAATGGATGTGTATTATTTTAGATTTTTTTCTAATTGGTATTTACAGTTTCATTCCATCAATTGCATATTGTTAAACTTAACTCGACATAAGAAGAAATTATTCTGTGTAAAAAACAAAATGAAAAATGCTACATGTTTTAGAATCCAGACGACAGGTTACTGTAAACGACAGCAAAAAAATACATAATGAATCAATAAATGTTGACTCTGTGTTCCCATGTACCATTTGATCTACGACTGACGATCACATTCAGAACCGTACGTTGATTATCTTGTTCAGTCTCTCTCGTGAAATTGATGTTTCGGCGCAGGAAATTCAGGTGATGCAGAAAGTACTGACGGTTATTTCGTTTGCGCAGCCCGATTACGAACTTGTCAGCTACGAATCGAGAAACGCACGAGGGCTTGTGAACTGCAGACTCGAAGGCTTCTTCAAATCCCTCAACAAGTATGTTGATTTTCACTTGTGATAGCGTACAACGATCACCACTCCGTATGTTTGCTCACTGTAATTTCTGTTGAATAAAAAGTACGTTGAGGCAAGCATAAATTCTAATCGTTTGTTTAGTATTGGTTGATATTTTTGTCCCATGAGACCTATGGAATTTCTAAGAGGCACCCCGTGTAAACAGAGCACCAAGTGTAAAATCACCATATGGTTTCCTTGGTCCAGTTGGAAGTTCTGGATCTCCTGGATGAAATGCACCAAATTCCGCATGTGGAGCAAGCACTTCCTCACAATGGGACTGAGTGTCCCTGTAAGGTGTTTGGTAATTTCACATGGTGTTGAGCGATGTTACTAACAACTGCGTGCAGTGGTCGTCCTTCCGTAACGTCTATCGCAACTGCTCGCGAGCGAAATGTTTGACCGTCTTCGTTCATTGAAATGTGTGTTGTCAAAGGCCGGTGATCTCTTACATCACTCGGTTGGTTCAGTCTTCCTTGGAGATGTCTGGCTTCGGCGGAACAGGCCTAGTAGGTGTACGGCATGTTTCAGGTCGCATTTCCTCTACAGCATAAGGTAGCAGGGGTAAAATATAGGGAGCGAAGAGTTATATTGAACCTATACAAAATCCAGAGGGCGGTTATTAGAGTCGATGGACAAGAAAGGGACGCAGAGGTTGGGAAGGGAGTAAAACAGGGTTGTAGCCTTTCCCCAATTTTATTCATTCCGTACATTGAACAAGCAGTGAAAGAATGCAAGGAGTAATTTGGAGAGGGAATTAAAGTTCAGGGAGAAGAAATAAAAACTTTGCGGTTTGTCAATGACATAATAATTCTACTAGGGACTGCGAAAGATCTGGAAGAGCAATTGAATGGAATGGACAGTGTCTTCAAAGGGAGGTATAAGATGAACATTAACGAGAGTAAAACGAAGGTAATGGAAACTAATGTCAGAAAATCAGGCGATGCTGAAGGAATTAGACTAGGTAATGTGACAATGAAAGTGGTATTCAGTTTTGTTACTGGGTAGCAAGATAACGTCTCATGGTCGAAGGAAAGAAGATATAAAATGCAGAATGGCTATGAGAAGGAAAGCGTTTCTGAAGAAGCGAAATTTGTTGAAATCCAATATTAGTTTAAATCTTAGTAAGTCCTTTCTGAAAGCATTTGTCTGGAGTGTAGCATTGTATGGGAGTCGTTGTGGCGTAATGTCAGCGCCGCACACCAGACGTAAGAGAACGATCGTGGAGAAGGCAGCGATCGACCGAAAGCCGATCACAAGCAGGCGCCGCGCATCAGGGAGGGAGTAACCGAAGATGCGCGCCCTCTGCAAGCGGCTATATCTAGACCGACATACGTCTGGACACCCGACAGTTACTAGTCAGGAATACGACAGTTACCAGTGTGCTAAGAAGACAGTTACTAATCAGGGCTCAGGGCAGTTACTAGTGAGAACTCGTCAGTTACTATTCAGAACTCATGACAGTTACTAGGCAGCTACGAAGACAGAACTAGGACAGTACTAAGTCAGAACGTGGCTACGAACTTAGCAGTAACTAGGTCACGGCGCAGCTAGCATAATACGGACGACGCCGCGAGAAGCAAGAAGAGAGAAGAAACAGACTTATGTTCTTGAGTAATATCAATATCAGTCAATAAATATCTTGTAATACTAACTATATCAATGTTTTAGATGTCAAAGAATCCTGCACCAGTCCCCTTACTAACAACTAGATCGGGACGAGTAAACAACAAAAAGACGACGAGGTCACAACACAAATGAAACGTGGACAATATGAAGTTCAGACAAAAAGATGATAGAAGTTTCCGAAATGTGGTGTTACAGACGAATGATGAAATTTAGATGAGTAGATCATGTAACTAATGAAGAAGTTCTCAACAGAATTGGAGAGAAAAGGAGTTTCTGGCGTATCCTGACTAAGAGAAGGGATAGGTTGGTGAGACACATTCTGAGACATCAAGGAATCGTCAACTTAGCTTTAGAAGGAAGTGTGTGGGGTAAAAATTGCATAGGGAGACCGAGGGACGAATATAGTAAGCAGATTCAAAACGATGTAAGGTGCCGTTCGTATTCTCAGATGAAGTAGCTTGCACAGGACAGGGTAGCGTGGAGAGCTGCATGAGAGCAGTCTGCGGACTGACGACCACAACAAGAACAACATAAATCTAAGAACAGTTTCACAGCATCGATGAAATCCAGTGTTCTTTGCATCGTTGCTGTCCGTACAAGAAATAGTATCTACACAAAAACAAAGAATTTTCAACCAAGTCTACACTGGCACTGAGAGTGAGAGAGAGAGAGGGGGGGGAGAGGGGGGGGGACAGAGAGAGAGTCCATGAATAGTTACTGTCACGCTTGTACAAAAGAACTGAATCCATGAAATCGAGATTGAGGTGACAAACGAGTTGGTAGTGGGGATTTATTACGATACTGCTGGCGCTGACCTTGTGCCCCATAGACGCGTGATGATTGTGCATAATCGTCAAGACGTATAGCTACAAGCGGCAAATGGATGGAGAGAGGAGCATTTGCATTGGTGTCTTGTTCCATCTGAATATTCACTACTGAGTGAACGACATGAGGAAGGAAGCTGCTCTGCTCCAATGTTGTGTACCCCAGAGCTGTTTAACTTCAATGAGATTCAGACCCAAGAAAATAGAGGCATTGCTAACCACAGGAAGTAGCAGAAATCAAAGACTACCTGCTACGGCATGAGAAACTTACAATATCCTCAGCAACCAGGCATTTCTTATTCCGCTTCAGTTACAACCCTAGAAGAAGTTCCGTCTGTTTTTCCGCGCTTTTAAGATGAATGTTTCTTTGGATAACTATACTTTGAAATGTGAGTGTAGATTTCAATCCCTCAGTAATTTAGGAATGTGTTTAATCGAATCTCCTGTCTCTTGGAATATTTTTAACAGTTTAATCTACAAGTGAAGTACTAGGAACATCTAAATAAAATTAATAGCTACAAATTTACTCATGGGTTGGCCCGAATCTATAATTAGATGAGTGGATTATCAACTACTGATTTTCGTTTTGTTATTTAGATGCCTTGCTTGGATACGTGTACCAAGACATAGTGAATGTTGGTGGTGTGGTTAAGTAACGAAGACCTCAATTTCTCTAAAATAATCGGCGAATTGGCCGCCATAGAAGTACGAATCTGAGCTCTAAATTTTTGGAACCAATAAATATTGTAGTCACACCTCCTTGCACAGATCCTTCTGTGTTTATTCAGTTCATTACTTCTGCTTCAGCGTTACCTATTCTTAATATTAATTCGGTTATAGCACTTTTGTGTTTTAACTTTTCGTTGTTTTAAGAGTTAGGTCTATCGAGTTCATTACGTCTAACAGTACTCTGAATAAAGCAGCTTCCACATATAAATAAGACGAAAGAAAAGAAAATGGCATTTATTTCGAATTGGAATGAAAACTTTGCTTCGCTTCTTCTACGTAATAAGTGATCATTAACTTAAAGGAAAATAATCAAGGCATGTAACACTTTTTTGGCACTTCCTGTTGCTGAAATTATTTATATTTTATTGCTTAATAACAGAAAACGAGGAACACCTAACTGCAGATTGAAAGGAAAGGGCCTGAATGATTAATGGTCGCTGCTTTAACAGTCTATACAGCGTAAAGAATGTAATGCAATCCTATCGCTGCGATAAGCATAAATGGTACAAAGGAATCGAACTCCATGAAAAGGAGATTACAGGTTCATAAGAAAAATAACAGGAGTGAATTACCGGGAATCTCAAACTGATTCAAAGATTTTTTACACTATTAAACCAGCCCACCTCACAATGATGTTTTATGTTTGAACACGGTTAAAGAGAGACTTCCAAGAAATACTGTATGGAGGAGTTTATTCAACTAAATAAAGACAGCTGAGGCTTTATCTTGAACGAAGAAATTAATGTATTTCATTGCATATCTTATTACAAAAACGTAACAGAAATCCCAGTCTGGAGGGCGAAAATGGGGATCTTTACAAATCTTCACCTATCAGTATAGGTATTCTGAGAAGTAGAATGGCAGAAGTAGTCAAGTCTTTTCTGCAACTTTTTCAATTATTTCAGTTTTATAACAGCAATGTTTTGAAGGGAGACACTATGGCTTTTAGAAGAATAATCTGTGGAGGGTGAGTATTATTTTTTTACAAAGTCGTTTAACAGAATGGCGAAAAGAAAAAAAAACTATTACCTCGCGTATAATGATCCATGTTACATGTAATGTTGCCGCGGCAGAGCTGCCGAGCGCATTGAGGAGCTATGCTCCGATGCGCGAGGCCGTTCCCCGTCGGGAGTTCGAATCCCCCCTTGGGCATGCATGATTGTGTCGCCTTTAGTATAAGGTAGTTCATAAGTAGTTTGTAAGCTTAGGGGTGATGACCTCACAGTTAAGTCCCTTAAGCTTAACAAAAATTTGAACATGGAATGGCTGCGACCGTATTGTACGATTTTATGAAATATTTTCTACTGCGATAGTCATTTTAATAATATTTAATGAGCATAACACGTTTCGGCATCATCATGAAGTGTATTTACATTTACTTGTACATTGCAATCACCTGAAGTGTGGATACATGCATACCTCACTGGCACATGTAACAAATGAACCTGATGATGGCAACATTCTCACGAAACGCGACGTGCTAATTAAATATCAATAAAGAGAAACTTTGCAGTAGAAATTCAAAAATGTTCAAATGTTAGTAAATCTATCGGACCAAACTGAGTGGTCATCAGTCCGTAGCTTACAAATACTTAAACCTCCGAGGAAAAGTATTAGAGAGACGGATAGCTTACATTACATTCCTAACACTTTTATCAAACTCTTTATCCGCCAATAATGTCTGACCCCACCATAACGTCACAAACATATATAACTTGGAGGTAGAATGCGTTTCCCCAGAGTCTGCACTGATGTAACCCATCGGAAAACGTGTCAAGGTACCCAAAAATAATAAAATGGAAGCAAATGAAGAAAGGTAGTTATTTCCGACGCGTTTATTATAGTCTGCCCACGTAGTATCGTAGGCTATTCTGAAATGCGCAAAACAATTAACTGCTAATGGTGTCTCATTGTTCGCCTGCTAATTCCGGTCGTACTTTAAGAGCAGTAATATTCCCTCCTCTACGCGGCCAAGAGAAGTAAAAAAAAGAAAGCTTGCTTTGTTGGTATTATATCTACCGTAATGGAGTGTATCCTTTATGTCGTGTAAATCATTTCCTCCTGAAAAGCGGCTAGACAGTCTCGGACAGTTTACACCCGTAAACGTTGATCGGGTTCCTCGCACGCAGCGGGACAATTCTCGTTCCCCGGCAGCGCGCATAGCTGAATGCCTGGCTCCTCTGAATGGCGGGCATTGTGTAGCCAGCGGGGTGTTAAGAACGTTTGCGCATGCGCGGGCGCCGGAGACGAGAATCGTTTTGCCGCGGTTAGGCCCGGGGGGGGGGGGGGGGTGGAGGAGGAATGAAGAAGATTGCAGGCCGAGCGTAGGCGACCGCAGAAACGAAGACCCAGCTGAGAGCAGCGATTTATTCACTGCGCTCGCTATAATCGGTGCGTGTTGTTGTCGGGGGGACACCGATACAATGCAAATATCATTCAGAGACGTCAAATAAAAATCTGCAACTCTGATTTTATTCGAAGAAAACGAATAAGCCAGAAGGAAAAGGAACACGAGGAATAAACTGCGCGGTGGAGCGGGCCTCGGTCTCTGGAGATTCTCTCTCGCGTGTCGGAGCGAGAGGCAATAAAAGAATGTTAACCTGAGTCGTGTAATCCGCGAAACGTATAGCGGCGAGGCTGCGATACCCTGTAGTTGCAAATGACGTGGGAGTCGGAGTGGCCGCCTCCGCGCGAGACAACTTGCATTACAAGGGCGGACGCGTCGTCGTATGTAAATGGCCATGCCAGCTGGCTCATTAAGCCATTAGCGGGCTGCAGAGGCACCGCGGGCGCTACAGCATCTCTTTCTACAGCAGTAAGATCGCGTAGCACTGTTACAATGTGAAGTGGTTACACGCTTAAAGGAAACGTGGCTTTTAGGTGTAAACATTGTGGCAAGGTGAAAAAAAATGCAGTTTTGGACGGAAATATCGACAGTTCCAAATACACACATCAGACGTGTTGTAGCACCACGATTCTTGGGGCACAACAATGAAATATTCAAATGTTTTTGAATCTAAGGGACCAAACAGGTAGCGTCATCGATCCGTAGACATACAATCCACTAGAACTACCTGTTGGAAAGGACGACACCCATGCCCCAGCTCGGAGTTTAGGAGTTCCTGATGATTTACATAAAAATGCAATAGAGACTTACGAGCGGGAGTTGTAAAAAAAAGTTTCCCTTGTCTACTGCGGCCAGAGCTGCGTTGTTGTTGTTGTTGTGGTCTTCAGTCCGGAGGCTGGTTTGATGCAGCTCTCCACAATACCCTACCATGAGCAAGCCTCTTCAACTCCACATAAGAACGGCAACCTACATCCATTTGAATTTGCTTACTATATTCACATAAGAAGGTACTTTTACTTTTGTGTCTCTTCCTCGGCTATTCAACTGCATCCGACGTGAGTAGGAGGGTGTGGTTAGTGCTAGTGATGGGACAACCGACTGTTTTTAACAACCGATTGGTCAATCGGTTGTTTTTTCGTTCAGTCGGTTTTTTCAGTCGAATGAAACAACCGAATGAAAATAGTCTCTGTGGCCGTATAAATGTTTTCACTCACTGGCGGGATTTGAGTGGTTTCAGTCGATGCGAAACAATCGAATGAAACCAGTTTGCAGCCGCTATATGAATGTTTTCACTCATTCGGTGGATATGAGTGGTTTCAGTCGATGCGCGAGCACCGAATGAAACAAGTCTCTGTCCTTCATATGAATGTTCTCGGCATTGAGTGGTTTCAATTGATGCGATACAACCGGCTGGAAAAAGACTCTGTCGATTTCCATAGTTATATGGATGTTTTTATCAATTCACCAACTTTGGTGACTTTATTTGCATACTCCTTCAGTCTTTTGGGTTATAAATGAACTGCGATTCAGCATGAAACTTTCTTAGAGACAAATCTTATAAATATAGCACTGTGTCCGTGTGTGTGTTTCTATTGCATGCAAATCTGCAGTTTTGTTCCAATCTTAATGAAATTTTGCGCACTTGACTTTCAAAGCAAGAGGAACGCCACTGTCTACATCAAATTTCATTTGGTGCATGGCGAAGGGTACTTTACATACTGACTTCGACAAAAACCACAATTTGGCTGTGATCTTGATGAAATTTTGCACACTTGACCTTTAAAACAAGACGAAGGTAATTGTGTACAATAAATTTCGTAGGTGAATGGAGGAGGGTACTTTACCTACTAACTTCGACAAATTCCGTGTGTATTCGAATTTTAATGATATATTTCGCTCTTCACCTTCAAAGAAAGAGACTGGTTACTTTAGTTCGATGCATGACAGAAGGTATTCCAGACTTTGACGCCAATATAGAGTTTTATTCCGATCTTGATGAAATTTAGCACACTTGACTTTCAAAACAAGTGGCAGTTCACTATTCATCTAAGATTTTGTACGGTACATGGCGGAGGGATGGAATAAACCTCCACACCGTTTCACCAATAACCCCAGAAATATCTGTAACAAGAGTTCAAATGTTCAAATATTTGTAAATCTATCGGACCAAACTGCGTGGTCATCAGTCCGTAGCTTACAAACTACTTAAACTAAGGTAAACTAACCTAAGGACAACACACACACACACACACACACACACACACACACACACACCAATGCTCCAGGGAGGACTCGAACCTCCGACGGCGAGCAACCGCGCGCTCCGCAGCGAGGTGCCTTAGACCGCTCGGCTTCTCCACCGCGGCGTGACAAGAGTAAATAATTATGAAACTTGAGATGAATGTATTCATATACTGTTGACGAATACAGACACGCTGAAGAAAATGTACAGCACTGATGAATGTCTTATGTCTTCTCGTACTCCTTCAAATTAGATGGAATTAACAAAAATATTTTTATAAGAAATATTTTTATTCAAAATACTGTAATGAAGGCTTTTTTTACCGTACCTAATGTTTCAGTGATCTTCGAATTTGGATCTAGCAAATGTGCTCAAAGTTAACATACTTAACTCTGTCCTGCTAGAACCTTAGATATGTTTGAACAAGAAGCCGCAAACCGCACGTTTCTACCTGTTCCCAGTTCGGAGATACAGTATGCGTGATTAAACTTGTAGAGATCATTTTGGAACACCCTGTAGTTTCCACGCTTCTTTATTGAGACAGTAAGAAACCGACAACAATCGGCGATGGCACGCACCGCCCCGCCCGCCAGACACTGTTGTGTGGAGTTTGGCGCGCCCCTGCTGGCGCTGTCAGCAGTGAAAACGCAAGCGAGGCAGCACCCCCTCTCGTGTCCTCGCTCCCCGCGGTACTTCGTGTTCATCGGTCACGTAACTTCTACAGATTGTAGGCGTCTGCGAAAGTAATCTGATCGGGCCCAGATAATCGCCGTTTTTGAGGTCTGTGGTGGGCAATGAAGGTGATCGCAGGCCTGCTCCAGCGATATGACAAAACTTACTGCCTGTTTTCACTTGAAAAGAAAGTATGAGTAATTCATTCAATGTACAAAACTGAAAAAGTTTCGCATGTTTTCATTCAGTTGTTCCCACAGACTACTTTCATTCGAAAAAAAAAAAAAATAAATAAAAATAAAAATAAAAAAAATAAAAATAAAAACGAATATTTATCCAATATAGTAAATCTACGACAGGCTGACTGTTTTATTCGGTTGCTCCCACTGACTGGTTTCACTCAAAAGAACTAATGAAGAGGCCAAAGTACTGTCTCAATTTTTTCATTTGGTTGGTCCTATCGACTGATTTAACTCAAAAGGAAAGGAATGAGCGGTCCAACCGACTGTGTCGATTTTATTCGGTTGCTCCGACCGACTGATTTCACTCAAAAGAAGGAATGAGTAGGCCAACCGTCTGCATCGATTTTTTCATTCGGTTGATCCCACCGACTGGTTTCACTCAAAAGAACGAATGAATAGTCCAACCGACTGAATCGGTTGTTTCATTCGGTTGGTCCCACCGACTGGTTTCACTCAGAAGAATGAATGAATAATTCAACCGATACGAGAAACTACAACCGAATGATCGATTTTTCCCAACAACCGAATGAATCGATTGTTTTCATTCGATTGTTCCCATCACTAGTTAGTGCACCTGTCCACAAGGCCTGGTGTCCCTTGTACCCGTGACAGGCGGCCTGAGGCTCGCCACCGGAAGAGATTAACGGACCAGCGACCGAGGTCAGGACGGCTTCTCTTCATCTGCGATTTTTACCCCACACACTTCCCTCCAACGCTAAATTCACAATTCCTTGATGTCTAAGAATGCGTCCTACCAATCGATCCCTTCTTTTAGTCAAGGTATGCCAGAAATACCTTTTCTCGCCAATTCCGTTCAGTACCTCCTCATTAGTTACGCGATCCACCCACCTAATCTTCAGCATTCTACTGTAGCACCACATTTCAAAAGCCTCTATCATCTTCCTGTCCGCACTGTTTATCGTCCATGTTACACTCCCATACAAGGCCACACTCCACACAAATGCCTTCAGAAAGGACTTCCTTAGGCTTAAATCAATATTCGATGTTAACAAATTTCTCTTTTTCAAGGATGCTTTTCTACCCATTGTCATTCTGCATTTTATATTCTCTCTACTGCGAGCATCATTTGTTATCTTACTGCCCAAGTAACAAAACTCATCTACATCCTTTATTGTTTCGTTACCTAATCTAATTCCTTCAGCATCGCCTGATTTTCTTAGACTGCACTCCATTACCCTAGTTTTGCTCTTGTTAATGTTCATCTTATATGCACCTTTCAGCACACTGTCCATTCCGTTCAACTGCTCTTCCAGGTCCTTTGCTGTCTTTGACACAATTAGTATGTCGTTGGCAAAATGCAATGTTTTTAATTCTTCACCCTGAACTTTAATTCCTTCTCCAAATTTTTCCTTGCTTTCTTTTATAGCTTGTTCAATGTACAAATTGAATGACATTGGAGAAAGGCTGCAACCCTGTCCCACTCCCTTACCAACCCCTGCGTCCCTTTCATGCCCTTCAACTGTGACAACTGCTGTCTGGTTTTTGTACAAGTTGTAAATAACCTTTCATTCCCTATATTTTACTCCTGCTTGCTTCAGAACTTGAAAGAGTTTATTCCAGTCAACATTGTCAAAGGCCTTCTCCAAATCTACAAAAGCTATATATGTAGGTTTGCCTTTTCTTAATCTATCTTCTAGGATAAGCCGTAAAGTGCAGGTTTTCTCCCGTGTTCCTACATTTCTCCTCAACCCAAACTGATCTGCCCCGAGGTCGGCTTCTACCAGCTTTTTCATCCTTCTGTAAATAATTCGTGTTTATATTTTGCAACATGACTTATTAAACTGATGGTTCTGTTAATTTCACACCTGTTTGCGCCTGCTCTCTTTCGAATGGGGATTATTACATTTTTCTCAAAGTCTGATGGTACTTCGCCTGTCTCATAAATCTTACACACCAAGTGAAACAGTTTTGTCATGGCTGGTTGTCCCAGAGACTTCAGTAGCTCTGAGGGATTGTCATCTACTTCAGGGGCCTTGTTTCGACTTAGGGCGTTCAGTGCTCTGTCAAATTCATCTCTCAGTATAGTATCTCCTATTTTATCCCCATCTACTTCTTCTCCCCTTCCTACTATATTGCCTCTAAGTCCATTTCCTTGGTAGAGCCTCTCTATATACTCTTTCAGCTTTCCCTTCAGAGTTGCGTATGAAAGGAAAGAAAGACATTAAATATAAGACACATCTTTATTTTTCTACATAATTTCCAAGTACATCGAGACATTCGTCATGCGACTTTATAAGTTTCAAAAAGCCTTCCAGGAAAAAATCAGGGCATTGCGCACGGAAGAAGCGTTGAACGGCTTGTTTGACTTCAGCATTGCTTCCAAAGCGCCTTTCGCCGACAGTTTTCTTCAGTGGCGGCTCATGAACATAAATTTAGAGTGTTCACAAACTGAAAAGTATTACATAGTGTCAGCGATAAAATTCAAGAATAGCCGACACATGCGTTGCGCGGAATGTTGGCAACAGTCGTGAACTCGCGGGAATGAAGGCGACCAGTCGTGGGAAGTTTCAAATAGTCAATGAAATTATAGACATCGGCATCTGTTTTCTGTTCATATTAAAGAAGCAATGTAGCTAAGTTGTCCGGTCAATAAATCAATAGGCCTAATTCTCTTTTATCACAGCATTCGAAATTCGCGGCTTATGTGTGGAAATATAATTATTGCTGTTCCTGCTCTATGGCTGACACGGTCTCGATGTAACATTGTCCGCTCAATAAATCAATAATTTCGTTTATCACAGCACTCATACTATCAACCGACTACCTAACAAAATTCCCGGGAAGAAATTGCTGTTGCCAACATTGGTCTCACCTGAACTACGCATCTGTCGGCTATTCTGGAATTAAAAATATGTTACCATCTAGCGGGATTCTTCCAAACGGGAAAAAATATTTGACGCAATGTGCTGCCGTCTAGTGGCAATGACGTAAACTTATGGTTAAATGTTACGGGGCAGATGAGCACACAGAATCTGTGCTCATTGTTCATCAAAGCCATGTGTATTTCACCCGTAAGGCAATGATGTCATTCCATTCGCGCATGTGCAGAAGTTCCTTAAAATGAGCCCAGAGTAGCTGTGCTCATGACGTTTTTGCCAAGTTTCACATTGCTGGTGGAGTAACAATGCAGGATAGTGCGGGACATTTAAGTGGCGTATAAATCATATGACCGTATATGTATTGCATTTCATTGCCGTCAAAGGGAAATAACCAATAAATACATTTAACTTGTCGAGAATTAGGGTCTTCACGTGCTCTTGTGCTCTTACATACCAGCCACCACTGGTCTTCTTCAAAGCTAGATCGAAGTCACTTTGTGCGAGATCAGGACTATGGCAGGCACTGCCAACCAAAAGTTACAATATGGTTTTGCTTTGCCGTCGCCAAGTGTTGTCTCGCATTGTCATCCAACAGCTGAACTTCATATCTGAGAGACAGCGTGGCACAGTACCGCGCAGCATCCTCCAAAAAGTCCAGCAACAAAACTCCTCGCGCGCCCCAGGAAACAGTGACTAGCATTTTACCTGCAGATTGAGTGTTTTTGAAATTCTTTCTGACAGGTGATGACGGATGTTTCCACTCAATTACCGTTCAACGCTTCTTCCGTATGCAACGCCCTGATCTTTTCCTGGACGGCTTTTGGAAGCGGTTTGACAAATGTCTCAATGTACTTGGAAAGTATATAGAAAAATAAAGATGTGCCTCATCTTTAATGTCTTATTCTGTATTTTCCTTTTATACACAACTCTGTCCACAGTCGACAGGGGAAACTTATTTTCCAGCTACCCTAATACAAAAATTGTCTGGTTGTACAACAACAACAACAACCTATACCCGGGTCGAAACACGATGATCCCTGGCACCACCTACTGGGCTGGGAGATCACCTCACTCGGAGAAACGGAATGCAACCTTGTTGCCAAATAGTAAGTTCGCTGCCGGGCAGTATAGCTCTGAGGGAATATCATCTACTCCAGGGGCCTTGTTTCGACTTAGGTCTTTCAGGGCTCTGTTAAATTCTTCTCTCAGTACAGTATCTCCTATTTCATCTTCATCTACATCTTCTTCCCTTCCTACAGTATTGTCTCGAAGTTCATTTACTTTGTAGAGCCCCTCTGTATACTCTTTCCACCTTTCAGCTTTCCCTCCTTTGCTGAGAACTGATTTTCCATCAGTATCCTTGATATTCATAGAGCTGTTTTTCTTACCTCCAAATGTTTCTTTTATTTTCCAATAGGCTGTATCTATTTTTCGCCTATTTATACATTCTTCTACATGCTTGCATTTGCCTTCTAGCCACTCCTGCTTAGCCATTTTGCACTTCCTGTCAATCTCATTTCTTAGTCGTCTGTACTCCATTTTGCCTGTTTCATTTAATGCATTTTTATATTTTCTACTTTCATCGATTAAATTTAGTATCTCCTGTGATATCGAAGGATTTTTGTAGGTCTTGCCCTCCTACCTATTTTGTCCTCTGCTGCCTTCACTATTTCATCTCTCAATGCTACCCATTCCTCTTCTACTGTTTTATTGACCCCTTTTTCTGTCAATTGATGCCTAAATCTCCCTCTGAATTTCTCCAGAACTTCACGTTCCTTCAGTTTATCTAAGACCCATCTCCTTATTTTCCTAACTTTCTGCAGTTTTTTTCAGTTTCAGCCTACAGTTCATGACTAACAAGTTATGGTCAGAGTCTATATGTGCCCCTGGGTATGTCTTACAGTTTATCACCTGTTTCCGGAATCTATGTTTTACCATTATAAAATCTATCTGATACCTTCCGGTGTCTCCTGGTCTCTTCCATGTATACAACCTTCTTTTGTGATTCTTAAACCACGTGTTTGTTACAATTAAATCATGTTCCGTGCAAACTTCTACCAGGCGACTTTCTCTTTCATTCCTTCTGCCCAGTCCATATTCACCTACTATTTTTCCTTCTCTTCCTTTTCCTACTACCGAATTCCAGTCTCCCATCACAATTAAGTTTTCCTCTCCCTTAACTGTCTGAATAATTTCCTTTAGCTCCTCATATATTTCTTCGATCTCCTCGTCATCGGCAGAGGTAGTTGGCATAAAAACCTGTACTACTGTTGTCGGTGTTGGCTTCGTATCTATCTTGACAATGATAAGGCGATCACTGTGCTGATCATAGTAGTTTACCCGCATTCCTATTTTCTTACTCATTATCAATCCTACTCCTGTGATACCCCCAATTGTTTTTGTATTTATAATCCCGTACTCACCTAACCAGAGATCCTGTTCCTTTCCCTTTTTAAATTTTCTAATTTTCCTACTCGATTAAGGGATCTAACATTCCACGCTCCGACCCGTGGAATGCCAGTATTGTCTTTCCTGATGATCACATCCTCCTGAGTAGTCCCCGCCCGGAGATCGGAATGGGGGACTATTTTACCTCCGGAATATTTTACTCGAGAGGATGCCATCATCATATATTCAAACAGTAGAGCTGCATGTCCTCGTGAAAAATAACGGTTGTAGTTTCCCCTTGCTTTCAGCCGTTCGCAGTAACTGTGTGACAAAGTCACATTAGCTGATGTTACAAGGCCAGCTCAGTCAATAATCCAGATTGTTGCCCCTGTAACTACTGAAAAGGCTGCTGCCCCTCTTCAGGAACTATACGTTTGTCTGGCCTCTCCACAGATACCCCTCCGCTGTGGTTGCACCTACGGTACGGCTATCTGTATCGCTGAGGCACGCAAGCCATCCCACCTCGGCAATGTCTGTGGTTCATGGGAGTGGACTATTTTATCTCCCATTCCATTCTCGAATAGCGCGCGGGAAGAATGAACACCTGAATCTCTCCGTTCGGGCTCTGATTTCTCGTATTTTATTCTGATGATCATTTCTACCTATGTCAGTGGGATTACTACAAACTGTGTCCTCTCTGAGAGGAAATCCCCTATCCAGTCGCAAATTTGGGGCGATATACCGTAACCACGCAATTTGGTTAAATGCCGTTTGTGAGGTACGGTGTCAAAAGCCTTCTGGAAATCAAGGAATACGGAATCAGTTTGCGAACCCTTGTCGATAGCACACATCACTTCGTGTGAATAAAGAGCTAGTTGTGTTTCGCATGAACGATTTTTTCTAAATCTATGTTGACCTTGGGTCAATAGATAATTTTGTTCGAGATAATTCATAATATTTGATATTTGAATACAGGATATATTCCAAAACCCTGCTGCAAATCGAAGTCAATGAAATAGGCCTGCAGTTTAAGGGGTTACTCCTACTGCCTTTCTTGAATATCGGTGTGACCTGTGCAACTTTCCCATCTTTTGGTACAGATACTTCTTTGAGAGAGCGGTTGTATATGGCTGTTAAGTAAGGAGCTATCGCTTTAGCGTAATCATTTAGAAATCTAATGGATATACAATCCGGACCAGAAGACTTGTTATTGTTAAGTGATTTTAGTTGCTTTACTACTCCGATGATATCTACTTCTACGTTACTCATTACGGCATCTGTTCGTAAATCGAAATCTGGAATATTGGTTTCGTCTTCTCTGGTGAATGAGTTTCTAAAAGCTATGTTTAGTAACTCTGCTTTAGTAGCGCTGTCATCGGCAGGATCGCCATTACTATCACGTATTGAGGTTTTTTTTTGTGTTTTGCCTCTAGTATATTTAACATATGACCAACATCTCTTTGGGTTTTCAGTCAAATTTCGAGAAAGAGTTTCGTTGTGATAAGTATTGTAGGCATCTCGCATTGAAGTCCTCGCTAAATTTCGAGCTTCTGTGTAGGATCACCAATCCTGGGGATTTTGTGTTCGTTTAAATTTAGTATGCCTTTTCCGTTGCTTTTGCAACAGTGTCCTGACCTGTTTTGTGTACCAAGGAGGATCACCTCCTTCTTTTATTAATATATTTGTTATAAAACTGTCAATTGCTGTCGATACCACTTCTTTGAATTTGAGCCACATCTGGTGTACACCTACATTTAGTGTTAGAAACGAGTGGAAGCTATCTTTCAAGAAGCAATGTATTTTATGTCTATCTGCTTTCCGGAACAAATATACGTTTCGTTTATGTTTGGTAACTTTGGGACTTCCGATATGCAAGCTCGCTACGACAGCTTAGTGTTCACTAATGCCTGTATCCGTTTTGATGCTCGTTATGAGCTCAGGATTGTTTGTTGCTAAGAGATCGAGAGTATTTTAGCATCCATTTAAAATTCTAGTTGGCTCATGAACTAATTGTTCGAAGTAATTCTCAGAGAATGCGTTGAGTACAATTTCACATGATGTTTCATGCGTACCTCCTGATTTGAAAATATAATTTCGCCAACAGATTGAGGGTAAATTAAAATCTCCGCCTACTATTATCGTATGAGTCGGATACGTTTTTGTAATTAGACTCAGGTTTTCTTTGAACCTTTCTGCTATTGTGTCGTCAGAGTCGGGAGGCCGGTAAAGGGAACCAGTTATTAACTTCTTACGATTTTCAGGTACAACCTCTACCCATAATAACTCACAGGAACTATCAACTTCAACTTCGCTACACGAAAGACTACATTTGGCAGCGACAAATACGCCTCCACCTATTTTGTGTAATCTATCCTTTCTGAAAACAGTTAGATCTTTTGCAAAAACTTCTGCTGAACTTATTTCCGGCTTGAGCCAACTTTCACTGCCTACAATGATTGTGATTTGGTGCTTTCTATTAAAGTAGTTTGTAAGTTTAGGGACTCATGATCCCACAGTTAAGTCCGTTAAGCTTGACAAACATATGAACATTTTTATCATGTACTGGAATTTTTCCCACCAGCTGTGTACAAAGAATTTTGAATGACATTTCTATCACGTTTAGTTTGGTAGCTTCGAAGTTTTGAGGGTCATGAGAGTGGGGGCCGTGCTCCAGGGGCTAGCCACTCGGCCAGTCAGCTACGGTTATACCTGCCAAACTAAACGAGATAAAAATTTCATTCAAAATTCTTTGTACACAGCTGGTGTCAAAATTTCCAGTGCATGATAGAAAAAACAATTGTTCTATTTAAAAAACTCTATGTTTGCATAAAAATACACATTTTAAGTAATATTACAATCTGTTGGCTAAAAATACGAGCCCCTGACTACCAATCCATTCTGTGAAAACCGCACATCAATCGCACTTTCCGCTTCCGCAGTATTTGCGAGTAAATGTTAAGTTATTCACCCTGTGTGTGTGTGTGTGTTGTTCATAGGATAAGTTAATGAATGTAGTTTGTAAGTATAGGAACCGATGACTACTGTAGTTAGGTCCCGTAGTTTTACAAACATTTGAACTTCTTTTTCTGTGCAGAGCCGGGGCAAGCCTAACTGCCACTCCGTGCGAGTTGCAAAATTGTCGCCCCCTCATTAAAAAGAAAAGGAGAGAAAAATCATTGTGTAACGGTCAAATCTGCCCGTTTTTTGTTTGATACATCTGCTGTCACATGTTTTCATAAAAATTACGTTTGACGCTCATATGAAAGACTTATAATTATGTATGTAGACCATATATATTGTTGTTGTCTTCAGTCCAGAGACTGGTGGTTTGATGCAGCTCTCCACCCTACTCTATCTGGAGCAAGCCTCTTCACCTCCTCATAAGAACGGCACCGTACATGCATTTGAATCTGCTTACTGTGTTCATCTCTTGGTCTCCATGTGCGATTTTTACCCCACACACTTTCCTCCTATGCTAAACTAAATTCAAGATTCCTTGATGTCTAAGAATGTGCCCTATCAATCGATCCCTTCTTTTAGTCAAGGCATCCCAGAAATTCCCCAATTCTGTTCACTCATCAGTAATGAGATCTACTCACCTTATTTTCTGCATTATTCTGTAACACCACATTTCAAGAGCCTCTATCCTCTTCCTGTCTGAACTATTTATCATCTACATTTCACTCCTGTACAAGGCAACACTCCCCACAAATGCCTTCAGAAAGGAGTTCTTTACGCTTAAGTTAATATTCGATGTTAACAAATTTCTCTCTTTAAAAAACGCATTACTTCCCATTGCCATTCTGCATTTCATATTCTGCATTTCTGTACTACGACCATCGTGTGTTAGTTGACAACCCAAGTAACAAAACTCATCTATCACTTTTATGGTTGTGTTACCTACCCTAATTCCTTCAGCATCGCCTGATTTTCTTAGGCTGCACTCCATTACACTTGCTTTGCTCTTGTTAATGTTCATCTTTTATGCACCTTTCAACACACTGTCCATCCCGTTCAACTGCCCTACCAGATCCTTTACTGTTTCTGACAAAATTACAATGTCATCGGCAAAACGCAACGTTTTTATTTCTTTACCCTGTACTTTAATTCCTTTTCCAAATTTCTCCTTGCTTTCCTTTATAGCTTGCTCAATGTACAAATTGAATAACATTGGAGGAAGGCTACAACCCTGTCTTACTCCCTTCCCAACGTATGCATTCCTTTCATGCCCTTCAACTCAGAAAACTGCTGTCTGGTTTTTGTACAAGTTGTAAATAACCCTCCGTTCTCTACATTTTACTCCTGCCGATTTCAGAATTTGAAAGTGTTTATTCCAGTCAAAATTGTCAAAAGCTTTTTCCAAATCTGCAAAAGCTACAAATGTAGGTTTACCTTTCCTTTATCTTCTAAGATGAGCCGTAAAGTGAGGATTGCCTACCGTGTTTCTACATTTCTCCTAAATCCAAACTGATCTTCACCGAGGTCGGCTTCTACTAGATTCTCCATCCTTTCCCAAGGGTAGCTTATATCAGCCTTTAAATCCTTTTTGCAACCATGACATACTAACCTGATGTTTCTGTAATTTGCACACCTGTCTGCATCTTCTCTCTTTGGAATGGGGATTATTACATTTTTCTTAAAGTCTGAGGGTATTTCCCCAGTCTCATACATCTTACGGACCAGGTGAAATACTTTTGTCATGGTTGGCTCTCCCAGAGACTACAGTAGTTCTGAGGGAATGTCGTCAACTCCAGAGGCATTGTTTTGACTTACGTCCTTCAGTGCTCTGTAAAATTCTTCTCTCAGTATGATATCTATTTCATCTTTATCTATTTCCACATCCCTTCCTACAATATTGTCTCTAAGTTTATTTCCTTTGTGGAGCCCCTATATAATTTCTTTCCATCTTTCAGCTTTCCCTTCCTTGCTGAGAACTGGTTTCCCACATGAGTTCTTTATATTCATACAGCTACTTTTCTTGTCTCCAAATGTCTGTTATTTTCGTGTAGGCAGTATCTATTTTTCCCCTATTTAAACATTCTTCTACTGATTTGCATTTACCTTCTAGCCACTCCTGCTTAGCTATTTCGCAGTTTCTGCCAATCTCTCTCTCTCTCTGTCTCTCTCTCTCTCTCTCTCTCTCTCTCTCTCTCTCTCTCTCTCTCTCTCTCTCTCTCGCTCTCTCTATATATATATATTCTTGACCTATTTATTATAAATTTTTACACCACACACTGATGGAATGTGTAACTTTTAAATACACATAACAACAGCATACTAGAATTAGGTGCAAAGTGCACCTGGGGGCTGTCTCTCTGTCGGTTGGGATAGCATGTAGAACGCCTGTGTTATGGCTTACACAACACACCGACGCCGTCGCCGCCACTGACTCGTATGTGGCTGGGGGTATATGTGTTAGCAAATGTTCAAATGTTTATAGTTCTATGGGACCAAACTACGTTTGTCATCAGTACCTAGTCTTACAAACCAAACTACTTAAACTAAGTTAAAATGACCTAAGGACAGCCCGAGGGAGGATTCGAACCTCCGACGCGGGAGCATGCGTTAGCCACCCGTCCTTACAAAGCGCAGTGTAGGCCGCCGTTGCTAACTGCATATGTCATGTGTATGGATGCTTGCTGCAATTTGTGAAATAACTGAAAATCTTTGCTACATTAAATTATTCTGGGTAGACAGATGCGTGATTACACATGCATAATGCTGCAGTCTGGCTCTTTTCCAAATGCTACACAACAAAATACAGCAGACCTGTGCCTGAACATTCCCCTGCGTGGGTCACATCTGGAGAGGTATGATGAAGTGTTCAAATGTTCAAATGTTTGTACAGCTCCTGGGACTTAACAAGGGGGTCATCAGTCCCTAAACTTACAAACTGAACTAGCTTAGACTAAGGACGGCACAAATATCCATGCCCGAGGGGGGATTCGAACCCCCGACCGTAGTGGCCGTGCAGACCGTGACTGAAGCGCCTCAGTCCCCTCGGCCACCGCGACCGGCTGATGGAGTGTCAGCAGCCCCGCACAGTTCAGGAAGACGATGATTGTGCAAAACGGCCTTTTGCAGAGGAAACACTCTCACCACTTTTTGGTGAATCAACAGTCCTGGAATGACCTTGAAGTGTTCCAGACCATAAATACCCTATTTCACTTACTTGTGCTCTTGTTTCAAAAATAAGTGAGTCCTGTAAAAACAAACTTGCCGTTATTCCAGCCATAGTCTTGTAGTTATTGTGCTAGAATAACAGACCAGTAAAACCAGTAAAATCAAAGCGAAACACTGAAAATAGTTCTGCAATAGGTTATTGCAGGTCCTTCAGATGTTTCTACTCTCACTACCATTAGCTAAGTTCATCAATTAAAATATGTATGGCATCAGATTTTTACTTTCGTCGCGCGAAACTTGCGCAACAAGAAGAATGCCCGCACAGTCAGGAAACGAAGTGATCTCCCCAAATAACACTTGCTTTAATGCGCATAACAAGGGAACACTTTACTGAGTTCCAATTATGAATGTATGTATTTACCGCTTTCCATTAACATTGTGTTAGTTTATCAATGCACAAGATAAACGATTGGTTGGTTGCGTACATACACATATCTGTTAACACAGTTATAAATTGGTGCAACATTGTGGCGTCTACGCTGCAGATACGAAGTTGTTATGTAACATTAATTCCCTGCTGTGCCGGCAGGATTTCCAGCTCCCTCGCACTGACAACACGAACACTTGCGCCATTCAGCATACAACGACTTTCTGATTCAAACGCTCTTTTATTTTGCTGCGGTTCAGATTTCCTCACTTAAACGGTGACCTAATTGTTGCAGGGGCCGCATAACTCATGTTACATAATAACAACTGCTGCCCTCCGCGGAAGATTATCTGCGGCGGCCGCTTCAGAAGGCTTTAATGTGGGAGAGATTAATTCCGTTCCGTTTGATGTGAGCGTCACACTCGTATGTAATTTCAGATAAGCCTCCCTTTGTCAATCGCGGAGGCGGTGCGCTCCGGGCCTGTCTAATTTACAGCGGCCGCCTTATCGTAATTAAGAACGCATTAATTGGCTACATTTGTGTGTAAATGAGGAGCTAATCACACATCGCGGCAGCTGTGAACCGCGCCGCCGCCCCGATAAGTGGGCCTGAGGTCAGGCGCTGCGTGGAAGTCGCAGATAGCGGCGGAGGGTGGCACAGGCCGGCCGCGTGTGGACTGTGGAGCCACCGCCGTGCCAGCGACAGCAGCAGAGCGCGCCCAGGAAGCCACGACACTGGGCGAGGTGCAAATTGAGGCGCGAGTAGTCAACACCGTAGAGATACAAGGCCTATCAACCAATCCGAGTCAGGGCAGGGCATTGCAGCGCAGCACAGGTTTCTGATGCAGCAGCGCAAGTTGCGGCACAGGGCAGGCCAGGGCAGCACAGCTCCCGCCTCCGCCTGGGCAGGCAGACCACGTGCTGGGCTGCGGGTACGGTTTGCTGCCCCACTGTCCGCTCGCTGCCAGTCTTCTCCAGCTGCTTGCCGTGCGTTTACAGCAGTCTATGTTTGACATGGAGGAAAACGTATTTGATGCAGCTCCCTCGAACCTGTGTGCCCTCAAAAAGTCTGTGCGTTACATGATATTCCACATGAGTTGAAGTTATTATTCCTTAATGAGAAATCGAACGCTTCGTCCTCATCCCCAATATCGAAATGTGAATCGGATCTCCTTTATCTACGAATCATACTTTCGTTAGTCTTGTATGCGCGCGCCATTCCACCTGAATGGACAGTGGCGGATTAAGGAATTTGATTTGGGAGGGACTTTATCAAAATGTTCAAATGTTTGTTAATCTTAAGGGACTTAACTACGGGGTCATCAGTCCCTAAACTTACAAACTACTTATGAACTAGCTACAACTAAGGACGGCACAAATATCCATGTCCGAGGGGGCATTCGAACCCCCGACCGTAGTGACTGGAGCGCCTCAGTCCCCTCGGCCACCACGGCCGGCAGGGACTTTATCCAGTTGAACTAAAAGGAAGGTACTTTTGGCTGGAGCTGGAACCAGTTAAGGGTTGGATTTATCAAGGGAAAAACTAAAACAAGGTATTTATGGAGGGGGGGGGGGAGGATTCAGCCCCTTATCCACCCGTCTCGACCTGCTCCTGTGACTGGCACCCCAACTCATTAAAATTTTCACTGGTCCTGCGTGGCGCGCGTAAAAGGCGCGTGTCGCACAGAGGCACCGCGACACTAAGCGAGTCCTATACGCATATCAATTTGGGTTTAGCCTTAGCTAATAGTGGGCGCTGAAACAGATCAGTGGGGTAAGTTGAAAATTTGTGCCCAGCCAGGACTTGAATCCGGGGTCTCAGGTTCAACGCCACCGATCACACAGTGATCACCGTAGCCGCGCTGTATGTCATTGTAGCCTCCCGCCAGGTACAAATTCTCATCTATTACCCACACACTACTGACGTAGTGGTCCTGGCAGTTGCAACTCAGTACTCGCGGCGTTTCACCGATTCCCGTGCGAGTTCCGGCCTGTCGTTCATCCGCACTGAAGAAAGGATCGATGGCCGTCTTCACCTTAATTAGAACAAATTCCAGAAGATTGGAAAATACATTGATTCACCCTTTACTCAAGAAGGAGACAGAACAGATGTAAACAACTTGACGGGTTCTGATTAATATCTACTGTATACATTGGATTTTGTCTCAGTGTCTTCTCGAGAGACCACAGAGACAACTTGAACAAATAATTGGGGAATGTCGCTTTTAGACCAGGGTTCGTGGCCAGACCAAAACTTGAACCTAGAGGTAATCCTAAGACATTAGAGAATTTGTAGCCAAAATTTACTCTGTACGTTTGTTGATAGAAAAAAGCTGATGACTCAAATGACGGTGAATTACTTTCACAAATACGAGAATTGGAACTTAAATAGTGACAACTATTTATTCACAATCGATACAAAAGCTTTACATGTTTGCACCTATCGTCGGGGTTTCAAATCCTCACTCGGGCATGGGTGTTTGTGCTGCTTTAGTATAAATTAGTTCGTCAGTAGTTTGTGAGGTTAGGGAATGATGAACCCACAGTTAAGTCACATAAGCTTAACAAACATTTGAACACCGTTACGTTGGACCCCTCACTCACAAGTGTTTCCCTCGATTTTGCGCGCGGCGGTGACGTGGGACGGGCAAGTCCATTTGCTCGGAAGTAACGTGTGCTATCTGCGACAACAGTAGATTCCATTGAATAATGTCTCCACAGCAGTGGTACCACTATTTAAGTTCCAAACCTCGTATTAACAGAACAAGGATTGGATCCGAAAACAATTTCTAGCATAAAACAGACACCGATAGACGCAAAGTCCATGGTTAAATTTATGACTTAAATGTCTCATTCTGGTGAAATAAAAATGGTGTAAGGTAAGGAGATGGGCTGTGCCCTTTAGAAAGTGTTACCAAAATGGTGCAAACAGAAATCAACGCCCTAAAGCGACCAACCAGTCACATTAGGCAGAGGCAAATTATCTATGGATTGCCTAGATTAGGCTGAAGATTCAACAATCTTAACACGTGACACCTTATTAGCGCAAAGCCGGCATGAACTCATGAAAGAACAAAAAAAGTCGGACTTCAGATACCCCTTGATAAGACGTAGTGTATGGCCTGTTACAAGCGCGAATATCAATGGGGAGGAAATACGGGAAAATTAAACTGGTTCCAATGACATCAGTCATACCTGATAATCGCCGCGGTGGAGTAGCCGAGCGTCTCGCTGCAGAGCGCGCGGTTGCTCGCCGTGGAGGTTCGAGTCCTCCCTGGGGCATGGGTGTGTGTGTTGTCCTTAGGTTAGTTTCCCTAGGTTTAAGTAGTTTGTAAGCTACGGACTGATGACCACGCAGTTTGGTCCGATAGATTTACAAACATTTTTACCT